>OX578151.1:5611435-6811435 GCA_951213105.1 Amaurobius ferox | reverse complement strand
CATCAATTTTTTATGGGCCATTTGAACATTTCAAAGGGCCAAAATAAAACAATTTAATGAAATAAAAAATATACACGATAAAACCACATAGGCCTAATCTAAATATTTTATTTGCTTGCCAAATATATATATTTAAAAAAAAAAGACACTAAAGTGCAAATTAAAAATTTTAAATTGACTTACCGTTTAATTCCCATTTTTAGTTAGTAGCCACTGGCCGGTAGGTCAATGACGTTTAATGGCCAGTTGTTGACAGCTGCAAAATGTTCGATGTTTTTTCAACTTGCTTAATATTATGCAAAATTGTGTTTAAGTATGTTATTTAATAATTTAGGAATTTGCTAGTATTACCTATTTATTTATAGATTTATTATACAGTAAACATAAGTCACTATTAGGTCTATTATCAAGAAAACTCCCCTTAGCGGATCTACTTTTATATAATCTGTTATTTGGATGTTGATGCAAAAGAGGAGGATTTTAAAAATTGAGGGAAATTTAAGAGATTGGCAAGATACACATTTTTTTTATTATTATTTGATAAGAAAACAAGACAAATTCACAGAAATATTTAAAAATTTTAATGAGTAATATTGTTAACATGCATTGATTATTGCTAACATCTCATTTTTAACATTTAACTAGCCGCCTTTGGCGACCAGCCTGTTCGCTACCCTTGAAAATCCTGACAGTGGCAAGCTCGCTTTTTAACGATGCTGCTTAGCGAAAAAGTTTTTTTTTTTTTAAGATTGTCCCCACCACTACCCGATGCATAAATGCACCGCGACAATCTCCATAACTTTCTTTTTATTTATTTATTTATTTATTCAGTGTTTAAGTTTTTTCATTGTGGTCCCAACCACCACCCGATGTAAACAATACATCGCCACAATTCAATCCAGCATAATGAGCCAGAAACCTTTAAAAAGCAAACACTAATTCAGTTTTTAATTGTGCCTAGGCTAAAAAGCGTGTAAAAAGCAAACACTTATTCGGGTTTTAATTGTCCTTAGGCCAAAAACCGTATAAAAAGCAATCAATGATTAAGTTTTTTCATTGTGGTTCCAACCAGCACCCGATGTAAATAATACATCGCCACAATTAAGTTTTTACAATACAACAACAGAGTACGCCACAACAATACGTCGCCACAATTAAGTTTTTTCATTGTAGTCCCAACCACCATTATTTTCCATAAGTTAGTGTCCCTATCCCCATCTTTTCCATTTCTTAAAAGTTTTCAAATTTAAATTTTTTATTTTTCCCATTTTTGAATATTTTAAATATTTAGATTCAGTATTTTTTTTAATCTTGTTTTAAATCTTACCAATGACTTTTATTATAAGTCTTTTCAGGTGTTTTATAATATTTGTTTTCCAATAGATTACAAAAAAATTAATTTATCATGAAGCATTCAAATATTTTTGGAGGCAATTTTAAATTCAATCAATTAATTTAAGCAATTTCAAGTTTTCTCATCTTGATCTTTTTATTTTTTACTTTTCCAAGCTGAGGAAGCATTTACTATTATTTATTCCTCCCTATTATTTTTAAAAAGTCCGGCCACTAATTTTTCTTTAATTTAGAGGGTTTTACCAATGATTTTCTGTGATTTTTAATAAATTTATAATCTTGTTTTAATTTTTTGATCATTTACTATGTAAATTTTCCATCATCGCGATCGCGATATTTCGGTCTTTTTTCCCGTTATATTATCGGACGTTATGAACGCTTTATTTTAAAATTTCCCCAATATATGTATTTCATGACAAGGGAATTTTTTATCCTCTTAAGGAAATTTGATCTTTTTAATATTTCGACGTTTTCAAATTTAAGAACTGTCGCCTTGTATCGTTAGAAACATGATGTTTTCTTACAATACTCGAATTTTTCGATCAACAGGGGGGGGGGGGCATGAACGGCTCTTGACCGCGGATAAGTTGAAAATGGAACCGATTTAACTTTGAATTTATAATTATTGTTAACAGTTAGCACTTCTAAAAACACAACTATGCAAACATTTTAGGAATCCATGTATTTTTATTTTTATGCATCATCGATGAGAGATTAAAAAGGGTATAATCTATAAAAGGAAATCTACAATTTCTCTGAACAAAAAACAGTAGGGCATCGAGACTTTAAAAATTGTGAAATTCTCGCGATCTAGCTTTAAAATTAATACGAAGTATGTGCAGGCTAGTATCCTTCAAACGCGCTAATTTAGTCAATGCTAGACACATTCATAATTTCCATATGGTCGTTTATGGACCGTGAAAGTGTAGATTAAAGTAGAATAATACTATGTAACATTGCAATGTCAGCAATTCCGCTCGGAAAAGAATTCCCCCTTCCCGAAGGTTGATGTCCTTTATTCGCGCTGGACGCCCAGAGTTTGGTTCGCTTGCGCCGGTCCCGAACCTCAGCGAATTCCCGAAACTCTTTCTTATAGATTACTTCTTTTAATTTTTTATTATGAAAAACATGCTATAATGAATATTTAACCAATAAATAAATTCATATGCCTAAAATTGACAGGGCGAATTTCACACAGCATGTTTTATTTTAGCGAGTGATTTCAATTCCGTTTGTGTGCATCCCTTTCAAATTTGAGGTAGGTGTAAAAAGGATGAAAGACCTATCAGTACCAAAGATCTAAATTAGTCCTCGAAGCAGAGTAGTTACTTCTTCGTACAGCGTGTAAAAAGGGGGGGGGGGTCTAGGTCGATGCATAGAGCCCGGTAAAGACGCTACGCCACGGCATGTCGCAAAACACATCGCTGATTAAGAGGAAGGGTAAGATAGGAATGTTTTGCAAATGCAATAAATTATGATCTCACAACTACGGAAGAGCCATAGCAGTATCGTAGTGATTGTTGACAGATTTTTATTACTCCACAGGTGGCATTGTTTAAGGAGAAGGATTATTCTTTAAGCTATCAGAGTTTGGCCGGTAGTCAGGATTTTGTTAATCGTCAGTTTTTTAAGTTTAATCGCCATCTGGCGAGTAGGAATATTAAGTTTGTCTTATATTATTGTATTAATTTTAAATTGATTTATTGTTTTATACAAGAAAAAAAAGGGGGGTTTTATTTTTCCTCGGTTATTTTTGGGAAATTATAGTGGTTTAATTCTAGTCGCGATTTGGCCCCCAATTCTGAAATTTTGGTCGCAAACGATAAAAATTTGGTCGCATTTCGCGCATGGCCCCCCGCTAATTTCTTACCCTGAAGTGGAGTGCTTAGACTTGGAGAATTAGAATCTATTATCAAAAGGTGGTTATGTCCTTTGAAAAAATGAAGTTGGTGCAATATTTAATATGAAGACACCTTCTTGTGCAAATTATTGCTCATTTATTTATAGCAAATATTATTTCGAGTCTAATGATGCATTTGGTTTTGCTATGCAACCCAAAGATCTTGAATTAAACAAAGTGTTTGAAATTTTTTTTTTTTTTTTTTTTTTGACACTAGAACAACAGAAGCAGTCATTTTGACTGCATAACTACATTGAGAAACGATTCCTCCAAAAATTGCTCCATCGTTCTAATGTTACAGACTGTACATATTAATGTATCCATACATACCAAGTATGAATTCAGGAGTCTTTGAGTATGCATGCCATTCGTAGTAGTTCAAAATGTACGTACTGATGACAAAATGGCAAGTCTTGGTGAAAGCAGACCTGGGGCCCTACCATCAACTGCCCGGATTTATTTTCTCACCATTCGGAAATCCATATTATTCCACCTTGTCATTTATAAAAGGTTGCAATAACCGTACTATGAAGTCGTCGGAATTAGGTTTCGTTATACTTTGATGGACAGGGGAGTGGAGTTAAGGCGGAACCTCACTGGACCAATCGAAGTCAATAGTTAATACGAAGGAAGTTAACATAGTGCTTTATAAACACTTTTTTTTCACCGATTACCTTTTCGCAGATGAAGAATATTTTGATTAATAGAACTGTGTGATTTCGATTGACAATAATATTAAACATAATTGCCTTTATTATAAATAAGCAAAAAGTTGGAAATGAAATACATTTTTTAAATGAATTACTAAATATCAAATGTACTAAATGCTTTTGATATCAATTTTCGTGAAAACTACCAAGTCCCGAAAAAGAAATACATCTAATAAAGGAATGTATTACCTAAAGTTATTCATAGTTTGCGCATCTAAAAGATAAAACTAGGATTAATATATTATAGTTTGGTTTTGATGTCAGTGCTACAGAAAAGCAAATTAAGAATGTTTTAACATAATGTTGTTAAGCTGTTGAAATTCTTTCACATTTAAGAAATACATTTAAATGCCAGAGTTTTTATTGCATATTCTTTTTATTTATGTTGTACTTACTTTTATAAATTAAAAAAATACGAAATTTTTCTGAAAATGTGATGAGTAATAAAATATATATCTTGTACTTGCTTTTAGTATTTGAAAAGTATTGGGGGGGTTCCTTTCACAAAATATGATGAAACAAAATTTTACATCTGCATATGTCGGTGATGAGCTTTCTACGAACTACAGGAAAATTAATTTTAAAATAAACATCATCTGTCATAAGAAAATGTATCTTTTATCTTTGGTTGGTATAAAGTATACTTAACTAAAGTATAAAAAATTTTCAAATTAACTTCAAAATAAATTTTTATAAAAACGTAAAATTAATAAATTCAAGTTAGGTAATTTGAGAATAAAACTTTAAACAGAAAACTCTGCATGTTATTACAAAACATTTCACCTGAATATTTTAGTAGCAGATGGCAGCACAAGTTTTAAAAATAAAATCCCCTTTACTTCGAACCAGAGACCTCTCGATTGCTGAGCGTCTCTCCTACCACCTAAGCAAGAGTGCTACATCTTGCTGAGTAAAATAAGAAATTACATGCTCTAAAACTTACAGTGCTATTTCAGGGTGTTCTTTTAAAAGTAGAATACATTTTGAAGTTGTTTTAATATTATTTCAGGGGAAAAAAATTATATAGAGAAAATACAGATTTTATTTTTAAAATTCTGTCAGACGTTTATTTAACGATTCGTGAAAGAGAGATAGATTCGCCAACATTAACATAGTTGAAACATACATAATATAACACTAAATAATTGTACGAACTTCTAAATAGAAAAAAATAAAAGAAATATTTTGACAATTGATGGGGCAGATCCTTTGAAGTAAACAAATGAGCTTGTAATGTGGAATAAAATGTTCAGATTTGATGAAAAATTGGTGCTTGTAAAATTTCTCAAGAACGTCATTTTACGTATTCCAAGGAAATTATTATCAAAGCATTTGATACTAATTTGATCGGCAACTTGGTGTTAATTTAACCTGAACAATGAAACAAATTCATTGTCAATTAGCATAATTAATTTATCCTTTGTGGTTGAATTTTTCTTCTTTTCAAAAACGATCACTCGCAAATACAAGACCGCCATCTTGAATACTACTGCTATTACATACCTTATTTCAGATTTCATGGTCTCCTTAGAGGGTGAAATTATCAAGGGGTTTTTATGAACCTTCGTACAACTTTAGGCACCCTAATAAGACTAATATGGTACCACATATCGTAAAATTTGATTGATGTGCGGAATAACCGGTTATTTCGAACCCGGGTAGATTTACGATGTGTTGGTGGTAGGGCCCTTGATGTTCATAGTACGACTGTTGAGAGAAGACAATGCCAAACCTTGCTCTGGGATTTTCTTTTCTTTAGCCACAAATTAGCCACTTTTACTTTAATAACCACTTTTTAAAATGTTTATCCACAGATTTTATTTTTATAATTTTTACTATATCTGTTTGTTTTTTCTTTATTATAAAATGCTGATTTTTTCTCTACAATAATTTGGAAAATAAAATGAAATTTTCTGAAGTTATTTTAACAGTGTATTAATTTATTTTGTGCAATTAATAAAATAATATGAAAAAAGATCTTGTATTAAATGTATAAAAGGAATCACTTATTTTTTTACTTCCAAGTTTTGCCACTTTAAAAAAAAGTAGCCACTTGAATTTTTGTATCGCAAGGGGAAAATTTGGCAATCAGCAATGCAAGGCCCAAATACTGTTAGAAACTTGGTTTTGTTTACATCGCGATTCTCGTTTCGCGGGAGCGTGACGTCATTTTTAAAATGATTATTCCGTTCTCGTGAACGAATCGCGATGTGGACAAAACTTGGCTGATCATGCAAATCACCTTTCTCGCCGCTCACGCATCCTGTTTTGCATATCCAGAGGGCGTTGCCGGCAACGGTTATGTTCCGGAACGCACCCATCTTCGGATATAAAGGCTAGACACTTTTCTGGTTTTAATCATCGCTTTAAAGGAGATCGCTTTTAAAGTGAGATCGCTTTGGTCATTAGACCGGTTAGTCATTCGATCGATATACTGATCGATGGAAGGATCTAGAAGGATCTAGATCGGGCAGATGGATCTTCGTAAAGTCATGTTTCGATGTTGTCGAAAAGTTACGATAAAGTGTTTATCGGTGAACGCGGATATTTAAACTAAACTTAGTAGTTTTGATGGTTCTCAGTTAAGGAGACCATGTTTCCCGTGTTGTGGACTTTATAGTGCTGATCCGGAAAGTTTAAAGTTTTTGCCATAGCGTGTGCCCAGCTAGTGGTGGCGTCGGAAAGTGCACGTGGTCACGTAAGTGTGAAATGCTTTTTATTCCACTTACTTGTGTAAATAATACGTTAACCAGAAACGTGTCTAGGCATGGAACTTACACTGAAAAACCTTCATATGAGCTGTAGTGCTCATAGTTTTGTAAATAGTATGCTTTAGTTATTTGGCTTACCTGTTTTCATGATATATATACTGTAAGCAAATACAATGGATTCACTCTTCAATAAAAGTGATTTTGATTTAAACTGGAACTGTTCTCATTTAACACTTCTACAGCTACTTGTATTCCTACAACTACTATCTAACGTTTGTTATAGCTGCAACACTCTGTTTTAAATTTCCAACGAAGTTGTGGAACCAGAATTTCGTGGCTCGTAGTTATTCTATCACCAGCTTCATCAGAAATTTAATTATACGTTAATTTTCAATATATAACTTACGGATATGATACATATTTCCGTCAAAGGTTATGGGCCAGTGCTCCCCATAACAACGTTAAAAATTTAGAAGTGTTAGAGTTCCAACGAATCCTGTCGACGGGGGCCGCGGACGGCGCCATTTGCATGTCGACGAAAGTGTAAACAAAAGGTCTGTTCAGCTCAGTTCCAAAAGGCCACCTTGCCATGGAGGCAAATAAAATTACTGCATTAACTAGAGACAATTACGTCACTTGGAGGAATGAAGTTTCATTCGCTCTTAAAGGAGAGGGCTGTTTCGGATTTGTAGACCGAACAGCGTTACCGGTGGATGAAAAAACATCACGCCGTGATTATGAAGATCACATGCGCAGAAAGGACCGCACGTTAGCGATCCTGTTCCAAAATGTTTCATCTGATTACCAAGAGTTAATTGACATTAACGACGATCCGGCAGATGCGTGGGATAAGTTAAAAACGCACTTCGACGCGCCGACTCGCGCCAACCTGGTGCGTTTACTGGATGAGTTCTTCAGCCTACGTCCGGAGCCAGATGAACCGGTGGATATCTTCTGTACGCGTTTGAAGAAGGCGGTCGCCAAATTGAAGGACGTCAAGCACCCGGTGGAAAGCGTCTATGTGGCATTCCAGGCCATAAGATACCTCTCTGATGACTTCCAAGGAATAGTTCAGCTAATCTACAGATGGGAGGACAAAGATTTCACTTTGGAGAAAATCCAACATGAATTGTCAGCGGAAGAAGGACGTATCCGGCAACTCCGTAGTGATAGAAACAATGTAAGTCAAAATTCATCTGTATTCTTGTCTCAGAGTAATGTAAATGTAAAGTGTAAAAATAACAAAGTGTTTTAAAAGTGTTAAACCAGTTAAAAGGGTCATAGGACCATGTTATTTTTGTAAGAAGGCTGGTCATCTAAAAAATAATTGCCCTATTCTTAAGTCTAGCTCAAATATAATTGAATTGTATTCATCTGCTAGAGTTGAAGCTAATACTGTGCAGGATCCTAGCGATAGACTCAGCTGGGTAATTGACACCGCTGCTACGCGGCACTTTTGCAATGATATTAATTTATTCTCAAAATTTAAGGAAAGCAAAGGTGCATCTATGTCGCTAGCAGTGGGTGATATTGAGAGCCCAGTTGAGGCTATCGGTACGGTCAAAATGTATGTTCAGTTTCAGAACATAAGAAGTAATATTGTTTTGTCTGATGTAATGTTTTCGCCTAAGTTAAGACGAAACTTATTAGCCGCATCTGTTCTTGAGGAACAGGGGTATACTTTTAAAGGGGCTAATGGGGTATTGTGGTTTTACACTCCAAAGGGAGAAAAATTCTTCTATGCTAAGCGAAAAGAAGGGTTATATTTTTTAAAACCTCAATACGAAGTTCAGACTGCAAATAACAATATTGAAGACCGTAAAACTAAAGGAAAGGATCAGGGTAGGGATAAAAATTCTAAGAAAGATAGAAAACCCCTAAATAAGAAAAACAGTATTGACAAAATGAAAAATTTGCCTAGAATAAATAAAAGTAAACGTAACTCTGAGGTGAAGTCGAGGTCAAAAGAAAAGGTTAATGAGAAACCAAGTTGTGCGGTTTCTGAGGTTTTGAATAAAACGGAACTCTGGCATAGGAGATATTGCCACATTAACTCTGATTATTTATATCAGACAAGTAAAGTTTCCGCGGCTAATGGACTCCCTAGACTAAAATATGCAAAAATTAACTGTACACACTGTAAGTTAGCAAAGTCTAAGAAAATTTCTTTTAAGCCAATTGGTAGGATAAGGTCCACTAAACCTTTACAATTACTCCATATGGATGTGTGTGGTCCCTTACCTACAGCTTCAATGGGCGGAAACAGATACTTTTTGACAATCACTGACGACTTCAGCCGGAAAGTGTTTGTTTATATAATGAAACAAAAATCAGAGGTGTTTAAGATATTTAAAGAATTCCAAGCTAAGGAAGAAAGGCAGCTAGGCAAAAAGATTTTGTGTATCCGTACAGACAATGGTATGGAGTTCTGTCACAACCAGTTCAAGGCATACTTAAATAAATTGGGGATTAAATCAGAAAGGTCAAATGCATATACACCCGAACAGAACAGGGTTTCTGAAAGATTTAATCTGACTGCACTAGATTGTGTGAAAGCTATGCTTGATCAAAGCAAGGTTGATAACAGAATGTGGGCAGAAGCGATTTTGTGTTTTACACACACCAAGAACAGAATATGTCATAAGTTCAAAACCAAAACTCCACACGAGTTATATTATGGAAGGAAGCCAGCCGTTGCTCACCTCAAAGTTTTCGGGTGCAAAGCCTATGTGGGCACAGCCAAACAAATTAGAAATAAGTTGGATATGAGAGCCCAAATAGGAATCATGGTCGGATATGCCGAAAGCACCAAAGGCTATAGGATTTATATAGCGGGTAAAAAGAAAGTTGAGGAAACTTCTAATGTAAGGTTTGAGGAAGGAGTGGCAGCGGAAGGCGTCCTGGGCCCTAATTACCCTAAAGGAATCACCTTGAGGAAATCGAACGTTACTCAGTCGATTGACTCGGAATCAGAATGCGTAGGAGGAGTGTCAGAGGAAGAAGCAGGTGAGAGCCGTGACACTAGTAAAGCTAGTGGGGATGAGGACTCTCCTGCTGATTCTGGTCTGACACCCTGCTCAGATATTGACTGGATACGGAAAGCAGTACCTAGGCCTGATGGGAGTAGGACGGATATTTACTACTCAGTAAAAGGTGACAATAAAATTCTGAGATCTCATAATGATGTCAGAAAGTTTTGTGGAAAAGCTAACATTCATTATGATCAGCAAATGTTTAATTTTAGAGAGAAAAAGGGGGTAAGTGATATCAAAAGGAAACCAGAAGCAAGCAATGTTGAGATCTTGATACCCAAGAGCTATAAATCGGCAATAGAATCTCCCCAGTCCGATAAATGGCAAGAAGCCATGGATGATGAAATAGCTACAATGCAAGAGAGGGGTGTCTGGGACTTAGTGCCTGCACCCATCTCACAACAAAAAATTATAGGAAGTAGATGGGTTTATACCATTAAGAAGGATGAAAGGGGAAATGTTAAACGATTCAAAGCTCGCCTAGTAGCTCAAGGATATACCCAGATAAAAGGGGACTCATATGATGAAGTGTTTAGCCCTGTGATTAATTTTAGTTTAATCAGAGCTTTCTTCTCCATATTCGTTTGCATGCTTAAATGGAAACATTTTCAACTGGACATTAAGTCCGCATATCTTTATGCAAAGTTGAATGATAAAATTTTCTTGAAACAACCACATGGATATGTCGATCCAAATCAGCCTCAATATGTTTGTTTGCTTAAGAAAGCAATATATGGCCTTCACCAAAGCGGAAGGGAATGGTATACAGAGCTTGACACCACTTTGAAAAAATTAAACTTTTTAAAATTTAAATGGTGCAACTGTGCTTATACATATCAGAATAAAGTATTAATGCTGATTTACGTAGACGACATAATTTTGTTTGCTAAACAACAAAATGATATAGACCATATAGTTTCACTTTTGAGTAAAGAATTTGATATCAAAGAATTGGGAAAAGTCAAAAGACTTTTGGGTGTGGAATTTAAGGAGATTGAAGACAAATTTTATATATATCAAGGTGATTACATTGACAAAGTTTGTCAGATGTTTAAAAGGTTCAAATATCCAATTTCCTCACTACCTATTACAAAGGGTAACATCTTAAGTAAAATTGATTGCCCAATGAATGATAGTGAATTAACACAAATGCAGGGTTTCCCTTACAGAAGCTTGATTGGATGCCTAGCCTATTTGTCTAGCAGAACTAGACCAGACATATGCTATGCAGTAAATATACTATCTCAGTTTCAGGAGAATCCAGGAATAAAGCATTGGGATGCATTATTAAAGTTAATGGGATATGTTGAAAAGACCAGAGAGTATATGTTAAATTTGTCAAATATTGGTGATTTAAGACTAAACTGCTACTCAGACTCAGATTTTGCAGCCAATAGAGATGACAGAGTGTCACTTGGTGGTATGTTGTTCATGATTGATAAAGTACCAATTTCTTGGCGGACATTTAAGCACAAGTGTGTTAGTCTGTCAACGATGGAAGCTGAATATGTTTCGTTGGCAGAGGTCGCTAAAGAAATGATATGGATGCAAAACATTTTGGAGGAATGTAAAATGCTAGGTTTAAAATTTAACAAAAATAATTGTATAATTTTTTGTGACAACCAGGCAGCAATAAACTTTTCAAATTCCCCCATTGAGAATAATAGAACTAAGCACATAGATATAAAGTATCACTTTTTAAGGAACTTAGTTGTAAACGAGTCTTTTAAAATTAACTTTGTTAATACTAAAGATAACGTAGCAGATTACTTCACGAAGCCAATGACTAAAGATAGAGTTTTAAAATTTAGTAATGATATCTTTAAAATATAAAATTTAACTGTTCAAATAAAAATTTTACTTTAAATTTTTTTTTCATATTTTCAAAGTATAAATGGTTAGGGTATTTTATAATTTATTCCTCTCTCATTGATACAAATGAAATGTATCTTGAGTATATATTGTTATGTGACAATGAACTGTTACTTTTCTCACATTACACTTGAAAAAAAAATATATATATCCATTTTTACTACACGCATAATGCATTTTCGCTTATGTGAATAAAATGTTATCTGAATGTACATTATTGAAACATAAAATTTTTAATCTGTGTTTATCTCATATGTATATTTACCTTCTGTATCTTTTATTATCATTGCCATTGTATTGGGTATTTAGTGTGTACTAGTCATGGGCTAAGATAATAAAACTTAAATTTTTAATCTTAAATGTTAAATTTCATAGTTATACATTAAATTTTCTACAAACTTGAATTTGATGTTTAGACTTAAATTTTTAATCTTAAATGTTAAATTTCATAGTTATACATTAAATTTTCTACAAACTTGAATTTGATGTTTAGACTTAAATTTTTAATCTTAAATGTTAAATTTCATAGTTATACATTAAATTTTCTACAAACTTGAATTTGATGTTTAGATTTAAATTTTTAATCTTAAATGTTAAATTTCATAGTTATACACTAAATTTTCTACAATTTGATTTTGATGTTTAGATTTAAATTTTTAATCTTAAATGTTAAATTTCATAGTTATACACTAAATTTTCTACAACTTGATTTTGATGTTTAGATTTAAATTTTTAATCTTAAATATTAAAATTGATAACTATACCTAAAATTTTTCTAGAGCTTAAAATTTTTTGATATCTTTAGACTTTTAAATTTTAAACTTAATGTTTGTTTATAAATTTTCAAAATAGTAAAGAAATAGCTTTCTTCAGTATGAGCTAGTACTTAAGAAAGGGCAATAGTATGGTTATACTGTTTTCTTTGACTATGTTATCCTTAAACATGTAATTTAAAGAATGCTTATGATCTGCATAATAGATAAGTGTACTCATTTGATTGTTGCCATTTTGAGAAAAGGCTATTCACTTTCTAAATGTTATAAGTGTTATAAATTTCTTTAATGTATAAAATTTTGTGTATGCATACATTATGTTTTTAGGATACTAAGAACTTTGATTCTTAGAATAACCTTTTGTTGGATGAAAGCATGGGCGTCGAGAGTTGGTGTTTTTGTATGAGGGGGCCGATTGTTAGAAACTTGGTTTTGTTTACATCGCGATTCTCGTTTCGCGGGAGCGTGACGTCATTTTTAAAATGATTATTCCGTTCTCGTGAACGAATCGCGATGTGGACAAAACTTGGCTGATCATGCAAATCACCTTTCTCGCCGCTCACGCATCCTGTTTTGCATATCCAGAGGGCGTTGCCGGCAACGGTTATGTTCCGGAACGCACCCATCTTCGGATATAAAGGCTAGACACTTTTCTGGTTTTAATCAGATCGCTTTAAAGGAGATCGCTTTTAAAGTGAGATCGCTTTGGTCATTAGACCGGTTAGTCATTCGATCGATATACTGATCGATGGAAGGATCTAGAAGGATCTAGATCGGGTAGACGGATCTTCGTAAAGTCATGTTTCGATGTTGTCGAAAAGTTACGATAAAGTGTTTATCGGTGAACGCGGATATTTAAACTAAACTTAGTAGTTTTGATGGTTCTCAGTTAAGGAGACCATGTTTCCCGTGTTGTGGACTTTATAGTGCTGATCCGGAAAGTTTAAAGTTTTTGCCATAGCGTGTGCCCAGCTAGTGGTGGCGTCGGAAAGTGCACGTGGTCACGTAAGTGTGAAATGCTTTTTATTCCACTTACTTGTGTAAATAATACGTTAACCAGAAACGTGTCTAGGCATGGAACTTACACTGAAAAACCTTCATATGAGCTGTAGTGCTCATGTTTTGTAAATAGTATGCTTTAGTTATTTGGCTTACCTGTTTTCATGATATATATACTGTAAGCAAATACAATGGATTCACTCTTCAATAAAAGTGATTTTGATTTAAACTGGAACTGTTCTCATTTAACACTTCTACAGCTACTTGTATTCCTACAACTACTATCTAACGTTTGTTATAGCTGCAACACTCTGTTTTAAATTTCCAACGAAGTTGTGGAACCAGAATTTCGTGGCTCGTAGTTATTCTATCACCAGCTTCATCAGAAATTTAATTATACGTTAATTTTCAATATATAACTTACGGATATGATACATATTTCCGTCAAATACAACCACAAGTTGCAAGTTATCCTCCAACACATAAATAATTTCTGTAATAAGAAATTCCTAAATTCTACTTTTTATTAAGAAAACACTCTTCATTCTACAGTGTCGTGCTGGAAAAGGCTTCCTTACTTTTAATTGACTGATTATTTATTTTATCTATTTATTTAATTTATTGATTATTATTGATTATCTTTATATTTAATTTCCTGATTAAAGTTATTATTTTTGCATTTATTATTTTACATTTATTATTTTTACATTATAGAATTCAACAGATTTACATTTATAATTATTAACATCATCTCTATCTTTATTTCCTTTACTAATTCCTACTGTTTGGCCTGTGCTCAACCTTGTTTATATCTCAGAAATGCATATCAACCTTTATAAAACTCTCTGACTTCACTTACTGTTGTGATACAACTGTTTTTTAGATACATAATTAATGATATGATATCAATTTACAGCTGGATCACTACACTGATTAGGGTCGGACACTCACATGCAATTAAAAGAATGGAAAATGCTTAATTAAAGATCAGTTAATGAAATGGGATCATGAAGTGGAAATTGATTTTTGAATAACAGTATTTCAATGCATTGTGTTTCTTTTTCTTTTTTTAAATTAAACCATCGTTGCATGTGAGCGCCTAAAAATTATACAAAAAAAGAAAAGAACTTAGTATTTAATACATGATGGAATCTACATTGTACATACCTGAATTTTGAATCCTAAGTGAACCTAAAAAAATATATTGCTAGAAGTAAAAATTTTATATATACAAATTCATCTGAAAATCCAAAAAAATAGTTGTCACAAAAAAAATTAGTTCTTGAAACCTTATTCCAGATTGTTTAATTAGATGTTCATTATAATTGAAAATAATGATAATGACACCATAAATTTGAATGTTCTTTATTTATATTTTTAATCAAAGAGTATCTATATATGAAAGTATATAAATAAAAATAATGCATTCAGCTCAGTACTATAAAGATCACAATTTCACTTCAGTTGAACAAATTATATCAGATTATGTGATTACCAAGACATGACTGCTACTTCATAGAGAAAATCTCATATGCAGAAGAAAAAATATGTAGTTGGTATATTGTACTTGTGAAACAACACATAGATTTAAATTGAAATAATTAGCATATGTACTTCTTCACTCCTCAGACCACTGACATAAAAACATGTTTGCACTTTATGAGAAAATCTCATATGCAGAAGAAAAAATATGTAGTTGCAATATTCATAAAATGTAATTCACCACTCAGCACAAAAGAACATATTTTAACATATTTGAAGAAGGAAGAAGAGATGTTGCTCTGAGCATGAAAGATCACACCAAGACACATGTTGGAATTTTCAAGATCTTAATTTTGCACTAAAAGAATAGCATCCTCTTCTGACATATTAACCATGACAATTATAAGTTTATGCACTAAACCATGTACATACTTCTATTGTTCATAATGTTTTCAGATAATCATTATGCATTCAATAAAGCTTATACTCTTAAATAAGGAAATTGGCTAGAGCCAAGGGCACCCCTGCTTTGCCCACATTTACATACACTGCAAAATTTCAGGAGAAGAATTAATCGGCTTTATTCACATAAAGGAATCCTCCCGCACAGTCTTGTCACAAGTTTGAGAAACGAGATAACAGTAAGGGTTAGATTCAACCCAAGCAATCCAAATTTCCGTTTCCTCCAAAAACAAAAACCCTACCAATTGTCGAAAGGGTGTACTGCTATCCAGCATGAAGTCAAAAGGGCGTTCACAACGAGAATGAAAAACAACATGAATGGATAGCAGTACGTTTACAATTTAATTTAGAAAATGAGACAATTGACCTATTAATGAATATAAAAAATAAAAGCAATTTTGAATAATTTTGAATAGAATAAATTTAGAATAATAAATTAAATAATAAAAAAAATATTTAATGATTTATAAAAAATGTTAATTTTTGAAAAATAAATAAAAATGTTGTGACGTGTCACAACACTTACCTTTAAACAATTTCATAATAAATAGCACAGCCATTACACTAAAGAATCACAACACAGTTATTGTTAAATTAAACTAACTTTTATTTGCAACTATTCTAAATTTTGAAACATCATCAAATTCATTAAAACTTCAATTAAATGTATAGTGGAACAATTTACTTGCATTGCGTTATAATGCATTCAATTAAATTCAGAACTCAATTTAAAACAAATCCCAATTTAACAATCAAAATAAACCCAGTTAACACTTCAAAATACCCAGAACTCAACTTTTAAAAACCCAGGTTCAGAATCCACTCTGGTCTGAAGCCCAGAGTTTGGTCTGTCTGAAGAGCTGTCCACCACCAAAAATGTTAAACTTAAATAGTAAACACAATGCAATTTTTTTAAATATAATGACTTTATATAAAAATAAGAATGTGCAAATTATGTATGTAAGAGTGTTAATTAAAATTCATATTAACTATTAACATTCAAAATGCCAATCTAATTAAAGATACAGCCATTGCTTTTATCATTTTGGAAAAATTCCCATTTGGGCTGGGATGTTTCTAGAGGGTGCATATAGATGGCAGCACCACTGATGAGCAACCAAAAAAACACTGTAGAATTATGTGAAGGTGAAGATGTGATTATGAAAGTATCAATCTGTGAACACTAAAACCTAAAAAAAACTTGCTGAGAACTTTGAAGATACTGAAGAGTGGAACACTAAAAACTTGCTGACACTACGGTCACATGAAGAAGAATCACGAGAGCATGCTTGTCCAAACACCTAAAACCTAAAAAAAACCTGCTGAGAGCAATACTGAAGAGTGGAACACTAAAAACTTGCTGACACTACGGTCACATGAAGAAGAATCACGAGGGCATGCTTGTTCAAACACCACTGCAAATAACACAGGCTGCACAGAACACACAAATATTTGAGAGCACACTTCCGGAGTATATTGCAACACTAGTCTTGACTACAGCAGGATGAAACTCATAAAGAAGCCTACTTTGGGAGTGGCCTAACATCACAACTGCTTGCGGAAGAACCCGTACAGGAATCTGGTTAGCAACAGTGTTCAAATTGGAGAGATGTATCACATAAAGTTTACTGCTAAATTATTTTGAGTCTCAGCACAAATTCGTAAGATAAACATTTACGAAGCATTTATACACCAGCAAAAGCTTCGCTCACAGATGTCCGCGGGTTACAGACCGCCCTGGCCTGGACCGCGGTTTTTCCCATGCGAAATCAAACCACCTCTTCAAATGGTGGCTAGGAGTTGAATGCTTTAGCAACACATTCGCTTCCCAAGAACCGCCAAACTTGGCGAGTGAAAACCTGCACCTCACACGGAGCGCCCACGCATATACTGCAGAATAAATATGATGCTATGCCAAGAACCGCAAAGCATGAAATTTCCGCCAAGCTGTATCTACCATGTATGGGAAAGCCAATGGAATATCTGACACCCCGTTTACAGGTGTGAGAGATAAGCTGTGAAAGGGGTCCACTTTTCTCTTAACCCTTTCGTGACGGTTGGCACGCCCGCGTGCCGGCTGCGAACTTGCATTCAAGGACGTACGGCACGCACTCGTGCCAGAGAGAACTTTACCCTAAATGGCGAGTGGCACGTATCGGTGTTTCTACGTGAAACGTTTTCATTTGAATTTATTTGTCTACTAGATGGCGTTAAATGCCCGTGAAAGCAACTTAAATGTATTTTATAGATGTTTGACCTTGGCACAAGGAGAATCCAATGAGTTATTTCTCCATTTGGAGCGGTGAAACATGGTTCTGTAAAGTAAACAGAGCACTTCTCGCAGCATCAACAGTTTTATAATTGAGTTCCAGGTCTCCTTTTGATTTTAGCTTTTGATGATTTTGTTGGTGAATTACAGGAATATAAGAGAGTATTTTTTGGGGGGGAGGGGGGTAAAGGAATGTGCGACAGTGAAATGATTAGGCTATTTCGGATAAAAGTATGGCTGGTTTGAGACTTTTTCTTTCTGTGGAAGAATATACGCGTATGGTAAACGAACCAGACAGTAATGAAAACAAAGCAGATAGTGAAGATCCGTGGAACAGTGTTATTTCTGATGATGAATCTGAAAATGCAATTGATTCTTTAGATTCTGAGCGTACTATTATTACAACGCCGCCAGCTTCAGTTGCTGTTTTTTCGAATGATGTTTGGACATGTGATTTGAAAAATCTGAATTCTTTGGAGTTTTTGAACATACCTGGAATAAATCACAATATCATGCCGCCTAATTTAGATAAGGAACTTGATTTTTTTAGCATATTTTTTGATGATGAACTAGTAGAATTTATCATAAAAGCAACTAATGAGTTTGCAAAGAAAAAATGGGAGAAAAATCTCTTCTCTCCTTCCACATCGAAGACTCCACCTGTTTCAAATGTATTTACACCTGTGACAAGAAACGAATTTCATGTGTTTCTCGCACTAGTAATTTTGACGAACATTGTCAGAAAACCAAATCTTAAAATGTATTTTTCTAAGAATCCAATTATCAGTACTCCTTTTTTTAATTCAGTTATGAGTCGCGATCGATTTATAGGAATATTACGTTACCTTCATTTTACTCTTGATAGTAATGCCCAAAAACTAGATAAATTGAAACCTGTGTTAGATGCATTGGTTTCAAAATTTAAATCTATATACACTCCTAGAAGAAATGTGTTCATTGATGAATCTTTGTTCTCATGGAAAGGAAGGCTGGGATTTCATCAATATATCCCCTCGAAAAGGTCCAGATATGGAATAAAAATATATAAATCGTCAGAATCGGAATCAGGCTATAAATGGAATTTCCTTGTGTATACTGGAAAGGACACTGAATTATCAAGCTCTGATGGTAGGTATGGAGAACGCGTGGTGAAAACATTTCAAAGTGAACTTTTAGGAAAAGGATATACTTTGTATTTGGATAAATTTTTTACCTCTCCTGTACTTGCAAAGTATTTGTTGTCTAAGAATACGCATATATGTGGTACAGTTTTAAAAATTGGAAGGACATGCCAAAGAATTATCCATCTGTACCTAAAACATATATACACTAAAATTTTTAATATTTTGATAAAAGAAAATTTGTATAAAAAATATACATCAAATAGAAAATAAGTATTTCCTTTCTTCCTGAAAAAAGTAGAATGCTGTGTTGAACGGATGATTTTTAGTGAATTTTTTTCGAGAGTTAGGCTTAGCGCAAAAAATTAGCCATCTTTTGGGAACAGTTTGGAAACGAAACGCTTTGTCCTTTGGGCCACGGCAGTTTCAGAATGCCGCCGGCCCGAAAGGGTTAAAGTGCATCTTTTTTTCGCAAACTCATGTATGAAGTGAAGTCAAATTAAGAGGCCAAAAGGAAAAACGGAGGATTAACAAAAGATATTTTGCGTTTGAAAACACATATCGCATAATTTTGAATAATGAAAAACATGAAAAGGAAAACAAATTAACATTAAAAAAAGGGGATAAATTGCCAAAATATTCAATAACAAATTAATTTAGAATTTTGAAGGGAAAGGGGAAAATAATGAATTTTAAACTATTAAATAAATTTTGAACTTTCTTTTTTTTATTAATTAAGGTAGCATTACCCGGCATAACAACATGGCATCTAGAATTCTTTATTTCTAGAAAGCTATTTAGTGATGTAAGCAATAAAAATAAACTTTGATTTTAGGAACCAAGTGTAAATATATATAATTATGTCTCTTGATATGTAGATAAAAGTTCTTACTAACTAATGCTAATTTAGTGAAGAAGTGCTAAAGATTGACGCCCATAATTTTATTTTTACATAATTTTATATCATTACATTTTTCATAAACAAATTGTAGTGATTATAAATTGATAGTGCATAACCAAGAGAAGTGGTCTAATTATATTTTAACAATTTTTATTATTTCGAACTCAAAAATGTGGTTTACAATTATTGCTTTCTTTAAAGATTTGTCTGATTTCACAATTTGCATGCTAGTTTCATACTAGTATGTTCGTCTAGTTTAATTTTTTAGTTGACTAGTTGCATTGCCCACAGCTAGTCGTCACTAAATATAGCAGCCAGTTTTTTTAGTAAATTCTAGTGAACTTAGAAGTCGCAAGACAATAAAAGTGGGTTGAAGTTCAGTGTAAGCAAGTTGAGTGGGTCCATTACAGAATAGAAAATACAACATGAAAATTGCCTCAAAATTATCTTAGTGACTCAACAAGTCACTAAGATAGATAAAAATGCAGATTAAAAAATGAGGACAGCCGCCTTTTCCCTGGCTACCCACCTTCCCTAAGAGTCAAAATAAGAGTGAAAATTGCATCCTTGCAACCAAAAAGATAGAACCCTCCTCTCAACTCTCTCTCTTTGCACTCAAAGTTCATCATTTAAAACCTAGCCTCCACATGACTAAAAATAATTTTACACAAGAACAATCTTCTTTTGAAACCTGTCCACCTCTTTTTAGTAATCAGAGTGGCTGAGGTCAGATAGGAAAAAGCTGAGAACTTTTTTCAGACATGATACGCAGGACGTGCTGTGCAGCTTTTAGATAGAATTTGTTAAATTCTTTAATTTAATTGGATTCTTTAATTTAATTTAATTAAAAAAAATTACCAAATAAAGTAACAAAAAAACATTTGCACTTTTCCAGAGCTAAGAGATGACAGTTTACGCAGACAAATTTTTAAGACCATATTTTGAAAAGTGCCAACAGTTTTAAAATAACCAATACGGAAAATACTTGAAATACTTGTTTTACTCATTTTTATAAAATTTGTAAAAAAAAAATATCAACTCTTTTCAAATTCAAGCTTCTAGAGGCTTTTGGAAACAAATTCATCTGTTGGCTGTTTAAAGAAAAAATCAAGATTCTAACTTTATTTTTGAAGTAGGAGATACATTTTCACATACCCCTTATCTTTACTGTGATTCAAATGCTTTTTTACAAATATTTTAGAATCTATTGAATTTTCTAAATTTTCAATATTTCAAATGCATTTTCAAATCAAAAGCTACATTAAAAAAAATGTGAGGTCCTAGGCCCTTTGCAATTCAAGGTGAAAAGAATGTTGGCTAACTACGGGACTCAACTGTTCTTTTTGGCTTTTAATAGTTTTGCTTTTAGCATGTTAGTGCCATGAAAATGAAATCAATTAATCAATACAACTTTCTTGAAGAAAAATAAGATAAAAATCAACAGATAATAACTAATTTTGGTATTGCGGAAGATGTCTTCATAATTTAAATTAACATTTGTTTTATTTAATTAACAGTTATAGAAGAGTAAAATTATAACTATTTTAAGAGGCAAATTTAATTTTTGCAAGAGTCACATTTTGTGCATATATTTTCCTAAAAATCTAAAATTAAAAAAAAAAAAATAGTAAATAAATAATTCAGAGAAGAAAAAACTCAGCTTTTTTCTCCAAACAATCCATTACCACCCCTCTAGTATTTAGAAGACTAGTTAAGTTTCAAGTCATTTCATCTATTCCTTTTCATAAATAAAAGAACATTTGTCCTTGAACGTTGCAATTAGTACATGAGTATTCTTCCATTAAAAATACCTGGAGGGTAAAGAAACCTTCTGGGTGGTTTAGTTATATAACATACCTACTAACTAGCATGTTTTTCTTGGGAATTTTTTTTTTACATTCCTCCTCACAAATATTAAATGTCTCAATTTTGAATTGTTTTCCCATAATTTTTTTTTAAAATAATACCTGAAATTTGACTGAAAATACACATATTAAGTCTATAAATCTTCATATTTTGGAAATAACATACTCTATTTGTACATTTTAGTATATTTTATTTATTTATATAGAATGTAATAAGAATTTACTTACAGCCCTACTATAATGATTTTTCATTCTGTTTTATCATAGATCTGTGTTTTAGGGAAATGTTTCTGGTTTTTATTTCATTTTACTAGTTGTACCCATGCAGAGTATCTGCATTCTAGACATTTATGAAATTTTTAACGATAGGACTCTGAAAATAACGATCTAGGTTTTTCGTTTCTTCTTTGGTTGTGACTTAATTAAATATTTTCTTCAGCCCGTCGAAGTCTATCAGCTTCTTTTCTCATTCAGTAGCTTCATCAACAATTTCATTGGCACTCCATGTCCTTCTACATACATTATAACAAACTACGCCAGTAAAATCATTTTGGCTTTAATTATATAAATCTATAAAAATAAGTTGTTACTTACAAAAATAAGCTGTTCCCCATGTTCGCAATTGTTCTGGCTCTCAAAATTTATATCAGCATGTAGGAAATGAACAGACAAATTGATTCCATCAGATTTCATTTTCTGAACAGAATGGCATGAAGGTCAAATACCCCAACATACATTGTCAATCAATTTGCATTGTCACATGTTAAAAATCACCTTTTTATATTATAAATATAATATGTTTGTTGCCATTCCACAAATGATAATAACGTGCGCAAATTACTCACACTCAATATTATGTTGTTTGATTGATATCTATGTAATAGCTATTTAATTATATAAATTAGTTTTAATTATTAAATTATTTATTCAATTTTTCTCTCTTTTCCTAATTACTCTACTAATCTTTTTTTTTTTTTTCAGAAATGAAACCCAAGTGGTTTGCAGAAAAAGACATTCCGTATGATGAAATGTGGGCGGATGACAGAATATGGTTTCCTCTTTTTCTAAAAGGTCTAAAATTTAAAGGTCATATAAAGTTTTTAGACAATGAAACAATCTTAGAACATCATATAGAAGTGCAAGTGTAGCTAATAAACATTGCATTCATGTTTTATTTTTATAATTATGAGATTTTCATATGTAACATTTTAAATAAATGCTCTAATTCTCAACCTTTTTGGGCTTGCAAACACCGAGTCTGCATTAATTTTCATTGCTGAATCCTCAATTTATAATTCCAAATGTGTATTGCTGGTAATATAGTTTTTAAGCAATATGTAAAAGAATTCCTCATGCATTTGTAATTAATTCTTTTATTAGAAATATTTATGATTGCAAAGCTATTACAGAAGTTTTTACACAAATATCCAACTATTGCTCTAAATCATATATTTATGAAGTAACATTAACACAAAATGTTCCTGAGCTGAAAATTTATACATTAAAAAACTATAATAAAATTATGATATAAGCAAGAAAGTGTTTAGTAGGTCACCCCTTCACCATCCTTGAATTGGTTTCATATTTTTTTACATTTAGCCAGAAATGATGACATGACCAAGCAATATAAATCTCGTGTGAATGGTAAAGTGAAAAGCTGACCAAAACTTAGTTATAGAGTATAGTATTGTTTATACAGCATCCTGTTATCCAGAGCAATCCAAAAACCGAAATTGGGCAGAATGATACCAACATTTTGTAACAACATTTTTTCACCAAAAATTAGTCAATAGCATTTTTTTTTAATCTTATTAATTTCTCCGAATGATCAGAAGTGTCAATTACTATCGATTTTTTCATAGTTTCTATAGAAAATGTCCTCATAATATTCATGAATTTTCCATATGAAATTATATGAAATTTCCATATTTTCCTACAGAAAATTGATATCAAAAATTTACAGTCACATGTGATGTCTAATTTACAGTCACATGTGTGTCTGGGAATTTACGCCCACATCATTCAATAATTTATGTCTTTTTCCTTGGATATAATATGTTTCATATATGATGCTTCATACATAAAAAGCTTCTAAAGTTGGCATAAATTGCTAAATGGATCGTCAAGGTTATTATCTCTGTATAGCACCTCCTAAATTATGGAGAGCTTGCTTTTTTCTGATTAGATCCGAGATATGTGTCCAGTGCAGGGTTCCCACTAAGTCAGGAAAAGAGGGGAAGAATTTCTCTCCTTCCAGAAAATTTTGGAAGAGATTTTCTGTCATAAGAAGAGAAACTTAAAATTTCATTTTTTATTTTACCATGCTAATTTAGAAAGTAATAAAAAAGAAAGTTAGTTATAAAAAGAAGCATTAACTATAACTCATATTCTTTGACATTTAAATTTTTTAATTCTTAAAACTAACATTCTTACTAACATTCTTTTTAAAAAATAATTGGGAGTCGTTTAAGTATTAAGTAAGCACATTTTTGGTAATTTTATACTCCCCCCCACACTTGTTAGCAATAATACTCAAATTCCTGACTTCCCCCATGCTTACGTTATGATTTTATTTGCTTATAATAATGCCTACATGGGTTATTTTAAGTAAAATGACTCGCATGCGAATTTGCGATTTTTTTTTTCTGTAAACTGCAAAATTCGAGAGGCCGACTGTATTTACTTTATATTTTGATTTTTAAAATCATTTTATGATCAATTTTCATGCAGCAATAGCAATTAAAAATTTTAACGATTTTTGATCGGCGAGGGCGAATATCGATGAAAACTATTTCACTAGGCAAATGGAATTAGGTAATAATTTTGACTTGATGTTTGAAATTGGATTCTTTTTTTGTATTTTTTACAAAACTTGCAGAACATAGGGTTGCATCATCCTTCTGTTCAATCTCAAGCCAATCATGTGATTTTAGCCATTTTGTTTGAAAAGTGTCGACTTTTTTCTTTTTGTTTTCAAAATAGCTCTTTATTTCATAAATAATACGTTTGCAAAATAATTTTTCTGCATAAAACGCGAAACAATTACAAACACTGTAGTCGATGCAAACAGATTGGAAAAGTGGGAAATATTTTTCAAATTAAACGAGGTATGCCGAGGATCGCATACAAATGCAGATTTTCGTGATGCTGCTTCAAAATAACCCTTCATTTTATTAATAATACGATAGAAAAATGGTTTAGTTTTCATTCTTTGTATATTAAACGAAATAATTAAAAAAAATCAGTCGATGCAAATATATTGTAAAAATGGTGAAAAGATATTCATTGGTCATCTCCCCTCAGAAACTGTGGGGATCCCCATATGCGAGCGTCGTCTACGCAATCGCGGAGAAACAGATTTTCAGATGTAAGAAGGGAATGTCTGATAAAAAATTCGTGGCTTTGTTCAAATTTTGTTATATTTTTGGGGTATATATGGCCAATTTCACGACATTTTCGGAATTTTTGTAATCTGTAGACATACTGTGTAGAGGGAAAAGGATTTTCATCCGAGGAAAGAAGAAAATTTCTCGAACACACGAAAAATGCGGGAAGTACTCGGAAAGAACATAATTCAAATCCGTGAAAGAATCTTATAAAAAAAAAAAAAGCAAAATTTTATTTGATCGAATTTACTACCCATGTAAGCGGGGGAGACACTTATAGTTTTCTATAAAATATCTCGCTAATTAGAAATACGTAGTACTTTTAGTGTGCCCAAATCGCGATTGACTGCGATTTACACGAAGCTATGGAATCGCGGTCCGCAACTGCGATTCCGTAGATTCCTCATTGTTGCAATCGGCCCGCGATTCGCAACAACGAGGTGACTGATCGCGATTTGCGGTCGCGAAGCAATCGGCCCGATCTACTAGCCGCCGGGCACCGGGGACTGAAAGGATTCTAGAGAATTTCGGTCGCTAAAAATGGCCACCGCGAATCTGCATCTCTAGTCATCGGATTTCTCGATATCCAATTTGAAGGAAAAAATAATTTTAGACCGGAACTGGGGAGAGAGAAATTCTCACGCAGCCTAAATTTTTACGCGAGATTTTTTATGGATTTCGCGAGAATCTCGCGGGTTCGCGTTGAAATGGGACCCCTAGTCCAGTGTTTATCTCACCAAAAAAAAATCACAAAATATTATTATTTTCCAAGCACTTATTATGACAGGCTTCATGTTTTCACACTGTTATGCTAAATTTTTGAGAAATCAGAAATAATTTGCTTTGCTGCAAATAAATTGATTTAATCCTATTTAAACTCTTAACTTATTAATATTTCAAACCTAATACATGTACTCTTGGTACTATAATTTTAAGTGAGCATTAATTTAAAGGTAATTGAATTCAAAAGTAAATTGCTATTCATATATATATGTTAATGATTTTTATCTTAAGGACTTTTAATCTTAATCACTTTTTATTTAATAAGAACTTTGACTTAATCTTGTGTTTTCTTTAAAAGAAATTGAAGCTGAGCAATCAAATTAATAAGTAAATAATCATAAATTTTGTTCTCTAGTAAATTGCTCAGATTAATAATGTCATTCTAGCTTGAAAAGGTGAGAATAAACTTTAAACTTTAATTTAAATAATTGTTTACCTGCATAACAGGACTTTATAATAATTTTAAATGCACCTTTTCTGAATATATATGCCTGGTCAGACTGGAATTTTCCCCCTCCCAAACGTGCAAATTGCTTTGAAAGCAATTGAGTGTAACTACGAAGTCATCTGTAAACAATTCCATGTAAAGAGAACATCACAAACTATGTATTGCTTTATTACACCCATGAAAAAAAAGGAGAATTATTTGTTTTATGTTATAACTGTATATGATGAAATGTTATTAGTAGTGTATATGTTAACAAATCATAAACATCATTTTTCATGCACAAAACTTATATTTTTATGCCTTTTAGGAAGGTTTTTATAATTTTGGCAAAGTTCTTTTTTATAAATTTTCACGTTTTTTCAAGATGGCTGCCCTGACGCTACCAATTTTAAGCGTCCCGGCATTGTAAACAAGCATATTAAGTTACTGATCGCTTTAACATATGTGGCATATGGTAGATACTTTTGGCTCGCTTAGCTTCGTGAGAAGAACTTTTTAGGCCTAGCGGGTGGACTCTTCGCGCATTAGATTCGGATTGGCGCCGCCAAAAGGAGGTTGCCAGTTCGGAACTTCGTGCCAAGAGGGAGAGTGCTCCTCACTCTCGGGAATGATGCTGAAGTAGCTGGCAGACGTGTTTTTGATTTGGAGAAACTTTTCAACTTTTGTGGGGAAATCCCACTGGGATCATAAGATGGAGCTACATATTCTTTGAGCGAAAGCCCGTACCGTAACCTTTATGAGAGGAAGAAATTGGTCTTTCTTTTTCTCCGGAGAGAATTAACTTACCACCTGCACTGTAGGCTGTTCGCAGATTTGCCAGAAATACGCTGTCTTAAATTTAACATTTGGAGCTGAAGGCTCTCACCGTTCACCCTATGTGTTTGGCCCTCACTGCCCATGCTATGTTATGAAGGCTCTCGCTTTCCAAGCCATGATGTTTTCGGAGAGACCGGGCTCAGCACATCCAGCCTGTTCACCGAGTGCCGGCACCAGGACAGCGGACATCCTTTTGACCAGCCACTGATGCCCGGGGCACAGCAACCTGACCGCCATAAGTTGGCCATAAAAGTCCCTTCTGGTAGACAACAAGCCACTCTTGAACTCTGCACGGGGGTAAGTCCTCTCCATTTAAAGTTTACTAACTCAAGAAAATCCGTCCGGAGCACCTTTAGAAATCTTCAAATCTTCTGGTCTAATTGATAAATATTGACTTTAACTAACCCTTCTCGTCTCCTAAAGGGAGAAATCTTAAATTAAAGTTGTGATTTCATGCAGGAAATAATTCCTAGTTAAAATTTTTTTTTTTCTTTACCTCTTAAAAGGGGAAACCATACCTTAATGAGGATTGTCTCTAAGAGAAACTGATATATTTTTTTAATGTCTAGTTTGCTGCCTCAAAGGCTGTTTTAATTAGTTTTTTAATTTTCATTTTTTTTTAATATACACTCTACATTTTTCTGTACACACCTTTTGGATGTAATTTCATCTAGTTCATTTGTTTGTTGGTTTTTTTTTTGTTACATTTTTTTATTATGTGTCTCACTGCTTAAAGGGGGACTTTTTGTATGTTGCACCTCCTAAAGGTGGACTTAGTTTTAATTAGTTTTTATCTTGCACTTTTGTTACATACTCTTGTTGTCTACGATGACTATTTTCATATTCTACTGTGACCAAACGTTGTTCTTCAATATTTTGTAACCTGGGTGTAATCGCCTGTAACTGTTTCTCCATTTTTTTTTTTGTTAAGTTTAATAAACATCTACTTTTTATATTTCAAAATTTTCTCTTTATTTGTGAAGTGGTTGATTTTTAATGACTTAATTTTTAGTTTTCAGCTTAACGATCACGGCCTGACTTTTATTAATCCTTAAAAGACTTTCCCTTAATTTTCTCAATATGCTGATGTCGAAAAAGGCACAGCATATTAACTGGTGCCTTAAGACCAGTCTTTGGAGAACTCTGTTTGGTTATTGCATGTTTGATTATTGCATGATGTAAAAATTTCTTTTTTAAAATTTGTTTTATATGTGTTATATTTCGGAGGGAGAGTCTTCCAGTCTGGGACTTTGTTTTAAAATTTTTAGTAACATTTACCTGACCACATCACTTTTTAGTTTGATATTTTAATTTTTCTGTAAAATGTTTCCTGTAAGTAGTGCAGCTGAGGGTAATACTCCTTTAGTTTGTACTAAGGAAAACCCACGCAGAAACATAATGGGTACCCCAAATCCTTTCCAAAGTGGGGAAGATCAGATAAATAGGGAGCAAAGTGTTGGGAGTGAGCTTGTTTTTACTAGTATGGCAGAAAATAGCAGGGAGAATCAGGATCCTCCCACTTTATCTAATGAAATGTATCCACACATTAGTGGTCAAAATTCTACCCACTCAGATGGAAGTCAAATCTTGCAGTATGTTGCACAGACTGCTCCATTAGGTGGATTTTTGGACAGTGTTCCAGTTTTTTGTGGAACAGAAAGAGACTCCTCACTTGAGGATTTCTTATCCACTATAGATATGATTGCAACTTATGCAAATTGGGGAGAAGGTGATAAGCTCTTAGCTATCAAGTTGAAACTAGGAGGGGAGGCGGCACGTGTAATAAAAGACAATCCAACCTTAAAAGTCGAAAAAATGTAACAAAAAAAAAAACCAGCAAACAAATGAACTAGATAAAATTACATCCAAAAGGTGTGTACAGAAAAATCTAGAGTGTATATTAAAAAAAAATGAACATTAAAAAATTAATTAAAACAGCCTTTGAAGCAGCAAACTAGACATTAAAAAAATATATCAGTTTCTCTTAGAGGCAATCCTCATTAAGGTTTGGTTTCCCCTTTTAAGAGGTGAAGAAAAAGAAAACATTTTTAACTAGGAATTATTTCCTTCATGAAATCACAACTTTAATTTAAGATTTCTCCCTTTAGGAGGCTAGAAGGGTTAGTTAAAGTCAATGTTTATTGATTAAACCAGAAGATTTGAAGATTTCTGAAGGTGCTCCGGACGGATCTTCCTGAGTAAACTTTAAATGGAGAATACATACCCCCGTGCAGAGTTCGAGAGTGGCTTGTTGTCTACCAGAAGGGACTTTCATGGCCAACTTACGGCAGTCAGGTTGCTGTGCCCCGGGCATCAGTGGCTGGTCAAAAGGATGTCCACTGTCCTGGTGCCGGCACTCGGTGAACAGGCTGGACACGCTGAGCCCGGTCTCCCGGAAAACATCATGGCTTGGACTGCGAGAGCTTTCATAACATAGCGTGGGCAGTGAGGGCCAAACACATAGGCGTGAACGGTGAGAGCCTTCAGCTCCAAATGTTAAATTTAAGACATTGTATTTCCGGCAAATCTGCGAATAGCCTACGGTGCAGGTGGTGAATTAATTCTCTCCGGAGAAAAAGAAAGACCAATTTCTTCCTCTCATAAAGGTTATGGTACGGACTTTCGCTCAAAGAATATGTAGCTCCATCTTACGATCCTAGTGGGATTTCCCCACAAAAGTTGAAAAGTTTCTCCAAATCAAAAACACGTCTGCCAGCTACTTCAGCATTGTTCCCGAGAGTAAGGAGCGCTCTTCCGCTTGGCATGAAGAACCGGCAACCGTTCTGAAGAACCGTTCTGAACTGGCAACCTCCTTTTGGTGGCGCCAATCCGAATCTAACGCACCAGCGTCGATGCGAGCGTCCGACGAAGAGTCCGCACGCTAGGCCTAAAAAGTTCTCACGAAGCTAAGCGCACCAAAAGTATCTATCATACGCCACATGTGTTAAAGCGATCAGTAACTTTATATGCTTGTTTACAATGCCGGGATGCTTAAAATTGGTAGCGTCAGGGCAGCCATCTTGAAAAACCGTGAAAATTTATAAAAAGGAACTTTGCCAAAATTATAAAAACCTTCCTAAAAGGCATAAAAATATAAGTTTTGTGCATGAAAAATGATGTTTATGATTTGCTAACATATACACTAATAATAAATATTTCATCATATACAGTTATAACATAAAACAAATAATTCTCCTTTTTTTTTTTTCGTGGGTTTTTTTTTTCGTAAAGCAATACATAGTTTGTGATGTTCTCTTTACATGGAATTGTTTACAGATGACTTCGTAGTTACACTCAATTGCTTTCAAAGCAATTTGCGCATTTGGGAGGGGGAAAATTCCAGTCTGACCAGGTATATATATTCAGAAAAGGTGCATTTAAAATTATTATAAAGTCCTGTTATGCAGGTAAACAATTATTTAAATTAAAGTTTAAAGTTTATTCTCACCTTTTCAAGCTAGAATGACATTATTAATCTGAGCAATTTACTAGAGAACAAAATTTATGACTATTTACTTATTAATTTGATTGCTCAGCTTCAATTTCTTTTAAAGTAAACACAAGATTAAGTCAAAGTTCTTATTAAATAAAAAGTGATTAAGATTAAAAGTCCTTAAGATAAAAATCATTAACATATATATGTGAATAGCAATTTACTTTTGAATCCAATTACCTTTAAATTAATACTCACTTAAAATTATAGTACCAAGAGTACATGTATTAGGTTTGAAATATTAATAAGTTAAGAGTTTAAATAGGATTAAATTAATTTATTTGCTGCAAAGCAAATTATTTCTGCTTTCTCAAAAATCCAGCATAACAACACTACAGTGCATAATTTATGCAGATTTCTAAATGTGTCATTCCCGCATTTGTGCAATGCAATTTTGGTCCAATATTCTTTATCATGTTTCCACGCTACAGTGCATAGTTTATGCAGATTTCTAAGTGTATCGTTCCTGCATTTGTGCAATGCAATTTTGGTCCAATATTTTTTATCATGTTTTCATGCTACAGTGCATAGTTTATGCAGATTTCTAAGTATGTCATTCCCGCATTTGTGCAAAGCAATTTTGGTCCAATATTTTTATTGTGTTTCCACGCTACAGTGCATAGTTTATGCAGATTTCTAAGTCTTGCAAACTCAGACCACTCGACTAACCCAGAGGGTTTGTAGCAGCTGTTTGAGTGGCCGGAGATTTCTAAGTGTGTCATTCCTGCATTTATTCAATGCAATTTTAGTCCAATATTTTTTATTCTGTTTCCACGCTACAGTGCATAATTTATGCAGATTTCTAAGCATGTCATTTCTGCATTTGTGCAATGCAATTTTGGTCCAATATTTTTTATTGTGTTTCCACACTACTGTGTGTGCATAATTTATGCAGATTTCTAAGTATGTCATTCCTGCATGTGTACAATGCCATTTTGGTCCCAATATATTTTTTTAATCAAATATTTAAAAACATTTTATAATCCCAATTTCCAAAAATAATTTGGATAATCCTTGTCCAAAATGCCAAAAAAAAAAAAAAAAGAATTAGTAGCTATAAAATCATAATGTAAAGCTCCTTTCGACTTCTTCAGACAGTGTGTCTTCTTTCGAGAACCTGATTTCTTTAGTTTCTTCTGATTTCTGGGCAGCAAATATTCAAATCTCTTGGTGTTTAAAGAGTTTAAGGAAAGATTCCCCCACTTTTTTTTTATAATGAAAATAGCTCACTTGGCAACCATAGCTTACATTTGACCCAAAATTTTAAATTCGTATGTTGATAAGTTTTTAATGTGTTGTGTTTTATTTATTTATTGGCAATTTGGTAAAGATTATTTGGTAATATCACGAAAATCAGCTTTTGTATATGGTCATCATTATATTTTGTTTTATTCTAAAGACATTTTCAATTTTTGCAATTTGTTTGCATTGACTAAGGTTTTATTAATAATTTTATGTGGGAAAATTTCTTTTCAAACATGTAGTTAATGAAATGAAGAGTTGTTTTCTAGAAATATGTATTAAAATAATGATTTAGGAAAAGTTATTTTTTAAAACATGTGATTCTTTAAACTGCTAAATTGCCTAGCAACAATTGTATAACAAATGACTTAATAAATTTGGTTTGAATGCTAACTATTTTATTTGACAGTTGATTTTTTGGTAAACATCATCATAATCGAAGTCAGAAATATAAATAAACTAATTTGAGGTTAAAAGAACATTCCATCTGTAGTATTGAATCCTTATGCTATATGTTTGTCACTTTGTCCTGTGCTTATTTCTATTTTATGAGCCATATCTACTATTAAAAAATAAAGGCAACCAAAGTTGGCTATTATTAAATGTTTTTAATAAAATCTCCATCAATGATGTATATTAAAATTACATAACCAAAGCGCTTTCGGGCATTATTATGCCCTTCATCAGTGACAAAATAAAAATAGATGGCAAACATGAGATTTAATAGACAGGCCACACATAAAATACATAAATGATAAAAGAACATGAATTACAGGATAACCAATTTATATGTCATCAAAAACAAAAGAAAAAGGTACTAAATATCCAGAAAACCATACAATGGTTTAACTCGCAGTGAGTCAAGAACAAGACATCAAGCATAACTGAGGGTCTGTACGGTATTAAAATTGCAAATAGAATCATGTTAAATATAAATGAAAAGGGATTCATAAAGTAAAATATTACAGTAGTTATTGCAGCTAATTAAGAGAAAAGTCTTATCGAACATAAGATGAAAATTATCGTTAATAACTAAACGGGAAAGAGTCGTGAACAGTTTTCTATTTCTAACATCGCAAGTATACTCAGCTAAACGAATACCGACAATATGCTTAGTGCTATCAATGTAGGATGTAATTATGTACTTTTGGGAGATAATAGGGAGACAACGTACACCCTAGCCTGACACATGAAGTTACTCTTATCCTTTAATTTATCAGAACAAATATGATTAAATAACGTAGTAAAGGTAGAATGGGCAGATTTAAACTTAAATTCATGACAAAATTAAATAAGAGAACAAAAAAATTACCAGATGAAAAAGAAGACTAGAAATTAAATGGCAAATTGTCAGAAAAAAGAGCAAGGTTAGTATTGGAATTTAAATAAAATTATAGCAAATAGTGGAAAAGATTTTGTAAATGAAATCGAAAGAGTAAGCGGCCTCACAGCCAAGGTTAAAGATAAAGTCCTCACAAGCCAAGGTAATTATAAATTCTATATTGGTAGTACTAAGTGCACTGTCAGTATTTGTTTAGCATGTGAACATGCTAAAATTTAGTTTGTGAACATGCTCTCGATGTTAAAAATAGAAAACTGTCTACAGCTCTTACCCATTTGGTTATTAACGATAATTTTCGTCCTATGTTCGATACGACTTATCTCTCAATTAGCTGCAATATTTTACTGTATGAATCCCTTTTCATTTATTTTTCATTTACTGTATGAATCCCTTTTCATTTATATTTTCAGTATTTGTTTAGCATGTGAACATGCTAAAATTTAGTTTGTGAACATGCTCTCGATGTTAAAAATAGAAAACTGTCTACAGCTCTTACCCATTTGGTTATTAACGATAATTTTCGTCCTATGTTCGATACGACTTATCTCTCAATTAGCTGCAATATTTTACTGTATGAATCCCTTTTCATTTATTTTTCATTTACTGTATGAATCCCTTTTCATTTATATTTTCAGTATTTGTTTAGCATGTGAACATGCTAAAATTTAGTTTGTGAACATGCTCTCGATGTTAAAAATAGAAAACTGTCTACAGCTCTTACCCATTTGGTTATTAACGATAATTTTCGTCCTATGTTCGATACGACTTATCTCTCAATTAGCTGCAATATTTTACTGTATGAATCCCTTTTCATTTATATTTACCGTGATTCTATTTGCAATTTTGATCTCGTTCAGACCCTCAGTTATGCTTGGTGTCTCATTCTCGACTTACTGCGTATTAAACCATTGTATGATTTTTTGGATATTTAGTATCTTTTTCATTTTTCTTTTGTTTTTGACGATATATCTATTTATTACCCTGTAATTTATGTTCTTTTATCATTTATGTATTTTATAACTAAATTATTATAATTAAATGTATCGAATTACTTTACCACTATGTATTACTTTACCACTGATGAAGGGCATAATAATTCTCGACAGCACTCTGGTTATGTAATTTGAATGTACGTTATGGATGGAGATTTAATTAAAGACATTTAATAATAGCCAACTTTGGTTGTCTTTATTTTTTAAAGTTTTGCGTATGTTTTATGTTTTCCATTCAATTTCATGTCTACTGTGTTTACTAATAAAGAATATGGTGAAATGATGCTTGTGTTTGGAGAATGTAACCAGAACGCCATTGCAGCCAAACTATCATATGCATAGCGTTTTCCAATGCTAGACACTCCAATCTTCTGAGTACATTTATGCTGTTTTATTTGGGAGAAGATTAAGAATATATTCCCTTCATTGTTCTTTTCAGCTTTCTTGAAATATCAAATATTCTTGAAGATACAAGCCGTTTCAAGAAATTTCTACAAAGAGTATATAAAAGGAGCCATTATTCAGTTAAGGAGTGTTTGATGTAATAATAGCTAAATTGAATTGTAGAGATAAATCCTAAATCAATCCAAAATAATTATGAGAAACCTACATCAGTGTTTTGAGAATAGTATTCCCTTTTTTGTGAATCAGCTGAACATCTTATTGCTGTTTTACTGTATCTGACAGTTGTTTATTGATCTTGTAAGATAGTTATTAAGCTATTCGCTGTGTAGTGTTCCTGTTTACACTTACAGATGTGCCAACTCTCCGGATTTTGGCCGGAGACTCCAGATTTTTCATTACTTCTCTGGCCTCCAGATTACTAACGAAATTCTCCGGCTTTTTTTGTTTGAAATTTATCAATTAATCAAACATGGTATAATATCTCGGAATCATCGATTTTCCGCTTTTTTAGCACTGATTTCTACCATTTCTGGTATCGTAGCAAATCCATAATAAAATGCAGGGTGCCAATCAAATTAACGGAGATTTACGGTCGCATGTAATGTAAATTAAGATCTCGATCGCTTATTTTATGAAAGTAATAACTATACTTCTTCTAGGTTGTCTAATTCATCATAAATCGCTAAAATGTTATTTTGTTCATTAATTTTGCATAAACACTGCGATTGCGCAATTCAGTTTTGTTCTCATGAATCGCCTCATGAGTACAATGTTCTCATGAGTACAATAGTATCTTTTTCCATCCATCTCAATCTTCTAAATATTACATTTTTGATTGACTAAACTAGCTTATTTTCATATTCTGATTAATTATTATGGTTAATTTCTTAATTATTTTTGCATAAACAGTGTGATTGCACAATTCAATTACTTCGCATGAATTGCTGAGGGTACGTTAGTATCTTTTCCCATCCATCTCCATCATTTAAATGTTGCAAATGAGATCAACTAAACTAGGTTATTTTCATATTGATTAATTATTATGGTTAATTTCTTAATTATTTTCGCATAAACAGTGTGATTACGCAATTCAATTACTTCACGTGAATTGCCGAGAGTACATTAGTATCTTTTTCCATCCATCTCCATCATTTAAATGTTGCATATTATATCAACTAAACTAGCTTATTTTCATATTATGGCTAATTATTAAGGTTAATTTTTTAATTATATTTGCATAATACAAATTTTTCTATTTTGAGAAATGGATATGAACTCTGTGAAGGGATATTTTCCAAAAAGTGGTATTAAAACAATGATTTAGGCAAATGAAAAGGAAACCATTTTGGCAGGAATATAATTCAGTAATATATATATATATATATATATATATATATATATATATATTAGAGATCAGTATTTGTTACTTTCTTTAGTGAAAACCTGTGTTTTACCAAATATAAATATTTGTTTTCATTATAAAGTAATTTTCACCGGATAAAAACCTTTATATATTTTTTTTTGTCTTATAATTTATTGTCCTGAAATTTTATAAGATTGGTGTCCTAAATTTTCATATTCTACCAATACTATGCCTGATATTTAATGCTGTATTTTTTTTTTTTTGGGGGGGGGCATTAAGATTTAATAAATTAATCAAGAATTGATATTATCAAGTTATTTTTTTTTTATAATTTTTTACTAACACTATTTTAATTCAAAAGATAGTTCATGATTTTTTTTTTTTTTTTTCAGATAAGATTAAAGCATAATGTACTTAAAAGGTACAGTATTTTAATGTTCTAAGCAAATATTAAATGTCATAAGTAAACAATATATTTGCGACAAAATAGTCTCGTCTCCTCTTTCTGTTTGGAAAGTTGGCATGTCTGCACTTATTAGTATATTTAAATAAATGTGTTAGTTATCTAGAAATTCGGACTCATTCTTGTACCTTGAGAGTATGCCCATAATTCCAGAGAATATGCTGAACAAATTGGTATCCAAAGTAGAATTTCTGGAAACTTGACAAGTGGTTATGGCTTACCTAACAAGAAAAACAATGGAGGAACAGTTAAGCGAGATGAATTGTGCACCCACGATTCCAGAGATTACTTTATAACAATATTTGTTTTCAGTTACTTTTTAGGCTTTTAATGTCATACAATCAGCTTCTTATATTTTGTGTTGTTAAGAAAAAAAAAGACAATTTTAAAATTTTGTTGTTAAAAAAATTGAAATTTGTGTTATTTTAAAAATATTTTAAATTTAAAACTTAAAAATGTAAATATTAAACTGCACATAACTAGGATCATTAGAATCTTTTAAATATTTCATCAGTACCTAACTATTTAAAGATTTTAAATTGTTTTATTTTACATGCAATACCATCTATTCCATAATAAAACTTCTAATTTTGCTCTAGAAAAAAATAATTGCCATTAACAAGGGAGTTTTGACTGAGAAAACATGACTAAGAATGTTCAGCAGTTGAGGAGACGAGGTATCTAAGTTTTCAATTGCTGAACATCCTTGAAATTCTAATCAAGTTTTTAGTCTTTGAGAAGCTAAGATAATTTTTAAACCTAATTTTATTTTTTAATTGGACTTTCTTGAAAGTTTCCCTATTGTTTTTCAGTAAAACTCAATAATGGTAATTGTTGATAATAATTGTTGTTAATGATAATTGTTTCTTTTCTTCCACTTGGAAATCATTAATTTAATTTTCAAAAACATTTGCTTCTTTTATTTTTTGATTATTTTTTACCTATTTCTGTTATTTTCCACAGTATTAGTTAAAAAAAGTTAGTTCAATAGCCTCCGAAATGAGTTGGTTACTTAATTTTGTTGTCTTAATTCCAGTATTTCATTCACTGCTATTTTTACAGTTTTGTTTTGATTGTGTTCTTTTCATTTAGGTTGGAAGTCAGCTCGTATATCAATTGATTCTTTGACTTCATTTTCTGTTAAATTCTGTCAAATTGTCATTTTTGTTTACAAACTGTTGTTTTTAAAACTGGTTTGAACAACTCGTGTAACTTCCGAAACTTGTTAAGTTCCTATTTATAGTAAAGCATTTAAGTTTGTTGTTTCCACTGAACAAGATCTTTCTGCTAATCATTTACAATCTCCTTGGTTTTCATTTATCAATAAATCATTCAATTTTCCTTGTACCATTGGCAAATGTTTCCCATATTAGCCATATTTGCTATTCTAACAACGGATACTGATCTTACTCTGATGAATGTGAGTCACACTTTTTTAGTTCTGATAAAGAAGTGTGTGTTTGTGTTGTTTTATATGAAGCGTTTAAATAATCGCTGTCATTGTATATGGACTTGATTCAAATTTGAATGATTATGCCTTCACCAAAATTAAAATTGATGTCAAGTCTGAGATACGGAAATAAATAAAATTTAATTAATATTTCTAATAGCTGAAGTAGAACTGGGTTAATTCACATTTAACAATACCTTGAAATTAAAATTATAATAAAATGTAAAAAGTATAATTAAAATTTTAATGATTAAAAGTATAATTAAAATTTTTATGATTTTCCTAAAACAAAAAGATTCTGAAAAATTGTTAGATCTAAAAAAAAAAAAAACACATTTTATTGTCTTAAGTAGTTTAAAATGAATGGTTTCTACATATAAAATAGCAATCATATTCCTTCTACCTTTTCTCCTGCTTTGCTTGTTAAAGTTGGAGAAAACCTACATAGTTAATTTTTGAATGAAAAATACTACTTTCCTACTTTTTTCAATAATTTTATGAGTTAAGGAAGTTTAGATAATTAGTCAAATGAAAGTACTATTTTTTTAATAAGATAATGCTATTCATAAAGTTTTTTTTTTTATTTTAAAAATTACTTTATAAGTTGATATTGAACAATTGTGTCACCAATTCTGTTTGATTCTGCATGTCAAACAATGGAATGCAGGTTTCAATCATCATTTTTCCTAAATAAAAATACAGATAACATTTTTTATCACATCTTTTATTTAACTTCTTTCTCTCATTGTTAAAATAGCTAAAAATTTTATACCCCCTAGCTATCAAATACTTTTGCAAGGAGTAACAAATTAGTTTGGATTATGTCATCCTATGTTTTGTTAAGGACCATTGTTTTTAATCCTTCAAAGTTGTGATAGGGATTAACTACCTAACTGGCAGCAATGCCAAAATCAAATAGACAAATCTTGCATTTTTTTTTTTAATTTTAAATGTATTTAATAATACACATATAAATTATTTTAACGAAAATAATTATTATGTGTATTATTAAATACATTTAATAATATCACAAATTATTCCTTCACACAGCATGTTGTCTGCGACTGTATCAAATAGATTTTAAATTTAAAATGTTAAAAAAAAAAGAAAAAAAAAATCTGTGTCTTTGCTAAACACAACAAAGTGCAACAAAATATGCCCACCATTTAGAGATGACCCTGACTGTATTTAAAAAAGAACTCAAGTTTTGTAAACAGGATTTGTCATGTAGTTGGATATTTTTTAGGGAGGGGTAAACCTAAAGGGTCGTGATCAGTAAAAGAAAAATATATTGCATGGTAGTAATGATTAATTTATGCATTACATTAACCATACTGCATTGTATGTGTATTACTTAAAGAAGTTTGGAGTAGTCAATATACTAAAAAATAAAACTTTTTCAATTCAATTAAAGATATATATTAACTGGATTTAGAATCAAAAAACTGCTTTCTTCAGGATAAAAAAGAATAGAGCAATCACCCCCGCCTTTTTATCCTAAAGACAGGGGTTGCTTTCTGTCCCTAAAACCAATTGATAACTATTATCAAATGTTTGCTTTCTAGCAAAGTTTTATTTGTTGCAGAAATGTGATTGCAATTTTTTTATACTTAATATACTGTAAAAGATTTGAGGCATTGAAACTTGAGTATAATCTTAATGATAGATGAAAATAATACTGTAAGCTATCCTTTTGTTCTAAAGTAGCAAATGGAAGAGTATGATGAATTATTTTGTTAAACTTTCACCCGCTAAGAAACTAAGAAAATAAAATTATTTTACGCTTTGTAATTTTTTATAATGTATCTTTAGAAATACACGGAGTATTGTTAATCATGATATATCAACCTGCACATTGCAAAATTTATTTTGCATTTTATGAAAACTTGTAGTAATTAAAAGTTCCTACTTTTCATGTAATTTTAATGCACCCCCTCTGAAAAAGTCCTATTTTTTTATACTGAAGCTTGAGATTTACCTGCTTGCAATTTACTTAATATAATTTTCTTACTTAATATAATCCATAATTATTTTATGGATTATCTAATTAGATGATATTGGTAGATTGCACTTGTAAGATTTTCATGGTTTTCCTAGCTCAGTGGTTCCCAACCTTTTAAGCCCTGATCTAAAATTTTAATGCACATTTACCTGGCAACCCATACATTTGTTGAGAGAGAAAAAATAAATGAATAACTTGATGTAGTATAATCTAAATATGCTTGCATATTTTAAAAATACATGTTCATTGAACATGGCTTGCATTGTTATATCACTAACATTCTAAATATTTTTCAAATTTACACAAAAAATCAGTTTTTTAATTTCTTTTATTTAGTTTTCAGTGATTCTCTTGTACTGTTCAAATATTTTAATAGTTTGTCAAATCAATTTTTCATGCAAATATAAAGAAATGAACACATCATAACTTAGTCAGCTAAGAATTAACTTGTCTTATAGTCAAAAAACTTTCCTGGAAGCAGTACAAATTTTGGTTTTCAAATTTCATAGATCAGGGGCAGGATAGCCGAGTGGGGATTACACTTGAGAAGACCCAAATTTGATTCCTGAAGCTGTTCAAACTATCCCTGTCTCTACACGGAATACAAGCACTGTGGGTCCAAGGGTCCTTCTTAAAAGTTAATGGCAGTAAGGAGGGTGCAGCCCCTGTGGATATCATCCCCACTGTGTTCCAGTCAAAATAATAATAAACAAGCGTCTAGCCGGTAAGGCAAATTTTTAACCTACCCAACGCGCATTCTCGTGCTCATACTTCAACATCATGCTTCGACTTCGACTAAGAGCCTGTTAAAAATATGGCGGCTGAACAAGATGCATGCGTGTGGCATTTTTATGGAATAAATTAATGTCGTTGTGTTAGTACAGGCGTTTCAACAAGTAAATATATTTATATTTTCAGTGTATTAGAAGACATACCCATACTCTTTATATTCCCACCTGTGTATTAGAAAACATATCCATACAATATATAGCTTTTGAAAAATGTTTCACCAAAATAAAACATGATATTAGAGTTTGAAAAATATCATTAATCCCTGTGATCCCTGTTTAACAAATTCGGTGCAGCCATTTGCTCTCTTGTTATGGTGAAACAATTAAGTCAGATTTTCACTTTTATTTATATAGATATATTTTTCCTGTTATATTTTAACAAACAGTAGAAATCTACAAAAATTTTTAAACTACATTTGAATAGGTTTTGGCATTTAGCTAATATTTTATAGCATCTAAACTTGTGTTGTAATTTTACAAGTATTGGATACTACAATATATCAAAATATAGTTTGTTGCATCGTGAGACTGATTATGACCACAGAATGAAAATATAGTGGTTTATAGCTAGTATACATGTTAATAGTCCAGACATCAGGTATTCTGTACTGAAGATGCTGAGAAACTCAAAATAAGTTTACAGATGCTGGTAACTGCACTAATGATGGATTCCTATCTTTTGGAAACTCGCCCTTTGCAGTAATTTCTGTGAGGGTGAACTTAGCTATTGTACCGTTCGAACTTCATGAATTTTGAAGTTTTACTGTGTAGTAAGACTTACTTTGTCAGCACTTACAGAATTTGTATATTGTTGTATTGCATTATTTCAAATTTATTCTCTGTTTTCTGTTGAATTGCTGGTCGATTTGGATTTATGGTGTAATACAAGTGATAATTCTGTATTGGGGTTTGTTGGAGATATTTCAGATTTTGAATTTCTTAAAAGCTTTCTTTCTTTTTTTTTTGTTGCATGAAATGTTTGTTGTGGAATTATGTTTTTATTTGCTGGCGAGTTATTTAGTTGTGGGGGGAATGCAGGTTTTGTTAACTGCATTAATGGCAGTGATGGAAGGTACAAAAGATTTATATCCTTTTTTCATTAAGTCAACACGTTCAGAATTAGTGAATGGCATGATTAAATTTGAATATTTTATTTTTGGGTATTCTTTCTGTCTTCAAGTGTTACAGATTGTGACTTGTGGCTTTTTAAAAGTTCTTTAATTATAACTTCAGACTCATTTATTGTGTCAATATATAAAGGATAATCATCTGGTTCATGTGTTAATTTCTATGAACATTTGATGATTTTAATGTTTGGTAAAGATGAAGAATATGTTTACACATATGGCGTAGCCAGGATATAATTTCGACGGGGAGGGGGGGGGGGGCATTTTTTTGGTTGCCTGAAAATTAACATTTTCAGCAGTGAAAATTAATTATATGCATTTTTGCTGCCCAGTAGCTGAAAAAAAAAATATAGAGATAATTGTTACTTGTTGTAGTTTAATTAAGGAAAATTGATTGGGATTGGTTTCGGAGGGGACGGTCCCTAAGCCCCTCCCCTCCCTCTGCCTACACCCTTGTTCCATTTAATGAAAGAATCTATAAATGTACATGTGTATTTATGTATACATATTTTACAATTTGAACACACTAGCTGGCAGCTACAATCAATACCAGTTTTTTGAATTTCATATAATTCTCTGAAGTAATAGCAGAACTAGATACAACATATTGCTGAAAAACACTATTAAAATAAATTTGGCCCTGGATTTCATCAGACATATTTAAGTTGATATAAATTAGATCAAGCATCTAATATAAGCAAAGCAAAAACGTGACTGACAATGATTCTGCAGTTCTCCGTCAAAATCTGCGCTTCTGTGCGATTGGTCAGAGCAGACGTATGCTCACAAGAATATGCGCGTTGGGTGATGTTAAAAATTTGCCCTTTACCAGCTAGACGCTTGTCTATGATAATGTGATGGGCTGGGGCCACGTTGTTTGACGGTAAAATGGTTCACACTTCAACCGCTGTATAAGTGAATGATTAAAAATCAAGTGCCTGGTCATTAGGGGAAAGAAAACAGTTATGGATCTAAAATGTTAATTACAATGACTTTTGAAGACAATTTTGGAAACATTCACAAAAAGATGTCTTCCAATTTAAGAAAATGTATACACCTGTTTTGGTTTCACATGCATGAATTGATATTTTTGAAAATAAACATTGTAAACTCCAAATGCAGAAACACTTTAACAGACAGACGTTTAGAATCATGCTTTAAAATTGGTCTGATTAATTAAACTCTAAATTATCTAAAAATTGTGTATATCTTGCACTATAAAACTGGAAATATCATTGGGAAGTTCAAGGATCCAAGGCAACTTTATTTTGTGAGAGAACTCGCGTATCCTCAAATTGAATATAAAGTTCCAATAACAATCGTGAATAGTATGTGATTTGCAGCATTCCTGTAGCACTGGATGGGTCGAGCCGGTTGGCTGGTAATGCAAGTCAAATTGTACTTTGAATGATGGACTCTATTACTACAGAGAGAGGAAAAAGCAAAAGTGATAGAGTGGTGAGAAGGAAGAAGTTTACTGGGAGCAGAGCACCCTAAAGGAAAGTCAAAAGTTAGGTTTCTAACGTGAGATCTGCAGTGCATGTAAATTATGTTGGTAATGTATTATTGTTATAAAATAATATTACCATGGTGGGAAAGTTTTCATTTATTTAAACTTAAAATTTAAAATATTCTTCGATTTAAGTAATCATGACATGCTTTGAAATCTATAAAAAATTGTGAAATGTGAAAGTTTATATATAGTGCTAATATTTTATGTACTATACTTTTTATAGAAAAATTCTCTTTTGCCTCAATTTTTTAAAAAGTGTTCCAATAGAGATATGTAGTAGAAGAAAGTGAATTCATTTAGGAATTACACTCCAAGTCAAAACATAGCAAAATCACAATGTTTTATTTTCCATCCAAAAAAATACATCCAAGTTAAATCAGCTACAATACAAAAAGGAGCCATTCTATACACTTATCTCTTTTCATTCAATTATCTCCTTCATGTGTTGTAATTCCAGGGACCAAAACAAACAAATAAAGATGTTGATACCAGTAAACCAGTTTCCAAACCTGACAGACACATTACCAACTTGTCAGCTCAAATGTGCCAAAAAATAAAAATACCAAAGCAGGATACATTGTAAAAAAGCTATAAAAGAAAAATAAATAATATATGACTAATCGATTAATGATATTGACTCTTAAAAGTCATCTCTAGTCAGTATAATAATTGGAGCCTGAATTACATGCAATTTCAATTGAGCATGTATTTTAATTGCATATTTGAGCACTTTTTAGATAGAGTGCATATAAAATCACTGAACTTCAAAATTTGCTTTTAAAATACATATTACCAATACTTTTTTTTGTATGTCTTTTACATTTTAACAGTTTTTTACTATATAATACAGTTCTTTTATTCTACTCACGTCGATTGATGTTGAAAAAACATTATCGACATTAAAAATATTTGCAGATGATAGTAGTCACACTTTACCAATACAGTTATTGGCTTTGAGTTGCTGCTGAGCTCTAACAAAAGCGAAACCTTTTCACCAATACTTGTTGCTGCAATGCATAATTCAGGGAGCTACATAAAGCATTTAAAATCACTATTCTACTCTCTGGAAAGTCTCCTATTAGCGAGTTTTGTGGCTATGAATTATCTAATTGAATCGTAGTAGACGTTCCTTTCAACCACCTTTTTATTCTTTGAAGCTATTCAAAATATGCAAAACAAATGCCTGTATTTTTATACAAATTGAATTTTATTTAGAAGGCAACCCTGCTTAAGAACAATGTGGACCATAAGCCAACTAGATATAGATTGTCTGTAGCAATCACCAGTCTGGGCTGACTGTGAAGTGCAAATGTTTATACACTATATGACAGTAAAAATGGGACACCAAGAAGGATTGGGCAGAAAAATATGGAAATTACTGGGTAGACTTAGCTCACTGAGTTGTAAATGATGCGAAATGCACAGTTGTCCCTCGCACGTTGAGTGAGATATAAGGGAAGGAACCTGCAGAATCGGCAATAGTCACACCGCTCTGTCTGCCAGGGAAATCATTTTGTAATTTTTTTTATCTCAGAGGAAATGTGTTGTAGTAGCAGAAAATGTCAGGCCGCCACTAACAGAGGCAGTTCCAGCAAACAGATGATTTCACGAGGGGTATGGTGATCGGACTCAGAAGGGCAGGTTGGTCCAAACGTCAAATCTCAGCGAACAGCCACCTACACGCGTCCACCGTCTGTAGCGAAGATGGTTGGAACAAGGGAATGTGGCACGTTTGAGGAATGCCAGTAAAATCAGAGTGACATCAGCACACGCGGACCAACGCAGCCGCCGGCCACTTCCGTCGCCATTTTGCAGCATGTGCAGGCACCCTTAATACTCCCATATCGACCAGGACCAGTATCTACTGATTAGTCGCAGGCAACCTGCACTCATGACACCCATTAAGAAGACTGACATTGACCCAACAGCACAGATGCCTCCATTTACAATCGTGTCAGGATAGAGCCACGTGGACGGCGGAATGGCACAGGACTGTATTCTCAGACGAGTCACGCTTCTGTTTTAGTAATGACAGTTGCCGTGTATGTGTCTGGTGCAGAAGTGGTGACAGCAATTCGGCTGCATCTGTGAAATGCCACACTGCGGCATCATCGCCTATGATAGCAGGTCACCTCTGGTCCGTATTGAGGGCACTATGATGGCCCAACGATATGTGGATAACATGCTGTGGCCAATGATATTACCCTTCCTTCAAGGGGTGCCCAATGCCATTTACCAGAAGGATAATGCCCAACCACACACGGCACACATCAGCCAACATGCTTTGCAAAGTACCCAGGTGCTTCCCTAATCTCTCACCAATCAAACATATCTGGGACGTGATTAGACATCGCTTGCGTGTGCTACCACCAGTGTTTAGAAGACAAACTCTGGTAAATGGTTGACAGGGAATAGGCAGCCATCCCTCAGGACACCATGCTCATTGCCTAGACGTGTTGCTGCCTGTATCACCGCCCATGGTAGTCCTACAATCTACTGACCAGACGGTGTTATCGCTCAGTATATAGATGTATCATGTTGCAATAAACATCACTTATTGTTTGTTGCTGTCACTTTCTGTCCACTCCTTGGTATCTCATTTTCACTGTCATGTAATGTGTTTTGCCCTTATAACTCTGAAACCCACTTTGACCCACCCTAATGAATCTGACTTTTTAAATGTTGAAAAACATTTAAAAATTCAGTACTTTTTTTTTTTTTTTTTTTGCCATGAGAACCTTCCAATGTGTATAAAAAGTTTCAATGTTAAGATGAGAAAAATGTATTAGGAAAGCGAAACCATTCACATTAGGAGTAAATCTTCAAGTACCACCTTAGTGGAAAGGTCTGATCTAGATGAAATTTTATACTTCGACTTGGCCTATCTCAACAGTAACAGAGCCTGAAGATATTTTACAATTTAAAACCTGAACATGACCTAGTCAGAGTTTTCTAAGCTTCAGCTCGGCCCAGCCAAAACAGTTCTTCAGATATATCAAAAATAATAAATTCAAACTTTTTACTTGCCGGAAATTCAACAATTAGAATCACATTTCCATTGTAGATAGCAGTATCCATAAACAGGATGTCCTCTATAAGCAATTTTGTGAATATGAATAAAATATGTATATTAAGCTTTTATTCTTTGCTTGAAAAATAATCTTTCATACATTTTACGTCAATTTTTATTAATAACTTTTAAAAACATAGACTTCATTCATCCTATCAAGTCAAATATATTCGGAATTCAGATCTAAGTGTGGCATAGTGGCCCAACAGGCATATTTACCTGATGTTTCGTAGGCCCAATCTGCTCCTGCCTCATGGTCAGTGAGGCTCATTTTGGAAGTGAGAGAACTAATAATAATTGTATCACACAAGGAGGGCCGGGCCTATAACTTCTATAGGTGGCTCAGAGAAAATCAAAAATACCATAAAATTTTTATCGAATATGATAGATAAAGTGTAACTAAATTCACCATTACTAAGTGTGCACAGAATGCAATAGAAGTAAAAACTGAGAAATTTTATTAGTGTCCAATTTTACCTAAAATAATTATTTGCTATATAATAATTATTTGTTATTAAAAAATGTTTAATGCATATTGCATCAATTAAAAATTATTAACTGTACAGGATATCAAACTTTCTCCAAAACCCAGGCTATTTTGATGACAATGGAAGTTTGTCATTTGGTGACAAAAATCAGAAAATGATTTTCAACATGATTTATTCATTAGTTAGTAATTTTTTAAACACCATTTGGCAATTTTATAGAAATCTTTCATAATTGCACAATCTTCCATGTATTTCATTTGTGTGAAAATATTTCCCAATTTTACAAACTCTTGATCAACTACGATTTTTCTATGCTAAAAAATTATTTTTAGAATTAAAATGAATGATATGCTGACATTCAAAGAGTATTGAAAATAATTAAGATCATAAATAATGAACTGATCCCATAGAATTTTCAATTTGGAATATTTAGTTTTCATTTTGAATAAGACTATTTGCTAAATGCAGGGCTAGAAGCCAATTTTCTTCAAAAAAAAAAAGGAAAACTAGGAATTCTTATAGGAAAAAAAAGGACAAAGTTTTTTACGAAACAATTAAAAAAAAATGCTCAATTAACTTACAGCTGAAGGTTAATAAGTAAATTGCAGTTCGCACCTTGGAAAAAAAACATGAAAATTATAAAATGAAATTGTAACTTTAAATGTAATATTTATTGCTGCATGGCTTTAAAAACAACTGTCTCATTACTGATACATTAAGCAATAGCACTGCATTGGAACACAAATTAAAGTTGGAGAATAGCTTCAAAATGAGGTTTTTATTTCCCCCCCCCCCCCCCCCACCACCACCACCAAATTGTAACACTTAATATTTTAATTATGTAAAGGTGATTGCAATTTGTTCCTTTTGTCCCGTGCCTTATTCAGTTCCACAGTAATTTCTTGTATCTTGCCAGTAGCTGCATCAATCATAGTAGATGCAATTCTCATGTCATTGAAATCTTTTTTCTTTAGGGCTGTTTGCAAACGTTTATTCCCCTCAGCCAGACAGTTTTGCGCTGCAAACAGTTCATCTTTTAAAATTTTAATTGCATTATCAATTTCTTTAACTTTCTCGTCTGTTTCTTTCTTGAACTTCTTTGCTTCATTTACAGCTTTCTGTTCTCTTTCTTCAAGAGTTCTCTTTTTTTCATTCTCTCTAGTCATCGTTTTTTCAGCTTCTTTTGCTGCGACGTACATTGCATGAGATTTCACAACAGAATTGAGAAGCTTCACTGTAATTGGAATTGCACAAATATCTCCATACCTGTTAACGGCCTCCTTAACGTGTCTGATAGCAATTATCACAGCCTCAGAAAGGCTAGCTCTGCTTTCAGTAATAATGGAGTTATTCACCGAAAATCCCCTTTCTACATCGGCGTTTCCATGAGCTAGTGACAGACAATTCTTAATGAGAATTGAAAGATTGACATATTTTGGTTTACCACTAATTTTATCTGTTAGACTGAAGACATTCTTCCAAAATACGTCAATACGCTGACTTTTATTTCGCCCTGGATTACAATAATCTTTACACAGCCTATCAACCTCAGTGTCAACAACATACATTTGCCACTCAAGCATGATTTTATCTATGGATTGAGAGTCCATTTTCAATGGCTTTAGTTTCAGACATAAGCGTCGTATTGCACTGTCAGTTCTTACTGCTCTCATTGCTGGGTGGAGTTTTTCTAAATCATGAAGGAAATTATCAGATAAGGGCAAAGCATCTCTGAGGAGTCTAGAAAGCTTTAGTAAAAATGAACGCATAGCCATTCTGGCCATTTTACGTTCATTGTTGTGAATACATGTTAAAGCTCTTCTGGTATCTTCACCAACATTCATGTCTTTTAGTAGACGATAATTTGCATGGTTCTCCATGTCAATACTAAGAAGACTTTCTCCTTCTAAATTCCCCACAGTTGTTTCATTTAAAAAACGAAGCATTACTGAACGTAATAACAAGTTCATTTTGCTATACATCAAATGAACCAGAGGACCCTCAGTCTGGAAGAAACTTAAGTATTCCTGCAAATTGGGTAAAACAGCTGATATGAATTCCAAATAAACAACTGTCAATGGATCTTTTAATGCAGATGCAATACGTTTATATCTAGCATTCTTCTGAAGAGACCCCCAGTTGTTTTTTCCTTTTGGCAGAACTTGAAGAAAGTATTCTTTCAACGCAGAATACAGAGAGAGAATTCTAGTAACAACAGGACCTAAGGTGAGCCACCGAGAGTTAACATGTCGTAGAAGAACTTTTGGTTCACATTCTAGGAGCTTCTGTAGTTCCTTAAAATCTTCTCTCCGAGCTGCACTAAGTTTAAAGAAGGCAAAAAGATCTGTTGCAAATTCATCAATGTCTAAGGGAATACTATCCAATGCTTTGGAAAAGCAATTATGGACTTTGTGGAGGGCACAAGTTCCTAAATCAATTAATTCGGGTGATCCCAAATTTGCAAGTTCTCCATTCAGTTTCTTTGCCACTGCAAGATTTACATTAGGACCATCCATGCTGAGCATCAATATCTTATTTAAGGGGAGTTTATTAGCTTCTAAAACTCTAAGGATTCCACTGCAAATGTCATCAGAAGTGGCATGCCCCAAAAATAGTGACGTTAGGTATCCTGACACAATTTGATTAAATGTTGGGCTCCAAAATCTTACAATAATGTCCAACTGCTTCTTTACTTGCACTGTTGTCGTTTCATCAAAAGCTAGGGTAAAATAACTTCCCGATGCCATGGCAGCTTGCAAGTCAGAAACAACTTCCTCACGAAAAACTGGTCCAAGACCATGTGCCAGAATATAAGAAACTTTTCTGTCACTAAGGTTCATGTTATTAGAAATTGGATGATTCTCAAACATTGCTCTGAAAAGTGGCACAATACCTCTACATGATGCAAATGAATAATTGGACACTGCGATTTTTATTGCCCACAATGCTTCTGCACGTGTCACAAGTTGATCAGCATTTAAATTAACCGTTAAAATGGGCTTTACACCTGACGAGATTTCTGTCTCTCCCTCATTGATATTGTTTCTGGAAAATCCTAATTTTTGTTGACCTTTCAACTGTTTAACTGCTGTGCAGTGCTTCGCTCTTGATGCATGTTGCAGAAGTTGTGATATCCCAGCATTGGAGACCAATAGAGAGCACTTGCAAAGCATGCAGTATGCTTCCCACTCATTTTTCCCTTTCACACACCAATTACTTATTGTATCACCATTTCCATCCTTGCTTTCCAGCCACTTTTCTTGAAATTTTGTACGGCCACCCGGCATTATAGATGACTCCTAAAAGTAAATGTAAGTTATAAGTAAAATAATAATCACAACTTTTTCAGTCAGAAAAAAGTTCCCGACTTTTCCAGGTTAGTAGTACCCTGGTACTAGCTATCGATATCACCTCCCACCAATAGCTAAAACAGACAGAAAATAGCAAAAACGACAAATGATTCATGGGAACTGTTAATGTACTCGAGCCGGAGGGGTAAAATATCGAGAGCACAAGTGCATTGCGCGACTCGGTGTAAATTTCGGATCCTAAAAGAACTTGTAACACAAAAATGTTTCGAGTAAGAGTTCTCAAACTACAAACACTAAAGTTCCTGCTTCCGCTAATTTATTTCATCTAGCAACACTTCCTTTCCAAACTGTAAACATTTGTTCCATAAAGGGAGTGCCTCCGCAGCCGGCAACGGCTGTCTGAATCGTAACTGGCAGTTGATAACTGCGCATGCTCATGAAGTTCATGAGCATACGCAGTAATTGACTGCCGGTTACCGGCTACGGAGGCACTCCCTTCAATAAAAATAATATAGGGCTATTTCGTAATAAAATTTTCATAAATCCATAATAAAAAAAAATCGATGTTTATTCTAAAATTATTGTTAGATCTAAGAAGAAAATGTCCGCGGTTATGGTTAATACGAGAACACGTGGAAAGAAAGTAAAAAAAAAGGAGTCAAAAAGCATAAAAAAGGAGGAACACAAAAAAAATAGGAAAAAAAGGAGTATTTTCGAAAAAAAAGGAGCTCTGCGAGCCCTGTAAATGTCTATTCTAATAAATGTTTTACTTTTTTACATACTTTAATCCCTCTCTCCTCATAAAGGCACACTGAAGATTGAAAACCTCTGTGATTTATTGAAACAATGTTAAACCTCTTAGTAAGGAAAATATAAGCAACATATTCAAGCACAAATAAAATAAAAATACAGCATACAGCTGTTTCAAGGATACACTGGATCCCCTTCATGAATGTTAAAGAACCAACAAACCCGAAATCAAAAAGAGGAAATGGGCATAAACAGCAGGACGAGAGGGGTATATATGTACCAAAGTTCAATCGTGAATTAAAATTCCACCTGAGAGAACCAAATCAAAAACAAGAACTGACACACAAGATTGAATGTGCCAAAACATAATAGAAATGTTCCAACAAGACAAGTCCAAATAAGATTAAATGAGTCCCACCCAATGTTTTGGTGTATCTTGTGTGTCAGTTCTAGTTTCAGATTGGCTGAGCTGATCATTTTGATTCTTGATTGGCTGAGCTGTTTGTTCTTCATTCTGCTTCATGGTTGGCTCTCCCAGATGGACTTTCAATCTATGACTTTGATATAATGATATATACCCCTTTGTTTGTTTTACTTGTGCCCATTTGGTCTTCCTGAATTCCTGTTTATTCTCTAACACTGACAAAGGGAATCCAGCTATATTTGAAACAGCTATATGCTGCATTCTTATTCACTTGTGCTTGAATACATTGCTCAAGTTTTCCTTATTCTTTGCACAGTGTTTTTTATTTAATGATTCCCTCAATAAATGTTCAAAACTGGTTTAAAATCTGGATATAATCACAGGATCCAATACAGTTCGTTTTTCTCATCTTTGCCAAATTGGCAATAAGTAAAAGTGATAGTAGTCTCATTTGGTTATTCTGGCAACCCTCTCTTCACATTTTCACTTCATGTTGCTTGTTGTATGGCTGTAGATTTAGGCAGAAATGGCTTTTGAAGTCCCTTATTTGTGTCGTGCTTAATGGCTGTTCAGAAAAATCACCAAATTTACATGAAAATCTAGAATAGAATTGGAAAGTTTTATTTATAAATGAAAACACATTTCGAAAACGATATAAAGCTGAAATCTGGCAAATTTTATTTCGATGCCTCTGCAGGATGGAACACAGTGTTCCAGTGATGACCTCCGATAATCAATGATTGTAGTTATCAACACAAGGTGCAATTGATTCATAGAATATCCCGAAGCAACTGAAAACACAATATGCAGTAAGTGTCATATCATTAACATCTAATAATCAGCAGTGCCTGACAACTGTGATGATAAAACGTCCTTGTGGGATGGAATGTGAAGTGTCCCAGATGCACAGAGATAACCTCCGATAATCAGCGATTTGCCCAACTTCAGCTTTGCATTTTTTAAATGTGCTTTTGCTCATGAATAAGACTTTTTCTCAAAATTTTTATACAAATTTGGCTATTTTTCATGTTTGTTAGTTTCATCAGTAAAAAACTGATAAAAAAAAAATCGCAACCATCCTGAGTTATGAGAAAATGCCAAAACTTGATAGCAGTAAACACATGTATCAAAATTTGCTGCCTTAGTTTTAATAATATGTACAAACAATTGTGGTTTTATATTTATTTATAATTAAAGAAATAACTAACAAAAATTCAATCTCAAAAATATAAAATTTCCATTTTTATTCCGATGGAAACTTTTTCTTTACATATACAATTATTTTATGTTTAATATTTTTTTACAAACATTTCAAAAGCTATGGCTTAACCAGAGTTAGTAAAATCTGATTTGATGAGCACTGGTGCAATTTTATATATACACACAACAACCAATTGAAAATGCCTCACATCAAGTTGTAAATTTTACCAATTAAACAAATAGCTCTGCTTAACATTCTTCATGTGCAAGTGTTGATGTGTACTCGCTAAGTCTTTACATATTTGTCAGATTTATAAATGCAAAAATAATTAATATAATACACTTAGATTTTTCTCCTTTATTTAATCACTATTGTGATAGTGTTTCGTTTTCAAATAAAAATGAAAATCACAATTCAACTGCTTTATTTCAGCTTGGCTTGATTCAAAGGAAAATATGAAGACCACTGTATACTGCATAGTGCTATTAATTTTTTTCAAGCACTTCATTTACACATAAACCCTAAACAATAAAATGAAACGTAAAAATTATCTTGTTTATTCTGATTTTTTCTTCTTCTTATAACATGACTGACATAAAATTTTAGGTTGACGATTTTTCACATCATTTGCATTATCATTTTCCTTCGTTGTATCATACTGCCACTGTGCTTTTGACGACTCTGGTCCTGGTCGTGCAGCTCCACAAACAGAACAAGATCCACACTGCCTGCAGATCCACTTTCCTTGAGGCAAGCTTTTTAAACCTACACAAAAAGTATGATAGCCACGATCACATGTGTCACAAAACAGCATCTTGTCTTCATCATTAGGGTCTCTGCAGTGGGAACATACTTTGCAATCCATACACTGCCAAGGATAGGTTTTTAAAACATTTACTACATCTAAAGTTAATTCAATGCATGAAGGATGTGCACTGTTTTCACATTCAGAACAGTGTACAAGATCTTCTAGTTTCCCATCTTTAGTTTTACTTTCGGGTCCAATCTTGCACACTTTACATACAGCATTTGGTTTGACTTTAGGACGATATGGAGAATTGGGTGCAACGACTTTCTTATTGTTAGCATCAGGTTTATCTGAACCTGAACTACTATCATCATGAGTCCCTTGGCTAGAGCTACATGATCCATCAGATGCAGTGCTGTCATCAGAGTCGGACTGGCTGCCATCTGATAATGCCTTTATAGAGTTTAATTCTTTTAAAGGACCATATAACACAGTATTTACAGGAAGGTATTTCAATTCTTCTGGAGTATACTCTTTATAGTAATCTTGAAATTGTCCAGGTAGAAGAGCAACAGGATATTTTCCAGGCTTTGTATATTTTTTTATTTTATTTTTCTTCACTGGATAATGGATCGTAAAAGTTTGAAGGTCCATACATGATTTTCGCTCTTCTCGTCTTTCCTGATTCAGGTGAGCATTATACTCTGCAGCAGATTGTACAGCTTTCTTTACAAGATCTACCATTTTATTTTTATCTGAATTTGTAGCAGCATACTCCTTCTGTTTTTCAGTTATAGTTTGTTTTTCTTTATCTCGCAATACTTTTATATATTCCTTATAATGATCAGGGTAATCTTTGCTCATAAACTCTAAAACATCTTCTGAGCGCAATGCAGTGAGACCTAAATCACACTGCATTTCAGAAACAACACCCTTTTCTCTTAAAAAACGCCTTTCATCTACATCAACAATCCGTCTTATAAGATCCGGGTACTTTCTTTTGAAAGATTTTATATTTAAATAATCGCATATTTGCTCTTGCAGTAAAAAAAATTCACCATTTTCTTGTGGCCACATATACTCAAAGAGTTTCTCAGGAGGAAAATCACGCTTTTTTCCTTCATCATCCGAACATGGTTTTTTGGTGGAGCTTTTTTGACTAGTCGCGCTTTTTTGACTGGTCACACTTTTTTGACTAGTCGCGCTTTTATGACTGGTCGCACTTTTTTGACTGCTTTGACTGTTCCGAGAACTGTCGTCGATAGCAGTTTCTTTGTATTCAGTTTGTTTAGGCTCTTCACTCCATGAACTGCGGGCATCTTCTTCAAAGACATTGATTGCACTTGCAACTTCAACACTTGGTTTATCGTTATTCTCTTCATTATTTACAAGTGATTTTTGTAGATTAACATCGAAAGACTGATCATTGGATTGTTGATCCACTGCTGTTGACCCTGGGGTCATAGCAGATATGAAAGAGCTCAGAGAATCCCCTTCCCCAGCTTCGGAAGTTGCAGTTGGTCCCTCAGCAACTTCTGAAATTGTAGCTACCCCTTCACCAGCTTCTGAATTTATAATTGCTCCTTCACCAGCTTCTGGGGTTATAGTTGTTCCCTCAGTGGCTTCTGAAATTATTGTTGCATTTTCGGTGGCTTCTGAAGTTATAGCTGCACCTTCCGCGACTTCTGAAGTGGCAAAAGACGCAGGAATCCAATTTGGGTTTTGTTCGTCGTTCTGCATGATATAAAATTTATTAAAATCGATAGTAGAAAACAAAATATAAGCAATACCGGCAATCACCCCAGAGTGTAAATACGGCCATTAAACGGTTGTTCGAAAATTACGTTAAGTTTAGTTGTACTTCCTATTCTTAGATTATAAAAAGTTATCCAGTGTCTTGGATAACCACCATGTACCTTTCACATTTCAGAATAACGAGCGGATAAATAGCACCGGACCCACTCCGATTCGACCAACAAGAAACCACTACTGACGATGATGCGATTGACGTAGCCGATGACGTAGGGTACACGTGGATTCTGGTTAGCGGAGTTTTTATTTTGCATTCGCGGCAAATTTAAGTTTCGTGAATTTTTTCTTTTTGAGAAATATGAATATTGATCCAAAGCTTAAGGATGGACACTTCACAAGCCAAAAACTCACAGAAAACGGAAAAGTTTTCTAAAATGTGCAATTGCAAAAAGATATTTTCCAGAAAATCTACCTTTATCAGACATAAAAAAAATGTTCAACCAGTTGCTGAAAAAACAAATTATATTTGTAAGGAAAAAAATTGTAATTTTACAACACTGAAGTCGGATGATTTTCGCAATCATTTGCACACTGTTCATGGCATGGAAGAAATAAAACATGATAATGATTTTCAAAATTATTCAGGTATGTTCGCATTTTCATAACTTCTATTTCAATAAGTTTTATTTATTGCTGAATAAAATAAAATAGTTTCGCATAAAAATACAAAGAATGGATGAGATTTTAAAATGTTACCTATGTAAGATGAATACAAGATATAACATATTCTCATAGATTAGAAGATATACCCATGCATTTGTGGAAGATTTTCCGTACTACAAGTTACAACAATTTTTGCCAAAATGAAACAATGACATAATAAATTGAAACTATCAATAAGCTCCAAAAATATTAATAATAATAATGACCGTAATTGATGTAATCCAGTCAAAAATGCAATATCAATGAAATTTATTTCATACGTATACATATCTTTATTATTTAAATCGGAAAAGATTTAATAAAACTCTTCTGCTGCATAAACACATTGGATTTAAATCCATTGCTAAGTGACATAACATAATTTTCTTCAAATAAATTGGTGGAAGAAATATAGTCTGCATAATGCTATCTCTATGGAAAGTTAAATTGTTCGTTTTTAATTAATATCTTAATATTTAGACAACCCCTGGTCCTAGAAACTCGAAACATGTACTAAATTTTAAGTGGGGTTATTCCAATGTTACCCATAAAATTTCATTAAATTCGGTTCAGCCATTCTCCCGTGATAATGAGACAGACAGACAGACAGATTTTCAATTTTCTTTATATGGATTATGCAATTGCTATGTCAAAAATATAAAATAACATAAATATGCACATAACTGTAAAGTCTTGTGTAAATATGAATTTTAGTACATTCCTACATAAGCTGATAATGATATGTAGGAAAATAACAAAAATACAAAATTGAGTAAAATTTTTGAGTGGCTAACAATTTCTTCCTAGCTATTGACATATTTACATTTGTCAGCTGAAACATATCATTTATGAATGACTGATTCTGGATTAAAATTATCCAAATGTAGACTTTTAATAGATATAATACAAGTTTACTCATTTTGCTTATTTTCAAGCTATTTCTCTAAATCTATATAAATAAAATTGAAAATCTGTCTGTATGTGTGTCTCATCATCATGGGAGAACAACTGAATCGAATTTAAATGAAATTTTGTAGATAGCTTTGAAATATCCTAACTTAAAATTTTGTCCATGTTTTGAGTTTCTAAGACCAGGGGTTGCCCAGATATTAATTAAAAACGAACAATTAAACCTTTCATATAGCATTAAGCAGATGATATTTTTTCCGCCAATTTATTTGAAGAAAATTTTATCATGTCGTTTAGTAACAAATTTAAATCTAATTTGTTTATACGGCAGCTGATTAAATCCTTTCCGATTTAAATAATAAAGATATATATATAAAATAAATTTCACCGATATTGCATTTTTGACTGAATTATATCAATTATGGTCTTCAGGTTTAAACATTATTATTATTGATATTTTCAGATTATTATGTCATTGTTTAATTTTTGCAAAATTTTTTGAAACTCATATATTGTACGTAGTACCGAGTAATCTTCTACAAATGCATGGGTATATCTTCTACTCAGTGGCTTATCCTGACTCTAAAAAGTGTGTGTGTGTGTGTGGGGGGGGGGGCAACTGTTTAGCATTTACTTACGCCAGGATTATTTTAAATGAAAAATACGCATAACAATAAAAAGCCTTGAAAAGTAGGGAGGCCTGCCCCCCCCCCCAAACATACGCTGCTGCTTCTACTCTATGAGAATATAAGCAGTACAAGTATATTAGCACATATTTTGGCATATATTGGAATCAATTACAGCCTTTTAAGTTTTAAGATTACGGAATTATTGATATTTTCAATTTATTACGTCATCTGGTTTTTTTGGTAAAGATTTGAAAAACTCATAAGTTGTAGAATGGGTCCTATGCAGTTTTAGCTCTTTTATTTTGCATATATTTATTCAACTTCATATATTTTGTAAATTTGTTTACAAACAAGACCAGGACATTTTATTCTTCAGATCTGCTCGTGAAGATAATTTTGTATAGCTAGAACAGATATTCTTAAACTTCTTTTTAGGAGCATTAAATTGAATATTTTAATAGAATATTTTGATTAACCATGTCATTTAATATAATATAGGAATTTGCACATGATTGTGAATTTTAAATTGAACTTGACAACTTGAATGTTGCAAAGTACAATGTTTCATTTTGATAATCTAATTAATGCATGACTAATAAAAGGAGATTGAATTTGTGAGTTTCATAATATAAACAAAGCAAATAATTTTTAAACTGCATATATGTAGAACAATTTTTCAAATCGGGAAAATTGGTTAGGTGCATTGGCACATGGCTCTCAAAATGACTAAATTATATCTATATGTCACATCTAGCCATCAATTATAGAGTTTAATATTCTATGATATCCAATAATACGAAGGAGATTTAAATACATTTAAATTTCCTTTAATAATACCGAGATCGTAATTAAAACAAAATACTCCTTGCACTGGCATAGTTCATTTTAAGCATCAACTATAACTTAGAATTTAATATTCTAAATTATCTAATAATACTAGTATACGATAGTAAATCAGCTGAGTGATGATGAGTTCTTATTATAAACTACAATCTCCGTGCACAGGCGCAGTTCTTCGAAGCTACTATTTGTCGTCGACATTGACATCGGGTGACGTCACAGAGTGGGTCCGGTGCTATTTATCCGCTCGTTCAGAATATTGACTAAAACAACAACCGGTAAATATAATGAACCCACTATTGATAATGGAATATTTTCATTATTTTTTTGGCAACTGCTGAATTTTGTTTACCTAATGGCCGTGTCGTCTGAATTATTTTTTCAACATTATAGAAACTAAATTATTCGATTTAAATTACTGCTTCCGTAGTCGTAGTAGAAATAGTATTTGAACAGTTTAGTTTCAGTTCACAACGTTTTCTACACGAAACTAATGGAATCATTAATTTGACATTTGGAACAAACGAGTGCAATGAATATTTTCATCAGCTGATATTATAATCTATAACTTGTGCTGAAAAACTTATCCCGATGTCTTTTAAAGATCTGAGATGTAAATATCTTTAAAAATTTAACGATGTGTTCGCATTCAGTACAAAATCACTTTTAATTATTAATTTTTTCCTCTTAGCTTTTACAGAAATGATGAGGGCCTTAGGATACCCAAGACTTATATCATTAGAAAATTTTCGGTATCCTAATTTTACTTTGGTTGCCGAAATATTACAGTGGCTTGTTAAAAGGTAAAAATTATCTTATAAACTTTTAAATTTCATTAAATTTTGCGTTTCATTTTTAATACATGTTTCTGTTTTAGATATGATCCTAATGCATTGAATGAGCTACCTGATGACACCGATACCGAACAGGATAGGGTCATTTTCATCAAGTCAATTGTGCAGTTCATAGTGAGTTTTATTGCTTTTCTTAAATTTTTAATGCTTTGAATTTATTAATATGGTTAAAGTTCTGAATGGATTGTGGTTAATGATTTTTGGCAAACCACTTCAAATGCAGCCAATTTTTTGGAAATACTTTTTTTTTTTGTTTTAGTTAGGAGGAGCTTATACAAATGCACCGTGACGTCATTTGACTACTTATAGTCGCCAATCTTGGCATTATTCTGGAGAGTTACATTTATTTTGGAAATGATCACCATGCTTAGCATTTTTGCAAGGCATTATTTTAAGGGCACATTTATTTGCGGTAAAAAAAATCTCCCCCTCACTCTAATGTTTTCGATTTAAATGAAATCTTTGTATATTGTGTGTCTTTAAAATCATATTATAAAGAGTGAGACCTCTATAGCATTCCACAGAGTTTCCCCCAGGCACTTTTGGAAGGGCGCAGCGCCCTTCGCGAGTTTACGGCTAAAAATACGGATGCTACGCAGACACATGAACGTACGTTGCTTGCACTATTAATAACTCTACTCCATGGAATAATGATTAACTTAGCAGCTAAACATTTGCTAACTATAGTTCAAAACTTTATACAGTGATTTTATGGAGCTTTCTGGAATTTTATTTAGTTATTTGAATCAGATTTTTTTTTTTTTTGTAATCAATATATAACAACAAACAATTAACAAATATTTTCAACGTTTAAATATATCTTATCCCTTAAAATCATCAAACCTCATTGACTAATGGGAAAATACTAAAAATCAAAATTTAATATTCTCCTTTTTAAATTTAATAAACTCTAAATTTATATAAATTCAATAATTGTAATTGCTAATAAACCCAATTGCTTAAGACTATAATTGCATTTGATGTAAAAATAGCATGTATTCAATGATAAATTTGTTCTCAACAAAAGAAACATTTTCATACCTTAGTGGTGGTGGAGCCAGTCCGATGAAGCCAAAATGGTTTTGAATGAATAACATTTTGTAAAATAAAACTTAAGTTCAATAAAGCTATTCGATTTTTACTGATTCATTTATATTGTTTACAGGATTTCAAAGTGCTACAAATGACGTGCTGTTTATAGCTAGTTTATAACTAGTTAGAACTGTTTATAGCTAGTTAGTTCTAGTTTCCAGAACGATTTTATCTGGATGCTTCGACCATAGACTTCAGGTTAAAATATAGAATTATTTTATGAACTTGTTTTTCAGTATATAAATTAAACTTATCTGACCTGAAATCAACCTGACCTATAATCTATAAACTTGCCTGGCAGCACATAAATATGTACTTGAATATGTATATTTTAATTTTTTTTATTCAAACCTAACCAATCATTACACATTTTTAGAATCTCCAAGTTCATTTAATGCCCTAATTTTTTAAACAAAATAAGATTATCTCATACTTATACACAAATATTTCACCAAGAAGTAACTAACAGATTCAGCTGAAACAATAGTAACATTTTAAGTAAATTAAAGCTTTCCCACACATTGGAAAACCCAAGTTAAAATACTATCGAAATTTTAACCACTATACTTTGCAAGCAAAGAGCTCATCCAAAATCCAATTATATACACTTGTAAGGATTTCAAGAGCTATATTCTTGCATAATTGTTTACCGATTTAGTTTTTGAGATAGCATTACAAACTTGAAAAGGGGGCAATTTTCACTCTTCTTCAACTCGACAAAATGATTACTCAAACTATAAGCACATTTTTAAAATATAAATATAGATTTAGCAACTAAATTTCCTAATACATATTTTTATCCCTTACTATTTATATCTGTCTCTTATGGTTTCGAAGATATTTCGAGTAAAAATAAGCAAAATGAAAAAAAAAAACACTTGCTCGGACAGATACTTTTTAAGTTTTTCAAAAAACAAGTTCAAAATATTAAAAAATTGAAATTAATTTTATATATTCACACTCTTGGCCCTATTTCCTACAAAACAAGAAAATATAGTTATATTTTCGTCTATTAGACTTGGAGGTATACGCAACAAAAATGTTTACATTTTTTTGCAATGCTCTGATTTTCGTCATAAAAATCCCAAGCATAAATGTTATTCAAACATAAAAAATGTGTGCCCTTTTTTTCTAAGAAATGCCCTTTTTCTGACAACAGCACCCTGCCCTTTTTTAATCCTGGGGGAAACTCTGCATTCCATTAGTGGTTAAGCTTTCAAGTCATTAATTTGGGGTTACATATATTTACGAAATATTGCAGGTCTTTATATTGTATATTGTCCCCGACAGATGATAGTTTTCAGTGTTTACAATAGAGCTCCAAGTGAAATGACCAGTATTCGTAGACCACCTCTTAAGTTGTATGCTGCCTCTGCATAACTACCTATCAAAATCCTCTGCAAAATCAAACAAAACTAAGTAATTTATGTGCCATACTTCTATGGCTTGTTCGACCCTCTTGGCAGCCACTGCATTCTACATTTCTATCGGTTCCAGCTCTCTTTGGCTCCCTCACACTCCTAATGGAATTAAGGGGACTTTTTCGTTCAGGCTTCCTCACCTAAGGGAAGATTCCCTGAGATCCCCGGAGCCGTAAGATTCTGGGCTTCTGCTTCCCGAACTGATCCCCCAAGGTGTGATTTGTGTGGTTCTGGGGTATCTTTCTGATATTCTAGTTCTGGCATTGAGTCTCCTCCTGGCTACTCAATTGGACTCCAATCCACCTATCCTCTTGCGGAGTCATCCTAGGATGGCACCCAGTGATGTGGAATTAAACCTGTAAACCGAGAGGTAGGTCAGGTCCACACTGCTGTCTCCCAGTATTCGTAGACCAGTTTCATGTTTTTTTACTTTCTTCAACTCAAAGTTACTGAGGCTGTAATGAGCACAGGTTCATAGAAACAGAACCTGCCGATAGGCCCATAGGCAGAATGTTTCTAGCTAATCTGCAACAAAGATTGAGAGTTTGAACATTTATTTGCAGCTTGTACAACATCGTCTTAGCTTCCGTTAGCTTCATTGGTTGTTTACTAAGTTGGTCATTTTTTGTGTATTTTTAATAGTATTTCAAGTTTTACATACTTTTGTTTTATTATTTTAATGACTATTTAAATTATGTTTATTAAAATGAAAAGTAAATTAATATTTAATTAAATTATAAACATGTAAGTATAGATGCACATATGTCAAATTTTAGTTTGTTTCCGAAATGACTATAATTATAAGTACTTAATTAAGTTACTAAGAGAATAACCCTTTATTTCATAAATTATATAGAGATATCAGAGGAGATTCACAGAAATATTTATATTTGCTGGTCGAGGGATGTGGGTTTTATGGGAGTTCCTAGCCTCTTTGGCTTTTACCTCCAGTCTGAGAGCAATGTGTGAGACATGACATCATTTGAGCAATGGAAGTATGAGAACAGTACAGGCCCATTGGCCAGAACTTCAAAATGAAGGAGAGCTTTAGGAGCGGCGGTGCCACCCTCTATGAGAGGCGCGGGCAACCACAAGGGGGAGAGTGTATCTAGAGTAGATGCACAAGTTACCATGTTAAAGCAAGTTACGCATGAGATCAAACCGACCAATTAGAATGAAAATAAAAGAGTCTAAAGGGATTGCGGATGTGGAAGGCAGAAATTTGAGTAAATCAAGGCGGTTCGAAAAGAATGGACCTGGGACGCTTCCTGTGCAGCCTCGGGTCGTAGTCTGGGAGGGTAAAGAGGGTTTCATTATTAATGCTGGGGAGGTTTTGAAAAAATTTTTAGTATTTGCTAAATTTTAAAAACTTATTTCTGGGGTTTTTCTTAACTTTTTCAAATTAAAAGTTTATCTTTAAGCCAGTGTCAGTTTCCTTCATTTTTTACATTTCTTAAAGATTTCCCAAGTTTACAAATATTTTTCTGAACATTTATAATCATTATTTTACAACCTTGTTGAAAATTGTATTAATGTTTTTCATGTACTTCTTAGCCTACTCTATCAAAGGCTGTATACTCTAATTGCATGCACTCCGCCCGCTTAATTAGGATGTATTACACATGCAGAGTGAGGTATTTATTTTTTGTTCTGAGCGGGTGTATTGTTAAAATGTTATTTGGTTCTAAAAAATTTGCTGCATGTTCTGGTGTAATTCTTACATCCCTGGTATCTGCATTAGTAACGGATAAAGGGCAGTTTTTAACTTTTCAGCACAACATTTTGCCGCCATTCTCAGAAATTTTTTTCTATTTTTAATATATTACTCTTTATTATTATTTTTTAACATTTAACTTTTTTATATTTTTCATTGAACATTATTGATTTTATTTCCTCCATGTGTTTTTATTTTGAAATCTTTCTCGATTTTCATTTTATAAACTTGTCTCTCTACTAGTTTGCCTTAATGTAAGATTTCTTTGTCACCTTATTTTATTGTTTAAAGACAATTTTGTTCCCCATTCCCATTTTTTCTGACTTTTAAAGGATATTGCCTCCATTTTTAAACTCAAGTTTAGATTAGTTTTCATTTGGAACAATTCATCAGTTCTAAAGTGTTACTATAGAATGGAAATTATCATCAAGTTTTTGTCACATTATATTTTGCCAATAAAAAGAAGAGAGAGAGATACTACTGTTATTAATATAAATATTCTAATTCTTTCAATGTCTTCTGTAGTTCTGTAATATTTATAAAAATTCTTTAATAATTACATAAACTGTCAAAGCCATGTGTGCTTTGCAAATAGGGATTTTAAATCTTCTTGTAGTAGATATGAAACTCTTTGTCCTTGCTGATATGTCCCTTCATTTCTTCTGCTGTAGCTCTGATCTCTGGGATGACCTTAACTTCTGTAGACAGTGTTATTATTCTCCAATTTAATTTTGCAAAATTGGAAAAGCAATCTTTAGAAAAAAAGTTTTACAATGTATGTCGCAGTTTTAAGTAGAGTTGCAAAGGTGGGAAAAAACCTGGTTTATTTCCGGGAATAAATAGAGTTTCTTGGAAAGGGAATTTTGAAAGTTTCCAGAAAGTGGGAATTTTCAGTCATTGCATTTTGCATTGTGAAAGAAATGCGCATGACCCAAAAGTAATATTTTTTTTTTGCATTCGGAGTTGTAAATAGCTGAAGCATGGAAAATTGAGAGGGATTTGTTAGATCCAAGAAAAATATTTAAATTGTGTGACTTTCTTATATAAAAATAAAAGATAATTCCACAAATAAGTGGTAATTTGTAAATATTTTAAAACATAAAAACACTGAACAATGAAATACTTATTAATTCATTCATATACATTTAATATTGAATGATAATAAGAAATCTATGAAAGTCCCAATAACATTTTAATAATTTTATGACTAATATAATTAGCAAATTTTCAGCAAAATGTTTCTAATTTTAAATTCTCAAAAATTGCATTTTAATAGACTAATACAAAGTATATATTTCAATAATAATGCATTTAAACTAATACAAAGATTCAGCAGATTAATCTAAATGGTGATCCATCATTAAAGTTTAAATTGCGTAATGTGCCGGAGCATATTAAAAATGCTTCAGTTTGTTTCTTCCCACCAAAGTTTCCAGTGCTTCCAAAATCCCCGGATTTTTTGCAGCTGTAGTTTTAAGCACTTCCTGCTGCCAGGGTTGCCAGTCATCCTACTTTCTCCTATAGAGCTTTGACCTTGGCCAACCTAGTGTTTACACTATACTAGTCTAGTTGTTGTTGAGACCCAGACCGTCTGACCTACCAGAAAGGTGTAAGGTAACTGTTTGGACGGCCAGGAAGTGCCACCTAATTTAAACCGGAACCCAGTGGGGGGCATCCACAGGGACCGTACCCTCCTTCCCCTACCACCAACCTTTCAGAAGGACTTACGGACCCACATGTTTAACGTGATCGTACTCCGCCTGAACACGGCGGCAGTTTTGGCAGTGGCTGGAATCGAACCCGGGTCTACCGAGTACAATTCCAGCGCACTAACCACTGGGCTACCGCGCCATTACACTATACTAGTGGAAAATTTCATGAAAAATCATAAGAAAAACTTTTGTTTGTTGTATCCCAAGAAGTAGCCAAAGAATATTTACACTAAGATGGGGGCCCATCGAAATCACTTCAGAAAATATTCATTTTTCCCATGGAGGAATGGGGTTAGGCACTAATCCCACTGACCACAGGATTAGTCTCCACTGGATTAGTCCCCACCTGAGGAAGACTAATCCCACTCCCTGGAGTTCTTTTGTTACTCACACTTGAAATATTATTTGATTTTGCCAATGACTTAATGAATTCTACAATTAAAGTAAATATTCAAATTCTGAAACCAATTTAGATAGAATTTGCATAACACTTGTGGGAATGCAACTCTTGCAGAAAACAAATGGCAGAGAATTCACTTACAGTGAATTTTACTTTTTTAATAAATTTAGGTTGTGACTTAATCACTGAATCATTTTTTACCTTTTCCCAACAGTATTTTCTTTACATATTTCACTTATTGCACTTTAAATATTATACTTCAAGTACTATACTTTAAATATTGTACTTAACTTTATTAACTAATATTGTACTTTTATTATTATAATTTAAATATCACGTGTTCAAAATACTTTCAAAATGGCTTTTGCAAATTTAGTTCTTTGGAATTGTACATTGACTATGGAATTTCTTTTTAAATATGAATTGCATTTTAATTTACTATAATACAATTATCACCTAAAGAAAGTTTTTTTTTTTTTAGGCTACAAAAGCTTATATTAAATTAAATGCCAAGAAAATTTATATGGCAGATGGTTATGCTGTTAAAGAATTGCTCAAGTTGACATCTCTCTTATATGAAGCAATGAAAACAAAGGTTGAGAATGATTTGGAATCTCTGGAAGAAGATTCACCCATGGGCTACAACTTTGACATATCTTCTAAGGTACTTGAACATTTTTTACTGTTATGCATATGAAGTAGTTTTATGTCCTTGAACACTTTAACCATAACCTGTCAGAAATAATATTTTTAATTTTCCAAATACAGTGAACCTTCCATAATTTGAATCTGCAAGAGAACGACAATAAAGCATTTCAAGTTATAAAAAATTTGAATTGCAAAATAAATACTTCAGAATATTCAAAATATGAAACAGCATGCATGAACCCTTTGTTTTTAACAAACAAAATTTGATTCATGCATGAAAATGAAGATGGTATGCAAAATTCATCCTCATTATTTTCGGCTTTCGAATGCTTTTAATTGGTTAATCATAATAATATAACACTCATTGCCATAAAAATTTGCGCATCAAGAAAGAGTTGTTAGAATCGAGCGAAATTTTAAATATGTGAGTGTAACATTTATATAAGTAAGTGATTATAAAATCAAAGCAAAAGAATCATTTATTACAGGAAAAACTACAAATGAATGGAGGTTCTAGTACCCTGTTGGGCCACCTCTAGCATGAATACACGATGCGATACTGACGGGCATTGAGGCATACAGGTCCCGTATAGTGTCCTGTGTCATCTCATTCCACAGTTGTAAGCGTACCTCCAGTTCGACCAAACTCATAGGCTGTCCAACTTACCATCCCAAGTGATCCCAGACATGCTTGATCAGTGACAAATCTGGGGATTGGGCAAGCCAGAGAAGGGTGGTAATGTGGCGGAGGCATTCCTGTGACACCCTTGCTGTGTGTGGCCGAGCATTGTCCTGTTGAAAAATGTCTACTGCGAACCTTGCCATGAGTGGCAACACATGTGGCTGAATGATGTCACAGACATACTCCTGGGCTGTCATGGTTCCGTGAATCAATATTAGAGGTGACCGGGTGTCGTATGCAACGACATCCCATACCATCACACCAGCTGTGGGAGCGGTGTGCCACTGTAAAGCAAAGGCAGAATTGAGACGTTCACCATGGGGCCTCCACACACATACTGTTGTCATTACTGCCCAAATTGAATATCGATTCATCACTGAAGACAACCTGGTTCCATTCGGTTGCGGTTCAATCCCGTCGAGCCTAACACCACTCCAAACAGAGGCGACGGTGGGTGGGTGTCATTGGTAGCACACATAATGAATGAGCACCGCCATACCAAATGTCCTTCAGCCAGGTGCCTCGTGATGGTATTGTTGTGTTTGAAAGGTAGAATAAAACCTGCTGTGTTTAAAAGAGATAAAGGAAGACATAATATTTAGTTTAAAGAAAATTAGTTTATTAAATTGCAACTTCAAATTAATTCAAATTAACAAATACAAAAACACTGCTCACAGGCAGTCAACTCAGGAAGAATTAACATTAGAATCTTAGACATTAGAATTTTAGATAGACATTAGAATTTTAGAATTTTATCAACTTGGTTAGAATTAAGGAATTAGCATAAAAACTTTACTCAAAACAATCTATTTTAAATTCCATCAGAAAATCATTAACAAAAATATTAAATTTAAAGAATTTTAGAATTTACCCAAGCTCTTATAAATTTATGAAGGTTTAGAAATTTGCTTTCAGAATGAAGTTTTAGAATTTTAAATTTACAGAATAAAATTTGATTAAATACATTTCAAATATTGAGAATTTATATTCAGAATTAAAGAAATTAAGAGTTTAAATAAAACATTTGTATTCACCCGGATGGGCCATCTTTTAATTTCAAAACATTTGAAAGGGAGGCCTGATCACAATAAACAGTAAAATGTTTTCTCAAAAGGTATTGCTTAAAATAGGATGTTGCCCAGACAACTCCTAAAGTCTCTTTCTCGACTGTGCTATAGTTTATTTCTGCATCTTTTAGTTTTTTGCTAGCATAAGCAATAGGGTGCAAAAATCCATCCTCTCCTTCTTGACAAAGAACTGCTCCAAGAGCAATTTGATGCATCGGTACATACCGAAAAAGGTTTCAAAAATTCAGGGAGATGTAAAATGGGTTCTTTAAGTAATTCGGATTTTAAGGTTTGATAAAAATTTTCTGCTTCAGGGGTCCAAGAGAATTTAATATTTTGCTTAGTTAAATTAGTTAAGGGAAGAGCTTTTAAAGAGTAATTTTCATTAAATTTTCTGTAGAAACCAGTTAATCCAGAAGAAACCAGTTCAGTAGAAACCAGTTAATAATTGGCGAATTTGTTTTTTAGAGGTGGGTTTTTGAAAATTTTTAACAGTTTTTAAATTTGAGGGGTCAGGCTGGACAATACCTTCAGAAACTTGAAAACCTAAATAATTTATAGAAGATTTAAAAAAATTGCATTTACTTGGCTTTAAACATAATTTATGTTGAGATAATCTATCAAATACTACCTTTAATTTCATTAAGTGTTCCTCAAAGGTTCTAGATGCAATAACAATATCATCTATGTAAATAGAAATTTGTAAAGGGGAAAGCTTAGCTAGGACGATGGACATAAGTCGTTGAAAGGAGCTGGGGGCATTTTTCAAACCGAAAGGGACTCTATTCACAGTGGCCAAAAGGTGTAGAAAAGCCACATTTGTGTGTGTCGTCTGGGTGCAATTTCATTTGATAAAATCCAGATGTTAAGTCTAATGTAGAAAAATATTTCGCACCATTTAAACTATCAATCAATTCAGTGATATTTGGCAGTGGAAAAATATTATCAATAGTTTTATCATTTAATTTTCTAAAATCTGTTACTAATCTTAATGTTCCATCTGCCTTTTTAACAAACAGTACAGGTGCGGAGAATGGTGAATCACTTTCTTGTATAATATCATTCTCAAGCAGGGACGTAAGTACCGGGGGTGTGTGGGGGGGTGTCACACCCCCCCTGGCTCAAAAAACTCGGAAAAATTGGCAATCACTCGGGAAAAATCCAAATAAGAGTGGGTTTTATTTATAATAAATTTCACTTTGAAAACTTTTTTTTTTACTTTAATTTTCTAAATGTCCACTACAAAATCACAATTTTTCTTTGGTGAAACAAAATATTCGAAGTCCATGTTCAAGCAAAGCCATCTGATGGACGTGGGACAATGGTTTCTTCACGGTGTCATAAATCCCCTTCAAATACAAATGGCTGGGGGCGAACGATGGTGATCCCGGAAGTCCCCAATCTTTGTCGGTATTTTTATTGAGGAAATTCGGAGACGCAGATCTGGCACCCGGCAGGTGCAGATCATTTGTAGAACACATTTTCGCGGACAAAACCATCGAAGACCAATTAGGTTCTGATAAGAGCTCTTTGGACAAAACCTCTTTTCTTCACTACATGCAGTCGAAAAAACAGCAGGAGAAAAATACTGAAACCGTAGATGGATGAAACATATTGTCCAAGGATTTGGAAAGCAAGCCCAGTGTGTGTTCACTTAAAAGTGTCTTTAATTGGGCAAATAATTTATGACTCTCAGGAAAATGTCTGTAAAAAGCATGTGATCTTCATTCAGTCAAGCCTAGATTCCTTCATTTCTTCGCAGAGCAGAGTAAGTAGGCCAGCTTCTGTATGCGTAGTTTATTAAAGACATTTCGTGTTCAACAGGAAAATAATGTGTAACCGTGAAAGGTAAGGTAGTGCTTTTAAATTATTTAAAAGCATGCATAAGAATCGGTTATATATATTTCTCATATTTATTATTATTTAGTTTTATTGCTTTGTTTAATTTTGTTATAAAATTCATATGCTTTCTGAAAGCATCTTTTAACAATCCATAGCTAACACAAATAAATTTTTTGCGACAAAATAAAATCGCAAATTGAGAATGAAACACTGAACTAGATAAAAAATCAGCAGTGGCTTCAATAGGGTCAGAAAGGGCCAAAAATTAATCCTGCCTGACCGCACAATACCAATGCTTAAAGACCATTGAGTCTCTGTGTGATCCGGTCGGAAATAATTTGTATTCATATGTGTTAGAAATATGAATGCGTGAAATACTTCTACGAAGAATTGAGATACAGTTTTTTTTTTAAATATTTATTTTTACATAGCTGAAATAAAGACAATAATTTCATGTATTCAATTAAAACTAATTTGAAAAGTTTTCAAAATTAAACATGTTCGACTCAGCTGTACTTTTTAAAAGTCCGAGCCCGGTCCGACACAGTGTTATAACACTCGGGCAGGGTCCTAGCCGAAATGATTTTACGTAAATACCATTTTCCTATGTAGGTAATTTATTTTCTTTGACTTTTCCAAAACAATTTTAAATATTAAAATATCGAAAATAAAACCACTTTATGTAGTTCATAGCTACCTCTCTTAGTTCAAAATATTAAAACATCGAAATTAGAACCACCTTTTCAAAATAGTTTAAAATATCGAAATTAGAACGACCTGTTCAAAATGTTAAAATAAAGAAATTGTTGCCCCTATATTTCAAAAACTGATAATCCGATCCAAAATCTAATTATATACTCTTATATGGTTTTCAAAGGGCTACAGATTACCTAATGTAGTTCATAGCTACCTCTCTTAGTTTTCGAGAAATAAGAATTTATAAACTTGAAAAACGGTAAATTTTCAATCGTTTTCAACTTAATTAAACGATTTCTCGAAAATTATATTAGATCTTTAAAAACAAATTATTAATCTAGAACCTGGATTTCCTACTAAACATTCTTGTCGCTTAATGTTTATCTTTTATAATTTAGAAGAAAGTTCAAGTGAAAGCAAAAGGAGACTAAAACTGCTCTGACAAAATCTTTATAGTTTATCGAAAAAAAATGTCAATATACTAAAATGTTGAAATTATTTTTATATATACGTAAATGGTACTATATTTCCGACAAAATAAATAAAGGTTAAGTTGATATTTTTATGTATTAAGTTCGGAGATATAAGCGTTTAAAATGTTTATATTTTTCGTAACGTCTCGATTCCCGCCAACCATATATACCCGAATCATGCATGTTTTTCATATTGTGATTATTTTTGAGGAGAATATTATATATCTTTTTTTTTTTTTGGGGGCAGCTTGTTTTTCCTGATGATGTATTTTTTTTTTTTCTAAATTGAGAAATAAAAGAAATTGCATAAAAGTATGCAAGTGCGAAAACGGGTTTAATATTTTAATTCATATTTGCAACTAGTTATTTAAAACAATTCCTAACCCCTGAAAGACGCTACTGATGTATAAAACACAGAACTCAGGAAAAATTTTAGGAATGATAGCAACAAATAATTTCTACAAATATAAGAATTGAAAATTATTGTGTTTAACTTATGGCTGCATATACTGCAAAAATTGAAATAGGAAAAATACGAAAAATTGAAAGTTTGATTAACTTAAAATGTTATTAATTTTATAACTTAAATAAAGTTGATTAACTCTTAAATTGCAGTATTTTTTTAAGTTATAAGTACTAACAGAACCCACCAAAGAGAGGTTTTCCAAAAGATAGGACAGCGCTTTCATTGCAGATTCCGACATCGATACTCGAGTTATCCTAGTTCTGGGAACGTCCCCTTCAGGCGGGTTCTGGAAACATTAACTCTTGGTTTTGACCATAGTCCATAGACAAATCGTGAAGTTTGACCGCAATCTTTGTAAAATTTAATACCAACTGCGTAATAAGACTGAATTTGTCTGTCTCTATAAAAGTTCACGAATTTGTGGATTATAGCAAGTTTGTGTTTCCATTTCGCATCAGGTATATGTGCAGAGCGCTGAAAAGCGCAAAAGCGATCCACATATACTGTTATTTTCAATAGAAACGCATTTTTTATGGAAAATAATTGGCTGATATATTACCAGAAAAAATGAAAGTTATTTTATGTTTGTATTTTAAACTATTTGTGATTGAATAATTTAAAGGATTTACAACTTTTTAAATGCAGTCGTTATTTGTATGAAATTTTATATGTTTTGAGTTGAAATAAACATGTTTTATTAATTCCTTCGTATAAATTAAATGCATGGAAATATTTATATTTAGAAAGTTGAATAAATATTATAATAGCGCCGAAAATCAAAATTCAGTATTGCAGGCATGCCGAAAATCGCAATTCGAGTTCTCGACGGATCTACACATTTTGGAACCTCTAGAATACGAAAAAACTATTTTTAGCCTGACGTTTGTGTGTGTCTGTGCGTCTGTCTGTCTGTGTGTGTGTCTGTGTGTCTGTCTCTGCAATGTATGTATCCACTCTAACTCAAAAACTAATGAACCAAATTTTATAAAATTTGGTAAATAAGTCACTTGTGGGTTACTCTGGTACTGATTAGATTTTGGTATGATTCGAAAAAAAATAACCTGCCTTTTTTTGGGGAAATAGCCCGCATAAATCTTCAAAATTTAAAATAAAAACTACGTACGTTCAAATATATCAATTTAATACTTGTTTTATACGTAATGTTTAACGATGAAAAGAGTAAGACCAACCCCATTGCAGGGACTAGCCATTCTCGAGATTTTTATTTGTTTATTTATTTTATTTTTTACCTGAAGAATGCAAAGTGAATTAAGTCGCAAAATTTAATAACGAATATGCAATAAAAAGGCAAATTTGATATAATATCAGAAAAGTATCCATGTTATTTTCAGCAATTAAACTCAATTTAGTTCACAATGAAATAGAAAATGACAAAGTGACTTTGAATCTGCAGGGAAAGTCAGGTGCTGTTCGCATTAGATTTTTTTAAATTACTGTAATTAAACCTTTTTGCATAATAATTATCATATTAGAAAATTTTCACCTGTTGATATCATTACAGAAAGCACTTGTGCTGTGCATATTTTTAAAAGCTTTTTTTTTATAGAATACGATTTAAAAATTTATTACATCCTACAAATTTTTATTAGAAAGTTAAATAATTTATATAAAGTTAACTTCCAGAGTTTTCAAATGCAATAAGTTCAAATGCAATAAGGATTTTCCGCTACGCGGTATATACACACAGAAAGAGACATCTTCTTGCAAAATACTATAAATAACAATAATACAAATTTTACTCGACCGTTTGATATTAAATTGTGTATAAATTAGAATGTTGCACTAAAATGTTAACTACGTCGAAATGTTTTTGTAAACCTATTATTAATCGAGAAAATTATGTTAATTAATTGCGTGCCCAATCAATCAAAATTTGCATTTGTTATAATTCTGCTGTTGTACATTTTGTAGGCACAGTTTATATATTATATTTTTATTAATAAATAATCATTATTTTATTCATAATTACTATTATTTTATTTTCAGAATCAAATTTTTCTTTCCCGTTCCAATTCCCCCCCCCCCCCCCCCCAAAAAAAAAGAAAATATATATGTATATTATTTAAAATTAAACAGAGTTATTTCAAAATAATAAATCAACATTGATAGTTGCGAAATATTGTATTCAGATCTTTTGCGGCCATCATTTGGTATTTGAATAGTCACAACCTCATTACTAAAGATATTCTTTGCTAAAGCTGTCCATCGTCCCGACAAGGGGGTGGATAGCAGGGCTACACCTAATAACTCTTTCTAAATACCTTGCGGCTACACCCAGGGGACCCGGCGGAACGGTGCGCCTTTCAGGGTATTTTCTGATTGACTAATTGACAGCTGCTTAAAAAAAAAAATAAGAAGGCACTGTTTTTTGTGATTTTGAGAAATTTGAAAAATAACAATTGTAATATGATTTTTTTTTATCAAAGAGGGCCCCAATTCGTGGCTATACCCTTAACCGTCACTGTCTTTAAAAATATGGCGTGACAAATAAGATCAATCGCGATCGCCGTCCCATCGCATCGTTTCCATTTTACCAGGAAGAAACACTGCTTGTACTCAGGGGCGCTGACAAAATTTCCGGGCCCTTATGCAAAACCTTGGGACCCTATGCAACTCACGGTAGCGGCTCCTTACGCCCTCATATATTATTAATGCTCAATTGTCCATGAATTTTTGGATGTTCGTTTTTTTTTTCAAGGTCCGCCATAAAGGGAGGGGATAAGTGGAACTAATATCCAAGCCCGCAGCCCAAAGGGGGCCCTTAAAGAATTTTGGCCAGGAGGCCCGTCCTAAGAAGTGGGGACCATGAAGATGCCACTATAAGTGGGAAACAAGAAGGTGATGAAATTGATCTTATATATTAAATATCAATGAAGAAGCCAGTAAAATTGATCAAAATAATGAATAACATAAATTTTTATTTTTGAAAATCAGCTGTTCATAAAATAGTAATGCTTTATGATATTTAAATCACTTCTGATTTTATTTGCACCACTTAATATGCACTAGTTTCCTGTAATAATTTACCTATACTAAAAATGTTGATGTTCAATTCAAAAAATATTTTTTTTACATTTTGTGGACTTCCCTTCTCTGCAATTGGTTTATTTAATTTCACGTTCCTTCGAAGTATTTATTTCTCGGAGACTTTGAACGAAGTTGAAGAATTTTTATAAACCAGCAAAGTCCGCGTACTTCGTGCGATACGCTCGTCCAAGTACACCACTGGCATGCATGGAAAACAGGAACCGGCGGACATCAACTGCCACCGGTCCTCCCATCCACTCCTAATATCCACAGTCGCATGCGGATCATACAGCCCTCCAATTCAATATTGGTATCTCTTATACGACTCCCTATCAAAACATACATACTATATCAACTCCTAACATAACGCAATGAATTTACGCTCCCCTGTAATCTTAGCAAACCAATTTATCCAGTTTAATACCTCAAACTATTCATCTCAAGTCTTTAATTGGTCTGGCCATACCATGGAAGAAAAGAGACTCAATTATAATTCAGCTCTAACCAATCTATCTATAGTTTGTATAATTGCATTATTTACAAAGTGATTTTGAAGATAAAGCAGAAAACAAGTCTCTCTAACTCCATGGCTTAGCTATTCATGTTCTGAATTTTTAAATTGGGATGACCTCTCAAAATGAACTTTCCTAGTCAGCTGAATCATGGAGGTGGTCTCACTTCTAACTCTATGAGCTGAATACAATTTTCTTTTTATTTCTTTAAGCATTGAGTTCTCATAACCATGCAAATGCATCATGTTGTGGCAACACCTTCGACCTGGGGCTATAAACACAAAAATAGCAAAAAGGCCAAACTTTGAGAGGTTATTTTCCCAGATCCAAGGATTAATTTGAAAAACAATTTTCAGATTTGGATTCAACAGGGTAAACAAAATTTTTTCAGCCTTCGGTGTTGCATTCGGTGCTCTGATATACTGACACTGAGCTTTTAAAAAAGTGATTAAAAATTTGTTCAAATCACTGCTGAAAAAACATTGAAGCTATATACACTCTGTTGCAAAAAATTATATGCACCCATGAAATATTGAATAACCTGCAACCGCGAAGCTCGGCATGTATATGTCGTTTGAGGAAATATGCAAATGATTAGAATGTGGGATCAATTAAAAACGTTTTATTAAGAAATGGTGACAAGAAGCTGACATTTTAGTAAGTGGTAATCAGCTATAAAATTTGATATTCGGTGTGGCATAGGGTCAGTTAGGTTGCTTATGTCCCTCTGCGGAAGATCGTGCCACAAATGTTGCGACTGATCAGCTAATTCAGTGGTATTCAGGGAAGGCTGCAATTTCTGTCACAGCATGTCCCAGACGTTCTCTATTGGTGATAGATCTGGGACCTGGATGGCCATAGGAGGGTATTAAATCTTTGAAGACATTGTTGAGAAAGTTGTGCAGTATATATTCGAGATTTGTCTTGTTGGTAAATGTAACCTGGGTGACATGGCAACATAGACAGAACAATCGGTTGCAGAATACCGTCGACGTACAAGCGAGTCATTAGATTGGCTTGCAACAACTAGAGGAGATCTTTCTTCTTTCGACCCAGACCGTACGACCTACCCGAAAGTGTAAGGTATCTGTTTGGATGATCGGGATATTCCCATTCAATTTAGACTAGAATCCAGTGAGGGACACAACCACAGGTACCGTACCCTTCTCCTACCACCAACCTCTCGTAACCCACATATTTAGGTCTTAGATAAGCGTCCGCTTTACAGAATCGCACCTTCAAGCGCGGATGATTTTCGCCAACTCCGAAAGGAACCACGGCCGAACAATGTTAAAGTGTAATATGCATTCACTCCAGTTGTATATTATAGATCACTGTTATACAAAGTTTTTTGGCCTCGGAGCCCCTTTTTGAAATTTAATTTAATACCGGGACCCCAAAATGAGAAAAAGTTCAATGCGGTCCAAATTGTGTGCATCAAAATTCTTTAATTTTCCGTAAATTTACACGAAACTATAACGCACGTTGAAAAACTCTGCATTGCTCAATGTTAATTTCAAACCAAATTTATACGCATACGATCCACACACCTGGAAAAAAATAAAGAAAATAAACGATCCTTTCTCTAGGAGAGAGCTCAGGTATGTGCAACCATCGGAGAGAAACCGCAGTCCTCCGCACTTCATTAAGGGAGATGCATTTGTTGCTTTGATGCATTTTTTAAAAATAAAATGTAGTATTTAAAAAAAAATTGTTAGAATGCGATGATACACACAACTTTCTATAGAATTCAAACTGTAGAACTGAGCTAATCTTCCTGTTTTGGATGCTGCGAAATAAATATCAGATAACCTAAAACATACAATTTAGATGTATTTAAGAATATGTGTATATTCACATGCAGGTAGATTTTCTATTGGATCATTTTGAATTTTGTTTTTACGTACGAAATTTAATACTTTTTCAAATATATTTAAAATTTTGCCAATTCTTAACCTAGATACTTGCCTTGTTTTAAATGGTAGCTAAAGGTCCGGGCATTTGCACAACACATCCGATAATTAATAAAAAATGTATACTTATTTATAAAAAAACAAAGAAAACCCAAAAACAGTCTCAAAACCCAAAATTTGGTTTTGAGACTTTTTTTTTAATTGGGGCATGGGACATATGCACAAAACATTCGAAAATTAAAACAAATAATTGCCGTGTAGACTTTGAACTGCACAAATGTCACTAGAACAGCAATGCACTCGTCCCAAAACAAAAGTTAACTCACTTGTTTATACAGTCAGAAATTTTCAATATTAGTCGGAAAAATTCCCTTCACACCCCCCCAGTCAAGATTGGCCACTTACGTCCCTGTTCTCAAGAAACTCATTAATTTGTCTATCTAATTCATCTCTTACATGATAAGGAACTCTATAAGGTTTCTGTTTAACAGGGATATCATCTTTTAAGTTAATGTTATGAAAAACTGTATCACACCCCTTTAAATCTGGAATAGAATTAGCAAAAATATGCTTATAATCTTTAAGTAAACTCTCTATTTGTCTTTTTTCATTATAGTCTAAGTGTGAAAGATCAAAATTTCCCCCCCAAACATCAAAATTATCACCACTCTCTGCACTTGACTCAGTAATATTGTTAACTGAAAAGGAAGATACTACTGTGATAGGAACAATTTTTGCTAAATTTGAATGCTTATTTATGTGCAACTCATCAGTTGACAAATTCAAAACTTTTACATTATATATATTAGATCTAGATACATTATTCACTGATCTAGCAATCAGAATTTTACTGTTGTTTAAAGGCTCAATCATCACAGTAGGTGAATTAAATTTAACAATTTCTTTTAATTTTAGTTGTATGAAAGCCTCCGATAGAGGAGGAATTGTGTATTTCCTAAGTGCATAGCACAAATTATCCTTATATATCTCAGAATTCAAAGTATTTTCTCTTTTAATTTCATAATTATTAAAGAATTGAGTTGCATCAGATAATGAAATTGGTACAGATTCATCCTTAATTGCAAAAGGCACAGTTACAATATTATTGTATAAAACATTATTAGTAAAATCTATTGACATCTTATAACCCTTTAAAAATTTCACACCAAGTATTGCTGAATAATTACAAGAATCACAGTTCATAATATAAAAATCAACATTAAATATTTTGTTATTTAAATTTAAATTAATATTTAATTTCCTGGAAACTTTTATAATATCACTAGAGATGCCTTTTAAATTTATATTGCACTTAGTTAATTGGCTATTGGGTATATTTAAATGAGATAATACATTTGTAAACAACACATTAATAGAAGCACCAGAATCAATAAGTATTGGAATATCAACATTATTTATCATACCAGAAATCACTGGTAGACACAAATTCTGTAATGAAATCAAATTTGAATTTTGCATCACTGGTAACATCCCAAGGGCTTCAGAAGGTAAGTTGGAGTGAAAACTCCCTTCACTCTTACTTAGATTAAATTTTGTTTTTCACTGCCATTTTTATCACTCCTAGGTGTATAAAAAGTGTTGTAACTCATTTTAGGTTTAGTTTCATTTATGTCAGGTTGAAAGTTTTGATTTGGCTGATGGTGAAAAAATTGAGTAGGTTGTGGAAAATAAAAAGGTTGTTGATACATTCGAGTAGGCAGAGACCTAGAATTTCTGTTGAACCTATGTGATTGAGGAAATTTCCTACAATCCACACTTATGTGACCTAATAGACCACATGAAAAACACCTTCGGCTATCCTTTGTCATTCTAGTTTGAGGCAGCTGTGGTTTGGTGTCAATTTGAGTTTGCAACTCAGCAAGCCTTTTAGTGAGGTTCTCTACCTCCATTCTATTTCTCTTAAGCTCATCATGGAGCTGCTTACTTTCAGACTCTCCAAGACTCGTTACATATTGGGGATCATCCCCATGTTGCTTGCTTCACACCTCTTCCTCTGCCACAGCATGCCTTTTTGCAGAGTCAAAATTCTTGTGGTTTTGAGGTAGGATTAGCCGTTTGAAATGAGACTTCAGACCTTCAATGAAAACCGAGCACAAGACTGGTTTGCCACTCTGTCATTCAGTAAGGCAGGTGAAACAGTTTTATATGAGGAAGCCTCAACTCTAGCAGCAAACTGACGCACAGATTCATTAGGTCTCTGATAACTTTGCAAAAATGATCTCAAGTTACTATGTAAACATTCTATTGATGAAAACCTGTTGCGTAAAGCTTTAAGAATTTGAGGGAAAGATTTCTCTTCCTTTAACTTAGGATTATCTCTAATAAATCGTGCAGCTATGCCTGACAGTTTTAATTTTAAAACTAACATCTTGTCTGACTCAGACCAATTTGCATGGTCGGCTAACATTTTAATCCTATCTATGTAATCCTCTAATGGGAGGCCAGATTCCTCTCCTGAAAACACTGGGATTGAATCTAAAAAGTCCCCTATCGAAGAGACTGTTTTAAAATTACTCATTACATTACATTTAGAAGAATCCATTTTTAATCCCTGTTCAATTAAATCATTCTGTTTAATATTAACATTTGAATCAGTATTTGTGTTACAAATAGAACTTACATCATCAGAGGTTGCCTCAATGTTTACTTTAGAAGGTAAATTTCTTTCTAATAAGGATAGCCAAGTTTTCTTGGTACTAGCAACCTGACTTCTGGGAATTAAATCCCAATCTTTACCATTATTTGAATTTGTAAAAAATGAAGGAAATGGCTCTTTACCAAGAGAGAGCATAGCATACAACAATGTTTCAAAGGGTTTATCTTTAAAGCCATCTCCAGTTTCATTTGACCCAAACACAGAAACATACACACAGTTATTTTCTCCAATATCATCCATATTTGTAATACAATTGAAAGCTTAATATTACTAATAAATATTATTAAACATGAGAGCAATTTCTAGACTGGTACACGGCACCAAAACTACTTTTTTGTTTGAAAGGTAGAATAAAACCTGCTGTGTTTAAAAGAGATAAAGGAAGACATAATATTTAGTTTAAAGAAAATTAGTTTATTAAATTGCAACTTCAAATTAATTCAAATTAACAAATACAAAAACACTGCTCACAGGCAGGCAACTCAGGAAGAATTAACATTAGAATCTTAGAGATTAGAATTTTAGATAGACATTAGAATTTTATCAACTTGGTTAGAATTAAGGAATTAGCATAAAAACTTTACTCAAAACAATCTATTTTAAATTCCATCAGAAAATCATTAACAAAAATATTAAATTTAAAGAATTTTAGAATTTACCCAAGCTCTTATAAATTTATGAAGGTTTAGAAATTTGCTCTCAGAATGAAGTTTTAGAATTTTAAATTTACAGAATAAAATTTGATTAAATACATTTCAAATATTGAGAATTTATATTCAGAATTAAAGAAATTAAGAGTTTAAATAAAACATTTGTATTCACCCGGATGGGCCATCAGACAGGGAGGAAAGTTCCAATAATAGAGCTGCACAGGGATGACAGGAATTTACTATACAGGTTTTCTAAACCGGATTTCTTGGGATCAGGAGAAAATTCATCAGCAGAGGCCTAACAACTACTTCTGGAACTCTAAGATCTTCATAAAACTACCATACGAACTTTCTTGAGACGCTTCTTCTTTGTTGGAAATAATCAATACATCGCGATTCACGTTCCTGTGAACGGGCGTTTATGCAAATTTAATATGAACGACTCTTCCCGTTCACCGGCGTGAACCGTGACGTTTTTCAACATGAGGTTTCATGCAAATCAGTTCTCAATGCGTACGCATCTGATTTGCATATCCGGGGGCGTTTCCGGAACTGTCCATTCTCGGATATATAGGGCAGAGGTTTCTTGAAGCAAATGAGAAGGTCGAAAGAGTCGATCGAGATCAGACAGATCGATGAGATCAGATCCGACGTCTGAAGAAGTCAGACGAGATAGACACTGATGGTCTGATGCAGGCAGACAGAAATGTTTTTTGACTGAAGTACTGCGGAATATCGTTTGACGACGGTGAATAGTCGAAACGGATGCAGATGTGGTCAGTTTGGACCAGCATGTATTGAACGTTAAATTTACTTACAAACGTTCGGAAGCCGCTTTAAATATTTTCCTGATGTTCTATCCTTTGGTTTCCCTTTGCCAAGTGATGGTGGCTGAAATACACGCAAGTGATAGAGGTAGTATAGTAACTTACTACCAAATGCTTCAAGGAATCTCTGTCTAGTCATTTACAACTAAAAATCTTTTGTACATAGTATATTTTTGATGTTTTACGGCATGGAAAATTACCAGGTACGTGTAATATGCCGAGTTGTGTTTTTCACCAAATAAAGTGAACGAAGTTTTTCTTTAAAACTGGACTTGTGTACTTTCATAACCCAGCCAACACTTATTGACAGTGCGTGCTTTGCTATCTTCAAATTTTAAATTTTCCAACAGAAACGGTTACGGGGCCAGTTCAACGCCCAATAGAGTCATAAGTGCAAGTATCTTTAAAGAAATCGTTCCAGTGTTCAGATGGGGGCCGCACATGGCACCATTTTGAAGTTCGTGTGAACAACGAAACGCAACAGTGTAAACGTAAACAGTGTACAAGAACTTTTGCTTCTGCTTCTTCAAAACTACGAGTGGCCATGGAGGCAAGTAGAACGGAGTTGCTGACGCGGGACAACTACGTCACCTGGCGTACCGACATCTCATTCATCCTCAAGGGAGAAGGATGTTTCGGACACGTAGATGGAAGTGCTAAGCCTATCGAAGAAGACGCAACCGCGAGTCGTCGCGACTACGATGATTTTTATCGCCGGAAAGACCGAGCGCTCGCCATCATTTATCAAAGTTTATCCTCGGAATACAAGGAGTTGATAAACGTCACCGACGAACCTAGTCAAGTATGGAATACCTTGAAAGAACATTTTCAAGCGCCTTCCCGAGCCAACCTGGTTAGATTACTAGATGAGTTCTTCGACGTTCGGCCGGAGCAAGATGAGCCTGTTGACATTTTTTGCTCAAGACTGCGGAAGGCCGTGACGAGGCTTAAAGACGCGAAACACCCCATTGAAGACCTGTATGTAGCATTCCAGTCGATTCGGTACCTTCCGGAAGAATTCCGAGGTATCGTTCAAATTATATATCGATGGAATGACTCGGACTTCAAGCTCAGCAAAATACAAGCAGAGCTAGCAGCGGAGGAGAGCCGGCTGAGGCAGCAAGCAAGTGACTTTTCCAAAACTGTGAGTTCAAATTCTGCATATTTTACTTCTAAGAAATTTGTAAATAGAGTAAAAGTGTCTAAACTTCCAAATGTATCTCATAATGTGTCTAATGTAAATACTTCTAGTCATAATGTAAATATTTCTAAAAGTAAAATTAAGTGTTTTAAGTGTAACAAACTAGGTCATACTAAATCTAATTGCAGTAGAAATAATGGATCTAGTATTGTGGAATTTCTTGGGTCTCCACAGATTGAGGCTAATACTGTAATCGATCCTAGCGATAGACTCAGCTGGGTAGTAGACACTGCTGCTACGCGACATTTCTTTAATAACATTAAGTTATTTTCAAAATTTAATGAGTGCAAAGGCACTTCAATGTCGCTAGCAGTAGGGGATGTCGAAAGTCCAGTTGAGGCTATCGGGACGGTGGAAATGTATGTCCAATTTAAGGATAAGCAAAGTATTATCAAATTGGAAAATGTTATGTATTCTCCTAAACTTAGGAGAAATTTATTAGCTGCATCTGTTCTTGAGGAACAAAATTTTAGTTTTAATGGAGCTAATGGGGTTCTATGGTTTTTTACACCTAAAGGGGAGAAATTCTTTTATGCAAAAAGAAAGGATGGGTTATATTTTTTAAAACCTAAGTATAGTACCCAGGAACAACATAACGTAGCAAACCGTCAATCTAAAGATAGGGATCGAGATGGAGACAAGAAACACAAAAAGGATAAGAAATCCAAGGATAGGGATCCTAGTGCTTCCAGAAAAATAGACAAAGTAAAAATAGCACCTAATCTTAAAGAAACTAAATTTAAATCTGACAAAACAAAAACTAAGCAGAATAGAAATGTGGATAGTTTAATATCTAAGCCTAGCAGTTCAGTAACTGAACTTAATAGTACAAACTGTCTTTGGCATAAACGATATTGCCACATAAACGCTGAATATCTTCTCCAAACCAGCAAAGTTTCTGCCGTAAACGGACTTCCTAGGCTTAAATACAAAAAGTTAAATTGTAAATCGTGTAAATTGGCTAAGTCTAGGAGAGTATCGTATAAACCCACCGGTAGGATAAGGTCCACTAAACCATTGCAATTGTTACACATGGATGTGTGTGGTCCCTTACCCACAGCCTCATATGGTGGGAACAAGTATGTCTTAACTATAACAGATGATTATAGTAGAAAAGTTTTTGTTTACCTCATGAAACAGAAGTCAGAAGTATTTTCACATTTTAAAGAGTTTCAGGCCAGAGAAGAAAGGCAGTTAGGTACTAAAATTCTATGTATCCGGACGGATAATGGGATGGAATTCTGCCATGATAAGTTCAAAAATTACCTGAAGGATATCGGTATTAAGGCTGAGAGGACTAACACATATACCCCACAGCAAAATGGAGTATCAGAGCGATTCAACTTAACCGCATTTGACTGTGTTAGAGCCATGTTGAACGACAGCAAATTACATGACAGATTCTGGGCGGAAGCAATATTGTGTTTTGCATACACTAAAAATCGAATATGTCACAAATTTAAGACTAAAACACCACATGAACTCTACAGTGGTAGAAAACCTTCAGTCAAACATCTTAGAACCTTTGGTTGTAGAGCATATGTAGGCAAACCCAGTCAGCTCAGAAAGAAGTTAGACATGAAAGCTACAGAAGGGGTGATGGTAGGCTATGCTACTAAAACTAAGGGCTATAGGATATTTTTGTCAGGAGAGAAACGAACAATTGAGACCTGCAATGTGAGGTTTGATGAGGGTGATGTAGTGGAAGGCATCCTGGACCCAATTTGTCCCAGAAATATCTCCTCAGGGATATCAAGAGATAACCTTTCAGAATACTCCGACGGGGAATATCCGAGAGAGCAGTCTGATGGGGGGGCAGGAGAGAGTGAAGACACTGGTGACGATCCGTCTGAATCCAGTGAGGAAACGGACTCTCCTGCTGACTCCAGTATGACTCCTTGCTCGGATATTGCTTGGCAGCGAAAGACGGTTCCAAGACCCGATGGGAGTAGAACCGATGTGTATTATTACGCTCAAGGAGATAATAAAAGGCTGAGGTCGCACAATGATGTTAAGAAATATTGTGATAAAAGGAATATACAATTTGATCAGCAACTGTTTAATTTTCGGGAAAATAAAGGTCTTAAAAGGGTCAGAGGCAGACCAGAAGCAAGCAATATTGAAATAAATATACCAAAAGGGTACAACGCTGCTATTAAATCTTCCCAGTCCGAAAAATGGTGTAATGCTATGGATGAAGAAATGGCCGTAATGCAAGAGAGGGGTGTCTGGGAACTAGTTCCTGCATCCACCTCACAAAAGCATATAGGCAGTAGATGGGTCTACACCATTAAGAAAGACGAGAATGGGAAAATCAAGAGGTTTAAAGCTCGTTTGGTAGCCCAGGGGTATGGTCAGAAAAAGGGAGAATCATACGATGAAGTTTTTAGCCCTGTTGTTAACTTCAACTTAATTAGAGCATTCTTCTCAATTTTCGTATGCATGCTTGGCTGGATGCATTTCCAATTAGATATCAAATCTGCCTATCTCTATGCTAAATTGAGTCAAAAGGTATATATGAAACAGCCTCAAGGTTATGTCAATCAGGAACAGCCTGATTATGTTTGTTTGTTGAAGAAAGCCATTTACGGTCTTCATCAAAGTGGAAGAGAATGGTTTAATGAACTTGACACCAAATTAAAAGAATTAAATTTTTTAAAACTTCAATGGTGTAATTGTGCATATATTTACAATAGCAAAGTTCTTATGCTAGTCTATGTGGATGACATAATTCTCTTCTCAAAGTATCAAAGGGACATAGACCACATTGTTTCATTACTTAGCATAGAATTTGATATCAAGGTATTAGGAAAAATTAGAAAACTTTTAGGCGTGGAATTTAAAGAGTGTGACAATAAATTTTTTATACATCAAAGTCAGTATATAGATAAAGTATGTCAAATGTTTCAACAGTATAAATATCCAGTTACTTCACTTCCCATTTCTAAAGGGAATATTCTAAGTAAAATAGATTGTCCAAAGACAAGTGAAGAAATAAAGCAAATGCAAAGTTTTCCTTACAGGAGCTTAATTGGGTGTTTGGCTTTTATATCTAGTAGGACTAGACCTGATATTTGTTACGCCATCAATATATTATCTCAATTTCAAGAAAACCCTGGAATTAAGCATTGGGATGCATTGTTAAGACTTTTAGGATATGTTGAAAAGACTAAAAACTATATGTTGAATTTATCTAACATTCAGGAGTTAAAATTGAATTGTTATTCAGATTCTGACTTTGCTGCAAACCGAGATGACCGTGTTTCACTTGGAGGCATGATACTCTTTATTGACAATGTACCTATTTCTTGGCGTACCTTTAAACATAAGTGTGTCAGCTTATCAACCATGGAAGCTGAATACGTATCACTAACTGAAGCCGCTAAGGAAATGGTATGGGTACAAAACATAATTGAAGAATGTCATTTACTTGGGTTAAACTTTAATAAAAGTAACAGTGTTATTTTTAGCGACAACCAAGCAGCCATTAATTTTTCTAACTCTCCAATTGAAAACAATAGAACTAAGCATATCGATGTGAGATATCATTTCCTAAGAAATTTAATAGTCAATGAATCTTTTAATGTTAAATTTGTAAATAGTAAAGATAACTTAGCAGATCACTTTACTAAACCAATGACTAAGGAAATAATACTTAAATTTTGTAATAAAATTTTTAAAAACTAAATCAAAACTTTTTGAGATTAAATGTTTAGTCTAAGGAAATTTTTAAATACTAAATTGAATTTACAACTTGGGAATTTTTTTAAAAAAGATGTCATATATATACATTATTGTTTATCTTAAACCTCATTGATATAAGATAGTATATCTTGAGTATAAATTTTTGTGATATTGAATCTTTTTCACTTTACACCTTTGTATATACATCCATTTTCCATGACCCGCATGATGCTAAATAATAGCTTATGTGTATAAAATTTTGTATTTTTCAACTTGGTAAAAAGTATGTGTTGAAAGTTTTGATAAAGGAATTTTATTATCTGATTACTTGCATCATGTATTTTTAAATATTTGGTATATCAATGCAGTCTAATAGTATTAATTATGTATACTTATATTGTGTTAATAGACTAAATTTTTTTAAGCTTTTTGAATTATAGTGTTTATACTCAAATTTAAAGTAAACTTAAATTCTATGCTTATACAAAATCTTAATCTTTTAAAGTTAACTTGTTTAATATGATAATGTGCTTATACTTAAATTTTGGATACTTATAATTAAATTTAAACTAAAATTTCAATTTTTGAATGCTGATACTTAAGCATTGAAGTTGTGTTGTATATAAATTTCTACTTGATGTGAAATGTTGTTGTTACAATATTGTCGACAATACTTGACTATTTTTCAGATGCTATAAGTACTTATGCATTTTATTTTAAATTTAATAATGATATAATACTTTAAATTTTTTCCTTCATTATATGTTTGATAGGATACTGGGGGCCTTGGTGTTTATTGATATACCTTGGTTTCTCAGAGTAAGTTTTCTTTTGCATATGCATTGAGACTTAAGGATTTGCATGAGGGGGCCGATTGTTGGAAATAATCAATACATCGCGATTCACGTTCCTGTGAACGGGCGTTTATGCAAATTTAATATGAACGACTCTTCCCGTTCACCGGCGTGAACCGTGACGTTTTTCAACATGAGGTTTCATGCAAATCAGTTCTCAATGCGTACGCATCTGATTTGCATATCCGGGGGCGTTTCCGGAACTGTCCATTCTCGGATATATAGGGCAGAGGTTTCTTGAAGCAAATGAGAAGGTCGAAAGAGTCGATCGAGATCAGACAGATCGATAAGATCAGATCCGACGTCTGAAGAAGTCAGACGATATAGACACTGATGGTCTGATGCAGGCAGACAGAAATGTTTTTTGACTGAAGTACTGCGGAATATCGTTTGACGACGGTGAATAGTCGAAACGGATGCAGATGTGGTCAGTTTGGACCAGCATGTATTGAACGTTAAATTTACTTACAAACGTTCGGAAGCCGCTTTAAATATTTTCCTGATGTTCTATCCTTTGGTTTCCCTTTGCCAAGTGATGGTGGCTGAAATAGACGCAAGTGATAGAGGTAGTATAGTAACTTACTACCAAATGCTTCAAGGAATCTCTGTCTAGTCATTTACAACTAAAAATCTTTTGTACATAGTATATTTTTGATGTTTTACGGCATGGAAAATTACCAGGTACGTGTAATATGCCGAGTTGTGTTTTTCACCAAATAAAGTGAACGAAGTTTTTCTTTAAAACTGGACTTGTGTACTTTCATAACCCAGCCAACACTTATTGACTCTGACAGTGCGTGCTTTGCTATCTTCAAATTTTAAATTTTCCAACATTCTTCGTAGCACATGTAATAAATTTTCGCAACACATCTTTCCGTGAGTCACTTCGTGAATTACGCGACAAAAGTTCGAAAAACCATCATTTAAATTAAAACAACAAATGTAAAAAAAAAAAGTATGCGAGGAACTTAACGTTCCATAGAAAATCTCGCGTGGAACATAAGTTCCAATTAAAAAAACAAGAACGCGCTTCATGCGCTAACACACGATGAGGGATTTCAACAAAAAACTGAAACCGAAAAATTCTGCGCACGTATTTATACGTGCCGGAAAAAGGGCGGAGTTTAGACAAACGGCAGCAGTTAAAATTCGCTTACCGAAATTAGAATTGCCAAAATAATACTCAAAATTCCGAGAGCAGACGATCCGTAAAAACGCGAACCAATTAAAATAATTCACGAATTCCAAAGAGGCGCGAAAAACGCTTAGGTGGCGCATTAATCGCAGTAAAAAGTCCGCAAAACAGAATTCCGAAAATTGCCACAACTGAAATTTTTGAATTGCAGTGAGACATGGAAATAACTTGAAACTGAAGAACAAACAGAATTTCTAACCAAAATGGGAAAATGGGACATCAAATTAAAGGGAATTTTAAGGGGAATCAAATAAATAAATAATTTTTAAAATTTACAAATCAAAAGTAATATTAATTTAGGGAATGGAACATTTTTAATTTAGAATATTATAAAGAAAATTAATTTAGAAGATTAAAAATATTCTAATTAAAGAATAAACGAAAAAGCCAATATATATTATTTAAATATTACCAAATTATGAATATTGAGCCAGGGAAAAAGAAATAAAAGTAATTTTTCAAACCTCCAAATTACATGCATTCTAAAGCAACCCAACAGTATGGACAGACACAGGGACCCGTAGTGATAGTATGGACAGACACAAGCTGTCTATGTCCGAATGGCGGACAATGATGCAGTTGGCACTGTGCATGCATGTTGGGTGATGTGACAGTCTTCTCGGCTATTTGTCTGCTGAGGGCGTCCTGAGCCTAGCTGCTGTGTATGTGACCTCTCTCTCGTCCACTGGTCCCAACACCTCCTCACAGTAAAGTCAGAACGGCCTAGGTGGCAGGCTACTGGCTGAACTGACCACCCGGCTTCCATCATCCCGATGATTCTTCCCCTCTCGAACTCTGACAGCTGATCATCTTGTCTTTAATGGTGGCTTAACGGCATCCTTAATGAAAAAGCATCCCTCTGCAACAGATTGATTACAGGCAAAAAGCCTCTGCGTACCTTTTTTTCTGTGCTAGGGAGAACGAAGTTCAACGCCCTCTGATGGCATTGCGCAATGCGTAATCATGCTGTATTTCTAATCATTTGCATATCTGCCTGACACGTACCTTCATGCCAAGTTTCATTATAATCCTACAATTCTCTGTGCACAAATTTTTATGGTTATGAGTGTATTTTGCATTGTGATAACTTAATGAAATTAATCCATATGCAAGAAGTTTCACAAATACATTGTTGCTGGGAATCGGTTTTGACCTATATGTATATGTGATCCATAAATAACTATACGAGTGCACAATAATTTATCTCATAGAAAAATTTTAGATTTTCTTTTTATTAGATCATTCCCTGTTTTCAATTGTTAATTTGTTATCAATGATGTGAACAAAAAATAATTTATCAATTCCTAAATTGTGTATAAGTTAGTTATGTTTTCAGAAATGCCAACAGTTAACAATTGATATTAATTCAACATTAAATCAGTTCCACTTTAACTGAAATCCATGATTAAAATTGGAGTTTATGTCCCTCTCCTTTCTCTGCTGATCAGAAAGTTCTTGTAATACAAAATACAATATTGATATCTTTTATATTTGGAAAGGTTAAAATATTAAAAAAATCAGATTACTGCAAAAGACTAAAATTTTAAATACAGTAAAGCGACGATTATCCGAACCTGTCGGGACCAGCCCTAGTTCGGATAAGCAAAAATTCGGATAATTGGACAGGCAACTTAAGGGATGTTCCTGACTATACTAAAATGGTTGAAATATATATATTTTATGCATAACGGTTTTCTTAATACAGCAAATGTATGTTTTTATCAAATTTGGTAGTGGATAGGTAGATTAAAAAAAATATTGTGTGTGCACAATTTTCCTTCACACTTTATCCAGGCTAAGGACTGTCAGCTGTTAGTGCTGGCGTGTTTAAAAATTGTTTTTTTTTTTTTTTTTGTTGTTGTTGTTGTTTTTTTTGTTTTGTTTTTTAATCTTTTAACTTTTTTTGTCTTTTTCATCTTTTAATTTTTTTTTTCTCTTTATCATTTTCTGAACTGCAGGGATTAAAATTTAAACAAAAAAGCTTTTGATTGTTTTTTGCTTCAAAGAAGACATTCTTTTCAATGCTGCCATATCACGAATTCTTCTTAAATACGTTAGTTGAATACGATCAGCGTTCTGCTGTCATTCGAGCCATTTCATAACTGTTTCCAAACATTCGAAGGCTTCATTATGTGATGGACGTGGGTCATTTTCAGAGCATTCGTTTTCATTTTCCTGAATTTTTTTTTCATCTTGAATCTCATCCACAATCTCATCATCATTTAAAATCTGATATCCAGGATCATCTGTGTCACTATCACCACTCGTTAATTTCATTTTCTTCGTAACTTAGGATTCTTCCCATCTCCTTCATTGTTTTACATTCCTCATTTTCATTACCAGATTTTTCGGATCCATTATCAGTTTTTTCTTTTCTATTTAAAATTTTATTCCAAGACTTCTTTAATGTTGGGGATTTTACTAAATTCCAGGAATCAGCAGCCCTCAACAATCTTTTAAATCAACTTTTTTGGTATATTGGGAATCAGGCTCTTCTGTTTCTTCTGATAAAAGGAGTTTTCTTAACATTTGCTTTCTATAAAGTCGTTTAGATGTCTCTATCACACTTTGATCCATGGGTTGTATTACACATGTAACATTAGGTGGCATGAACAATACCCGAAACTTTCCATTTTCACGTTCAAGTTCGTCTACACACTGATGTGAAGGTGCATTATCTAGAATCAATAGCACTCTACCTGTTTTCTTCAAATTTTTTTTGATGCTCTTTAACTTTAGGAATGAAAGTTTTATCATACCAATCAATGAAAACTTCTGTAGTCATCCAAGCCTTTTTTTGAGAAGTGTAAATAACTGGCAAAGTGTTCACATTTTGAAAGGCTCGAGGTTTTTTTGATTTTCCTATCATGAACAATGGCAATCGATAGTTTTCTGTTGCATTGGCACACACGAGAATTGTTATTCTTTCCTTACTTAATTTAGTCCCAGAAGAACTTTTTTCAATTCCAGATGCTAATGTTTTTCGTAGTAGAGATCTCCAAAAAAGTCCAGTCTCATCTGCATTGTAAATGAATTCTTCTTCGCATTTTTCCGATTCAATAATTTCTTTAAATTCTTTTCCGAAATTCGTAGCGACCACCATAGATGCAGATAATTTTTCACCATGTAATCCGATTTCTCGTATACCATGACGTAACTTGAAATTTCGAAGCCACCCAGAACTTGCTTGAAATGTATTTTCTCCATTCAGTTTTTCATTGAAAAACAGTGCCTTCTCTCACAATAGGGGTCCAGAAATTGGTTGACCAAATGAGCTATTTTGTAAAATCCACATGTACAAAACTTTATCAACTTTATTGTCGAAAGATCTTTTCATAGATTTTCGTTCTAAGCTTCCTTGCTCACTTTCAAGTGCTGTTACAAAATTTATAATGGAATCTCCATTCTTTTTAATTTCTGATATTGTAGGCTTTCCTACACCATACTCCAATGCTAATTTTGTTCCTACTTCGCCATTTTTAAGTCTCTTCAATATCTTTGCTTTTTCCCCTAACGAAAGAACAATCCTTTTTCGCTTCCCAGACATCTTATTTTCACTTTAGTTGTAAATGAAATGAACCAGACTGTAACAGATCGCGAGTGCAATAATCAAGTTTTCCAAGAAACCTGTCACTCAATGGAAAGTTCTGCGGCGAAGGGGGGTGGGGTAATTTCTGATATTGTAGACTTTCCTACACCATACTCCAATGCTAATTTTGTTCCTGCTTTGCCATTTTTAAGTCTCTTCAATATCTTTGCTTTTTCCCCTAACGAAAGAACAATCCTTTTTCGCTTCCCAGACATCTTATTTTCACCTTAGTTGTAAATGAAATGAACCAGACTGTAACAGATCGTGAGTGCAATAATCAAATTTTCCAAGAAACCTGTCACTCAATGGAAAGTTCTGCTGCGAAGGGGGGTGGGGTAAGATAAACAGGAATTCTGTTGTCTTGACCTTGATTTCACCCCCCTTTCCCAAACCCTTATTCTGTTGTTACTGCTCCCAACGACACACTGATCGGTTTTAAGTTTTGTCACACTGATCGGTCACTGAAGGTCACACTGATCGGTTTTAAATAAGTTTTTAAAATTTAATAACTATCAGAAATGAGAAGATAGTAATAATAAATATGGATTAACAATATTATTCTTTAAAAAATATACATATTTATGTAAATTTTTGCCTATATTATTTTTAGAAAAAAAGTGTAAAAGGTTTGTATTTTGTTGTGAATCTTATGTATCTCCTCGGATTTTTCAAAATTCCCCCCCCCCCCCATTAGTTGAATTAAAGGGGAATTTCCACCTTGATTATAAAATTCTTGACTGTAAAATTTCCTTTAATCAGCATTTTTGTGTAATTCCCATCGATATATATATATATATATTATACATAATGTGTTACATTTTATCTGTTCTGAAATATATTTTATTTAATAAATTATTTTTAATGAATTCATATATATGGCTTAACAATTTGAAACTAACTTAAAACAGAAGTGTGAGAAACCCAGAAGAACTTCAGAAAAATAGAATACAGTTTTAGGTACAGTATTGTGGCAATTAATTGAGAAATGTCATTTTTTTCGTTTTATCACACGTAAGCTTAGGAAGAAGCACTCCAAATTACCTCAGAGTTCAAATTGCAGTTATTATCAAAGTAGCAGGTGTTCGTATGCACCTGGTAAGTAGCAGGTGTTCAAATTCCTCCGCCAGATGGCAGGTGTTCCGCAGTGGTAGTTTCTCAGTTGTTGCGGGGCTCATTAGCGTCATGGATATCAGCGCGGAAACACGTGCTAAAGTGATTGCGCTTAGAGAACACACTTCTAAGACGTTCGAGGAAATAGGTAAAATATGTGGAGTGAGTACAGCAAGTGGCGGGAGGATCTGGAAGCGGTTTCAGGAAACAGGAAATGCTGGAACCAACCGCTCTGGAAGATGCGGCCGAAAAAGATCAACTTCGACTCGTGACGACAAAACTTTACATCGAATGAGAGTTAAAAATCCGCGATTAACCAGTTTTGACCTGTCTAAGTCCATGGTGGCAGCTGGTGTTGATATTGTACCTTCAACAGTGCGATACAGGCTGTTAGAACGCGGACGGAGAGCACGTCGACCGTACAAGAAGCAGCTTCTGACGCTTCGCATGAAGAAAAAAAGGTTGGAATGGGCACGGAAATACAAAACATGGACTGAGAAGGACTGGGAGAAAGTTCTCTTTTCTGACGAAACACATTTCGTGGTTCAGGGATTTAGATCTATGTTCGTGAGAAGGAGCCAAGGAGAACCTCTCAATCAGCACCACATCAATCAAGCATCCGCCCAAAAAGATGTTTTGGGGTTGTTTCAGCGTTTTGGGGACAGAATCTCTTGTTCCCGTAGAGGGAATGATGAACAGTGCCAGTTACGAAGTCATATTGACCCGAAAAGTGCTTCCAACCATGGCTAAACTGTGACCGAACGGAGATTGCGTTTTCCAACAAGACAGCGCACCATGTCACACTTCGAAGCGAATCAAAAATTTTTGCTCAAAAAAAATATTACCGTACTGGATTGGCCCGGGAATTCACCAGACTTGAATCCCATAGAAAATTTGTGGGCTATTGTCAAAAAACGGCTTCACAAATTTGACTGTACGACGATGGCCAAGCTAATTTCAGCCGTTATTGACATATGGTTCAGAGACGTTGAAATTAAAACTACATGTGCTAGTCTAGTACATTCCATGCCGAAACGTGTCTGTGATGTTATAAAGTCTCGGGGAGGTCATATCACTTATTAGTTTTAAATGTATCCATAGAAAACATGAATAAAACTGAATTTTATAAAAAAAACTGCATTTCTTAATTAATTGCCACAATACTGTATGTTTTGGCTCTTGTGCAGTCATAGACCTTAGAGTAGAAGAATTCCAGTTAAGAAATTTGAAAACCAAGTCATTAAGATTTTCGCCACCACCGGGATCTGCTCGGGGAGGCAGAATAAAGGCATTAGCCTGTCATCAAACTCGAGGGGAATGGAGCCTGGGTGATCTGGGCATAATTGAATTCTGAGACAAAATTCAAAGGAATAGACTACCGTGGTCTAACGATCATGGTGGGATATAGGAATATATATATGAATGTACGCCACTCCAGGGAGAGATTCTATATAAGATACCCATCTGGCCTTTATTCTGCCTCCCCAAACAAATCCCGGTGGTGACGAAAATCTTAATGACTTTGTTTTCAAATTTCTTAACTGGGATTCTTCTACTCTAAGGTCTATGACTGCACAAGAGCCAAAACATACCTAAAACTGTATTCTATTTTTCTGAAGTTCTTTAAATGAAAGTTTTTATGGGTTTCTCACAAGAAGTCTGCAAATTTTTAATGAAAATAAACACAGTGAATTTAGCATTTGTTAAAAAAAATGTTATTTTGACTTATGGTATTATTGTATTATGAAAACATTCAAATGTACAATAGCGTCAAAATTTCTACAGTTGACAAATTCTCGGGATTCTGCAAAATTCTGAATTGTTGAAAGACTAAAATTGTCATTCATCTATGATTTCATCTTAAATGGAATTTGATAATTTCTATATAACTAGGATATGATCAAATTAGTTTTTTACTTAATTTATGTTTTAACACAATTTTGAGCAATTTGCACACATATTGGTTCCTTGACGACTGAAAACAGTGTCACAGAGTTTCCACCTTAACATCATCGGAAAGATCGAAAAATTCTCTTTCAAACAAATTTTTAATGAAACCCATACAATAGACAAATTTTTATGAATTTTTAGAAAATATATATTTTTCGTGTGTTGACGTAATATCACAAAACTATGAGATATTCTCGTTAAGTTTCCATCTTAACACCATCAGCAGGTTTGCATTTGAAATCCTAGGCAATACCCGGTGCATATACATTATTTAGGTGAGCTGAAGCTAATGTGTGTACCAGTTAAAATTTTTCAAGATACCTGTAGCTAAATTGCAAGACATGTTTGAAAGTATTTTGACATTTGAAACAAAGTTAAGAATATATAATATCAAAATTTTAGTTTCAAAGCTGAAGAAAGCAAATAAATACACAGAAAATGTGCATTTTTTGTTAATTCAAATCATGATCTGATTTATAAAAGAATGATAGAGCATATTTGTTAGCAACCATTTGCTCTAAAGTCTATTTCAAAAGTATAAGACCACGAGACTTTTTGTTATTTAGGTAATTAATGAAATATTTTTTTATTCAAAATCAAAACTACTCCATGTCAGTACAAGTTTTAAATGAAATTTAACAACTTGCATGTACAAAATTCATTTAGAAAAAATATAACAACAATATTACAAAAAAGTGGAAAAAGAAAGTTTTTGCAAATTTAGTAAGTTGCTGATCCACCATTTTTCTGAATAACTTGCAACACGCGATTTGGCATAGATGTAATTAAATTTTTAAGGACAGATTCTGAAATATTGTCCTATTTCTCCATAATGGCAACTTCTAATTCATATGCCGAATGATATTGTTCGTTGTTTTCGTATACCTGGCGAGACAAATAACCCCACAAGTTTTCTTTGGGGTTTAGGTCAGGGTTAAGGCTCGGCCAAGATATAACATCAATCTTTTCTCTTTTGAACCATGCTTTTGTTGATTTAGATGCATGATTGAGAGCATTATCTTGTTGGAACTTCCATTTTGGCCCTCCTAAAAGTGGCCCGAAGGGTATCAGAGGTCCGTATAGCACCAGTTGATAACTATCCTGAGTTCATTTTGCCATCAACTCTTTATAGATCGCATTTTCCTGCATATGAGAACACGCTCCACACCATAACAGAACCGCCTCCCATCTGCCTACTGAAGAACTCACGAGATTCTTGCCTTAAGTCATGCCAGTAGTAGTTATTGCCATCTGAACTGTCTAAGTTACATTTTTTCTCGTCCGAAAATATTATATTTTTCCATATAGAGTTCCAGGACATGACATTCTTTGCCCATTTCAGACGTGCTTTTTTATGGTGTTTAAGAAGTTGTGGTTTGCTTCTTAGTTTTCGAAGTTTAACATCAACATTCGATTTCAAACTTCGCCACACAGTTACATGATGGGTGCGGTATCCCCGTGGTTTGCGCGCTAGATTTGCACGCTGCCACAAAATGCCGCCGTGTTCATGCGGAGTACGATCACGTTAAACATGTGGGTCCGTAAGTCCTTCCGAGAGGTTGGTGGTAGGGGAAGGAGGGTACGGTCCCTGTGGATGCCACCCCCACTGGGTTCCGGTCTAAATTGGGTGGCACTTCCCGGCCGTCCATACAGTTACCTTATACCTTTCTGGTAGGTCGGACGGTCTGGGTCTCAACAACAACAACACAGTTACATGAGACACTTGTTTACTTGTCTGCTGTGTTATTTTACGAGTGGACTGGTAGTTTTTTGTAGCAAGCTTGAAAATTTGCCTATTATCACGAGCTGATAATTGCTTGCTACGGCCAGATCTTTTCTACTTTCCATACAATTCTTTTTTACTCAAAACATTGTGAATGGCCGTTTTAGTACGATTAAAAATCTTACTTATTTCATGTTCCGACTTTCCTTTTCCAATGTAGAATCAAACTTTTCGCACTTCTACTGCAGACAAATCACTTCCACGAGGCATTTTAATAATCTAGATAATCAAACAGTTCAATTCTGAATTTCTGCCTTTTTTCCTTCTTTCCAACCTTTAAAGATGGTTTAGTTTACAGTTAAACTACGAAGTTAAACAAAAATTGTCTGCATTATTAAAAAAACTAAAGTGGTCTTATATTAATGTAACACCGTGATTTCGAAAAATCGTTTGGCATGAAAAAAATATTCAATCTGTTTTCTTTTCCTAAGCTAAATCAACACTACAAAATTGTTTTGTTTCATATACCTTCTTTGAAATTCACATTCAATGTTGTCTTTGTTGAGAAAGGGTGGAATTTTGAGTGGTCTTATAGTTTTAAAACAGACTGTAATAGAATTTTAACTGATTTTTACCGTATCTTAACACTTGCCAGATGGCCATCTGACAGTGTTTTCTGCATCATTCTCTTATTAGCATTTTTAAAAGCAGGAATTGTTTTTAATTCTCATTTTTTACTCGCCTATAAAATTTGATTTTTTTTTGTAATGTAACTGAAAAAAAGTTGTGATTCTTTAAAAATATCTCAAATTTATCTGTATTCCAAAATTTATCATTCCTTCATATCTCGTATTAGGATTTTATATGTACCGTAAAACTTATGAAATTTGAACTCCAAGAGAAATGCAAAAATCCTCCAATTATCCAGTCTGTATAAATAAATATACATTGAAAAATTTCAATGGGAATCATGTTGGGCTTGAATTTACTACTCATTCCAGATAACTAATTTCTCACTGTATATGTTTAAAGTGTGTGTGCAATCGCTACCTTTTTTGAATCATTCGTCTGTGCCTTCCAATTCACGAAAACACATTTTATTTTTCAAAAGTTTTCTAAGAAAATTCCATAACTACAAGAAACTATTTTCTTGTTTAAGTTAAGGTATTGACTCTTTTCAGGTTGGCGACTTAAAAGTAACTCGTCACCTAGCCTCTGAGATAACATTGAAAGGAGCATCCCTGTTCGATCTGCTACTCAAAGAAATGGATTTACGTGTAAGTGTGCACCTCCATATATCACTTACATGTGTTATTGAGTTATGAATGAAATATTGTCTTGTGATGAATCTGCCTTCTATGTAGGAAAACCGCTCACTAGTATTATCGAAGCAATTTGATATTGTGGAAATTGAGCAAGGCATCAGGAATGCAACCAGAAGCTTAGAAGTATGTTTATATATTCATTTAACTATGACTCTAAATTATGTGGTAACCACTCAGTGGCTTAACAGACTAAGATCCCTTCTGTTGCAAAATTTACTTCTTATATTGAAATTATGTAGCCGAATGATTATTATTCAGTGCCATTGGGTTGCAAACTCTGAGGGTTCAGGGGGTTTATGCAAAAAATATCTCTATTGGCATATAGGTTTTCCCTTATATATTTTAAACAATAAAAATTGCATATTCCTTCCCAACTTAAGAACTATAGCGTTGGCAAGATAACCATTTTCGAGTTTTGAGCCATAAGGAGCAAAAATTGAATTGCATTTCCATGGTGTTCGGGATTCATAAAAGAAATATTTTTTTAAGGGATTCATAAGCTCAAAAATAATTTATTTGAATTAATAACTAATTATTTCTGACAATAGAGATATAATAACAGCCTAATTAGTTAACTGAAACTTTTATTATCATTAATAAGATCATTATTATCATTAACAAGGTACCAGCTGCAGTAGAGAGAAAAATTCAATCTTAAATGTCATTGCAAATGATATAATCTGCTGGCATTTTTCAACACAAATGTTTCTACTTGTGTTAATTTTGAATTTTGAAAAAGAGTGTTGTGCAGATAACTTAATTAACTTCAACATTTGCTTAGCCACCGATACAACCACTCAAAACATCTGGAACAGCAAAAATGCTGTACAAAGATCTGGGAGGCTAGATGCTAAGACATAACTATCTATTAATAACATATTAGCTAATGCCCTATTGTTGTTTTGAATTTGATTTCCTTCTTTGAAGCAAGTCTAAAACTTCAGAATGCGAGTGGAAAGTCCTCTGTTAACACTAGAACAACGGATATTTTGAACTACCTAGAATGACGGATCGTTGATTTGTTCTCTTATTATAAAACCTAGAATAATTTTCTTCTATGTTTTCAATAACTTTAAGAAAATAAGAAAAGTCATAAAATTTCAATGGGCTGGGATTAGCCATTTTGGAAGAATCGTTTCTCAAAGTAGTTATGCCGTCAAAATGACAGTTTCTGTCATTCTAGTGTTAAATCTTCACTGTATTCTTCTAAATAAGTACTGCTTTACTTAAGTCTACATCTGAAGCATTCATCAAAATTGGAGAAGTGCAATACATAAATTGCTTAAATCAATAAGTTAAATACACTTTGTGCAGGATAAGGAAAACTTGAGCAACGTATGTAAGCACAAATAATGCAATAATGCCACATACAGAGGCACGCCTCTTTCGGACTTTGGGTTTGTTGGTTCTCTTACACTGACGAAAGGGATCCAGCATAACATCGAAATAGCTGTATGCTGCATTATTGCATTATTTGTGCTTATATATGTTGCTCAAGTTTTCCTTAAATTGCTTAACTATTTCCTTCCAACAAACCTTGAAGTTGATTTATGATTATGCCTAAAGTGTTGTAAAATACGGTTGTTTAAAAACACTTTTCAGCATTTGTTAGTCGTTCAACCTGAGCCTTACTCATCAGAGGTTTTCTTTACTTTAGAAAGTCTTTGATTCTCAAAATGTATGTTATGATAATTTACAAATGTATGATTTTGTAAAAAAAAACAAAAAAAACAGCACAACACTTTGCAACTTTGAAATTAGTGTGCCAGTAACATTCTGAAGCAGAAATGATGCCAAAGCAAGATCAACATTATTTGTTTGAAACAGATTCGAAGCCAAGTTAATTACTTGAAGAATTTTAGTTTGTAAAACAATTAGTAGAATGACATATTTTTTTTTTTTTTTTGTAAGCAATAGTTTCAGCTTTCTCATTGCATCTTTTAGACTGTAATATAATTTTAGACAGGGTCTTCATAAAATGTCTGAATATATATAATGTAAAGCTTTCTTCATTGGATCAAATTTTGATGACCAACATGACAACGGAGTGTTTTTAATGAGTGTGAAGATCATTATAATGGGGGGGGGGGGGGGACAAGTGATCACATCTTTTTATATTTTGCTTATAAAAATTGTGTATTTTTAATAACATAGTAAAAAAGTTTTTTTTTTTTCAACATACAATGCTACATCATTCAGGACCAAATTTAAATGATGCTTAGTACAGTGTATATGTACTGACTTTTTTTTTTTTTACACCATTATAAATGTTGCATCATTGCCCATGGCAATTTAATAAAAAATAATCCTTTTTATGATTTTTGTCTCTAATCCATCATCAGTTGGGTCGCGTTTGAAGTCAAAAAAAGAAACTTTTATTTATTATATATATATATCCTCTTCAACATCAGCCTTAGTATTAGCCCCACTTTTTGTAGCTCTTTTTTTATATTATTATTTTTCTTACCTTTTCGCATTACTGTTTTTCATTTCTTATGAATGGCAACAGTAGATCATTTCTTTTTTCTTTGTGAATGGCAACACTGGTCTCTTCATTCATGATTGCAGGGTTCGATTGGTTTGGGCATTTGCTGTGCTTTTCCCAGGTATTCATGTATTCTTTTATTTTTCCTTCTTTATATATGTTGTCCAAGTAGAAATAGTTTATAGATATATAGATATAATCTATCTATTTATTCAGAAACATACATTTTTTGTGTTTGCTTCGTCAAAATACTTGGACCAGAAGAAGAGTTTAGTGAAATGAAGAAGTCCATTTTTCAAGGCCTAGCCCTTGTCCATGTGTATAGCAATAATGCTTGATTTTTAATGTTTTTCTATTATCATTTCCATACCATTGAAATTTATTGATTTTCTTTAACTTGATGATTCATTTTTTTTTTTCCATTTGATTGAAGATTTGCTGTTTTATACTTTTATACTGCTGTTTTAGAAAGTTAGATTTATCGAGTTGCAGCTTACTTTTCTTTCATTGGACTTTGAAACTATTATATATATATATATATATATATATATATACATACAGGGTGTCCAGTGCTATCGGTGCCCAATGGCTATTTCCTCAACTATTAGTCACAGAGATACTTCCAATTGCAAAAATGTTTTAAATTTTAAAATCTATTATCTTAGAAACAGTTTAAATCAATAAATGCATTTCTGAAAAAAATACAAAATATAAATTTTTATATGGTCCCCCGGTCCTACCAATTATATTTAGGAAAATCATCCTCATACAATTTTATGCAAAATAAAAAAAAAGTCTTCCATTTACGACCAAAATTCACCGAGTTATGAAGCATTAAACTTTATGACTTAAGTCGCTTTTTCGCGCATAAAAATGTCCCATTTCAGGCAACTAGGGAACGTATTGACTGTAGGGACCATTGGGCAATTAGGGACCATATTGACCATTTCTCAGTACAAAAAGTGCTCAACTTTAAACAGCTATAAGTCAGTCAATTTTGGTCGTAAAAGGATGATTTTTTTTTTTTATTTTGCATGAAATTGTATGCAGATGATTTTTCCTAAATATAATTGGTAGGACCGAGAGACCGTATAAAAATTTATATTTCATATTTCTTTCAGAAATGCATTTATTGATTTAAACTGTTTCTAAGATAATAGATTTTAAACTTTAAAAGTATATCCCTGTGACTAACGGTTGAGGAAATAGCCATTGGGCACCGATAGCACTGGGTATATATATATATATATATATATATATATATATATATTTTTATTTATTAAATAGCACTAGGCACCCTGTATATATATATATATATATATATTTTATTTATTTATTTATTTTTTTTGTAGAGTCTTTATTTACAAATCTGACTTAACTGATCTTTTTTACTCATATCTTTAGTAGTGTCCATTAATATGGAGAAAAATTATTTATCTCAGTGAATACTTCAATTTGAACCCTTTGAGATAGAAGGTGTATAAAGTAATTTTAAATTCTAGGACTAAGCTACATGGCTTTTCCTTTCCTTATAATTTTATACTGATTAAAATTGTTATAATTTTATTAAATTTTACAGTGCAAACAGTTATTCAACTATTTTTATTGTTCATAAGCTGTTTATAAATTAGTTTTTCACATATATTTCTGCTATGTTTAAAAGAATTTCTAACTTCCCTTTCAAAATCTCCCCCCCCCCTCTCTGCGCATTGGAGACCTTGCTCCCTCCTGGTGTAACTATCTATATACTGTAGCCACTAGCATATAGATAGGGATTTTTGAATGTAACTGATGCATTTTGGCATATTTATAACCATTGAAGCCAATAATTTGTATGCATTAACTGGATTTCCCCAGTGACCCAAGGATAATAAATACACTGCAATAAAATCTCACTTCTTTTACAATTTTTTATTTTTTTTTCAGTTAAATATTTTAAGGACTAGAACAACATATCAATCAGTAATTTATACTTTTTACTTTTTTTTTTACAATACATGGTACAGTAGAACTTGGGTAATTTGAAATTTCTGATGTGTCGAAAACTCTCCTGTTTGAAGTATATTGCTAATTTTAGTTTTTATGAAGAGAACTTTTACAAAGTTGAACTGTTTTGCCTCTCCCTTTAACATATCTAAGTTCTTCTATATATGTACACGAAAAGTATTGTGAAAAATTCTATTATCCAATTTGAATGGATATACACATTATATGGTGTATGGTGTTTTTATATGTTTGAGCATTTTGAGCATTGCTGAACACAAATCAACTATTTTTTGTTAGTAAGAAAATGCATGTGTTGAACACATGAGAATTCTCTTTTTTAATCTATTTTATCAAATAATTTAATAATTTTATTGTGTATGTTCATGAAATACATTTATAAAGTCATTTAAATATCTTAAATTATTTCTCTATTGAATGTCATTTTAATTCTCTTTAGTGAGTGTAATATTAATAATTTATATTTTGAGTTTAGGCATCAAAATGACATTTGTTGCCCCAAAAGTAGCTAATAATTGTTGAAACAGCAGAGTCCCGATTTTACTAAACTGCTGTGAATCCTAATATAAGTTGTACTTTAATTCTACTGTCAAATTATTCATAGGAAGATATCCAAAAAACCAATACTATGATTGAAAATATTGCTGCAGATGAGGCTAATTTAGAAGCAAAGATAGAGAAACGAAAAATGGATTTGGATCGCAATCAAAAAAGGCTGCAGACTTTGAAGTCAGTTCGGTGAGTTTTCAAAGATGGCATATTCAGAATTCGATGATATAATCTATTGTAATTTTATTTATATTTTCTGGATCAAACTTGCTATTCTTGAAAGAGTATAAAATCATTTAAATTTTATGGTTTTCTCTCATATTTTATAATTGTTTTAAAGAAAAAATAAATATTTTCTGTTTCTACCCTTATGTCCTTTTTTCTGTAAAAAAAGATATCAATAAATTTATTTTAATTATGTGAAGCTCATTATCTGTGTGCGTAATTGCTCTTTGAATAGAAACTTTTATATTACTATATCAAATTTTCAAATAATCTGATAAATTATGGTATATCATAAATACTAGCTATCCTGCTCTAAACCTTTATAAGAACTTTTATGAAGTTTCCCAGTTAAGGGATGGATTGAATACCTCAATTTTTTATGTCGTCCAGTTTTAATGATTTGCATTAATTATACAACTGACAAAATATTTGATTAATTTATAATAAATAATTAATAATAAAAAAGTAAATTTAATTTTTAATCTTTTTACTTGAAATCAATCCTTTAATGAAAAAAAAAAAAAAAAAAAAAATACCATTATGAATAGTAGCTTATAAAAATGATAATTTTTACTAATATTTCCTGACCAGTATGAGTTTTCTTTTCTAATCACAATAGAGTCCAACTGTGCTAAAGAACTGTTCTGATCCAAATGTGAAAGAATTAACATTAATTTATTTGTCAATATTTTTAAGTTCAAGAAATTAAAATGGAAAATATTTTCTACTCTTTTGCTGTTTTCAATCTTTATCTCCAAAGGCTGACCGTGCAAATATTTTTAATTTAAATGCCGATGTGTCTTTATCCAACCTCACTTGCACAACAGTTTCTCTGATTTACTAGATTTTTCCAGGATTATGCACACTCTCATTGCTAACAACAGTATCCATGGTCTGCTTTCATGCTTATTATGCTTTGGCACTCATCAGCAAGGAATAGTCTGCATCTGTAGCAAGAAAACATACTATTCACCACTATTTAGTGAACCTCTATGAAAACTGCCTAATCTAGTCTTTCCACATAGTCTTCTATGTGATAGGATTGAGTTTGTTGGTTACCAGAAAGATTCACAAAATTGTAACACATAGCAAGTTTTCTTGCAATCATTGCAAATATTATATACTTGTTCGCATGGAATAGCAATAAGTGCAAAACTAGTCACGAGATGCTGTTATTTAAAATGGGAATATAATTCTAACTTTGGGAATGTCCTCCCTATTAGCAGCTTCTGTAACTATAGATTTTTCTACTTTACTAAGTAATTTTTATATATATAAATATATATATATACTTTGATCAGGGATGTATCTAGAGAAATGTGAGTGGTGGTTGATTTTCCAGAACAATTATAATTGCGAATATAAAATTTCGAAACGAGCTTCGCATTAATTCGCACACACAAACAGTATTAGTATTGTATACTTTTATATTAAAGAAAAACATTTGATAAAATTGAATATAACTTTTTTTAAATGTAATTATAATATGTATATTTTTTTTGAATGAGTGGTGGTCGGCAATTGAGTGGTGGTCGGAAATTCTGAGTGGTGGAAACCCCGACCACCGCCGACCACTGTAGATACATCCCTGACTTTGATGCAAACACATACTCAGAAAACCACACGCAGTCAGAGGGGAAATACACAAAAACAAACACTCCCTTAACTTAAACTTCAAATCTCAACTAAATAATCTCAGTATACTTTTTGAATGTAACTATAATTGGAAAAAAATCAGAAACTGGGTATTTTCCATCAAAAAGCAACATTTAAATAAATTTTATATTTCACTCATAGATCTTAATAACAAAAAACACTTCGAACACCTTGTTTTTGACCTTTTATTAACAAGAGCAAGAGTACTAGGTGTTCACCTCACACTTTTACACCAAAAAGAAAAAAACAACCAATCTTATTGTGTTATTAATTACACAAATCCTATATTTAATTATTTCAACTTTAACAAAATTCCACTCCTTTTTTCCAATTTTAATTATAATTAAAGCATATAAATATCCAGTACCATTAGGATGTAAAATATACAACTACAATCTTTTATAAAAAAAGTTGAACAACTCTGTATCTTGTCCGTGTACTGAATCTTTATCTACCCTTTATTGACTAACATCATGGACATGTAATCACTGGCAATCTCAATTTAATTCAGGAACCTAATCTCAAACAATTTCTCAGCTATGGATCCAAATACAGACTACCACTACTATATAATAAAGAGAAAATAATACAAGCTTTTGGCATTGATCTAGATAAATATATATATAAAATTTCAGGTAAATACAACTGCCCTTTTGAAGCATTAAGAACTGGCAAGTACAAGTCACCTAGCATGTAAAACAATTGATTCAACAATTTCCTATGCCAAAATATACGCAGAATTACCAAGACATCTTTAAAGAGATCGAGTTAGTTATTACAAGACAAATTTGTAATCATTTATATTAATAAGGCATCAAGTAATTATGCATTTATTTGCAAAAAATTTTATTCGGACGAACTCAAACTGCAACTCCATACCTCAATTTCATTAACTCCTATAACCTCTAATATCACTATAATAAGTAAATAAATTATTGCTTACTACAAACTTCTTGAACAAAAACACAATCTTAATTTTCCTTACCTGATACTCATACCTAAATTCCATAAATCACCAATTTCTTTTAGAACTGTTACTATAGGATTTAATTCATACACCAATGCTGCTGACAAACAACTTCTAATTATACTAAATCAAATTTATGATCATTTCACTACACAACAAACACATATAATCAAAAATAGTTTAGAACTGATTAGTCACCTAAAACAAGTACCTTACATACATGATATTAAAATTTTGATTTCAAAGACCTCTTTAATAACATTGATATTAATGATTTATATAAAGTCATAATAAATTTATATGAACAATTTCCTCATTCAAAAAACATCTCTTTTCCAAAATTCAAAACATTATTAAAATTAATTCTATTCAAACAGTATATATCTCAAGGAAATTGCATATACAAATTAAATAAGGGAATACCACAGGGAGGAATCTCATCTACAATACTGGCCAACGTTTATCTACATTTTTATGAAATTCAATATCCTTTCAACAGTCATATCATGTACAGATTTATTGACGACCTAATTATTATTGGAATTACTAATGAAGCACCTATATTAAACTTTCATTTTTATCCAACTAATCTACAACTAATTGAAAATGTATATGCATCAAACTGGATCAATTATCAAGACGTTAGTTTAAAAATTCAAAATGCAGACACATTAAAATGTAAAATATACGACAAAACAAAAACTTATAACTTCAAATTAAATAAACTTCAACATTATTCATCCAATCTTTCAAAATCAGTATATAAAAATATTATTAATAACCAGTTATTAAGAATAAAAATGTTAAGTACACCTTGTTACTACAAAGAACATCTTTTTAAATTCATAAACACCACTATCCAAAATACCTACCCGCCAAACCTTATTTTTTCTTTTATTAACACACATTTTAATTTTAAATTCAACATCTTGCTACAATTACAGCAGCATATTGATAGATCTTAAGGACACAACACAACTTGAATAAAACTTAAGGACACAACACAAATGAAGATCATTTATTGAACTTCCTAAAAGATAGGAAGTTCAATTCTTTTAGGAAGTTCAATAAATGACCTTCATAGTTTAATTTGTATTGTGTCCTTGATTTTTATTCAAGTTTAAATAGATGTGTTACCAACTGGATTATTTGGACCTATATACTGGTATTTTTCGTACTTTCAAATATGTTCATGTCTTGCAACCATCTGCCATTTTTTCATTTAGAACTTTTTGCCTTTGCTCTCTAAACTCCTGTGACTTATTATGTTGATTTACGGCGTTGGATGGTATGAATTTATTGTTGACTGCCATGCCTATTTTAATCGTGCTTTTAATATTTGCTCTTTTATCCCCATTTTAAAAGATGAAATTAATTTTATTTTTAATCTTGGACATGAGGCTGCTTATACCTTTGAGTTTATTTATAGGACTTTTGCCCATATTTGCCTTAAATTTACCTGTTTTGATACTAATCTGGTTGCTATTAAAAATTCTTTGGCCTATAAATCTAGTTTTCCTTACCATCCTAAGATTTTTCGTCCTATCCATTTTTGTCACAAATTTGGTTTTAAACCTGCTCATTCTAATATTACTACTCTCTTTAATTGTATTTGTTCCGATAAGCTTGGGGATATTCATGATTTTAAATCACGCTGGGGTGTATGTTATCCCCCCTTTTGTTTTCTGATGGTAATTATAATTTTTACATTGGCAGTATTAAACATACTATTGGCATCCGTTTAGCGGAACACGCCCGGGATGTCAGGAACAGTAAACTTTCCACTGCTCTTGCTCAGTATGTCGTAAATGATAATTTTCTGCCTGTTTTTGAAAAACTTTTCTTTTAATCCATTGCAATAACCCTCGTAATATTCTTCTTTATGAATCCCTTTTCATTTATATTTACTGTGCCTCGATTTGTAATTTTGATCCCATTCAAACTGATCAGTTTTGCCTGGCAACTCATTTTCAACTCTATGCAATTCAAGCCTCTTCACAGTTACCTTTGACTTCTTTTTAAAAAAAATTTTAATTTTCACACTTGTAGTTTTGTTGTATTTTGCTTGTAATTGGCCTGCTTTAAACAATCGGTGCATGTTTGTTTATTTGGATTTAGCCTTGTACATTACCATTTTATTTATGCAAATTTTGCCTTGTTTCTGGTCGCTGTATATGAATGATTGAATGTTTTACATCGTATGTTGCACTGATGAAGGGCGTTTATACGCTTGAAAGCGCTCTGGCTTTTGCAACTATTTTGTACGTCTTTTAGGAAGTTCAATAAATGACCTTCATATTTTAATTGTGTTGTGTGCTTTAGTTTTATTTATTAATTTCATCTTATGCTGCAATTGATACAATAAATAGATGTAATTTTAATGTGCAGTTATATTACTAATGATAATTTATTGTTAATCTAACATATAATACATGTTTAATATTTAACATTTAAATTGGTTTCACTCTTTAAATATGTTTAATGTGTTTATATATATAATGTGTGTGTGTTAATTTGTTTATATATATATATATATATATATATATATATATATATATATATATATATATATATATATATAAAATATAAATATATAGAAATTGAAAAATCGGAAATAAAAATGTTTTAGTAACTTTTGCGCAAGGCAGCATGAGGGTACCAAACACTATATATATAGAAAAATTGAAATATACAAAGTGAAAAAAACATGTAAAAAGGAAGGATGGCTCGGCAAAAAGCTTACATTATGGCGGTAAGGGGTTGTGACCTTACTCCCCAGTTCAACGAGCTCGTCAAAAACGCCGCGGCATTTTCACTCCTGGTCGCCAGCCATATTGGCTGATATATATCTTAGTTTTTATGAAAGAAGATCACATATAAACAACGAAATCATATACCTACGTTATGTGGATGACGTAATTATTGGATATGAGAATGAAAACTACACAATGAACTTTGATTTTTATCCACCAAACCTGATCTTGAAGGAAAACCCTCTTAAAAATAACGAGGTCGAATTTTTGGATTTGAATATCAACTATAGTCAAATCCCTCTCGTATTCACCATCTATGATAAAAGAAAACACTTTAAATTACCCATTATAGGAATTATACATTGGAACTCCAACATACATTTGAATGTGTTTCGCAATGTATTCTTGGGAGGTTTAATCAGAAAAAAAAGAACTATCAAAGAGGAACATTTACGTATCAATTTTGATCAAGAATTTTTAAAACAAGCATTTTTTAATAAATATCCAATTTCATTTATGCTTAAAAATATTGATAATTTATACAGAACCAATTTTGCATATGGAGTAAGACTTAAGTCTTTTTTGAGTTCAATTAGAGACAAAATCATCGAACCCTCCATATGACAGGACCGCAGCTGGCACTGCATTTCATTTGAGTCGGCAATTCAGTAGGCTATATTTGTGGTGATATGGCTCTCGTGCACTTCTCTATCCAGGTCTCGTGATGATTTCAAAGTCACTCCGGAGGTTGGCTTGGGCCAGGGCTGGCGACCAGGAGTGAAAATGCCGCGGCGTTTTTGACGAGCTCGTTGAACTGGGGAGTAAGGTCACAACCCCTTACCGCCATAATGTAAGCTTTTTGCCGAGCCTTCCTTCCTTTTTACATGTTTTTTTCACTTTGTATATTTCAATTTTTCTATATATATATATATATATATATATATATATATATATATATATATATATATATAAATATAAATTATTAAATCCAAAGTTAGAATGTATGTAGTAACTCATAATACACTATTCCAAAATTTTCTACAAAATACAAAGAAATAAAAGAAATTAAGACAAAAAGAGGAAATAATAAAGCATAATGCAAGTCATAAAGACAAAGACAATCAACAAATTTCAAAAATGAGGAATGCAAATAAGAAAACAAAAAATCAAGCAAAAAAGCTTGCACATGGAGGAGATTTAGGCTTACGATAAGTTCATTTCGAAAAAATTCTCTTCGGGTCCATATATCCCTTCGAAATGAACACAAAAATGCTTGTTTCTGAAACACAAGATAGATTTTATCTATAAACTTGTGTTATATGGACGACAAGCATATAGATTGCAACAATAAAGGAAACATAAATACCTCAAAACACACCTCTTCAGCGCAACCATGACGAGCAAAATATGACTGGACCAATGTTGCCATATGCCAAAATGAAAAGATGTGATTTGCTGTTGCCAAAGAGAGTAATAAAAACTGTACTGCGCAAAAGCAATAAAATGAAATAAAATGAGTTATTCAACAGTTAAAGCTTCAAGATAAAAAGATGAAAATATAATTTCAAGAGAATGAAGAAGTACGGCTAAAATAAGATAATAAGGGGAGAATATGAGAATTTTAGGCTAATCGAAACTTATTAACTATACTATTTACTAAATATGCAGGATATTGATACATTTTACTGGTAATTTTGAGGTTATTAATGTGCAAAGCATGAAATTTTTTATCTGATAATCTATAAATTCTAAAAAGTTGATTAAGTATAATATTTCTAAACAATTGAATCGAGTTGCAGGAATTAAAAGGTAATAATTTATTAATATTAAATTAAAAAAAATCTTTTTTATCATATAATTTAGTAACTATCCCATGATCAGGTTCTATAATTAGATTTAAATCCAAATAATAAATATTATTACTAATAGAAGTTTCATTAGGTATTAATTCCAAATTATCCGGATAGGAATCTATATCTATGACATAGTTATCAGTAAATACAAGACAAATCAGATCATCTACATATCTATAAATTTTATAATCAGTTGAAGTAAAGAATTTTTCATATTGATATAGGTATAAATTAGCTAACATACTGCTACTACAGCCACCTTGTGGAACACCTGAGACTTGTAAGTATAATTTATTACCTTGAAAGATATAATTATTGAAAAGAACAAAATGGAGAAGCTTAGGAAAATTGGTAAATTTAGTAAGATTAGAATGATTAGTAATATAAGCATTATATAAAGCTAAAATGACATCATATAGATCAGTGATCTTAATATTATTAAATAGATCTTTAAAATCAAAAGTTTGAAATCCAATTATTTTACCAAGCGTTTTTAATTTATTTTTTAATTCCTTACTGTTATTTAGAATAATGTAGCTATCACCAGAATCTCGTAAATTGCTATTTAGTACATTTAAATAATTTAGTAATAATTTACTAGCAGTAGTAGAGTATGAATTATGACCACTAGTAACAGTTCTAAATTTAATAGGATTTTTATGAAATTTAGGTATAAGTACAATATATGGAAATGTCAAAAATTTATTATTAATATCTAAATCACTATACATATTGATAATATATATATATATATATATATATATATACACATATATATATATGTGTGTGTGTGTAAATAACAATAATTTTGAAGTCTACTTAAATTCCATTTTGTAGGCCAGCTTTTATGGATGAGTATGAACGTTTAGAACTTGAACTCGAGGAGTTATACAAGAAGTATGTAATGAAGTATTCATGGCTCGCTTATTTGGAGCAACAACTTGAGGAACTTGAGCGGATTGAGCAAGAACAAACCTTGGTAAGGTGGATTAATTTTAAATTACTTAATATATATATATGGCTATTGGCCTCTTTCATTTTCTTTATTTGAATTATATGAAATTAATATTCAGAAATTTTTAAATAAATTTTAGATTCCAGCTGTGTATTTTATTTATGTTTCAATTTATGTCACAATTGCCAGACATGTTGTAGAGTCATTTAATAGATATAATGGCAGAAAGCATGACCACGCAATTTATTTTTGTAGGTATTCATTAGTGTAGTGACTGTCAGGAGTAACATGACAAGAAAAACATCTATTGCTGACTTATTCAAAAAAAATATATCAGGGTTTTCAGCAGTGACATTTTTGCCCAAGAATCTGGTTTAAAAGAGTTTTTAAGCAAACAATTAAAGTAATAAAGAATAACTTTAAAATTAAAGACAACCAAAAATAGGTTTAAAAGTTCTTTAATAAAATCTTTTTTCCTCGGCGTACAAAAATTATACGGCCAAAGCACTTTCAGACATCACCATGCCATTCATCAGTGGCGATTCGCCACTGATGATAGTTTAAAGTTTAATTAAAGTTGACGTGTATCCATTCTATTTATAATAAAGAAGAGCTCAAAAATAGCACCAGTGTGTTTCTGACAGAAAAAAGCTGAAAATTCTGAAACTAGATGAGTGAGGAACCTTCATATATTGTTGTATCCTACTTGTGTGTTTTATTGAAATAACTTTGGTATTGCTTAACTGAAACTGTCTCTGGAGTGTAATGCTCTGAGGTTGTTAGACCGCTGTTTGAATGTGTGTGGCTGTCTAGTGTAGCGTGTAATAAATCTATTTGTAAATCTCTTTGATTGTAAAACTAAGGGAAAAAAATGTTTCAGAAAAGGATTGGTATTTGAACTGATGCAAATGGTGCAAGGATGATAGCTCCTCCTTTGTCAGTATCATCATTGTTATTCCTATCCTACCAATTGGCTATTGCTGCAATCCACACCTATTTAACAAATATATCCTTCCATGTCTTTTTTAACAGTAAGAATAAAGCAGAGTTGAAAATTACTATTTTAATGTTATTATGTGGTTTGCATGTTACTACATTTTTTCTACTTTCAATTTATGTTATTCCTAAGCTTTAGCGCTTAAGGTTCATGTAATTTTTGTGTTTGATATCCACATTTAATTGTCAATTTTCACAATTGGACATTTTTAAAAATGAGTAACAATTAAGTGAGAAAGTTAAAAACATATTTCATGCTTGAGCAGATTTGGACTGTATGTTAAGCACTTCAGGTTCAGGCTCTCTAAATTGAGCCTGAACTCATTTGCAGTCTGTACGGAGTTGGGTTGAAAAGTCTACACAGGTTCTGATCTATTACATGGGCTGAGGCCCATCTTGATCCAAGGGCTAGGACATATTTCTGTTAGGCCGGGGTCAGGCTTTATTTTTCATTATTCAGAGTCTGGCTGGACGAATTCAAAAGTAAAAATGTTTAAAATAATAATAATAATAATAATAATTTGATTCTGAGCTTTAAAATGGATAAAAAGTAATACTTTCTATAAATAAATAAATGGCTTCTTATATCAAGTACAGTAAAACTTCGATTAACCGTCACCGTCGGGACTAGGGCTGTGACGGATAACAGAAATCTCTTAATACATATGTACAGTAATGTGATTTCACTGCGGACTTGGGACGAAAATGAAAATAAATCCTTTAAAAGTGAACAATACATACATATTGTATTTAATTTTACAAAACGATCAATATAAACTTCAATATAAGAGTAGTAATGCACAGAAATTTATCGTAATACCATAAATATAATATCATAATACCATGACGGATAACAGAAACTGACGGTTAAACGAGTGATGGTTAATCGAAGTTTTACTGTAGTTCTTTTTAGAATTAGGGATTAACATTTCTTTTTGAAAAAAAAATTAACTTGGCCAAAATTACTTCTTATTAAAAATTGCTAGAATTTTTTTATTTTTAATTATTTCTTAAAATACTTATTTATTTTTTGCCGATCGAATTTAGTGCATGGTACTCCAGTTAAACAACTTTTCTTTTGTATATAAAAAAATTATCAGAGCCTGTAAAACATCAAAACACATGGACTATGGAAAGCAGTGAACGGGGAGTGGTGTAACTTTAAGAAATGTTCTGTCATCTTACATGAAAGTTGATAGTCCTGAAAAAGGGGCTATTAGACAGAACTTTTAAGAAATAAATATCTCCATTTAAAACATTAATCACATTGCGAGGAAATTGTTCTAAAAATGTGCAAACATTCTCTGTAGATTAAAATGACTTATCTGACATTAACTGATTAGATGAAACATTAAATAAAATAACTAATAAACTGCAAAGAACTTGGCTAAATCGAAAAACAGTTAAACGTTATTTGCAGCAAGAATTAGCAATGAGGATTAGTAATAGAGCTCCTGTGTGATCCATTGCTCTCTGTATTCAAAGTGCCTTAACTCAACATAGTTCTACAGGGTGCATATGGGTGCTTGAAAATTGGGAAAGTACTTGAATTTTAGCTGACCATTTCCAAGGCCTTGAAAGTACTTGAAAATTCTCATATGTTTGGTTAAGTTCTTGAAAGTGCTTGAAAAAGGCAGAGAAAAAACATGTTCCGCAGATCTATGGCATTGTTTTTTTCCAAGAATTTCTGCTGTCACTGGAAATTTTCCTAGTGGTTTTGCTATTCCTGAAAATTTTCTAAATAGCTTTAACAATAATATTTGTTTGCTATTTATTTTGCCTTTCAGAAACATATACATCTTCATGATGAGGGGCTGATTGACGTCCTTGAAAAAAAATTACATGGTACTTGAAAATCCTTGACTTTTTTTTTTTTAAGGGAAAGTGTACTCACCCTGGTTCTATAAAATGTGCATTAGATTGAACAATACATAAAACATAGTTTTCAACACACCTAGAAGATGGGGGGAACCTTGAATTGCTACATTCAATTTCCGTTTAAATATCAATTCTGTTCAAATATATTGAGGTATCTCACTTTTACAAAAAAAAAAAAAAAAAAATTGTTTTACACAACAAAAAAAAAAAAAAAAAAAAAAAAAAAATTATTGTATATGTATCCATAAAGAGAGCCATTTCATGTTTCAGCAACGAGAGGAGGTCACCAAAAGGATGGTAGAGAAACTGCGCCAGGAAGACTTATTACGGGGTGAAGAAAGTAGTAATTTGGATGATTTTCTCATTGTGAATGTTGAAAATGATTCTGTCATCAATGCAACAAGGGAAAAGCCACACCGACCACAGCCTGCACGTGAGTCACACCAGTTATTTTGTTTCTTCTAGTAAAAAAAGTGAAATATATATAATTGAAAAGTATAGATGTTTATGTGTATGAAATATCCTGTAATCTTTATTATTAAGAAGTTAAACTTAATACTGGAAACGAAGCTGGAGAGTTTAGTTTCCAGTATTGTTTTTTTCCCTGACGTACTTTTCTGTTATAAGTGACTTTGGTGTTAAAAGTTTGCATCCCGCGAAAATTGCATGACAGTAACTTTTCGATGCTCTGTGGTGGCATTTTTTATGACTTAATGTCCTCGTACAATGCCGCATCCAACTTGCCTTTCGTAAGTGTACTTATATTATTCTGTTTGATTTATTCCTGTTTTGCTTTTGACCTTTTACGGAAATGTGAATTACTTTCTTATGTTTAATTATTGCTTTAGACATGTCTCACATACTCATGTACTTTTGTATTAAATTCACATTTGAAATTAATTTCAATCAAATTTTGCACATTTGACTTTGTGCTGTGTTTTTAATTATTCCTTTCCCTTTTTATCTGTTTTATCCATTTAATTTTATAGTATTTTATCCTTATTGATTGTTTACTGTAAAATTTGCTTTTTTATGACACTTTGTACTTGTGTTTGTCTGCTTTGCATTTGTAATTTTATCTTGCCATTATCTGATATCATGCAATCTTACCATTTCCTGCAATAAGCTATTTAAATTAAAACTTAAATTGACAAAATTGCTTTGTCATCTTAAATTGTTACTGCATTGTAAAAAGTTTCATATTATTCCTCCTTCTTGCTATATTAAAAAATCTGTTTCTAGTTCCTCTGAAGCGCATATTATCCGGTGTGCTGAATTTAAATTACTTTGTAACTCTATTCGTAAAATCCGCATTGATATTAGTTTTTGTGAACGATCCTGTTATTTCGGGTATAGTGAATTTGTTGCTAGTGCACATCCTACCCTTGTGGATTCCTTTTGCCAGTATATTTATACTCACCTAACCCAAATCCGTAATGATTTAGAAATACAGCATACTAACAAATGTTCTAGTTGGACGAACCATTTAAAACGATATCCCCATAAAATTCCTTCACCCTTACCCTCTTCTGTCTCTGCTTTCGATCAAGCTGTTCCTGTGAGTGATGCCCCTCCTTCTTTTCACCCTGTGTTTAAATATTTCTGTTTAGAAATTCTCGCTTTAAAACCAAAAATGTTTCCTCAGTTAAAAAAGCCTTTACCTTTTCCATTCGTAAATTGTACCTCCTTTGATATTTCCTCTAATCAGCTTAAAGCTCTTGAGAAAGGCCCAAAAAATGCAAATTTTGCATATCCTTGTGTTAATCCCAGTTTTATTAATTTAATTCCCCCTGTGGAAGATGCTCTTCTTAATGTGGCTCAAGGCCAGAAAGATTGTGGTCGTTTTGTTTTATATCAGTCTATCTCTACCTTTCAAAAGGATAAAAAACTTAAAAGTAAAAATAGGCATTCAAGTTTTGATATTACTTTGAACACTGAAATAGCGGAAATTAAAAAACTTATATTCAACCCCGATCTTGTTATTTTATCTGCTGACAAGACCAAGCAACTTGTTCTTTGCAGTAAAACTGATTATGTTAGTTCAATGCAGAAATGTATTGACGAGATGGACTGCAACCAGGTCAAAAAATTCCAGATTACGTTGATTAATACTAAAATCGCAAAACTTAAAAAATGCACAGATCTTCCTCCCAATATTAAATCTGCCGTTTTTCGCACTTCATATCAACTCCCTAAAATTTTTGGTCAAATAAAACCATCCTATGCACCCTATTGTTTCTAAATGTATAGAACCTACTTATTTTTTAGAGAAATCCCTTGCCCATTTCTTAAAACCGTATTTTAGTAATCATAGTTTTTCCATCAGCTCTACTGAAAATTTCATCAATTTACTTTTTAAAACTAAATTTAATTCTAATAGTACTCTCCATAGTTCTGATATAGTTTTCCTTTTCCCTAGTATCCCCGTTAACATTGCTATTGATATTATTGCCAAAAAACTTCATAGTCACCAATGTAAAATCTCCACTATCGACGCAATCACTTCTGCTTTGAATATTATTGCGGAAACAAATTACTTTGCTTTCTGTGACGCTATTTTCTTACAAACTTCTGGCGCCCCTATGGGTAGCCCTTTATCTGGTATTTTGGAAGAGGCCTTTTTACAGGAGCTCGAGAATGAGATTTTGCATTCTTTAACAATTAAACCTACTCTTTGGTGCCGTTACGTGGATGATGTTTTTATTATCTGGGATCGCGATTTAAATGATCTCCTTCACCTTTTGGATAAAGTTAATGATTTCTACCCTTCGATTAATTTTACTGTTGAGCATGAATCTAACTGTTCCTTGCCTTTCCTTGATGTTCTGGTCACCCATTCTGATTTTGGTTTTCATACTTACGTTTTCCGTAAATCCACTTATACTAACTCCTGTATACCCGCTAATTCTTTCCATCCTGTATCCTCTAAAAAAGCTTCGTTTAACGTGTATTTTTAATCACGCATTTAATGTTTGCTCTTCTATCCCCACTTTAACTGATGAAATTAATTTTATTTTTAAACTTGGCCATGAGGCTGCATATTCTTTTGAATTTATTCATAAGATCTTTCCCCACGTTCGTCTTAAATTCACTCAAGTTGATACTAAACTTGTTGCTATTAAAGATCGTTTAGTCCATAAATCTAGTGTTCCTTACCATCCTAGGATTTTCCGTCCTTTTATTAATTTCTGCCATGAATTTGGTTTCAAACCCGCTCACTCTAATATTACTACTTTATTTAATCGTATTCAATCCGATAAACTTGGAAATTTTGATGACTTTAAAAGCTGTGCTGGGATGTATGTCGTTCCCCTGTTATCCCTTGCTGGTGACTATAAATTTTACATTGGTAGTACAAAACGTACTGTTGGCATCCGTTTAGCAGAACATGCTCGCGATGTTAAATCTGGTAAACTTTCTACGGCTCTTGCTCAGTATGTGGCTAATGATAAATTTCTTCCCGTTTTTGAAAAAACTTTCCTTTTGATTCATTGTAACAATTCACGTAGTATTCTTCTTTATGAATCCCTGTTTATTTATATTTACTGTGAATCAATTTGTAATTTTGATCCTGTTCAAATTTTAAGTTATGCTTGGCGACTCATTCTCGACTCTATGCAATTCAAATCTCTTAAAAGTTATTTGTGATGTCATTCTCAGAAATATCATGCTTGACGTTTTTCTAAAATTTGTATTAGTTCTTTTCTTGAAATATTTTAAAAATTCGTAAGCATTAAAACTTATTTTGTAATTTCAGTGTATATTTCTTGTATTATTTTAGTAAGTTAATTTACCATTTTATATTTTATGCAAATTTGTTTTAAAATGGTCTCTATATATATAAACATTCCATGCTTTTACTACTCATGTAGCCACTGATGAAGGACGTATATACGTCCGAAAGCGGTCTGGCAGTTTTTAACAATATTTTGTACGTCTTTTAGGATGTTAAATAAAAGACCTTTCGTCTTTTAAAAACGCTTTGTCCTTGGTTTTATCTGTTAAACTTATCATTACTCATTTAGGTTATAGATCCTACTATTACTTAACGTATCCTCAAAAAACTGTAAAAAGTAGTAAAAATATCCTCATAAAAAGCTGTAAACTGGTAAAAAGTGATATATAAGAAAATATATATGATTGAAAGGAATAGATATTTTTGTGTATGAAATATTCTATATTACTGTGATCTTTATTATTAAGAAGATTCAGGTAATAGATTTTATTTGCTTAATCTATCCTCATAAAAAAGGAAATTATTTTAAATTGAATTTTAAAATCCAATTGATTTATCAAACATTTTGAATACAAGTGATTTAAACCAGGAACAATATTTTACCCATCATCCGTTATATTTGAAAATCTACTTTGAATTTATATGTCAACTAATATGGAAAGCAATCTGTTTTAAACTTTACACTGTAATAAAAACTTAATTATTTGGGTATATTGATATTTTGAGCTTATTTAAAAGAAAATTCAATAGATATTCATTAATTAGATCTTTGGCTATAAGTGTAATGAGTTATCAAATCTTAACTATAAGCATATACTCTATATTATATTTACAGTAATTGGACTTTTATTTCTTATTTGTTAATTCATTCAGCATCTGGAGTTCGAAGAGAAGGCCACAGAAGAGTGTATGGTTCCATGGGTGGTGGAGAAAAAGATGTAAGTACATTTTAATTTTTGAACCCTTATGTAGCACTCAAACTTTGCTGGTAGATATGTCTAAAACTGTTCTTCCTAATCAGTTCTTTCGTGGTCTTCCTTACATGTAATGCAAGAACATAACTTTCCATTAGGAAGTTCTTTGTGAAAAGCAACCCTTTTTCCCATTCCAACTCATCAACATCAAAATGCATTTTCCCTGAAGAAAATTCATAAATAATTCCCGACATTGTAGGTCATTGTCAAAAAATTTGTTAATGGACCCTGTTCCATCACTGATATTTAATAAATTATGGAGTGTAAATTGGCAAACTTTTCCTTTATTGGTGTATTGTAATTCAAGACAAATTTTTGTATGGCCAGAGTGGTGTAGTTGGTATAAAACTAAGCGACATGGCTGAAAGAGAAACATCTGTAGAATCTTAGTTTCGCTTCTACTTTTAATGTGTAGAAAAACTCCTGGAAAAATGCTAGAACCCTCCTGGAAATGGGTTCTTGTAAAAGAGTATGAACCCTGTAAAGGAGATGATTGCTCTTTGAAAGTAAATCTAAAAAATTAAAATGAATAATTGAAGATCAAAGGCAGGTGAATTAAGTCATTAGTATTGCCTCTTTTCTATGGAATAACCTTTGGATTTGACGAGTTCTTGAAATAATTGTCAGCTAACTTTCATATGCCTGCCTATTAAGAAAGTATGTATTATTTATATTCTCACTTTGTACAAACACCACACCCAGCCATAAGCAAGTCCAATCTTAAACTGAAATCTTACATAATAATAGAAGATGCCTGCATGTCTAAGCTTCGTAAAGTGAACCTCTATTATTTTTTTTTAAATTAGTTTATTTATTTTATGGTATTTTTTAGGTTATTTTTTAGCATGATTTAACCCAATTTTGAGACATATTCACATAAATTGGTTCCTTAGCGACCCAGGATATTATTACGAATATTATTATTATAATATCTTGACATCATCGGAAAGATAAAAAATTATCTTTCAAATAAACTTTGTGCATTTAAAACATTTTTGATTTTTATATTGCGATATAAAAAAATTGACTGGCAAGAAGAGAAGGCATATATAATGTGCAGCAAGCAGAGTGTCAAACAGAAATAGCCAATTAGACATATGTTTGACACCTTGTCAAAGCTATGCATAGAATGAGAGTTAAGAAGGACATGCCATCCCTGGATTTTTTGTATTGTTAAAGATCGAAAGACTCCATTTATTCTTTAGACTATCTACAAGTTTGAGAGTATTTATTCATTTTGGCTTGGTTGGTAATTTGGTTTGGTTTATTAATAAAATTTAACTCCTTGGTTTTATCCTTTTAATTTTATTTCTTCTGTTTGACAATGCTATCTTTCATGGGTCATATGTGTAATTCTCTGATAATAGAAACTTATTATCTTTGCTTTGGCTGAGGTAGCTGCTCTATCTTTTTATCCTGAAGCTCTTTTTTGCCGCTAAAACTGGCTGATATAACTTATTTGCTCTACTAACAAAGTTTTATTTTTCAGTCTATTTAATTCAGCAGTTTGACCCAAATTATTTTATGTCTAAAGTATATTTCTTTTGTAACAATCAATTTATGCACTGAAAATAGTATTTTGCATTGAAAATTCCATGATAAAAAGCATCCCAAAGCATGGAATTTGACTTTGAACCGGATGTTGAAACCTCAGTCTTATGCATTTTAAAATAAATTTTCTATTAGTGCAATGCCATCTAGATGGTGAATGACTTTGGTTAGTACCCGAGGTTTCCAAAATTGTAGCAAAACATTAGAGACAACATCAAATGGGTGTTGAGTAATGAAAGTAAACTGGTTTGCCAATGCTGGTTGTTGCACTGGGAATGCCTTTTTTTCTTTAGTGAGTTTTGTAACTGATAAGCATACAAGTCGAGAACTGTTGATTGTGTAATTTGAGCACAATACAGTAACAATGTATCCCAATTTTAGCACATTGCACAGTCAGCGGTAAAGAATGGGACACCTTGACCATCACAGGGTATACATACAGCTCAAGTTATAAAACTATCTTCACTCGCAAGATCAGCAAACGTGATTGAAGCAGGTAGAGGGAGGGCTGCGGGAGAAGAAAAGAGATAAGGAGGAAGGAATAAGAGGTAGGACACAACAAATGAACAGTAAAATACCAAAGAGGAAAGTGAGCATTTAATAAAGGATTCAAAGTTGGTAAGTAAAACTGTGAACATAAGTGTCCAGTTTCAGAAGCCACACAAGTCAATCAAACCAGCATTAAAAATAGCAGATACTAAACAAATACAAAAAATAAGAACAGAAAATAAAGGAACTAAATGTATTTCATATACTTATTTTTTGTATTTGCCTCTGTTATTTTTACTGCTAGTTTGATCGACTCATAGCATCTTCCAAAACCATGTTACTTTTTAATTTAATAGGGCACTTATGTTCGCAGTTTTACCTACTGAACAGGTGCTTTGAATTCTTTGTTAGATGCTCACTTTTTCTCTTTGGTATTTTACTATTGAGTCCTACCTCTTGTTCCTTCTTCATTGGTTTTTCACCAATTTTTTTTTTCATCTCTTGCCCGCAAAAAACTTGCATCTTGCATTGCTAAAAGCTAAGCATAGAATGTCCCGTCAACGAGATTTTCGCTCCCAAGAGCCTTTGTGAGTGAAAACCTGCACGTCATGTCAAGCACCTAAGCATACCCCATGTAAAAAAAATAGTATGCATCGCTAAAAACGCGAGGCCTGAAATTGCCTCAAAATTTGCAACCCTAGCTACCCTGAACCCAAGTTTACTCATAGCTGAAGAATGGCTGTGAAGCATCCTCAAAACATAGGCTGGGCAAGGAGCTTTTTAACTCTTAAAAAGATTCACTTTTTCGTTGATCTGCGGAATAGTGATCATTCTTTGGCCGCATAAAGCCCACAAAATACTTCCCCAAGGAAGGGATACCCAAGGATTCTTTACCCAAGAGGGCCACAAAAAGGCTAGTGCTATGCCTTCTTTACCCCATTAGCAGGCTACTTTGGAGCAGATCCATCAGGGACCTCTCAGGCCTCCTGCTGAAATCTGGAAGGAGAAGCAGCCCTAGGTATTACCGGGAAGGCAAGGTGGCTGGTATTTGAGCGAGTGGCAGCGAAGGCATGGGCGGCTGTACAATGATGTGAAGACTGCAGACAACCATCTTGTCTCAGAAATCCAGATAGGGTGGCTACAAAAAAGTGTTTGGTACCATGCAGTGATCTAGTAAAAGAGAATGTAGAGCACTGAGCGGGGACATAGCAGCATTGGAGATAAGAGCCGAGGGAAACTGTGCCAACTGCCAGAAGTGTCCTGACAGCTAGCTAGCATCTTAGACCAGATTTGTCATTGCCACGATATAATTTTCGATTGCATGCCAGATGCTGTGCAGAGTTGCTGAAAACAGTGATATATCTTGAGGACTCTGGCATACCCTGAGAGGCATCTTGAAAACCACAGCCCAAAATTCGAAAAAGTCATTACTATCAAATAGAGATTAGCATTTTATCATCAGTGACATGCTGAAAGTCAGCCATATTGAACAAAAAGTGTGATCTTACAAAATTACAGTATAATGAAGTCAACAAAGGGTTTAGGCCCAAAATACACATTAATTATTTAAGAGTTTCACAACAGGTGGGGGTGAAAAATCATCGTAAAAAATAAATAAAATAAAAATTATTGGTCCCAACATTAAATGTAAACAATACAGTATAAATACATGGGGGACAGCAGTGGTCATTCATACAAACTCAACTTTAACATATCATATAACAATACTGTGAAGAAACGGGTATTAATAACTGCATTATTTTGGTATATTGCACTCTTCCTGAGTATACTTAATTTCACTGACAGTTATCTAAGATTTGAAAAGGGGGGAAATAAAAGCAGCTGACTAAAAACTGGGAGATTAAGTGACTTATCAGGAGAGTTGGCAGCTATGCCAAGTATTACTAACTTAATTAAATTTGACGACAAAACCCTGCAAAAACCCTGGCAAATAATCCTAAGTACTAAAGCTTACAACTTTTGTTTCCATAGGTCAACACAAATATAAACAGAAATATTGGGGGAGGGGAGGAGAGACTTGGAACAAAGGAACCGTAAAATTTAGAAATTTGCATTAAACTGGAGAATCCACTGAAAGTTTTTATTTTCCTTCTTTTTGCAGGACAGTCTCGATTCTGATTCTGACCTTGATTTGGAAGGAGATGATGGATCCGAAGTGAGTGATGATGACCAAGATTTGGAAAACCTCTCCGATCTAAAAATTGCCACAGTGAATGCATCTCGTGGTGACAGTGATAATGACTTTTAAAATGCACAGGATACAAACCTTTAGAAAATGGATGCAAATTTAAAATCAGAAATTATTTCTGAATGCTTTTCTTTGAAAACTTATTATGAATGTTGTAAACAAAGCTGTTTATTTAAATAAAGAAACTAGTCAGATAAAAAATGTAAATGTTATATGAACTGAAATGCACAATATATAGAAAACAATAAAAAATTTATTTTATAAAAATATTTTTAAAAAATTAGATTTTTAATAACAGTAAAAATATGTATGTTCTTTATCTAATACTCATCATAACCGGGCAAAGGAAATGTTGATGCAAAACTCTGAACTTTCTTCTTTAGCTCTTTGACTCTTTCTTGGAATCCAGCATCCTCTATTAGCTTAGCTTTAAATTCCTTCAAGTTTCCACTTTTAGCTTTGACATCCAAACCTAATTGGATTCCTTAAACAACAAAAACAAAACAATTTAAGGCAACTCGGACATAATATAAGAGTTTAATACATATAATGAAATGCCACAGGGTTCATACACTTTTAGAGGGGAAAAAAAAGTAAGGATTTTCTTTCAAAGACTTTTCCAGGACGTTGCAAAAAGAAAATGTGAAAAAATTCATTTATAAATAGATATAAACTATAGCAAAATACTAAAAAAATATTTAAATGTTAATTTATACACCTTTAAAAATAAAATGAGAAGCTTAAATATGAGGGGGGGGGGGGGGGGGGGGAATTAAACAGTAACGGACCAATTATCTGGATTCCAGAAAGACTTAAAATGATTTTTCTTTTTGTGTGCATATATCTTCAATGAAAATTGCTAATATCTTTAAGTAACATTAACACTAAAATACTTTTTCTTTTCAAATGTATATAGTGGTTTCATGATAAAAGATTAATTTTAAATAAATACAGAATAACCTTGAAAATTCGGACTTTTTCAAATTTTCTATTTTTTTTTTAATGACTGCCAAAGTCGCAGATTAAAAACAAAAGGTCAGATTATTTATTGAATTATATTTTATAAACAAATACCGTGTGTTCCAGTACATGAGTCAACATTCTCTGAATCTTGAAAATGAGACTAAAATTTATGGGTCGACTTATACACCGGGTATAAAAATGAACACACACACAGAGATCGGCCCATAAGTGAAGCGCTAATCATGTTGACGTTAACTCCTTTCTCATGGAAATTTATTTCATTTCGTTCACTTCATTGTAACACGGATACCATTCTTTAATGAATTCTGTTTTGCCTTAAGTGACCCGAAAATAATGGAGTTGCTATTCGACATACAATAAATAATGTGCATAAATTCCTCACACTCAAAATTATGTTGTTTGATGGGTTTTTTGGAGAGAAAAAAAAACCTAGATATATAAAACTACAACAGAGTAGAAATCATCTGCCCAATTATGTTAATATCCCTTTTTAAGGTTAAAAACTTTACATGATGAAAAAAAATATTCTTCCAGAAGGAACCTCAAATTTTTCTTGGAAGAAAATAAATATTTCCAAACTGTAAAATATATGGAAAGAAAGATCTCCATACAACAAAATAATCTTATTTGGCTACATAAAAAAAAAAGCTATGAAGCAAAAACATATATTTTAGTTACATTTAAAAATTTCATACAATATATATGCCCAATTTTTTAACTGTTAGATGATTTATTCAAACTCACTCCTATCTAGATAGGTTCAGATAACGGGCATTCCACTGTGTTTTCAGGTGAAAAGGATGCAATGGTGAAATCATGACCATTAAGAAAATTCACTATATATATATATACAGGGATGTATCTAGAGAAATGTGAGTGGTGGTTGATTTTCCAGAACAATTATAATTGAGAATATAAAATTTCGAAACGAGCTTCACGTTAATTCGCACACATAAACAATATTAGTATTGTATACTTTTATATTAAAGAAAAACATTTGATAAAATTGAATATAACTTTTTTTAAATGTAATTATAATATGTATATTTTTTTGTATGAGTGGTGGTCGGCAATTGAGTGGTGGTCGGAAATTCTGAGTGGTGGAAACCCCGACCACCACCGACCACTGTAGATACATCCCTGTATATATATATATATATATATATATATATATATATATATATATTGACCTCTGCTTTTATTCCTAAAATATTGATCTTACACATATATAATAAATTACAAAGTTACGTAAAAAAGGGTACAGAATTTTATGAAATTGATTAAAATTTTCAAGAGAATTAAATTTTAAGAAATACAAAATTTAAATATTTATATGGCCCCCCATACAAAATTACTTCAAATGAGTAAAATGTGCCCCCATACACTGATAAGGTGATGTACAAAATTTCATCATTTTATCATTAAAAGTTCCAGAGAGATAAAAAGACAAAAATGCTGACTTAAACCACTTTTCGATGCATCGACATGGGTTCTCAGAGGGGAAAAATCATGTCCGCAGATCACGTTTCAGGAGTCATACACAAATTACGAAAGAAAACAATGATTACGTAAAATAATAATTTGCTATTTATTGGTACAAAAGTATCTACACTGTGTAGAAATAATAACTTTACACAAAGATTACAAAGCTTGTTGAAAATGTTTTACATCCATGCCAAAGATCCATTAAAGATAAGAGGCAGATATTATTGCCTATGATGCATTTCTGCATTGCGTCATTTGCACTCTTGTTGTAAACATTTACATTTTAATGTGTGATTAATCCCACACCAACTTTGTTTAAACATATCTCTTGGACTTTTTATGATAAATGCTGAAATTTTGTGCATCACCTTATTAGTGTATGGGGCACATTTTACTCATTGGAAATGTTTTTGTACGGGAGCCGTATAAAATTGAAAATTTTTTAATCGATTTCATAAAATTTTGTACCTTTTATTTATGCAACTTCATAATTTATTATATGTGTCTAAGATCAATATTTAAGGAATAAAAGCCGAGGTCAATGTTTTTAGACACCCTGTATATATATATCAATGTAAAAAAACATTGGACCTATATCTAAAATAGACAATATAGGTCACTATTGTATAATGCTGCCATAACATAGCCAATGTATGCAATGCATTAGTAAATTGTAAAATTGCCAATATTTTGCACTAAAACATTTCCAAAATTAAAGAAAAAAATATGTTTGCTTAGATTTAGATCTCAATAATACTCGAAAACTAAAAAAGTTAGTGTATATACTTTAGAATCATGTGCAGAATAAAATTAAATTAAAAACACTTAAACCCTGTGGCTCTTCTATTAGAAATTAAGATTAATGCTAGTATATTAAAATTTTAATATATAATGATTTCTGAAAAATTTTCAAAGTCATAAGCAGACTTTCAGTTTGTATAAAATGTATATAGGTGTATTAATGCATAAGGCAAGGCTTTCCATAAGGATTTAAAAATGATTAGCAAAACTGCTAACCAAATTCAAAATGAATTAGTAATTATACAAGTTTGAATAGCAATTTTCAGATTTACAGAGAATGAAAAAAATTGACAAAATAAAAATACTTATCATAAACTAGTTATTTTTCATAAAATTATCTTTATTAAAGTGAACCCCTGTTCTAGATAGTAAATTGAAACACTTTATTATTTTTAACAAAAAGGAAAAATTACAAATTTTGTGATAAACATTTATAACCTCAAGCTTAATCATTTTTTACAGAGTTCGTCCTAGTTTTTTAAAAATTATTTTCATGGTATCGAAAGAATTGTACTTGAATGGAGGAATTGCTGCTATTTTCATATGAACCAAATGACCCAAAATTTCTCTTTCTAAAGAATCTCACTAATCATATATTTTTTCTATTTATGTATGAGAAGCATCGCTTCATACAAGCAGTCATGCAGAACAGTATTTCCAGATGATTTGAAGTGAGATACTTTATGGCAAGCAAAATCTCAAACTAATGGTAGGCATAGATATTTTAAAAGATGAAAATCAATGCGAGATGAGATTTTCAATTGATATTTAGGGAAACTAAAAAAAAAACCGAGCATTTTTATTGAATATCAGTATACATTTTTTTTTTAATTTATTCACAAAAAAGCAATATTAAGTCGACGATATCACTTAGCACAAGCCTTGCATATTGATATATTAACATTTTATACAAAGCTATGTAATGTATGTGACAAAAAGCAGTATTCTATATGTCACATATATATTTCATTTATCTAATATATAAATATGTTTCTATGGGATGTAAAACCATTCACTGTACCTTGATGGATAAATTCAGCTACTTTCTCAATGTCTAACTCATTGAGACCTCTCGTGGTGAGGGCTGGTGTGCCCAACCTTACACCTCCAGGATTCAGAGCACTCTTGTCTCCGGGTACTGTGTTCTTGTTGCAGGCAATAGAAATATCCTCAAGAATCTTCTCTGCCCGAGGTCCATTCAAACCAGTAGGCCTCAGGTCAACCCACACTATGTGGTTATCCGTGCCTCCTAGGGAGGAAAATAAAATTTACTTCAAGGAATTGATAGATACAAACTAGTCTATAGAATGCAATTACAATTATGAGCTCATTTTGCAGATATAGTTGTTCAGTTTCTAATGAAATCACACAAAATGACCAAGTTTTTTTTTTTTCTTGTTAGAACTATTAATTGATTATATGGAATATCCTGCTTCAGTTGGGGTTTTGCTGTAGAATTCAATTTTATTTTAATTTCCATACAATAATGTGGTGTAAACAAGCAATGTAATTTCATCTTTTATAAATATTGATTTTAGTTTAAAATTATTAAATTTAAAATGCAATATTAATGATTATTATTTTTTTTTTTTCTAAAATACCACATATGATTTCAACATGATCTCTATGTTTCTATTATTCATCTATGAGATAAATCTCATGTTGATTATTTAAATCTTGTATGTGTAAAGCATTTTTTGACTATCCTACTAATATAAAAAAAAATTACATCAACAATTGCTTTTACTAAGCACAAAACATTTTAGTGTGGAATTTCATTGATTTGTCAAATGCAACGGAAAATCATGAATATAGTAGAGACTTGCTGAAAATTTTCTGCTAAAGAAACAAGTAGAATTTTGATGACTCGCCCCCTTAAAAAGCGCTGGAAAATTATTTGTGGAGAATGTAGGGAGAGGAGGATCTTAATGGCAATTTTATGCTAAAAGAAACAATTAGAATTGTGTTGATCCACCCCCTCAAATGAGATGAAAAATGTAAGGGGGTGGGGGCTGACTGGGAATTTTCTGCTAAAACAAATAAAGTATATTTGTATCATTTTTTTTATTATTCGCTCATACTTTTTTCCTGAATTTTTTCAGATGTTTAGGGGATGTAGGATGTTTTACAGAATTTTTTAGAATTTCAAATTGAGACGAAAAGGAGCTCAGATTGATAATTGAAGATTGATTGATAAATTGAAGTCCATTTCTTTGTCCCAGCTTTATGAGAGAATAGTTTTGTCAACATGCATATGTTACATGTGTCATTTGATTCCAATTTCTACAAAGAAAGTCACATAGATTTTCTTTTGTTTGTTTTTTCGTCTTTGAGGCACAGTGAAAGGCAATTTTATTTCACATGTTATACCTATAGCAAAATAAAACTGACTAACTATTGCTTATCACATTTAAAAAACAAAAACTAAATATCTTGTGGCTTAGAAAGATATTTCGAGCATGAGATAGCAACTACTTTAGTTAGTGTAACGAAGACCATGCAATATAGTCGAAAAGTTTGAGTTCAATTTTGAGCCTAATTCTGGAATTTGCTAAGGCTCTAATTATCATTGGCTGGCAAGACCTTCAGGTGATTCAATAAAAAGGATTCTTGAATAATGCGAAACTATCCTTGACCGTTCTGGAAAACACATAGGTTTGTACAGGGGTATCGTATAAAAATGATAATAAACAGAGAAGTTTGGAAAAAAAACTATCATGGGTGACTAAAAATTGCAGTGATGTTTCCTTTTCTTAGAGTAGAACAATACAAAAATAATATTTTCATTCGTAATTCTTAAACAAAAAGGAATATTATTTATAGGGATATTCCCAAATGAACCTTCATTATTATTCACCATCAATATTAAGCTTTAAATATAAGTTCCAAATGTTATCCTACATAATAAAGGAAGATGTATTTGCAGTCTAGCGGGAAATCAAAGTATCAAACGGCTATAAAATTTGGTTCACAGGTACATTAGGACATGGAAAGATGCACCTCGGCGTTATGTTTTTTAAATTCTAATTAGTCTTTTAGTTATTATATTTTAGCACAATTTAACAATTAAGCGATATTCACGCAAATCGGTTCCTTAGCGACAAAAATATATTACAGTTTGGTTGGTTACAAGAAATTAATTCATTTTGAAATTCCCTGATATTTTTCTGATTTTTCCCTGAAACGTTTCCCCTCAAAAGATGTTTATCGAGGTCACGTCGCCTGTTAATGAAAACTCTCCCTCCAGCCACTTGTTCAGAAGTATATTTAAAGGAAATGAGTGATGGGTCTTGTAATGCAAAATGAAACTGTGACATCATGGAATGGACAAGTATTGTTCATTCAGCTAAAAGAAAACTATAAAATGAAAATAAAAATCTCAGAATTCATTCCCAGACTTTCAATGAATTCCCTGATAATTCCAGATTTTTTAGTCTATGGTCACCCTAGTATTATCACAGAGTTTCCATCTTGACGTCATTGAAAAAAGATAGGCAAATTCTCTTTCAAACAAAGCAGCAAAATGAAAATAAGATGCTTAACCCAACAGCTCAAGATCAAGTCAAGGAACTGACAGGGAATGGTGCATGCTCTCAATTCCATACATTCCATAACAATAAAAGGATTCACACCCACCCCCTGTTCACATCAAATTCGGAGGAAGCTTTGTTCGATTCCTAGAAAGAATCACATTCAACACTGACATCCCTGTTGAATAAAATACCAGTAGATTTTGAAAAAAATTTTTTTTTTTACATGACCTTTCGTAAAAAAACAAGAGAGATCAATCATGCTTAAAACATTGATTATGAAACACTTTCCAACTTCAATGCAATTTTATTTAAACATGTCTAACATTCAATGCATTCCTCGGTAATATTTTAAAACTTATCACAATACAACATTAATTTATTATATTTGAAAACTTAAACCTTCATCGAAAAAAAATGAACTTCATTGAAATATAAATTGCCAAGTTTAAACATCTCTAAAATTTGATACATTCCTCGGTAATAATTTTAGCATTATCATAATACTACGATAATTTATTATATTTGAAAACTTCATCGAAAACAACTGAAATTCATTCAAATGACGTCATAGAAAAAATAACACGCCTGGCTCTCTATAAAAGCAGCATTTCATTCATAAATAATTTCCCATTCATGTCATTCATCACAATACTATAATAATTTATTTTATTTAAAAATTAAGACCATGGAGCTACAAGTAATTAAACTCTATGTGTAAAACTTCATCGAAAAAAATCGTCCCGCTCTTTGTAAAATCAATGAATATTTCATTCATATCAGCTATGCAGACTCCATGAACTAAATGATTTTGTGTTAAAGAAATACAGCAATTCTAATACAACTCATTCTACATATTTTGCTGTTTACATTTTACATAGGTGAAAAATAGGCTTCGTTGTAGAAATAATCAAATTTGGATGAGCATTTAAATTTAAATATATTGTCATTGCGTTGTTTCAGTATGTAGATGTACAGAATTTTGGCAAAAATAAAGTGGTTTTAGGACAGATACAACACCTAATATGAATTAAAAAGAACTTTAAAAATCACGATTTTGAGACAAGATGGATGCCATATATCATTTTGAAGTGGGTCACGTGATCTTTTCATATCATGTTCACGTGATCACTTCATATAAGAGGTGTTATTAATATTTTAATTTTTATTTAAAAAACTACTGAATATATTTCGCTGAATTTTTTTTTTTTATATATTTTATGGAACAATTTGAATATTACCTAAAATTTTCGAAGCAATTTGTGAATTTGATATCCGCTTAAAAAATGTTTGAAAAATTAAGTCCCATAGGGCTCAATGTATTTCATTTTTTCAACCCGGGTTCAATCCAAAACTAATTGGGTGATATTATTCATTTATATTCCCATAGGTCCTACAGACCGTCTGAACAACATACTAAAATTTCATTTTGATTAAGTCATTTTTACGGCAGTTCTCGTGCTAGCGGACAGACAGACAGAATGAACAAAGTCAAACACTTTTCAACTTTGATGTAAAGTGTTAAAAATTGAATCATACCAGGATGTATCATAATCATTAATCAAAGCCAATGACTTTTCATTCAGAACAACTGTACATTAAATTACTACACAAAAAAAAAATGGAGGCAGAATCTCAGGAGACATCTAAGGAAAGTCATGGAGTGTCCTCAGCAAAAACATTTCAGTCATTCCAGAGGCTCCTCAAAGAGAAGCAGGTGCCAGGTTCAGACTGGTCATGACTGTCTCAGGGCTCATTTCCATCGTATTGGGCTTGCTGCTTCCCCAGATTGTACTTTATGTGACCTAGGACAGCCTATGTCTGGAAAACATTTGGACGAGTGCCCTGCACTACGGACTTTTAAACTTAATCGTAGAGAAATACTGCAGAGCTAACTCGCTGTCTAATGACGTAGCAGCCAAATGACCAGCATTTATAAACGACAAACATATCATAATCATTAAGGTATCATAAATGATAAGCTATAAAAAGTAGGGAATTTTTCCCTTTTTACTTTGAAATAACTGGATTAATAATTGGATATAAACTTTTTGTGAAAATTTAATGTACAGTTAGATACTAAAAAAAAAATTCCTGTATAAGTAGTAGCTATTATATACCTTAACATTCAAATTTTTTGTTTCCAGAAACAGAAGGAAAACATGTTGGAACATTATATAATCACAATTTTATAACAGAAATCATTTCAAGGCATCATCCACTTTGCTAACAATTTAAAGAATATTTTTAATGATATACCAAATAAAACTTACTAATTAACCAAGACATGAAAATATGTTAGTTTTGTTAACTTAATGTGCAATAATTATTAAAAGGAAATAGATGAGAAAGATACTTATACACTTTCAGCAACATATGAGAATAGAAATTCAATTTTGCAATCGCATTATTTCTGTAAAAATAATTTAAAAATTAACTTAGACCTTTAACAACATAAAAATAAGCTAGTTTAGTCAATCTAATGTCCAATTAACAAGGGGATGGAGACTGAATTGAAAAAGATAATTGTGTGTTCTTGTCAATACCCGTAAATATCAACTGAATTGAATAATAAAAAAAATGTTACGGAAATAGTTTCTTAAGTATTTTTAAAGACCATACCACCATAAGAACCCTGTTACTAAACTTAAAAAAAATGTGTGTCACCGTATCCCCAGAAAACATCGGTGTGAAAATCGAAAAACCTCAAAAGATTCTAATGATTATTAATTAGCAGTGTTCGAAATTAGAGGTCGTTAGTCATAATTTGCAACTAGAAATTTCAATTTGACGACTAGATCCTTCAATCTAGTTGTCAAATTTGAAGCCTAACAATGCTATTGTTAAATATCAGTCTTCCCTTTCCCTTTGACTAAATTATGATCACTAGTAGAAGACTGGACAGAGGTGGAAAAAAAAAGCATTTTATACACGCCAGTAGTGATAAATCTGCAGGTGGTACACATACAGTAAAATCCCCCTCTGTCTATTCACATTCAAGACCTGAAATTACACTTTTGAAGAATTTATTTGTTTGCTTTATCCTCAGACATTCCGATGTCCGAGACTCCGGATATTTAACGAGTTTCTATTGCTCCCCTCCTCCTTTATCCCCTCGTAGATCTACGTATCCCACGTGTAAGAAAAAAGAGTGATCCTGCAGAGTCTTTACATTCTAATTGCTTACTATTATAGAACACACTGCATTCCAGAGTAAATCGTTCCAGCGTCTTACAAATTTGGTTAGCTAATATTTTGTTATAAGACATTGAAAATGACGTTTTTATAGCTGCCAAGTGATCCAATTTTTATGCGCTTCTTCCGTTTTTCCAGTCTTGTTCCGGGAATCCGATTTGGATCAACAGTAGTCCGGTTTTTCTTTACCATAACATTTATATTTTATTGTATGCAAATCTGCATAAGAGTATCTACAAGTCATGAAATCGGAAGTAGGTCACGAAATCAGAAACAAAGTCAGGAATTTTAAGATCGAGGTTTTCCCGTGTTTCATCTAAAAATCCGTTTCCACGTAATTGAGTCTGTTTCTAATTAATGTGGGAGAAACACATTTGCATCGACTAAAATTTTTATGATTATTTCTTGTTATATACAAGAAAACTATTTTTCGGACGTATTATTAAAGAAATGAAGAGCTATAGTGCACGAGTACCGGGTACCGTGATAAACGCAGACCTGCCAACCTCTCAGAGACAGAAAGCGTAACACAACGCACGCGATAATGTACGCGCGGTATATTATCAGCTATGTAAATTCTTGATAATCAGCTGTAGGGATTTTTTTCCCTACATCAAAATTCTATTGAGAAACCAATTAAATTATTACAATCCACAGCAAACATTTTTATGTTGTTAATTTTTAAATTAAACATTTAAAATTAAATAAAAATATTAATTCTTTAATAAAATGCATCAATATAAAACAATTAGAAAACTATAATGCACATCATGGATTTTTGATTTTTATTAAAATAAAAAGAAAGGTAAGGACACAATTTTCGCACATTACAACAACATTAATAAATCTAACTTTTATTTAAACCAACATATGTGGCTGACTTTGCCTTTTTAAAAAAAATAATAAGAGAAATCCCCCATTAAATCGAAACGGAAATTTTATAAGTCAATCAAGCTAAAGAAGCTTATAAATATTTCCTCAAAACTTTAATAAAATATTAAAAAATTCAGTAAACTTCCGTTAATACGGCGTGAAATTCCACGAATTTTCCTTGCTGTCTGTATCAAAATTCTAGGTACTGCATACTGCTATTTTTAATGCCAATTTTAAAAAATAACTTTAGATTTAATTGATACCGTGAATATATAAGTGTAAAAAAGCCATTCAAAATAACTTGAAATGTTTTATACAATTTTGGTTACATAAACAGTACAACTTGGAAAGGCCAGTCCGGACTTTACCGATTCTGGAATTTTCCGAATTATTGAATTTGGTTTTTTTCTATTTTCAAATTTCATAAGAAAATTTTAAAAAATCTGTATCATTGTTCAAAATGATCCAAATTATAGCATGTTACCCTCCATTTTGAAGGGTTTGAAAACATATTTTGATTGATACCAAGTTTGATAATGTTCCCCTGTGCCTTCCCCTGTGCCGGTTTTTGCTCAATGTCGCAGAAACCAGCTCAGTTGGGCGAAAATACCATTGAACTAAGCAAAAGCTGAAAGTAGCCCAAAATTTGCAACCCGCACGGCATTCAGAAAAATTTTCCTCCAGCCAAAACTAGCTCAATCGAGCGGGAAAATCGCAAAACTGGCAATACTGCAAATACGCGTCTACATTCCAGCGCCGACCAATCAGTAGCTTTAAATATGACGACAAAAAATGGGAAAGCCAAATGAGTTCGGAACAGAAAAGGAGACTGGATTGGTCTATTAGTTGCCGGTGTATTTTTATTTATTTCCAATGGAAAACCAAAGACAGGGGAATTTGTTAGAAATCAAAAGCCTCTCGAAATTCCCTACTTCGGTCTGAAAAAGGGAAAAAATAGGGAAAAACGTATTTTTTTTTTTAAATCGTACTTTTGGTGGCAAAATCGTATTATCGTACTGCTCGGGATTTATCGTACTAAATACGATTAAATCGTAACAGTTGGCAGGTCTGTAAACGGCATTTGTTTGCAATCTTCTTCATATTTCGTTTTATTGTGAAAATACTTTTCCACTTTTGAAATCTGTTTGCATCGTCTAAAACATTTGTAATTATTTCGTATATACTATATTATACAGAAAAACTATTTTTCCAGCGTATTTTTAATGACATGAAAGGCTATTTTGTAGCAGTATTGCGATAAACGGCATTTGTGTGCGATCCTATATATTTCGTTTTATTTTGAAAGAATTTTTCCACTTTTACAATTTGTTAGCATTGTTTAAAACTTTTGTAATTATTTTGCATATTGTATAGAAAAACTATTTTTCAAACGTACTAATAATTAAATAGAAGGCTATTTTGCAGCAGTATTTTGAAAAACGGTATTAGTGTGCGATTTTTTCCTCGTGCAATATGTTCCCTTTCTTTCTGAAAGGTTGGCATCTATGCATTTTTTTATATCAATCCCAGAAATTACTGTGATTCATACTTTTTTTTATCATTACCTAGGCTGTCTAGCTCACTCAAAGGGTGTAGATGAGTTTCAAGGGTATGAGTTATATTTTGTCAAAGCGACAAGAAAAAGAGTAGCAACTAGAAAACAATAACTTATTATTGACTTGCAAATAGTGAACCCTAGCTGCCAACTCTACATTTCTTCGTGAAGCTCAGATATTCGCATTGCTCCGGACAAATATGCTAACCCCCCCCCTCTTTTTTAAAACTTTTAAGATGAATATAGTAAACAGATTTTAAAATGAAATTACATACTTGACGAAATTGGACACAAAAAGTAACTAAATTTTGTTCAAGATTCCCTTATAATATTTTAATTTTAAATGTGTTTAATTCTTATATTTGTAAGTAATATGAGAAAGATTATATGGAAATGTTACTAAAGTGTGCATTTATACATGATTATCGGTTTATCCCGTTTTATTATCACGTATTTTCCATTTTTGCAATTTGTTTTCATCAATTAAAACTTTTATATTAACTGCTATTTTAAACTCCGGAAAATTAATTTTCAAGCATGAAATGAAGGGGTATTGAAGCAATGATTATATAAGATGACCATAATTGAAAATTGTTAAATAGAAGTTTTTTTTTTTTTAATTTGTTGTTTTTTATGTCCTTTTTGCCAAGTAAAATCAAATTAGCAATTTTTTTTTATTTATTTTCTCTTAGGCTTCTTTATCAGTTTATTTTAAATTTTAAGAAAATTTAAAACAATTTTTAATACAAAAATCTGAATGATTCTTTGTTTATATCTTTAACAAACATGGACATTTAAAAAATAGTTGTTATTGTTAGAGATGCATAAATAGCAACTAGCCGTGTCTATTTGGCACCTAGAATCAAAACTATAGGCGTCAAATGACGCCTAGTTCTAATTTTTAATTTCTAACACTGTTAATTAGTACAAGATTCTTTGCTGTCACTGCATCGAAAAGCTGCACACTGTGGTGGAAAATTGTGCATGCACAATTGTTGGTCTAAAACTCGGCTGGAACTGTTTCTACCAGAAAATCATGATGTATCGTCGATTTTACACAATATATCCAAACATTGCCCAAGACTACTTCTAATCCTGTCATTTAGGCAATTTAAGATACTTTTATGCTCCTGTACTGATAAAAAATGCCCTATAGGGGATTATTAAAAAGTATTAAAAAAGAAAACCCAGTAGACTTGGCAGCTATGCACTGGGCACAGCCCTTCATGCCTGGACTGAGTGACTTTATTTGATTTCATAAAAGTGAACATTGCTTTCACACAGCCATGCACTTCTGTATTCAATTTTTATTGTTTTCCAACCTCTATCACAGTGATAGAAGTTGGGGAGGAGTGGTAAATACATGAAGTGCTTTATGTTAAAAAACTGGGTATTGTAAAAATGTGTGTTAATAGAGATTTCACTGTTTTGTTCCAGTTTGACAAACATAACCTAATGCATGTAAAAATTGACCAGCATATACCAGATGTTTCATTCATAGGTGACTTTCTTCTCTTTAGCTAGCCAGCACTGCTGGCAGCTAACTTACAGCAACTGCTGGCCCAGCAGTTGCTGTAAGTTACCTGTGACTGGCTGGGTGGCTCTTTTACTTTAACTTCAATTATTTTTTCTATTTCAAATCCTATCCTATTTATTTCAAAAGTAGCCAATAGAAAATAAAATAAGATCACAGATTAAGTATCCCCCGCCTCCAAGATATTCAAAAAAGAAAGAGGAAAATCATGCAACTGATGTATAAAATAAGAAATTGAGCAGCTTCAAAAAGTTGAAAAACACAAAATTCAATTGAATTTTATGTTACATTTGATTTAAAAAACTAATTGAAAGCATACCTGTTACACAAGTATATTTCCTATCTTGCAGAGCTTTTGCAAGAGCTTTTGCATTTAATATTACTTGTTCCTGATACTTCTTGAATTCTGGTGTCATAGTTTGCTTTAAAGCAGTTGCGATTCCTGCAAAAAATACTTGGAAATTAGCACAAAATAAAAATAAACTACCTATTTCTACATGAAAGTAAAAGACCAATGTTCATTTTTTAAGGGTATTACTGGCATGAAAAGAGTTTCAAAATTTGTGAAACATGCAAACTACAGATAAAATTGTGTCATTACAAATCAAACAATCCAGATTAAAGTAAGCGGATTTTTTTTTTTCTGGAATCCTGTCTATTGAAAACATATTTTTCTTCTCAATTAGAATGCAGATAACCTTATTATAAAAACATTACTTTGAATTGTTAAGTTTATAATTTTTAATGTATTACGAAGGTGATTAAAATATAAAATTCAAATACATGTTAAAACAGTACCTGATAAATTGAAATATGCAAGGAATGTGATTTTTATAAAAGCATTTACTGTAGTTTTGTGATTGTTTTGCTGTGCCGCTTTTGGATCTTCCATTTTAAGTTTTAAATTCTGTTTATTTTTCTAAATTTTCCCATTTTTGTTCAAAATTCCTAAGTTGTTTTTCTTAATTTTTCCCTTTTTATTTTCTAAATTCTTAATTCTGTTAATTGTTTTCCTATTTTTGGCATTTAAATCGTGTTTCTAAACCCATTTTTTTAGATTGGTGGCGTTCAAAATCAATCCCCTTCTAGCAAACATAATGTCTTCATTTTCAAACCATGCCCCACGATCTTTGGGGCACTGCACATTTTCATCTAGATGGCCACCTTTTTAACATGTTTTCCAATGTCTTTTTTTCTCCCTTGTCCTGTGCATGCTTGCCAGGTTGATTTCCGTGAAGCTAGCCAAATTTAGTCAACCCACACAAATATGCCTTCTGATACACATATGGCATTTAGTTTTTAAAATATGTAACTTAAGCTTACTTAATTTATGTTGTCCACATATATACAAAAAAAATATGTTTAATGGAAATTTATTTAAAATTATAGCTTTAAAATTCAAAATTAAAAAAAAAATACATTTCAGATGTTATTTACATCTGCATTATGTATGTCTTAATATAAAAATATTAAAATTATTGGCATTGTAATAACTAATTTAAATAATAATAGAATTTATAGAACATAATAAAAAACTTCATAAATATATAGCAAAAAAATAATTTATAAAGGCTTTCTTATCTTTTGCTGGTTCAAGCGTTCTGTCTCTTTATTTTTAAGGAAGCCTTTTTATTTTTAAAGAATATTTTTTGCCCCTTCCCCTCGTAAACCTGTTGGTACCTTTAAATTATTGTTTTATGTGCTATATTAAGTTATTTATTGTCATTTTCTTCTTTTTACTAACAGTAAGTGACTTTTCTCCTTCTAATAATTTATAGATCTGGTCTCACTTAACAGTAAAAGTAAAAAATACAATGTTTTATACAGAGGTAACAGAGACATAACATAATAATTTCTAAACTTCAATTAACATTAACATTAAAATAAAAAGTTAAGAAAATTAGAAGTTGAGATTACATTTTCTTGAGTCTGATCATGCTGGTAGATGATCAATTTTAAGTTAACATTAAAATAATCATTGTGTTAATAAACATTGAATAAAACATTGTGTTATATTCAGATAAATAACTTTTTGAGGTTCAGATGTGTGAGGGAGAGCTTAAAGAAACAGTTGCACTAATAGATCAATATAAAATGAAATGAATAAGTATTAGCATGTAAAAGCAATACGACAAAAGCATCTGTAAATATACAATGCAATGTTATATAAAAATACAAAGATAGTAAGTTAATATAGATAAAATATAAAAAAAAGAATTGGCTGCAAACTTTTGGAGTGTATAATAACATTAAAAATCATATAATTGTGAAAAAAAAAAATTGTCATATTCGAATTACAGGTTCTATGAATGACAAATTAAGCCTGTTGTAGCACGAAAAGGGAAAATTTATATTTTGTCTCAAAAGTTGTTGCAAAATTAGCAAAAATTTAGAAAGTATCCACATATGGCATATGCGCGTCTACATTCTATAGCGCTTTACATGAAAATCCAGATTACTTCTCACCAAAAAGAAAACATGAATACACAGACAAAAATTACCTGCAATAGCATTATTGTGAGGTCCACCTTGTAATCCTGGAAAAACAGATTCATTGATTTTCTCTTCCAGGTCATACTTGATAACCTCCCCTGATTTTGTGACACTACGGACGCCTGAAAAATAAGGAAGGTGCATTTACACTCTTTGCTTGACATTCTGCAAGTGTTTTTTATACTCGTGAAAAGAAAATATTTAATAAATTCATATTTTCAGACGCTGTTATGAACACGAATATGCAAGACAACTGAATTTTATGTATATATGATTACAAAATCCCATGATTGCTTTCTACAGTTAATGACTGCTAACATTTTTCTCTAAAGACATTGAAAATGAAGTATGTTATATTCAGCAGTCTTGTCTAGAGGAAATCATAAGCCAACACTAAATACTAGTTCTATTTGTCTATAACTATAAATAAAACTAATAAATTGCTTTCACAATTTCTGGAGTGATAATTAAATTGCGTTCAAGTTTACCTCACTTGTGTTTAAAAAAGAAAGGCAATATGGCTTATCCGCATTTGCAATCTTTATGAAAGTAGTAAACGAGTTGTGTATTAAAATGATCACATTTTATCATTAAACAGTACTATACGTTCTATTACAATGCAAAAATTGACAAATAGCAAACAAGTCCCAAAATGTTTGCATTGAAAGTAATCTGCATGTAAGTAAGAATGAAGCATGTTACATAGTCTTAAAGCTGCTATTGCTTTCTCAAAATCATACAATGTGCACACTAAAAATTAAGATTTATATTATTTTATTTAACATAAATGCATGTTAACCAGTAATATTACTTTCCCATATACATAGTATAATGTATAGGGAAATTATTGTAACAGAGTAAAAAAATTCGAATTTGAGTTCAAATGCAAGAGCATGTTTTAAGAAACCTTCAACTTAAATTGAATGCTTTTGAGATGATCTCTGTGTTTATGAGACGATATCTCACAGGCGAATGGAGTGTTTTGAACAAAATTTGGCACAAAAAATTATAACAGTGAATACTGGAAGCCTATTGATGTTAAATATAATAAAATGTTACAAAGATCCCCAAATTTTCCAATGAAATTTTTTAAAAAATCAGAACCTTCTATAAAGTTTTGTAAATAATCATTTCTTATGTAATTTTTCATTTGAAAACAATTGACACAAATTTTAGAACACTAGTATGAACAGTTCTCGATATTACATTTTTTTTCCAAATAAATTTATCAAAAAATTCATATAAAATTAAAAAAGTATTAACTATTGTGAAATAGGTTCACTTTTCATATAATATATAATATTGTGATAAATTTGTTAACATCATTCTCGTTGATATAGTTTTTTTAGTTTATGTAGTTTAAGTTTAGAGTGAATATTAATTATGAATAATTTTTGTTGTTGTCAAAATACCTCGCTGAAAAAGACATCAAAATTCCATTGGACTAGAAATATTAATTACCTTTTCTAAAGAAAATGACTCCAGCTCGTGGTCCACGTAGCGTTTTATGTGTCGTTGTAGTCACAATATCAGAATATTCAAAGGGAGAAGGAACCAACTTGGCTGCAACAAGACCACTGATATGAGCCATATCCGCCATCAAGTATGCTCCATTTTCATTTGCAATGTCTCTGAATTTTTTGTAGTCCAGATTCCGTGGATAGCAACTGACACCTGCAATTGAAAATCCAAAAGTAAATTTATATTTCAAACATAGGTGTGTTGTGTTCTGTAATGGGGGGAAAAAAAGCTTATAATTATTTAGTGTTGCAGTCTGACAATCTGTAACAAAAGGCCCCAGCCTGGGGCAGCAGAATGCAATCCTGATTGAAATTTTGGAATTTTAAATGACAGTAAAATTGTTTTAAAATGAAAAGCAAAAATCAGATGTAGGCAGCACGCGACTTACCCTACAGACAAATTCTTTTTTTCTTTCTTTCATAATTCATTAAATTGAGTGTAATTGCACAAAATAACATGGATAGTTATTTGAAATGACACTGAATTCCCAGTTTTAATTCAATTTTTAATTTCATTTAACAGCTGAACATATATTCAAAGGTGACATGGCAAAAAAATAATATATCTTGAGAACACCTACAGTTATGGGGTTGGTCTTATTCCTTTAGTCGCCAAAAATTATATATAAAACAGGCATTTAAACAGGGTTCCCACACCTTAAGCAGAAAAAAATATAAAGCTTTTTCAAGGCCTTTTTTTTTAATGCTACTTAGAACTTAGCAATGAAATCTATCTTTCACATAGATGCCTATTCTTTATTGAATGCATCTATTGTACAGCATATCAGTTAGCACTGGAATGTCTTGGTGGATGCACAGTAAAACTAATCCATTCAGTCTTGTTTCTGACATTGGGCTCCTCAAATAATTTTTCAAATAATAAAGGTTGAAAAATATCTTGCTGCTGAACAAGTCATTATGGGTAATGTTGTCATAATCTCACATAACAAAGGAAAATGTCTGTATCGGGAAATCTACAGGTCATACGGCCATGAAATTTGATACACAGGTACTTGAGAAGGTACACCTCAGTGTTATCATTTTAAATTTTGAATTAGATTTTTAGTTATTTTATAAGCTCGAATTTCCTTTGCAATCACTAAGTACACCATAAAACGCATGAAGAAAAATGCATCTCACTTGCAAAACTGGGACAGTGCTTAGGTAATAGGATTTAAATTTAAAAAATTTTAAATCTTAAGTTTTAAAGAAAGATTTGAGTTTTTAATGAAATAAATTTAAATATCCAATGTTTCATTAACAATCCCAATTGAAAATAGGAAACTATTTTTTTTTATAAGCCATTGACTATACTATACACTACACTTCATTCCGTTAAAATATTTCATTTAAATTCATTCCGTTAAAATATTTCATTTAAATTCATTCTGTTAAAATATTTCATTTAAATTCAGCATTCCATTAAAATATTTGTTACCTGTAGTCACATATCAAAAATATTGAACTGCGAAATTTATTTGAGCTATGCTTCACCAAAATGCCAAAGGGGGAGAAAAATGATCACAATTTCCACGTTCGTGGGAGCCAAATGCATGCCACTGAAATATATTATCAAACATTGAAAATGGCATTTTAATTGAGCTATCCCCCCCCCCCCACACACACACACAAAAAAAAAAAAAAAAAATAGTGGCTGTAAAGACAAATTTATGAACAACCTTTGCAAACACTAAACTCTAGCTAAAGTCCCTGTATGCCATATTCATCTAACAATTCATCCTATTTATTTAACAATTTTTTAATATCTCATTCATAACCAATGTTGATTACCAACAAATTCCAAGCCAATTACCTGCAATAATAATCTTGGGCTTAAAAAGTTTAGCAGTTCTTTGCAGCTGATCATAGTCAATGATTGCAGTTTCTGGATTCAGCTTGTAAGGCATGGATTCAAAGAATTTTGAAGTAGCTGATACTTTCTTCTTTTCTGTAAAGTAGCCATGAGTTAAATGTCCGCCATCAGGGAGATCCAGGCCCATTATTCGGCCGTGGGGTTCAACAACAGCTGTGTAGACAGCAAAATTAGCTGGAGAACCAGAATAAGGTTGAACATTGACCCCCCATTCATCGGAGTTCAGTCCGTAAGCCTGCAAGGCTCTGTCACGGCAGAGCTGTTCCACTTCATCTATATGCTCATTGCCACCATAGTATCTGGAAAATAAATAAAAACCCATACAAAAGTGAATACATAATTTGTGTAAAATTTGTCATAAAATACATTATTTATGTAGAAAATTTCTATTTTAAAAACTAATTTCTGAGATTTAAGCTTTACATACTTTTAAAAATATCTCAAACTTTTTAAGTACCTATGGCTAAACATTGTAACAAGCATTCTCACTTTTGGCTTTATATATGAATATACAATTGAAATCTATATCTAACATGTTGATCATTCAGTAGTCTAATAACATTTTAAAAATCACAATGTTAAAAAAAATGCATTTAGCAGATATTCAATACCAGAGTTCGCATTAACTCACAATTGTTGTGTCAATCGGCACTTCACTATTTAAAAGCTGGGTCAAATATGACTCACAAAATTCACCCATGTTATTTATTTTCTTTCACAAGAGTTTTCGATGTCTGGCTATTCTATAGTATTTAAACAGAGCAATAGTTATAGTACAATAACTTTAAAAGAAGTTAAAATTGTTAATCCATTTAAATTTATAACACTTTTTTTCAGTTTAAATGTGTGTGATATATATGAAGGAGACATCAGCTTTTTTTCTCTTTACCATTTTTAAATTAAAATTACAAATGCTAAAGTGTAGCAAAAAATGACTCGCAAATTTGAAAGTCTGACTCATGAGTTTCAGGAGTCAATTTGATTAGCAATTTTACAAGCTAAGATAAAGCTCTGCTTTGAATACATATTTTTTCAATTAACATTATTTAAATAAAATTGTTTACAACGCAAAATCAACAATCCTTATTTGCGCTGCATTTTGAGTTGTGAATCCGTTCATTATTCACATTGTGCGCAAAGTCACAGGCTCTAATAATTCAAATGGCTTCAGGGGAAGTACGAGTTTTCTCAGCTTAATGCTTATCACTTTTTGACTGTCAAATTTTAAGATATGGCTAAACATCTGATAATTATCAATTTTGCATTCCTTTCATAAGCTTTAAAAGCAAATACTGCATACGATATTTTTTTGCAGTATTTGCTTTGAATACAATCTGTTGTATACATTTTATGAAAAATAATTTTTAATATTAAATATAGTTTTGACTTCATAAAAATGCAAATTTGTCATTTTAGCCACTGTTCCCTAGCAATGAATTGAGCTTTCATCTTTTAATTATAGCAGTAAAAACATAAATAATAGATATAAATGGGTGAAGTTTAAAAAATTATCATTTTGTCATACTTCCTAACTGTAACATAAATATACTTGTTCAGTGTAGATTGAACACATGATGTTTAACTGCAACTTTCACAGCAGTCTCCCTTACGTCCATGTTCGATGTTATTTGTGTTCTATTATGTACGTAGCTGTTCAATTCTAATAAATTACTAATCTGGGAATGTATTGAGTTCATCTTCGTTTAAGGATGCAACAAATTGTAACTTATAAAAAAAAAAACTTATGTATAAAAATTTTATTATATCAATGAATTTTGGATAAATGTATAAATATACATATAATAAAAAAAAAAAATCAAGTGATTCTTTCAATATAATAGCCATCTTTTAAAATGAATTTGTCACAAAGAATAACTGGTCTTGATATTAGCACATTCAATGGAAACACACAGCTAGTATTATCTTTCTGCCAGGCAGCAAAACTAAATGATTTCTTTTTCTGCTTTACCATTTTGTGATTTTTTTTTCAAAAAGACTAATGTAATCTTGAAAATTTTACAGAAAACCTATTCAAGTAATCAGTCAAAAAATCAAATGATTGTCCACTTAACATGCAGAACCAAACCTGATGTATAGTCAATTGGGGCAAATTTAGTTTCTACTATTAGTCATAACCTGCCTGTAGACAGACAGACAGAACTCCCTACTGTACTATGATGGATTTTCTCCATGGCAGTTTCTAAATTCATAAGTAAATTCAGAGTATATATGAAATAAGTTCAACTCTTTAAATATAAAACTAATATGAAACAATGTTTTTCCATTACCTATGACCAGGATACCCTTCAGAATATTTATTATGCAGGCATGTGCTCAAAGCTTGTAGTACACTCTTGCTGGTGAAATTTTCAGATGCAATCATTTCCAGCTCATGAATCTGCCTAAATTTTTCTTTTTTGATGATTGCATAGAGTTCTGGATCACTGCTATCCAAAGTCTGATTTAAAAGATCCATTCTGTCTTATCTACACATTGGAAAACAAAAAAATATTTTAAATTAGTATTCTAATGCACATAAATAATTATGTAGCTACTAAATTCACAAAACTCGGATATGGACAGCACATGACTTGCCCTACAGACTCAAATTCATTAATAATTCATAATTCATCAATTTGAGTTCAATTACACAAAATAATCTTTTGAAATTACACTGGATTTGCAGTTTTAATTCAATTTTTGTTTTCATTTGTTGACTATGTATTTTCAAGTGGCAAAATTGTGAAAAAACTAAAATATTTCAAAAAAGGTTCCCTGGAATTATGGGGTTGGTCTTATTCTTTTCGATGTCAAACATTACATTATAAAAGAAGTATTTAATTGATACATTTGAGCATATATAGTCTTTAATTTTATATTTTCAAATTTTTACAGGCCCTTTCACAAAAAAAGGCAGGTTTTTTTAAATCTAAATCATGCTAAAATCTAATCAGTACCAGGATAACCCACAAGAGACTAATCTACCACATTCTGTGAAATTTTGTTCATTAGTCTTTCAGGTAATGTGGATACATTAACATACATTGTCACAGATAGACAAACGGATACACACAAGTTATGCTAAAAATAATGTTTTCAGTTTCTAGAGTGCACAAAACATGTAGATCCATTGAAAACTCGAGTCGTAATTTTCTACACAATTCCAATACTTTCCCTATACATCACTATGTATTGTAGGAAAAATTAAAAAATCACCAAAGAAATGTCCCTGTGCATGTATGTTATCTTCGTAATATACAAGATACTAAGAAAATTTAGCAAAAAAATTTCAATATTTTCTATATAATTCATAATACTACATGTAATTTTCACAACTTACCACAGAAGATGCAAACAAAAAACATATCCACAGAATTCGTCTTTTCGGCGAGTTTCCAAAGTTAGGATCATGTTTGAGCATTATCCTAACTTTCATAACTAACTAGCTAAAAAGCTAGTTTGTAAGGATTAATGCTTTATATTCTAAAAATATATTTCTTTGACAGTTTCTCTTCTTGTGAGAACAGAAAATCAAAATTTGCATAAAGTGATATTACAGTTTGAGAGAGTTTACATATGTGAAATAGCAACAGTAGTCTGTGCTTTCGAGAAATTTATATTCAGTGGATTTCCTTTAGAGTGTGACAAAGTGATAAATAATGCATCAACTGCAGTTTAGAGTAGATTCAAATGTACTGTGTCAGGGTTCAATTTAAACGGTATAAGATCACAAATTGAGAAACCAATTTGCATAAAGAGCAATAGAAGAATTGTGGTGATTTGCAGTAATTGCAAAACATCTTCCGTAACAATGATAGTCTGCTATCACAAATTTGTTTTCAAAATTCCAGTGATAATATGCGCACACTTTTGAATGTATGTATGCCATCACAACGCCATAGAATAAGTTAATGTCATGCTGTAAAATTTCTAACAAGCATGTTTACTAATGTCTATCGAATAATAAAATGAGTGTTTCTACCAATAAGACCAACTTCAGATCATTTCTTATCACAGCTTCAAATTTGCTAAATTCACAGAGGAGCAAAAATCTGTTTTAATAATACTTTGCAATTAATGTCTTGTGAATTGATATCCGTGCAGCAGCAGTTCCATATTCTGTATGGCCAGCATAGAAAATTTTTTCTCATGAAACAGGGGGAGGGAGAATCCACGGATCCACTTTTGGGGTTTTCCCACAAAAAAGTTCTGCTTTTCCCAAAAATTTCTTCGGTGGCTTTATCTGAGATCGCTGTGAACCGTCATTCCATTCAAATTCACTATATGTACTGACAAGTCACGGCTCCATGCTTTTTAAATGACAAAAACAAGATTTCATTATTTTTGAGTGTGTAGGGAAGGGATGAGCTGGTAGTCCATATCAATTCAGGCAATGTGTGTGTGTGTGTGGGGGGGGGGGGGGGGGGGGGGGTGTTACCTTCATAGTCTCAGATGCTTTTGAATTTAACATATGTTAAAATTCAGGAAAAAGTAAGAAACCCGTAATTTTTTGTTTTGTTCAAAAAAATTCCTGACCCGAGATACAGGCCACCAAAGATGGTGCCGTTTCTCACTTGCGATTCTCGGCAAAATTTTAAAATGCTCCATCTCTGGAACAGTTCAAGATATTTTGTTTCGGTTCTTTTTATTTGAAATATAATATTTTTCTGATTAAACTATCTTCAGTTTAGAAATATGTGTCCAAGTCCTCTTACCTTCTGATTTTTATTTTGAAACATCAAAAATAATTTTTTTTTTCAAAAATGCCAATCCCAAACATTTTAATTTTTTGACTGTTGATCAGTACCATACAGTCCACTATATTCCCTGAAAAGGAGAACTTCCACTTTTGAGTTTAACAAGTTTTATAAACAATGTTCATGTTTTAGCTTCCGTGGCTAATTTCTTTATGCATTTTTTTAATTTATTTTTATCAAAAACACCTTTCTAAAAAGGAGAACAAGCCACTTTGGTTCTGTAATTTTTCATAATTTTGGTTTTTTTTAAGAAATCCATTTTCGGACCAATGTGCTCAATATGTTGGAATAAAAATAATAAATTAAACAAAGTTGGAACTGGTGAAATGTTTTTATTCTTCTGGATTTTCTTTACATAGAACCTTCCAAATCATTAAACGTCTTCTGGAACAATGTGGAAGCTTCCAGATAATTCCAGAATGTAACAGAATCTTCTAGAACAATCTGGTACCATCCAGATAATTCTGCGTGTTTGGCCTAGCATATAAAAGGGAGGACACATGAATTCACAGTTTAGTTGTCAACAGGCAAACAAAGAGAGCAGTTCACCAAATTTGTGGTCCAACAGCACTTAACCCTTTAAGCGTTGTTGACGAATTCAACTCATCATGCATTGCACTACCGCTAAGCGGGTTTAACGAGGTAGACTCGTCATGCACTTTTAAAGCCGAGACTCCTGTATGTTTAACAGAAATAACACGTCATATGATTTTTTTATGAGATATTAACTGTATTTACAATGTTTTACACTAGATGGCAGTAGTAGTCCTACAAACTAAATTTTATCAGAGGCAGTATTTCATAAACGAGCGTAAAATAAACACAGTTTTGTTGGGATTTCACATTCAAAGCAATAGTGGCCTCAAATGCTTTTAATCTTATTTCAGCAAAGCGTAAGTTATCTCACACCCTGCAAAAAAGAGTCAACTAGGCGATGTGTTGTATGTTATGCATCCAATAAAACTGGCAAGAAGTTTAGGACAGAAACCAGGACATGGTGTCCAGACTGTTGTTGTTGAGACCCAGACCGTCCGACCTACCAGAAAGGTGTAAGGTAACTGTTTGGACGGCCGGGAAGTGCCACCCAATTTAGACCGGAATCCAGTGCGGGAGGCATCCACAGGGACCGTACCCTCCTTCCCCTACCACCAACCTCTCGGAAGGACTTACGGACCCACATGTTTAACGTGATCGTACTCCGCGTGAACACTGCGGCAGTTTTGGCAGTGGCTGGAATCGAACCCGGGCCTACCGAGTGCAACTCCAGTGCGCTAACCAATGAACTGTGAAGTTGCTCTTTGTTATAACATTTATTACACCAAGAGGAACTATTAAAAATTGGAATTGTATGTCTTTTTATTTACCTATCTGTTATTATACATGTTTATTTACTTAATACTTATTTCAGCAAAACACCTTCTCATTCAACGCGCAATCAATGGGGAAAAGGGTATGGGAGAAAAAAAACTCCCCACTGCAGTGCATGCGAAGGGAAATAAATGACACACTTAAAGGGTTAAGTAAACTTTTGTGAGGATTCTACTGATTGAGTTGTATGGTGTTTTGTGGAAAGGACAGAGTTTGAAATGTCTTCTGACTATGGCCACAGGAGAGTGAAGAGTGCTGACTATTTTCATATCCATGAAAGAGTGATATATAAAACTAGCAAAAAAAAACACACTTTCTTCAAGTTGGGAATAAGAGTGCTCATTTCAAGACTCTGTTTCAAAGTCAAGATGTTTCCAGTGATGACTTTCTGTGTTCTAAATGCTTTGACAGAATATAAAAAATGACACTAACTGAACAAGAAGTCTCCCATGGTGTGGATGGTGCAGATTTTGTATATGCAGAAGAATTAGATTCCCTGAATCAGTCAGTGGTGTTAATCCTGTTAGGGAACCATGGTCAGTGAAGTCAAGTCCTAAGCTGTATGCATCAAGAAAGAGCAGAGAAATTACTGAAGCTGTGGGTGAGTACACCAAAAGAAATTTGATCGAACTCTTCAACGTAGAAATTCCATCTTCAGAAGAAAATGAACCTAAAGAAGCTTACTGTGAAACTTGCCAGGAATTTATGTCAAACATCAATTCAGCTGTTGAATTGTGTGAATCCTACAATGCAAAGGTGCAAGTTCTAACAATTATCCCAGTGTCCTTTTCAAAGGTACAAATTTTGCACCCACCACATTCCATCTGCAACAAAATACATTCATGGTGGACAAAGCAAGAAATGTGAGGTCTGCAAAAGGAGTGTTTGGGAAAGCAGATTCCTATTATGGTCATCCTGTGACTGTAGCACTTGTTCAAATTGCAGGGTTCCCACTAAGTCAGGAAAAGAGGGGGAGAATTTCTCTCCTTAAAGAAAATTTTGGGAGAGATTTTCTGCCATAAGGAGAGAAACTTAAGATTTCATTTTTTTTTACCACACTAATTTAGAAAGTAATAAAAAAGAAAGCATTAACTATAACTCATATTCTTCAACATTTAAATTTTATTGGATGAAAATTACTTTATAATGAAAACAAATATTTATGTTTGGTAAAAAACAAGTTTTCTCTAAAGAGAGTGACAAATATTGATCTTTAACAAAAAAAAAATATAGCAATGAATTATATTGCTGCCAAAATGGTTTCCTTTTAATTTGCCTAAATCATTCCTTTAATACCACTTTTTGGAAAATATCTCTTCATAAAGTTCATACCCATTTTTCAAAATAAAAAGATATGTATTATGCAAATATAATTAAAAAATTAACATTAATAATTAGCCATACTATGAAAATAAGCTAGTTTAGTCGATCTAATATGTAACATTTAAATGATGGAGATTGATGGAAAAAAATACTAACGTACTCTCGGCAATTCCCGCGAAGCAATTGAACTGCGCAATCACACTATTTATGCGAAAATCATTAAAAAATTAACCGTAATACTTAATTAGAATATGAAAATAAGCTAGTTTAATCAATTTAATATGCAATATTTAAATGATGGAGATGGATGGAAAAATATACTAACGTATTTTCGGCAATTCAGGCGAAGTAATTAAATTGCGCAATCGCACTATTTATACGAAAATAATTAAGAAATTAACCGTAATTATTAATCAGAATATGAAAATAAGCTAGTTTAGTCAATCAAAAATGCAATATTTATAAGATTGAGATGGATGGAAAAAGATACTATTGTACTCTTGGCTATTCATGAGAACAAGCTGAATTGCGCTATCACACTGTTTATGCGAAATTAATAAAGAAAATAACATTTTAGTGATTAATGCTGAATTGTACAACTTTTGAAAAAGTATATTTATTACTTTCATAAAATAAGAGATCGCGATCTTAATTTACATTACACGTGGCCGTAAATCTCCGTTAATTTGATTGGCATTACCGTGCATTTTATTATGTATTTGCTACGATTCAGGGAACGGTAGAAATCAGTGCTAAAAAAGGGGAAAATCGGTGTTTCCGAGGAATTATACCATGTCTAGTAATTGATAAATTTCAAACAAAAAAAAGCTGGAGAATTTCGTTAATAATCCGGAGGCCGGAGAATTAATGAAAAATCCGGAGAGTTGGCACGTTAGCAAAGGATTTCGCTGTATCCAATTTGAAGGAAAAAATAATTTTAGACCGGAACTGGAGAGAGAGAAATTCTCGCGCAGCCTAAATTTTTATGCGAGATTTTTTATGGATTTCGCGAGAATCTCGCAGGTTCGCGCTGAAATGGGACCCCTGAATTGCACAGTCATTTAATCTGGAAGATAAATGGGACTGTTCTCGCTAGAGCACCAACAAAAAAGACACTATCACTATAACAGTTGCAGGAGAAAAAGTGATGAAAGTGAAAAGATACACATGACCTGCAGTATTCAAGAAACTTTCGCCATATATAAGAAGGAACATCCTGTATTCCTCATCATTGGAAGATCAAAATTTTATGCACTACGACCTAAGTGGGTGGTTCCACACCCACCTAGAGATGTCCGTTTATGTGTGTATTAGTGCCAATTTCGAACTTTGCGTGGTAATTTTGAATAACTTACTTGAAGGCATGACATGTTACACCTTGGTTGGATGTGTGAAGTGGATAGTAGTCTGTGATGTAGAGCAAGAGACCCGTTTGTTTCAGGAATGTGGTGACTGCTGTGGAAAGGGAGGACTCTCCTTACAGATACTTGGTCTGGGAAACATAGCAGAAAACTCTTCTGAAGTTACATATGCAACATGGGAGGAAAACTGTTACTCATTAAGAAAACTGTTGCCATTGATACCTTCATCGACGAACTTAGGAAATGGACAGTGAAAGCTGCAAGACAGCAACACCACCACCTGTGCTCACTTCCAATTTGCGATGTTTTAAAGATTGTGGGTACCCCAGTTCCTACTTGTTCAACAGGAAGGAATCACTCAATATCAAAGGAAGATACTGATGCAGATGAACAAATTTTTAGTTCATTGAATTGCTAATTTCAGTTCTAAGCAGAGTGCACAAAAGTGGTATGCTGTGGAACCTGTAATATGTTTTGGAACTTGCACATATATTTTAGAAGCTTTAATATGTTTTGGAAGCTGTGTCTGTTACTTATCTTTATTAAGAATTAAAATGCCATGTCAAATAAGACTAGATTTTGATTTCATGAGAACAATGTGACGAGTATGAGGTAACGGAAACTAGTTTAATGTATGGCAAAATTTTCAATTGTTTATAAAACCTGTTAAACTCAAAAGTGAAAGTTATCCTTTTCAGGAAATGTAGTACTCTATGGTACTGATCAACAGTCAAAAAATCAAAATTTTTGGGATTGACATTTTTGAAAAAAAAATTCAGAATGCTACATACAGTAAGAGAACTTTGACGCATATTTCTAAACGGAGGATATCATTTTAATCAGAAAAATATTATATTTCAAATAAAAAGAACCGAAATAAAATATCTTAAACCATTCCAGAGATAGAGCATTTTAAAATTTTGTCGAGAATCGCAAGTGAGAAATGGCACCATCTTTGGCGGCCTGTTATCTCGGGTCAGGAATTTTCTTGAACAAAACAAAAAAAATACATTAACTAAACCTTTAAGGGGTTATAGTCAAATGTTAGAGCATTGAAAGTTAAAATCCAAAACTTTTCAAAGAAAAACACGTGTAAATATCCAAATTGCACAAATAATTGTTTCCACACTGCGGTCATAAAAAAACTCTCATTATTTCTATGTAAATTTTCTGCTTCTACATTCTTTATCTAATAACATGTGCTATCTTTAATTTCTGTATGATATTTACGTTTTTAACACACTCAAACACGTTTTTACACACACACCAACAACAAAACAAAAATAAAATGGCCGCAGCCAACTATATCAGAAAGCTAAAAGGGGTGGGGTTGCCAGAATTTCCAGAAAAAGCAAAATGTTGCGCAAAGCAGGCGCGCCACATTTGGCCATTTGGCGCCAAAATTGGCTCGTGAAAAAAAGTTGAAAAATCCAAATTCTTTATATCCAATCTGTACCAAAGTTAAGTTATAGAAAATAATAAGTAGCAAACAAAATATTTTCTTCAAAAAATTATAAAAATTGAAAGATATTTATTTAATCAATCCAAATGCTTCCTTGATAATTTTTGAATATCTGGAAAAGTTTCTGCAAACTAATAAATAACAGCATTGACAAAATAAAAGCACTTTGAAAACTCAAAACTAGATGTGAATTTATTAAAAGTAGCTTTCAAGGACCAAGTGAATCATGCATTACTTGCTACTTTTTGCATTATAAATTACTTTCACATTTAAGAGTCCTACATCCTACCAATACCATAGTAGCAGCTTGTGCATCTGACGTTGGAAAGGCACAAAAATGCAAAATAAGCAAGATCATATCAAATTTGGGCTGTTTATCGCACCCCATTTTTAATGTACATCTTTAAAAAGTCCAATATAAATGGCACTGGTTTGATTCTAAAATATGATTGAAATGAAATTTTCCTGCCTTTTTTTAAAATAGACCCATGAGCCACCAGTGAACCTCCCTACACAAACTGAAAGTACAAACTGTGTTAAAATAAATAAATTAAAATTTGCCTGGAGCTTCATATTTACAAGGATTGCAAAGACTATCATACAAGTGGCTATTACAAGACCAAGCTTTATTATTTTATTCGCTCCCACATTAATTCAATCTACATTGGTCCTATATTAGGAATAAATTCTGATAAAATGTAACAATTTCGAAAATAACTTCAAATCCGCTAAGAATCAAACCACGGAAAATAGATATATAGTTAAAAAAAATAACGAAGATAAACATAAAATAAAAATTCAATCACATTTTTAACATTACCAAACTATAAACACATTAATTTACAAATATAATCAAAAACAATTTTACTTTAAAACTTCTTTGGAATCAAAGGGGAAGAAATACGTGCTTTATTGAATCAAACTAAATCAAAAAGACGATGCAAAATTTAACAAGTTACGCACATATCTAATCGATAAAACTACGTAGAATATCTTAAGATTTTAAATTGCTCAATATACAGATAGCTCTAAAAGGCGTAAGATAAGATATTTTGCAACTAAAAAAATAATTTAAAATAACTGGAAAACATCTCTAACAAACTTCACAAAAAAATCTCGCTGAATCATTAAAGAAAGATAAACAAGAAATTAGCATGGTATAATAATAATAATATATGCATATTTTAAAAGTCGTCGTTTCGTAATTTAACAATCCTTACCACAAACTCAATATGCGATAATTTTATCTAAATTATAAGCTTTCTTTATCACAACGTGACAAATGACATCAGCAAAAGAACTTGTACTTCGCTCTCTGCGAAAAACTCCTTTTGATTTGGGCGGCTACCGCGAACGATATTCGTTGTTGCCGTTTTTAAAAACAAATTAACACGATAAAGTATTACGCATGGAGGTAAAGAACTCTCTAGGCACTGGACTTGAGGAATCAAATATCATGTACATGTGTCCCCTGCCGCCCAGGTGGTGAAGTGGATAGCGTCTTCGGCTGCTGTCTGGTGGGCTAGGGTTCGAATCCCGAGTAAGACATGGATGTTTATTGAGGCAAGTCAGTCTTCCGCCTTCTGGATCCTCGTCTAAATGTGATGCTGCACCCCACAGAATACTATATAGTAGTCTGTGCTGCACCCCTTCCGACCTTCGCCAGTGATGCTTGTTTGTAATAAACTTTGTTCTCTTGTCTTGTGTTGTTTTTGTTGAGACCCAGACCGTCCGACCTACCACTCTTGTCTTGTGTTGAAGACCCAGACCGTCCGACTCATCCAGAGGACTAAGAGCAACTATTTGGACGGCCGGGCTCTTGTCTTGTGTGTCTTTCTTCTTTCTTTCCTGCGTCACTGGTCCTGTATTGGCTGTACCGAAAACAGGAGGTCATTAGAAACACCAATAACAACAACACGTGTTCCAAAGCTGACTAAAAAGAGCCTCCGACCGAAGGGAAAAATGAGTTCCCTAAAGGCAACCACCGCCAGAGAGCGCTGGTCACGAATAAGATATCAAAAGCCAAGGTGCTAACATTAAAACTAATTTGAATTTAATGCAAATGAAATAACCAATATCTTTGGAAATAACTGAAAAATTTGGTGTGAACAAGTAATATACACAAAAAGTCATTTGATTTTCAGAAAGATTGAACTAGGGATATATTTGTATTTTTAAAATTTTATTTAACTAGATCTGGTGTTCGTTCAAACCTTTGAGGTTCAAAATAATCAGGTTCATTCATCACAGTAACGTGAAATTCGGTAAAACGTTTTCTCTTGTGGTACATTTCAGTTCTTTCGATTTTGAAGCTTATCGGGCTAGCCCGTCTTGGGGCCGCCATTGAACTTCACCCGTTTTTAGAGAATAACTCGAAAATTAGAGAAAGTAGGAAATCTAAATTTAATATATCGCTTTCTTTTGGGGTATATTTTAATTCTTTCAATTTTGAAACGTATCGGGTTAGCCCGTCTTAAGCCCGCATTAGAAATTCACCCGTTTTTGCAGAATAACTCGAGAGCATGTGTATCTAAAAATTTGAAGTTTGGCATAGCCTTGTCATTTGCGGTATACATAATGCGGTAACTCTTTGGATTTAAAACCTTATCGGGCTAACCCGTCCTGAGCCCAACAAAAGGAATATACTCGTTTTTTTTTAAAATAACTCAAAATTCTGATCAACTATAATATCTAAATTTAATATATCATTGTCCTTTGGGGTATATAACATTTCATCCCATTTCGAATCTTATTGGGATAGCCCGTCTTAGGTCTGCCATAGAAATTTATTCGCTTTTCAAGAATAACTCGAAAATCGCTGTGAAATCCACTTCATAAGTTTCAATTTATTATGTTAAAAGCAAAATTATTATATAAATTTATTATTTTGTTCACGTGAATTTATTTATCATTGTTTAATTTTGTCACCGTGGACTGAACGAGATTGAAAAAAAATATTACTTTTTGCGCTGTGGAAACAAGAAAGCTCTCGTTTTTCTTTTCAAAAACTTCTTAGAATTGAGTATTCCATGTATATCAGAGAACTAGGTGAGCCTTGGGCTCTAGTTGGTATGTTAAATTAATTTGTATAAATAAAAGTGTTTTCTGCAGTATTGGAAGTTTGCGTTAATATTTCGTAATATAAGAATTCCCCACAATCGCAGTAGCTAAAAAATGTAAATTTAATATATAATTTCCTTTTGGATAGATTTTAATTTAGATTTCGAACCTCATCGAGCTAGCCCGTCTTGGGTCCGCTGAAAACTGCATTCGTTTTTGAAGAATAACTCGAGAACCGAAATAGCTAAAAATTCCAAGTTTAACTTATTGTTGGCTTTTGCGGTATATTTCAGTTTCTTTGGATTTGAACTTTATAAGGCTAACCTGTCCTGGGCCCGACATAGGAATGGACCCGGTTTTTAGAATAACTGGAAAATCGAGCAACTAAAAAATATAAATTTAGTACATCCTGATCTTTTGAGGAATACTTTAATTCATTCGATTTTGAACCGTATTGGCCAAACCCGTTTTGGGCCCGCCTTAGAAACTCACTTTTTGAGGGAATAACTCTAGAAACGGAGTAACGGTAAAAGTTCCAAATTTAGAATGTCGTTCTGATTTGGTACATATCTTAACTCATTGGATTTAAAACCTTTTTGGGCTAGCCCGTCCTGGGTCCAACAAAAGTAATCCACTTTTTTTGCGAATAACTCCGAAACTGTAGCAGCTAGAATGTCTAAATTTAGTATATCATTGTCTTTTAGGGTACATTTTATTTCTTTGGATTTTGAAAAATATCAAACTAGCCCGTCTTGGGCCCGACGTAGAAATGCACTCGTTTTTCGAAAATAACTGGAAAATCGGAACAGCTAAAAAATCAAAATTTAGTCTATCATTTTCTTTTGGGGTAAAGTCGAATTTGAAACGTATCGGGTTACCCATCTTGGGCCTCCTTTAGGAACCATTTTTTGGGGGTAAGTAACCCGAGAAACGAGGTAGCAAAAATTTCCAAGTTTAGCATGTGGTTATCTTTTGTGGTGTATTAGGATTTAAAACCTTATCAGAGCAGCCCATCCTGGGTCCGACATATTATGTACTTGTTTTTTTTAATAACTCAAAAAACAAAGCCTCTAGAATAAAGTTTAGCATGTCGTCTTTTTAGGTATATTTGAGGGCTAGCCTGTCCTGAATCTGCCATAGGAATGAACTAGTTTTTCAGAATAAATCGAAAACGAGCACAGCTAGAATGTCTGAATTTGTTATATATCATTGTCCTTTGGGGTATATTTTAATTTTTTGGATTTTGAATCTTATAGGGATCTTATAAGAATCTTATAAATTTTGGGCCCGCCAAAAGAATGTATTGGGTTTTTGCAAATTACTCGATAATCGCACCGAAGTAGTTGGAAATTCCAAGCTCAGAATGTTGTTGTCTTTTCTGGTATATTTTAACTCTTTGGACTTGAATCCTTATCGGATTAACCCGTCCTAGACCCGCAACAGGAATGTGCTCGTTTTTTGGGAATATCTCGAAAACCGAAGCAGAAAGAAAGCCAAAATTTAGTATATCATTTTCATTAAGAGAATATTTGAATTCTTCAGATTTTAGACCTTATCGAGCTAGATCGTCTTAGGAATGCACTCTTTTTTTTTTAAATAACTCGAGGATCGGAGTTGCTAGAAGTTCCAATTTTGGTATGTGGTTGTATTTTGCGGTATATTTTAACTTTTTGAATTTCGAAACTTATCGGGTTAGTCCGTTTTGAACCTACCATCGGAATTTTCTCGATTTTTGGAAATCTTATGTCGGACTGTCCGATAAGGTTTTAAATCCAAAGAGCTATACCGCAAATGACAACGACATGCTAAAACAGGAATTTTTAGATACTCCGGTTCCCGATTTATTCCTCAATAATGAGGGAATTTCTAAGGCAGGTCTAAAACGGGTTAGTCCAATATGGTTCAAAATATAAAGAATTATAATATACCCCAAAAGACGATATATTAAATATTCTAGCTGCTCTGCTTTTTGAGTTAGTTTAAAAAAGGGACACATTAATATATCGGGCCAGAACGGGCTACTCCAATAATTTTTTAAATCCAAAGAGTTAAAATATACCACAAAACATATCGACAAGCTAAACTTAGAAATGTTCGCTGCTCCGATACTCGAGTTACTCCCCCAAAACGAAAGGAATCTTAAGGGAGGCCCAAGATGAGCTAACCCGATATGTTTCAAATTCAAAAGTAGTAATATTTACCCCAAAAGGAATTAATATATTAAATTTGGATTTTTTATCTGCTTCCTATGGCGGGTCCAGCAAGGGGTTGACGGGAAAAAATGTTCAAAATCGAAAAAATCAACTATACCACAAAAGACAACAGCATGCTAAACTTGGAATTTTTAGCTACTTCAATTCTCGAGTTATTCATAAAAAACGAATGCATTCCTAAGGCGGACTCCAGACAGGTTAGCCTGATGAGGTTCAAAATCTAAATTAAAATAAACTCCAAAAGACAATGATATACTAAATTTAGATTTTTTAGCTGCTCCGATTTAAGAGTTATTTTCGAAAAACGAGTACATTCCTATGTCGGGCCCAAGACGGGCAAGCCCTATAAGGTTCAAAATCCAAAGAAATAAAATATATCCTAAAAGAGAATGATATTCTAAATTTAGATATTCTAGCTACTACTGTTTTGGAGTTATTCTTAAAAACGAGTACATTCCTTTTGTTGGGTCCAGGACGGACTAGTCTGATAAGGTTTTAAATGCAATGAGCTAAGATATACCCGCAAATGACAACGACATTCTAAATTTGGAACTTTTAGATACTCCGATTCTGTAGTTATTCCCCAGGAAACGAGTGAATTTCGAAGGTGGGCACAAGACGAGTTCGTTCGATACGGTTCAAAATCGAATGAATTAAAATATTCCCCAAAAGATAAAGATATATTAAATTTATATTTTTAGTTGTTCTGAATTTTCAGTTATTATATAAAAATGGGTCCATTCCTATGTCGGACCCAGGACGGGCTAGACCGCTAAAGTTAAAACTCGAAGAAACTGAAATATACCACAAAAGCCAACGGCATACTAAACTTGGAATTTTTAGTTACTTCCTTTCTTAAGTTCTTCTTCAAACACGAATGCACTCTTAAGCGGAACCAAGACGGACTAGCCCGATGAGGTTCAAAATATAAATTAATATGTATCCAAAAGGAAATGATATAACAAATTTGCATTTTTTATCTGTTTCGATTTTCGAGTTATTCTTGAAAAGCGAATAAATTTCTATTGCGGGCCCAAGACGGATTAGCCCGATATGGTTCAAAATGCGATGAAATACTATATACCCCAAAGGACAATGATATATTAAATTTAGACATTCTAGATGCTCCGATTTTTGAGTTATTCTCAAAAAACGAGTACATTCCTTTTGTTGCGCTTAGTACGGGGGCTAGCCCGATTAATCCAAAGAGTTAAAATATATCGCAAATGACAAGGATATGTGAAACTTGAAATTTTTAGATACACCTGTTTTCGAGTTATTCCTCAAAATCGGGTGAATTCCTAAGGCGGGCCCAAGACGGGCTAGCCCGATACGGTTCAAAATCGAAAAAATTAAAATATACCCCAAAAGAAAAGGATATATTATATTTAAAATTCCTACTTGCTCTGATTTTCTAGTTATTCTCTAAAAACGGGTGCAGTTTTATGGCAGGACCAGGTCGGGCTAGCCCAATAAGCTTCAAAATCAAACGAACTGAAATGTACCACAAGAGAAAAAGTCATACCGAATTTCACGTTACTGTGGTTTATGAATCTGATTATTTTGGACCTCAAAGGTTTGAACGAACACCAAATCAAGTTAAATAAATTTTTAAAAATACAAAGATATCCTTAGCTTAATCTCTCTGAAAATCAAATGGCCTTTTGTGTATACCACTTGTAATAATCACGCCAAATGTCATACAAATTCTTCAGTTATTTCCAAGATATCGATCATTTCATTTGCATTAAATTCAGATTAGTTTTAATGTTAGCACCTTGGCTTTTGGCCAATGCCATTTGGGTGGCTACTTTTAGAGAACAGTTCACAGTATTAGTAGGTCGGCACACAATAGAGCGTGGGCACGTGACGTCACACATGGAATTTTGCCCTTACAAAAACACTCAAAACAAAATACTAGCATGCTTAGTAGCATGGAATTTTTCATCATTTCTGTATTATAAATGGCTACTTTAGAAATTTACAATCGTCCAAATCTATTTTCTTGGATGGATATTTTTAATTTGCCGAAAAATAAAATATTCACTTTCAATAATATATATATACGAGTTTTTGTAAAAAAAATTGTTATGTTCCTTTCCCTTCTCACTCGCATATACACTGTAGAATTTTCTAATAAATGTATATATCTTCAGAATGCTAACTAGTGACTACGGTAAAAATGAGCGTACATTCACTTAAAATGCACTTTAGCAAATGAAATCTTAAACATATATTGTTACTCAAGTATTCTAAATAACTTATTTTCAGTATAAAGGTAAATTTCAATTTTTATTTGCCATCATCGTCTGTTTACCATTACCCTCTATGGTAAAAATACTGCCCCTTTACCCTTACGTTTCTGCGCATTCTATTACGCAGGTTGTTCATTTACGCTCGTGCCCATGCTCTATCACTTCTAGGCACTGTACCCCAAGGCTAGAAAAAGGAGCAAACAAGATAGTCCAACTTTGCTTTCCATCCGCCGACCCCGAGATTTAAATCATAATTTGCCAAAATGATGTATGTCAAAAGCATTCGTCTTCTAAAAGGAACTCGTATCTGTATCTGGATGAACCACCGAGAAGAAATCAGATTTAATCCCTTCTCGATGGGAGGAATCTATTTTACGCCATTTGTGAAAATGGACAGTGCGAACACCTAGTGGCTTAGACAGTGACGGAGATTGGTTTGGTTGTGCCTCCCCTTGAAACTTAAAAATTTGCAACCCTTTTACCTTCCCCTTCCATCATGTTATCATTGCATCCCCAAATTCCTCCAAACCTCCTAAGGAGGCGATCAGTTAAAAGAAGAGTAGAATATGAACTAGATTGTAGTCATCTTGGACCAACTTCGCGCTCTTCAGCAGGAATAGTCGATGACGACAGCAACAAAGATTGCCATGTGCTCCCATATTAGCTGACGATCACTTCACGAACAAGTTCCGGTCTCGCTATGCTTTCCAACTCCAAAACTCGCTTAGTGAGCTGAAAGGCTTCGTCCTCTACTTCACGGAGCTAAGGAGTGCTTTGCTTTTCCCACGTGTTTTAATTTGCGACTTGTGTTTTTTTATAGTATATACGCTTCTTCTGCTCTTTGCGGCCTCTACTATTATCGATATTGCCATTTGAAAATTATGCTTCCTTTTCCATGCTATGGAGGGGATTTCAGTTGAATTGGAGGTTGCTTTCAAGGATCTCCCAAGGACAGATATGTCCAGCGCCATTTCGCCAGTAGATGACTCTTCCACGTGCTCAGAGACAGTAAACATGGACTCTACTGATCTTGTGAACAGGGGCGGACTGGGACAAAAATTTCTACTGGTAAATCTGCCAAGAGGGCGCTAGCGTCAAATATTGAAAGCCATAGGCGCCGAGTTTTCAAAATCTCAGAGGGTCACAATCCAATAAAGTTATATAAAAGATTCACAAAGTCGATAAAGATATAGCAACTTATAAGGTCGCCTTGAAGAAAGCAAGCATATGTCAGTTAGGTGACTACAATTGATTAGCCTAGTCCTAGATAGTAGAGACCGTGGGCGGACTAGGATTTGAAATTCAATATGGAAAAATATTTACCGGTCCGAAAAAATTTACCAGGAAAAAATTATTTTTCATTTTATGTCTAAAGTGAAAAATGAAGATTTTTGATATTCCTAAAGGCCCTATCACATTCAACAACTTTTGGAACAACCAACTATTTCGGACAACTTTTCCCCCAATTTTTCGGTGAAAAAGTTGGCGATAGGGTTATTGACAGTTTGAAGAAGTTGTGCTAAATGACAAAACTATAGCGGTTTGTTTATCGCCTTTTGGCGACAACTATACATTTGTACATATGCTTTTCGGCAGGCAGCGCGTTCTCGCTTCGACTTCGGCAGTAAAACAAGACTTTTACTTAGTACTTCCTTTTGTAACCTTTATTACTTTGTAATTATGACTAAATTGCTATCAGCTGCGGGGAAAAATCAAATATGCCTTGGCATAATTACGCTACGATTATTCCTGCTTAAGAAGAAGAAACAAAGTAAACCGAGAAGGATGTGGACAAAATCTATTGTAAATTTTTGATTTGCTCTTTTTTATATGGATTACTTCAGATATCAGAAGCTTAAACAGATGAATGAACATTAAAGAATATTTGGATTTGTCACACATCCGTATAAAAAAGCAAATAAATATTTGTTGAAAAATATTCACTCTATTTTAAGATACAAAATTGGTTTAAAAAGCGATATTGCCGAAATTGACTGAAATGAAACAAAGAAAACGTAAAACGTATTTAAATTCAAGAATGCCGTTATTAAAATATCATGTCTTAAACAAATTTAAATTCATTACCATTTTATACTTGATTTTAAAGGTTTTCAAATACGTATCTATAATAAATATCCGAAGATGTTCTTTGCTCATTTGTAATGTTTAAAATATTTCTCATTAAAGCAAACTTTTAAAAATTATTTTATCTACATTTATATTTATTGAGTAATTATGTTTTAAAATAGATTTAAATGTACATTCCATCTATAGCTGGTATAAAGTATACTTCAAGATGCTTTTTAAAGTAACTTCGAAATAAATTTTTATAAGCATTCAAATTTAAAAGAGTAAACTTTTCATATTTACATACAAACTTATTTTTTTTATTAAAAGTAAATGATTTTCAAACGTTTTGTAAATTTCTAATTGTCTATGTGCGTTTAAAATAATAAAAAAATTCTTCAAATGTTAGCATTAAATTATTAAAATTTCAAAGTAGCTTGATTTTTGTTTTTATTCTAATCTAAAATGTTCAAAATTACATGTCGAAAGATAACTACTACTCGTATAAGGATGTTCGATGATTTCTGTCTAATTTTACATGCACATTTTATATTTGCTAATTTACAAGCACTTTTTTACTTAAGAATATATTCCATCTATACCTGGTATGAAGTATACTTCAAGATATTTTTCAAAGTAACTTCGAAATAAATTTTTATAAGCATTCAAATTTAAAAATAATTTAGTGATATAAGGTTATTTTGTATATAGAACGTAAAAGAATTTAAAACAAAAAAATTCTGCAGATTATTAAAGAAAAACTATATTTGAATATTTTAGCAACAGATGGCAGCACTTGTAAAATTTAAAATTTGCATGGATTCGAACCAGAGCCTAGTCGTTTGCTGAGCTGATTCTCTACCACCCAAGCCAAAACTTCACATTTGAAATATTCTAACAAATTATATCATGCAATGCATTTAGTGTTATTTTAGAGTACAATTTAAAAGAGTAAACAGAATAAGTTTTCAAGTTGTTTTAGTATTGCAATAGAAGGATAAAAAAAAGTCTATGGAGAACATACATGAAAATTCATTTTCTAAATTCTGTCTGATGTTTTTTTTAACGATTCGAGAAAGAGAACATAATTGTATTCGTTAAAACGAGGAAATTGCCATAGTGTAGTAAATATTCTAAAACAATTTAAATTAGGTTCCTTTGTGTTTTGTGATGGAATCACTTTAGTTAGCTTATTTTAGAAAACTGATGAAATATGTATATATCGCCAAAGCAAACTCGCGTACGCTCTTGTTTAAATTCACAGAAAGGCGGATTTTCTGAAACGCATCTATACTGTAAACTAGCAAGCCGCTGGTAAATATAAATTTGAATCAGAAGAGACCAAAGAGATTATATTAGTAATAATATCTTAATTTGTATTATATAATATTTCATGTATATAAAATCGCTTTGGAAGAGATGGTTCGTAAAGATGATATTTTCTCGTACGCATGTTTCTTCAAATTCTTTTTTAAATACAGTGCATCTTTTAGATTCCACAAAAATGATTTTTCACGTATTGATTCAATTAACTCCATTTCTACCTTGCATGACTACTTTTTTTCGACTTCGAGACGACTTCCGTTGACATCCACCTTTATGACACAGAAATATTATAAATACTTAACAAAATTCTAAATCTAAATTAAAATAATACTTCGCGCTGCCTGGTTATTATATCAATATAATCTATCTGTTATTATATTCTATCTGTTCGCGCTCCACAAATTCAAACTTGCGCGAGGATTTCACGCCAAACCAGAATGTAGTAGAATCTGCGCCAACCTTTCTACACACGTGATTCCTTCGTTACTCATCTGTGATTGGCTGGCTGGTAAAAAATTGTCCCAAATGAACAACTTTTTCTATACCGGTCAGATAAAGTTGTCCCAATTTTTTGAGCTTATTTAACTCAAGTTTTCCCCCAACTCGGCGTAAAAATTGTTCGAAAAGTTGGTTGTCCGAAAAATTGCCGGAAAAGTTGTTGAATGTGATAGGGCCTTAAAACAGCTGGTTTCATTATTCATAGAACAATTTATTTTACAATCGAAGCATTTTAGTATAAATCGATGAATCTTTACACAGATATTGAACAATATCTTCAAAATGAACCGAATGCAAGATATCTTTTTCACAGCACATGAGCATTAAAGGCTCCAATCTTTCATCCCGAAAGCCCAGACCATCCGGCTCGTCCTAGGACTTAGAGCAGCATAGCGAATGGTCGGTCCAATCTTTCATCCGTCAAAGTTGATCTCAATCGCGTTTTGACAATCTTCAGTTTGCTAAAGGCTCTTTCACACTATACTTGTGTGAACGATAACGTTAACAAGTATTCGCAAGCTTGAAATAGATTGGTGTATGCTGAGGCGTTCAATGAATACCTATACAGGATATTATAGCAACATTTCAAGCAGTTTCTACATGATCCTTTGCAAGGACTAAACGGAGTTTGCGGATCTTGTACAAATTGATTCGCATCCAACTCTGAATGAATGCCCTCATCAATTTTATCAGAAAATTGAGATTTGTTATCCGAATCAAAATCGTAAAACTTTCTAGAATCTTCGGCGTGTTTTTCAAGATCAGACTGCTGAAATTCTTCCTTCAGTGTTCTTGAAAGAAACCCCAAATCTCGAACGAAAGTTGAGAACTCGGATCTTAGTTGAGAAGTTTTAAGACCAGTCAGTTGGGCAATCTTATTAAGGCTGTTTTCGGGGATGCCAGTTAGCTCAAGATCTTTAAAACGTCACGGATCCAGGCATGTGGTGTCTTTTATAAGTTCTTTGTTGGTGGAACGTGGAAAACCTTTCATCAATACTCGTTTTGATTTGGTCAATAACCATACGGAAGACCTCACTTCTGAAGCGAGTAACAGGATCTATTGGTGTAGAATCCTTAGCTAAATCTCCAGACTGTAATTTCTTCTTTGATACTCTTTCTTGACGTAACTCCGTCTCCATTTCTATCCCATCCACATCATTTTTCGAAAAATAGTCGTTTATTTCCTTCACGAAAAGAGACACTTTTTATACATTGTTTCAAAATCGGAACTCTTAAGTTTCTCTTTCGCAGATTCAACCATGTGCCAAGCCGATAGATAATCAATTTCTTAGGTCTGAAAGTATTCTGATGCTTGTCTCAAAACAGTGTAAATATTAAGAAGTAAGAAAGCTGTTTAAAACTGTTTCAAAGTGGCACCACTTCTGTAAAAGAGCATCTACCTAAAATGTAGCTTTGGCATCGAATTTTGGCGATTCCTTGACGTTAAGGAAAACTTAAAGGAGAACGTAAAAATTCTCCACCTCAGGATTATTAAAATCTCCTAAAATTTTCTCTAAAGCCGCTTGATTCGACCACCAACGGGTCTCTCCTATCTTTTGCAGTCTTTTCAACTTAGATGGACCTATTCCTTTTTCTCTTGCTACTTCGGTCCAAATAGTCATACGTTTGCTGAAATCGGAAATGAAAACAGCAGTAGATTGTAAAAGGCCAATGAAATTTTTGATGGGAAGAATATTTTGGACAACATCTGTTGCACATAGGTTTAGCACATGTGCGTAACACCAAACGTATACAGAGTTTCGAGAATCTTCTTTGATGAATTTTTTAACACCTCTGGATTCACCACGCAGATTTGTAGCTCCGTCAATTGATTCGTCTATGATATTTTTCATTTTTAACCCATACATCTTCAACGCTTCTTTTAATAACTGGTATAAAGTCGAACCAGATGTATCCGAACTTCTTTTAACCACAAAAAATCGTTCCTTCACATCTTCATCTAATACATAGCGCAAAATTATGGTCTCCTGGTCGGCTACAGACACATTTTGACTTCCATCCATCTGCACACTGTATTTGCGACCACCAATATCATTGACGATAGCACTTTTCATGATGAACAGAATTCCGTATATAATCTTGTTAACAGTGCTCTTAGACAACATCGTCACAAGACTTCCTCTTCCTCAACTGGACGATTTACCCTTTCGACGCAGCTTTTCACGTCTTTCTTCGCTAGCTTTTATTGCTTTAACAAGAGGATTTCTCAAGGGAACGTCGAATTGTGCCAACAGTAGGATCAGTTCTAAGAAGTTCCCATGTTCGGAACTCCTGCCTCTTCTAAAGTGCAGAGTGTTTCGTTGCGGTGTGCTCTGTAAGAAAGGCCTTGCTTGCCGAAGGATTTTATCACATCAACAATTCCTTTTAGTACCTCGAGCGATTCGAGTACTTGGCGCCTTTGAAGATCATCCAGTTGCTTGGAAAAATTAAAATCAATGTTCAATACATTCGCCTGATCGTAATGTTATAAATATAGGAGGCACACGTGTAAATGTTTTCCCCTTTGGGTCTGTGATTTGAGCACCACCTACAGGTACTTTGAATAGCGAATTCACTTTTCACTCATATTCGTCCACTTATACATAGTTTTAGAATGTTGCGTCCATGTATTTTCCCACAGAAAAGAAAAGGAGTGGGGGGCGAACGATCGCGGGCGGGGGGCGCACCGGGAAATTTCCCGGTGAGTCAGTCCGCCTCTGCTTGTGAATAGTGTTATTGCTAATTCAAATTCTATCGTGGGTGAATATATTAAAAAACTGATATCCAGTGTCTGTGCTAATAATGAAAATCTCCTGGATTACCACGACCATTTAGTAAATTCGCCAAAGGAACTTCCGGACACTAATTTTATGGACTTGCTGAATAAACTGAGAGATTTAGGACGTGATGGATTACTGATTGAAAAAAGACAGTGATTGCGAATCTAGTTAAGCTTTCCCTAATGATCTTCCTAGCCCAAAACAGCGATCAACAACCTGGTGAGCTCCACGAGCTGAAAGCTGGATTCCAAGGTATGTGCGATCATATTCTCTTACTGATTTCTAGTCCTTCCCTTGCTAACCTGACTCATTGTATTGACAATATAGCTTATATTGAACTCAATTTTAAATACTTGACTGATAACCTTTTAAAATTCAAAGATGCTGATAAACGTGAACACGGTGATAGTGACGCCCCACCCAAAGTAACAAACGTAAATATGTTAAACATTCAAATACTAGAGTTACTCAAAAACTTGAAAATATTACTATTGAAACCAGTAACAGATTTAACTTACTTTTAATGACAATTCTAATGATGTTGAGAATTCCAATTTGATTACAACTGATAACCCTAGTGTAAAGAATGTTGACTATTCTAATGCAATCAATGATACATCCAAGTCAATTGATGCTGAAAAATCTAATGTAAACAATACCAAAAATACTAACCGTCCTGTTGACTATGACTCTAGTAATGACCAATCCCCTCCCAGCCCTCTAAACCGGAACCTTTCTACATAAAGATGACTTAGTTTTCAAACCCCCTCCAGATGGCAGGAGAGTATGTCAGACTAAAACCAAAAAATGTCGAACACTATAGAGCACTACAAAAATGCTTGTTAGCAAATAAAATCTAATTCCATAGTATGAGTATAAAATCGGAAAGACTCAAGAAGATCCTCTTAAAAGGAATTCCTATTAACACTAATGGCCAAGAAATTAAAGAGGATCTAGTATCTAAGGGATTTGACATTCAACGTGTGTCCCAACTAAGGAAATTCAAAACGAAAGAGCGACTTCCAATCTTTCTTGTGAATATCTACAACTCCGATAACAACTCCGATGAAATTTATGAACTAGAGGAAGTGGTTGGCTTCATTGTCAAAATAACAGATTACGATCCTTTTCCCTGGTTTCAGTGTTACAACTGTCAATCATGGGGACATAGTTCTGACAACTGTAACCTCCCGCCCCCCGCCTGTCTAAAATGTGCAGAGTCCCACCAAACCAAACAATGTACCAAATCAAAAGATCTCCCAGTAAAATGCATAAAGCGTAGAGGACCCCACCCGGCCAACTATTTAGGATGCCCACAAGTCCCAACCAACAAGGGACCCTCCCCCAAAATCCAAACTGCAAGTACCCTCAGCAAATAAAAATCAAAACAATCAACCTGGACCCTCTTCCCATCAAAACTCTAACTCTAGTATCACCCATACCCTATAAACAATCAAATCTAATTGCTCCCATCCCACCAACTACTTCAGTGCAGAAACCTTTCTGCACCCCCCTCCTTCAGAGCCCTCCACTAGCACGGCCTGCCCTGAGCTAGAACCCTTTTCAATCATACATGAAAGGTATCGGAAAAGAAAACTTGAGGAGAAAGAAAAAGAAACCCTTGAACTTGGCCTCACAGAGGACCAAAACAAACCTTATTTTGCAAAGAGCTCCAACTCCACGATAAAAAAAACTAAGCCCACCTCCTCCCCTTATGCTCTGCCTCCTGTTGAAAATATCCAGCATGCTTCACCACCTTCGGTAGCTCTCCCACCTGAAAATCAAACTAAATCAACTAATAATTCTATAGCAAACAGTAATACCAAATCAAATAACGAAACTAGTAAAACCATTCAAAACAACCAATCATATAATCAAACTAACCAGCAAAACTTGTCCCCACCCCCACCCTCCCAATGGAAGTTGTGGATATTCACGAGGAATCAGTGAAATTATGAACTTAATTACTGCAATTCAAAAAATATTCTCAAAATTCAATATTCAGGACATAATAAATAAAATCACAATAGCTATCACCGATATGAAAAAAGGTGAGGATCCCCTCAACAAACTATTTGTATTAATCCGTGCTATTGAATCTATCTTCGGTGCCCAGATAACTCCTACCAATCATGAATAGACACCCATCCAAATTAAATATCCTTTGCTGGAATGCTAACGGCTTATGCAATAAAATCGACGACCTAAGAAACCACTTAACTGGCAACCCCGCTGACATCATTCTAATATAGGAACTTAAAACAAAACGCCCAGACCCTTTAAAATTTCAAAACTTCTACTATACACTAACCTCTACTATACACTAAGACATAGCGCCACTGGTCAGCCACTAAGCTATGGCGGAACAGCCGTTTACATCAAGAATCACATCCCACACACACATCTCCCAAGTTCAAACACACATCGTCTTGAAAACACATTGGTGGAAATCCTACTTCCTAGGCAGCAAAAACTCATAATTGGTTCCATTTACAACAGAATTAACTCTCCCGACTCCCTTTATAACGACCTTGACCTCATACTTAAACCCCCATCCCCTACTATCCTAGCAGGTGACTTCAATGAGCACCATCCTAGATGGAATGCACGCAGGACTAGCCGGGTAGGAAGAGAACTGAACAACTTTTGCATTAATAATAATTTAGACATTAAATTTCCCCCCCTCTCAACCAGACATAGTAATCACACCAACCCTACTACCATTGATTTTGCATTATTAAAAAATTGTCCCTTCCCAGCCTCTGTAAATGTACTTAATCTTTTTACCTCAGACCATCTACAGATCTCATTAACACTGCAACTAAATACCCCTCTTCCCACCCCTTCTCTCCCTACTAAAGTTAACTGGAAAATTTTTGTTAAACTTCTAAACGAGTCCCTTTTCCTCTTCCCAACCATCACTTCCACCGAAGATGGCGATCAAACCACTAACCCAAACATTTAGCTCAGCACTCTCCGACAGCACCTCCACCTACATTCCACAACTCAACCAAAAACTCCCATATTCTATCACTAGCCAAATTAAACTCAAAAACCGCGCTCGCCAACACTGGCAACACACAAGAAATCCTGCCCACAGAACTAGATACAATCACCAAACGGCACAAATAAAACTTTTAATCTCTAACTATAAACAAGCCAAATGGAAGCAATACGTCGAATCTCTCTCCCCTACTGATCATTCACTTCCTTTGGGACTTCTTAAAACGTATTCGTAAAAAGCACAAAAATATTCCCTTACTCACTCATGTCACATCGGTGGTTATCGATACCTAGTTTGAATCGGTACCGATCTCACAACCGATATGCATTGGAAACAAGATGGTAAATAAAGTACATTGCTTAAAAATCATTATAAGAATCCAAATAAACATCACAATAACCCACAATACTTACTGTCTAGGAACATTAGTCCCTAGATGGGTAGCAGAGAAAGAAACAAGAAACAGGGTGTGTACAAGAACTAAACAAAATAATTTCAAATTCTCTATATTTATTTATCTGAGAAACATATTACATTTATGCATTTAAATTCTCTTGAAAACATCATTAACATTAATCAATTCATAATCTATGACCAACTTAATAAACAATAATTCAACACATGTTGGTCTCAAAACTAATATTCATATTTTAGCAATGAAAGTTTTATGAATTCATATCTTTACTGATCAGTTTTGAAAGCTACTCAAATTTCTCACTGTTCAAAGATTTAATTCTTTTCGATCGATATATAAAGTTTACCTCCTTAAAAAAGGGTTTCAATCATCTCGCCATATCTTTACAATCCGGATATCACAGTTAAATGGAATTGAAAATTCAGGAAAAAATTCTCCGATTGGAATGTCAAAAATGAGAAAATCTTTGCATGGATAAGGTTGGATCGAACAGGCGGTCCACGCCTAATTCCAAGCGTCTTCAAGTTCAAGAACTATCACCTAAAATAGAAAATAATAATATTAAAATTTGGAATTTTGTCATTTTCGTGATGCTTCTTCCGCTGGAATCGTCCAGGATTAGATTTATGGAAAAATCAATAATCCCAACTGTAAATTGGGGCCACTGGGCCTAATCCTTTGTTCTTGTCTTCCTCACCAGCCAGAACACATCCGATCACCTTCAAATTCCAACCGAAAAAAAAAAAAAACCCCGCCAACCGCCGCGCTCACGCAACACCACAGAATACTATATGTTAATATATGTTAAATATATGTTAACACAGAATATATGTTAATCTGTGCGCAACACCAGCCAAGAAGCTCTCCCATTGGCCGAGCGAGGAGCAAAGTTTCAAAACTTCTCCTCCGAAACACTACGTCACTTTTCAGACGGAGCAAAGAGAGACAAAAAAAAATAACAGCAGAACAACAAATTCGCATTTTAGAACCAAACAGGACTTTTACAACCTGAACAAGGCCTAACACAATGGAGGCGTTGAAAAAGAGTTTTCAAGCCGCGTTTACACAATTGCTCCGAAACACTACGTCACTTTTCAGACGGAGCAAAGAGAGACAAAAAAAAATAACAGCAGAACAACAAATTCGCATTTTAGAACCAAACAGGACTTTTACAACCTGAACAAGGCCTAACACAATGGAGGCGTTGAAAAAGAGTTTTCAAGCCGCGTTTACACAATTGCTCCGAAACACTACGTCACTTTTCAGACGGAGCAAAGAGAGACAAAAAAAAATAACAGCAGAACAACAAATTCGCATTTTAGAACCAAACAGGACTTTTACAACCTGAACAAGGCCTAACACAATGGAGGCGTTGAAAAAGAGTTTTCAAGCCGCGTTTACACAATTGCTCCGAAACACTACGTCACTTTTCAGACGGAGCAAAGAGAGACAAAAAAAAATAACAGCAGAACAACAAATTCGCATTTTAGAACCAAACAGGACTTTTACAACCTGAACAAGGCCTAACACAATGGAGGCGTTGAAAAAGAGTTTTCAAGCCGCGTTTACACAATTGCTCCGAAACACTACGTCACTTTTCAGACGGAGCAAAGAGAGACAAAAAAAAATAACAGCAGAACAACAAATTCGCATTTTAGAACCAAACAGGACTTTTACAACCTGAACAAGGCCTAACACAATGGAGGCGTTGAAAAAGAGTTTTCAAGCCGCGTTTACACAATTGCTCCGAAACACTACGTCACTTTTCAGACGGAGCAAAGAGAGACAAAAAAAAATAACAGCAGAACAACAAATTCGCATTTTAGAACCAAACAGGACTTTTACAACCTGAACAAGGCCTAACACAATGGAGGCGTTGAAAAAGAGTTTTCAAGCCGCGTTTACACAATTGCTCCGAAACACTACGTCACTTTTCAGACGGAGCAAAGAGAGACAAAAAAAAATAACAGCAGAACAACAAATTCGCATTTTAGAACCAAACAGGACTTTTACAACCTGAACAAGGCCTAACACAATGGAGGCGTTGAAAAAGAGTTTTCAAGCCGCGTTTACACAATTGCTCCGAAACACTACGTCACTTTTCAGACGGAGCAAAGAGAGACAAAAAAAAATAACAGCAGAACAACAAATTCGCATTTTAGAACCAAACAGGACTTTTACAACCTGAACAAGGCCTAACACAATGGAGGCGTTGAAAAAGAGTTTTCAAGCCGCGTTTACACAATTGCTCCGAAACACTACGTCACTTTTCAGACGGAGCAAAGAGAGACAAAAAAAAATAACAGCAGAACAACAAATTCGCATTTTAGAACCAAACAGGACTTTTACAACCTGAACAAGGCCTAACACAATGGAGGCGTTGAAAAAGAGTTTTCAAGCCGCGTTTACACAATTGCTCCGAAACACTACGTCACTTTTCAGACGGAGCAAAGAGAGACAAAAAAAAATAACAGCAGAACAACAAATTCGCATTTTAGAACCAAACAGGACTTTTACAACCTGAACAAGGCCTAACACAATGGAGGCGTTGAAAAAGAGTTTTCAAGCCGCGTTTACACAATTGCTCCGAAACACTACGTCACTTTTCAGACGGAGCAAAGAGAGACAAAAAAAAATAACAGCAGAACAACAAATTCGCATTTTAGAACCAAACAGGACTTTTACAACCTGAACAAGGCCTAACACAATGGAGGCGTTGAAAAAGAGTTTTCAAGCCGCGTTTACACAATTGCTCCGAAACACTACGTCACTTTTCAGACGGAGCAAAGAGAGACAAAAAAAAATAACAGCAGAACAACAAATTCGCATTTTAGAACCAAACAGGACTTTTACAACCTGAACAAGGCCTAACACAATGGAGGCGTTGAAAAAGAGTTTTCAAGCCGCGTTTACACAATTGCTCCGAAACACTACGTCACTTTTCAGACGGAGCAAAGAGAGACAAAAAAAAATAACAGCAGAACAACAAATTCGCATTTTAGAACCAAACAGGACTTTTACAACCTGAACAAGGCCTAACACAATGGAGGCGTTGAAAAAGAGTTTTCAAGCCGCGTTTACACAATTGCTCCGAAACACTACGTCACTTTTCAGACGGAGCAAAGAGAGACAAAAAAAAATAACAGCAGAACAACAAATTCGCATTTTAGAACCAAACAGGACTTTTACAACCTGAACAAGGCCTAACACAATGGAGGCGTTGAAAAAGAGTTTTCAAGCCGCGTTTACACAATTGCTCCGAAACACTACGTCACTTTTCAGACGGAGCAAAGAGAGACAAAAAAAAATAACAGCAGAACAACAAATTCGCATTTTAGAACCAAACAGGACTTTTACAACCTGAACAAGGCCTAACACAATGGAGGCGTTGAAAAAGAGTTTTCAAGCCGCGTTTACACAATTGCTCCGAAACACTACGTCACTTTTCAGACGGAGCAAAGAGAGACAAAAAAAAATAACAGCAGAACAACAAATTCGCATTTTAGAACCAAACAGGACTTTTACAACCTGAACAAGGCCTAACACAATGGAGGCGTTGAAAAAGAGTTTTCAAGCCGCGTTTACACAATTGCTCCGAAACACTACGTCACTTTTCAGACGGAGCAAAGAGAGACAAAAAAAAATAACAGCAGAACAACAAATTCGCATTTTAGAACCAAACAGGACTTTTACAACCTGAACAAGGCCTAACACAATGGAGGCGTTGAAAAAGAGTTTTCAAGCCGCGTTTACACAATTGCTCCGAAACACTACGTCACTTTTCAGACGGAGCAAAGAGAGACAAAAAAAAATAACAGCAGAACAACAAATTCGCATTTTAGAACCAAACAGGACTTTTACAACCTGAACAAGGCCTAACACAATGGAGGCGTTGAAAAAGAGTTTTCAAGCCGCGTTTACACAATTGCTCCGAAACACTACGTCACTTTTCAGACGGAGCAAAGAGAGACAAAAAAAAATAACAGCAGAACAACAAATTCGCATTTTAGAACCAAACAGGACTTTTACAACCTGAACAAGGCCTAACACAATGGAGGCGTTGAAAAAGAGTTTTCAAGCCGCGTTTACACAATTGCTCCGAAACACTACGTCACTTTTCAGACGGAGCAAAGAGAGACAAAAAAAAATAACAGCAGAACAACAAATTCGCATTTTAGAACCAAACAGGACTTTTACAACCTGAACAAGGCCTAACACAATGGAGGCGTTGAAAAAGAGTTTTCAAGCCGCGTTTACACAATTGCTCCGAAACACTACGTCACTTTTCAGACGGAGCAAAGAGAGACAAAAAAAAATAACAGCAGAACAACAAATTCGCATTTTAGAACCAAACAGGACTTTTACAACCTGAACAAGGCCTAACACAATGGAGGCGTTGAAAAAGAGTTTTCAAGCCGCGTTTACACAATTGCTCCGAAACACTACGTCACTTTTCAGACGGAGCAAAGAGAGACAAAAAAAAATAACAGCAGAACAACAAATTCGCATTTTAGAACCAAACAGGACTTTTACAACCTGAACAAGGCCTAACACAATGGAGGCGTTGAAAAAGAGTTTTCAAGCCGCGTTTACACAATTGCTCCGAAACACTACGTCACTTTTCAGACGGAGCAAAGAGAGACAAAAAAAAATAACAGCAGAACAACAAATTCGCATTTTAGAACCAAACAGGACTTTTACAACCTGAACAAGGCCTAACACAATGGAGGCGTTGAAAAAGAGTTTTCAAGCCGCGTTTACACAATTGCTCCGAAACACTACGTCACTTTTCAGACGGAGCAAAGAGAGACAAAAAAAAATAACAGCAGAACAACAAATTCGCATTTTAGAACCAAACAGGACTTTTACAACCTGAACAAGGCCTAACACAATGGAGGCGTTGAAAAAGAGTTTTCAAGCCGCGTTTACACAATTGCTCCGAAACACTACGTCACTTTTCAGACGGAGCAAAGAGAGACAAAAAAAAATAACAGCAGAACAACAAATTCGCATTTTAGAACCAAACAGGACTTTTACAACCTGAACAAGGCCTAACACAATGGAGGCGTTGAAAAAGAGTTTTCAAGCCGCGTTTACACAATTGCTCCGAAACACTACGTCACTTTTCAGACGGAGCAAAGAGAGACAAAAAAAAATAACAGCAGAACAACAAATTCGCATTTTAGAACCAAACAGGACTTTTACAACCTGAACAAGGCCTAACACAATGGAGGCGTTGAAAAAGAGTTTTCAAGCCGCGTTTACACAATTGCTCCGAAACACTACGTCACTTTTCAGACGGAGCAAAGAGAGACAAAAAAAAATAACAGCAGAACAACAAATTCGCATTTTAGAACCAAACAGGACTTTTACAACCTGAACAAGGCCTAACACAATGGAGGCGTTGAAAAAGAGTTTTCAAGCCGCGTTTACACAATTGCTCCGAAACACTACGTCACTTTTCAGACGGAGCAAAGAGAGACAAAAAAAAATAACAGCAGAACAACAAATTCGCATTTTAGAACCAAACAGGACTTTTACAACCTGAACAAGGCCTAACACAATGGAGGCGTTGAAAAAGAGTTTTCAAGCCGCGTTTACACAATTGCTCCGAAACACTACGTCACTTTTCAGACGGAGCAAAGAGAGACAAAAAAAAATAACAGCAGAACAACAAATTCGCATTTTAGAACCAAACAGGACTTTTACAACCTGAACAAGGCCTAACACAATGGAGGCGTTGAAAAAGAGTTTTCAAGCCGCGTTTACACAATTGCTCCGAAACACTACGTCACTTTTCAGACGGAGCAAAGAGAGACAAAAAAAAATAACAGCAGAACAACAAATTCGCATTTTAGAACCAAACAGGACTTTTACAACCTGAACAAGGCCTAACACAATGGAGGCGTTGAAAAAGAGTTTTCAAGCCGCGTTTACACAATTGCTCCGAAACACTACGTCACTTTTCAGACGGAGCAAAGAGAGACAAAAAAAAATAACAGCAGAACAACAAATTCGCATTTTAGAACCAAACAGGACTTTTACAACCTGAACAAGGCCTAACACAATGGAGGCGTTGAAAAAGAGTTTTCAAGCCGCGTTTACACAATTGCTCCGAAACACTACGTCACTTTTCAGACGGAGCAAAGAGAGACAAAAAAAAATAACAGCAGAACAACAAATTCGCATTTTAGAACCAAACAGGACTTTTACAACCTGAACAAGGCCTAACACAATGGAGGCGTTGAAAAAGAGTTTTCAAGCCGCGTTTACACAATTGCTCCGAAACACTACGTCACTTTTCAGACGGAGCAAAGAGAGACAAAAAAAAATAACAGCAGAACAACAAATTCGCATTTTAGAACCAAACAGGACTTTTACAACCTGAACAAGGCCTAACACAATGGAGGCGTTGAAAAAGAGTTTTCAAGCCGCGTTTACACAATTGTCGATATCAAACGAAATGTCGATATGACACTCACAATAATACCACTGCTTACACAGAACAAGACAAAGCTAATCTACTCGCTGTGATGTATACGAAAAACAATTCACACCACACGAAGATATTTTCTGCCCAAATTTCATGGAGGAAGCCGAGGATACGTGAAGCAGTTTCTTAGTGTTCCAAATACTTCCCCACTGACATAGTTAACTACATCAACACTCTCAAAAACAAGAAAAGCCCCGGCCCTGACAATATTTCAAACAAAGCTCTTAAATCCTGCACTATTAATATAATCTTTTACATTACTGTTTTAATCAATTCCATTTTCGGTCTCAATTACTTCCCCCGCGACTGGAAGCACATCGCCATTGTTCCAATCCTTAAACCAAATGAAAATTTAAACTCCCCAAAAAATGATCGCCCTATAAGCCTGCTCTGCTGTCCTCTCTTGGCAAACTGACTAAACATTTCATCGCCACCCAAACCAACAATTTCCTTGCTACTAATAACATTCTCATCCCAGGGCAATTTGGTTTTAGACAGCTTCACTCTACAACACACCAGCTGCTCCACGTGGTGGAGTACATCTCTGATGGACTCCAAAACCGGTCAGCAGTAGGAGGTATACTTATTGACGTCGCTAAGGCCTTCGATAGGGTGTGGTTCGTCGTACTCATATACAAACTCATTCAGCTCCGTATGTCATACTCTCTTACTCATATTTTATACTCCTACCTCAGCGACAGAACCTTTCATGTCCGTCTGAATAAGACACACTCACACACCAAACATATCCTGTCTGGAGTCCCCCAGGGCAGTAAACTCGGTCCCATTCTTTTTAACATTTACATAAACGACATCCCTAGAACCAACAACACTATTCTTTGTTTGTATGCGGACGACACTGCCCACATTCTTGCCGCACACCACAACACCAACTACCTACACCGCTATTTACAACATCACATCGACACTCTCGAACCCTGGTTAGAGAAATACCGCATCAAAATAAACCCTAACAAATGTCAAACTGTATTTCTCTCACATCAAAGTTTTCCGCCCCAACCAATCATAATTAACGATCAGCCAGTTTGCTTTGAGAGGACATGTAATTATCTCGGTGTCACTCTTGACAGCAGACTAACATGGAAACCCCACATTGCAAAACTCTAAGATAAAATAAACTTTGTAAAAGCAGAACTGAGCTCCCTCCTGTACTCGAATGATGTCAGCATTGAAAATAAAATCCTACTTTACAAATCAGTTATCCGCCCCATCATTCTCTATGCCTCCAATTTGGGGCTACGCTGCGAAATCTAATGTAAAAAAATTCCAAATCATTCAGAACAAAATCCTACGTTCTATCAGAAAAGCCCCAAGATACTTGAAAAACTTTGTAATACATCGCGATTTCAAAATAAAAACTATTATGCAAAAGATGCGAAAACTCTAACAATTTCTATGATAACCTAGCTACGATCCCCAACGAACTGATCTATAATACGACCGACTACGACTTCCGTGAAATTCCAAAAAGACCCAGAGCTATCCTAAATCCCGATTTAGACGTCCCATGCTGATTCCTGACTGAATCTCTTCTGCATCCCAGTAAAGGATATTCTCCTGTTCCCCAACCCACCTTATCTTCAAAACTCTACAATAAGACCACTGTTTACAGCATTCTTTGTTTACTACTAACTTGTTTCATCAACATTATTGGCCCCTATTGAAGGACTAGGTTCAGTGGAAAACTGTGACCCACATATGTTACCTGACTAGGGATACGGAGATCTGCTCCGGGCGCCCTGCTATCAACAAATTACTGGCTGGAGCTAACTGAGCATGCATCGCGGTGTATTTTGTGTATTACGAACAAACAGCAAAATTTCTCATCGGCACGTTTTGCCGTTTCTTCGTAACACGGTGGCAAAATATCGTGGGTTGCTTTCAGTATAGAGAGATTTACAGCAATAACACACATATAAACAATAAAATCGTAAAGTTCATGACAACGATAGTTGCAAAACGCTCTGTTTATTTATAAGAATAAACATAAGATAAGGCACATGATTGTCAAAATTTCGCATTCTTTCGGGTGCTCTAGCGTTTAGAATTAGATATCTAAACTTTTAATGTTTCAATAGCTCAGTTACCGGCCATTTTGTAACCTTTCTGCCAGAAACCAATCAGAAAGAAGCTGGCAATCGGCTCTACCCATTAAATCTTCGTCCGCAGAGAATTTTTTTTTTCACAAAGTGCATAAAAATAGAATAACTCATTAATTTAATCAAAATTTAAAAAAGGGGCTTCAACCTGCAAAATTCGACTATTTAGCCACATTTAAACAAAAAATAGTTTGTCCAGGACGCGAACTCGTAGCTCAAATACTCTTCCTTCGACGTTACATATTTCCTAAACTAAAGTTTAAATCGAAAAACGGTTTATATCAATGTGTTCCCTTGATATTTTTCTACAAATATGCCAAATTTCCTATTTTTATATGCTATAGATTTCGCGGTAACTCAAAGAAGGCGAAATTTGTCAAACGGCGACTTCTTTTTTCAATATACTATGAGTCTCCACCCCATCGCTCGCCAACCCACATCGAACACTTTCGTCCGGCTGTTACGCAGGCGTTGGGGACCTCCCTTGTTAACTGACATTCACCAACCCAGCTCTTTCAATCCGGCCCAAATCCCCCAAAATGCCCCCAATTCGCTGCCGATCATTAATCAGAGTTAGCAGCAGAGTGTAATACACCCGTTATTAGCTGACGCTCACCGAACTCGCTTTAAACTCGCTTCGCGAACAATTTCACCAAGCTCGGTCCCCAGCTCGACAACCCAGAAACTCGCTTCGTGAGTTGGGAGGCTTCATCTCTTACTTCCTGGCGCTCGCCGAGACTGCATCATGAACTCTTTCGTGTCACCTGCTATTAAGAACGGTTGTATGATGTAGGTACATGCTAACAAAATTTCGTCGCAGTTCAAATACTCTTCTTTTAATTTTGACATTAAATATTTTCTAAACTAAATTTTAAATCAAAAAACGGTTTATATCAGTGTGTTACTATAATATTTCTCTACAAATATACCCAATTTCATATTTTTGCATGGTATAGATTTTGCGGTGACAGAGAAACTCGAGAAATGCGAAATTTGTCAAATAGCGTCAGCTACTTTTCTTATAGAAAGATTTTTTTTCAGATATAGCTATCATGTTATTTTTTATAGAAAGATTTTTTTTCATATATAGCTATCATGTTATTTTTTATAGAAAGATTTTTTTTCATATATAGCTATCATGTTATTTTTTATAGAAAGATTTTTTTTCATATATAGCTATCATGTTATTTCTTATAGAAAGATTTTTTTTCATATATAGCTATCATGTTATTTTTTATAGAAAGATTTTTTTTCATATATAGCTATCATGTTATTTTTTATAGAAAGATTTTTTTTCATATATAGCTATCATGTTATTTTTTATAGAAAGATTTTTTTTCATATATAGCTATCATGTTATTTTTTATAGAAAGATTTTTTTTCATATATAGCTATCATGTTATTTTTTATAGAAAGATTTTTTTTCCTATATAGAGCTATCATGTTATTTTTTATAGAAAGATTTTTTTTCATATATAGCTATCATGTTATTTTTATAGAAAGATTTTTTTTCATATATAGCTATCATGTTATTTTTTATAGAAAGATTTTTTTTCATATATAGCTATCATGTTATTTTTTATAGAAAGATTTTTTTTCATATATAGCTATCATGTTATTTTTTATAGAAAGATTTTTTTTCATATATAGCTATCATGTTATTTTTTAGAAACTAAGAGGCATTCGCCTCTTATTCGCCCGATTTCGGTATGCAAACGTACGGGGACGTTAAATATGTGGATCTGAAAGTCCTTCCGAGAAGTTGGTGGAAGGGGACGCTGGATTCGTTCTTTCTGTAGGTCACTCCTCTGGGTTCAGGTCTAAATTGGGTGGCACTGTCCCGGTCGTCCAAACTAATACCTTATACTTTCGGGTAGATTGGACGGTTTAGGTCGAAAGAAAGTATTCAGTCGAAAGAAAGTATTCGTAGCCAATTTCATTCGACTCTCTCTATTCGTATTAGTTCTTTAAATTTTGCATTTATTAACATTCGAATCGAGTTCAGGAATTTGTTCGAAACTTGTGTATCCCTGTTACAATACTTTTTCTATACACTATACGAAATATATAAAGTAATAATAGAAAAGGTTGCCAATATTTTTTTAATAATCTACACTGGCTTCCAAAAGTTAAGCACGGACGGTCAAATCAACAGACCTCTATTAAAAAACTAAGCTCTAGTTTGGAATCCGATCAGTTTCGTATCATCAAAGAATCTTTTGCAAATGATCAAGTGAATTTGCTGAATAGAAAGGGTGTTTACCCCTATTCCTATATAGATTGTACTAAGAAGTTTGAAGAAACGAGTCTACCCTCTAAAGAGGTCTTCTTCTTCAATGATTTAAATCAGGAGGAGGTCTCTGATGAGGTCTATGCCTATGCCCAACATGTTTGGTCATCCTTAAAGATAAGAATATGGGAGAATATCATGACTTGTACATAAAAACTGATATTCTTCTGCTAGCGGACATTTTTGAAAATTTCCGTGATTTGTCACTAAATTATTATGGAATAGATGCTGCTCACTATATAATATTACCATCTCTTGCTTGGAATGCTGCCCTAAAGACTAGCGGTGTATCATTAGAACTGATTACAGATCCTGTGATATGTACCTATTTTTAGAAGAAGGTATTAGAGGTTGTATTAGTGTTATTAGTAAACGTCTAAGCCAGGCTAATAATAAGTATTTGGAACATTATGATTCTGCAAAATCTAGCAAGTATATAATGTATCTGGATGCTAAAAATCTGTATGGATGGGCTGTAAGCCAAGCACTCCCTGTATTGGATTTTAGATGGTTTGATTTTGAAGAAATTCTGAATTTTGATCCACTTGTAGTAGAAGATGACTCGCCTGTGGGGTATATTATCGAGGCAGATATAGACTATCCCCATGATTTGCACGATGAACATAATGACTATCCTCTAGCTCCTGAAAGGGTTCATATCACCTCGTCTCTGATTTTGGAGTATAGCCGGAATTTATCTAAAGAAATGGATTTAAAAATATGTAAGGATCAGATCAAATTAACACCCAATTTGAATCACAAGGTTAAATATGTTCTGCATTTTAAAAATTTAAAGCAGTATATGAAGCTGGGGATGAAACTTGCGAAAATTCATAAAGTATTAACTTTCAAGTAAGAGCCCTGGTTGAAGCCCTATATGCAATTTAGCACTGAGAAGAGAATGCTGGCAAAAAATTCTTTCGAAAAAGATCTGTTCCAACTTATGAACAACGCAGTTTTTGGTAAGACCATGGAAAACTTGAGAAAAAGAATGGATGTTAAACTAGTACAGACTGAGAAGAGATTGAAATAATGTCTTGCATCACCGGCCTTTCACTCTTTCAAAGTATTTAATGAAGATCTGGTTGCAGTTAATATGCATAAGACTAATTTAAAATTGAATAGACCTATTTATGCTGGTTTTTCAGTACTAGATTTGAGTAAAACACTCATGTATGAGTTTCATTATAATTTTATTAAAAAGGTGTATGGAAGTCGAGCTGAATTACTTTTCACAGATACGGATTCCCTGCGTTATGAAGTTGAAACAGAAGATATTTATAAAGATTTTGAAAGTCATCAATATTTTTTCGACTTTTCGGATTATCCGTGTGATCATAAACTTTATTCCAACAAAAATAAAAAAAATGATTGGAAAAATGAAAGATGAGTTGAATGGTACTCCTGCTCTGGAGTTTGTAGGGTTAAGATCAAAAATGTATAGTTTAAAAACATCCTTCATGGCAGAGAAAACTGCTAAAAGTCTTAATACGAATGCCTTGAAAAGATTCATTCATCATCAAGATTACTATAATTGCCTAACAAGACGCAGATGTAACAGAGTTGAGCAAATTAAAATTGCAAGTAAAGATCAGAAGATTTATACTGTGAAACAAATTAAAATGGGGTTATCACCCTATGATGATAAAAGATATATTTTAAATGATGGAATCAAGAGTTTAACATATGGTCATTATCAAATTTAAATGATAAAGCCATGCTAAATTAAAAATTGTAGCGGTGTATTGTATACATCGGGTGGAGGTGGGACTACAATTTAAAAAAAATATTTAAGTTAATTAATGAAATGATTTATTCTTTAGAGAAAGTGAATTCATTTACATGCATTGCAAGAAGCTGTCTATGATCAAGTACAATCATGTTGAATTATGTTAAGATACATTATTTTTTACATATATACTGACAGAATCCAGGCACTCTAACATGGTAAAGATGCTTATGGATCAAAATGTGGAACGATTGAAAAATATATGTATATACACATTGAATGCTCAAGATATACAAACGAAATGAAATTTACAAGCAGAGTTTAGATTTATACTGTTGTTGTTGTTGTTGTTGAGACCCAGACCGTCCGACCTACCAGAAAGGTGTAAGGTAACAGTATGGACGGCCGGGAAGTGCCACCCAATTTAGACCGGAACCCAGTGGGGGAGGCATCCACAGGGACCGTACCCTCCTTCCCCTACCACCAACCTCTCGGAAGGACTTACGGACCCACATGTTTAACGTGATCGTACTCCGCATGAACACGGCGGCATTTGTGGTAGCGTGCAAATCTAGCGCGCAAACCACGGGGATACCGCACCCGAGATGGCCAACAGCACGCGGTGTTCCGAGGTGGTCACCCACCAAGTACTAACCGCGCCCGATGCTGCTTGACTTCGGTGATCTAACGAGAACCGGAGAACGAGATTTATACTGTGAAAAACCATTCTATTTATAGTAGGGAAGTATAACACCCGATGACCCAAATATGCCCCATGTTAAAGTATAGCACCAGGTGAGTCCGACTCCCTTATATACACTACTAAGAAAGCTGAAACTTTGCACATATTTTGCAGGATTATTTTTGATGCTAACCAACATGCATTTTTAAACAAAATAAAACGTATTAAAAATGAATTGGAGTTCATCTCGACTTTCTCATACCAGAATCCATTTTTAAGCAGCTTGTGATATATTTATTTATTCAAATTTTACGAGAAACAATTTGAAAAATTGTTCGAAACTCGAATTACGAACAATTCTCTATACATTATTATGCATCGTAGGAAAAGTAATATGGTTTAAGTACTAGTATATTGATATTGAATGGTTCAATGTCTGAAATGAATGAAATAATAGCTTTCATATTTCGTAAATTCTAAATTTGTCAGCCGATGGCAACACATTCAATGGTACGTGTTGCTGGGAAAATAAACTTCAAACTGCTGTCAGAAGAGGGCAGTACTCATTCATGTTGTTCTCACGGTTAACAAGAAATATCAATCATGCATAAAGCATTAATTATGAAACACTTTCCAACTTCAATGCAATTTTATTTAAACATCTCTAAAATGCGATACATCCTCGGTAATATTTTTAAAATTATCACAATACTACATTCATCTATTATATTTGAAAACTTACATAGAAGAAAAAAAGGAACTTCATTCAAATGACGGCATCGAAATATAAATGGTCTGGTTTAAACATCTCTAAAATGCGATACATTCCTCGGTAATATTTTTAAAATTATCATAATACTACAATAATTTATTATATTTGAAAACAAATGAACTTTATTCAAATGACGTCATCGAAATATAAATTGCCTGGCTCTCTTTATAAAAGCAGCATTTAATTCATAAACTTTTTCCATTCCGTTCATTCATCACAATACTATATAATAATTTATTTTATTTAAAAACTTAAAACCATAGAGGTACAAGTAATTTAACTTAATGCTTAAAACTTCATCGAAAAAATTGTCTTCTTTTCTGTGTAAAATCAATGCATGTTTCATTCATATCAGCTATATTGCAGACTCCATGAGCTAAATAATTTTGCGTTAAAGAAATGCAGCAATTCTTATAACTCATTCTATTCTACATATTTTAGCGTTTACATTCTCCATAAGTGAAAATTAGGCTTCATTGTAGAAATAATTAAAGTTGGATGATCATTTAAACTCAAATATATTGTAATTGCGTTGTTTCAGTATGTAGATGCACAGAATTTAAGCAAAAATAAAGAGGTTTTAGGACGGATACATCACTCAATGTAAATTAAAAAGAACTTGGTCCCACAGATTGTCTGAACAACATACTAAAATTTCATTTTGATAAAGTCATTTTTACGGCAGTTGTCGTGCTAACGGACAGACAGACAGACAGAATGAACAAAGTCAGAAACGCTTTTCAACTATATTGTAAAGCGTTGAAAAAGGGAGTCTAATCTACTCATTTATACTTTGTTAATCTCTATATACTAATTGTCCAGTGTCCGTCTGTCTGTCCGTCACGCTTTTTTTAGACACTTCCCGAATAGATAGAGACTTGCAATTTGGTACACGGCTCGATCGTTCGATAAAACCCCCTAGAAAAATCGAATTTTTTAAAAATGTTTTCTAGAGGGGGGTGCTCCACAACAAAACGTTCGAAAAGTAAAATGATAGGAAAGCATACTTTGCCATAAGATTTCAAATTTGGTGTATAGGTAAATCGTTCGAAAGGAAGAAAGTATGCAATTTCAGATTTCCAATATTTTCTACTTAAGGGGGTGCCGCACACCAAAATGTTCGATTTACCGAATAAATGAGAAACGGCTTTTTTAAAATTTGATAGAGGCTTGAAATTAGGTATATGGACTAATCATTTGATGAAAACACCCAAGACGAATATAGTTTTTCAAAAATGTTCGTTTAAGGGGGTGCTCCAGAGGAAAACGTTCGAAAAGTGAATTGATAAGAAAACATACTTCGGGATGAGATAGAGATTTGAAATTTGGTGTATGGGTAGATAGTTTGGAAGGAAGAAAGTTGTTGTTGTTGTTACCCAGACCGTCCGACCTACCAGAAAGGTGTAAGGTAACTGTTTGGACGGCCGGGAAGTGCCACCCAATTTAGACCGGAACCCAGTGGGGGAGGCATCCACAGGGACCGTACCCTCCTTCCCCTACCACCAACCTCTCGGAAGGACTTACGGACCCACATGTTTAACGTGATCGTACTCCGCGTGCACACGGCGGCAGTTTTGGCAGTGGCTGCAATCGAACCCGGGCCTACCGAGTGCAACTCCAGCGCGCTAACCAATGGGCTACCGCGCCCTGGAAGGAAGAAAGTGTACAATTTCAGTTTTCCAATTATTTTCTACTTTAGGGGGGTGTCGCACACAAAAATATTCGATTTTCGGAATGAAGTAGAAACACCCCTTTTAGAACGTGATACAGGCTTGATATTACTTTCCTTATATACATAATGTATAAGGAAAGTATTGTGACGGGGTCGAAAATTCGAATTCGAGTTTTCGACGGGAGAGCACGTTTCAAGCATCCCTGATCACGAATCAAACATTTTTGAAGTGATGTCTGTGTGTGTGTGAAAGTATGTGTGTGTGTGTGTGTGTGTGTGTCAGTGAGTCTGTGGAGACGATAACTGACGAACGAATGGACGGATTCGAACCAAATTTGGTACAAAAATCACAATCCGTAAACACTGGAAGCCTATTACTTTTACATGCATTCGAATGTTCAGAACCCCCCTAAATTTTCGAATGAAATTTTGAAAAAATCGTCAAAAAATCAAAAATGCTAATAAAGTTACGCAAATAGACATTTCTGATGTATTTTTCTATTAGGAAACGATTGGCATGAATTTTAGAACGCTAACATGAACCGTTCTCAAGATATTGTACATTTTTCAAAAAAATTATCAAAAAGTCATATAAAATAAAAAAAAATATTTCCTATTGAGAAACATGTTCACTTTTCATATGTAATACCATGCGATAAATTGGGTGACATCATTATCGTGGATCTAGCTCGTTCCATTCATGGAAAAAGATACTTTGAGTAATACATTTGTATTTGAACTCCAATAGTCATTTATCTGCTGTAAGTATAACTTATTTCTTAATGCACAACGCTTGGCGAGATTTTGGCCACGAATTTGGCGGAATGTCGCCAACTTGGCGACTTTTTGAAATGTTGCCAAATTAACGAAAATCTCGCCAAATGGATAAAAATGGCGCTAAATCAATGAAAATGACGACTATTTGTTGAAAATTCAATATCTTGGAAAGAATATCAGTATCTACTATAAGAAAAACCTATTTTTACTTTCCTTATATACATAATGTATAAGAAAAATATTGTGACGGGGTCGAAAATTCGAATTCGAGTTTTCGACGGAAGAGCACGTTTCAAGCATCCCTGATCACGAATCAAACATTTTTGAAGTGATGTCTGTGTGTGTGTGTGTGTGTGTGTGTGTGTGTGTGTGTGTATGTGTGTGAAAGTATGTGTGTGTGCCAGTGAGTCTGTGGAGACGATAACTGACGAACGAATGGACCGATTCGAACCAAATTTGGTTTAAAAATCACAATCCGTAAACACTGGAAGCCTATTGTTTTTATACGCAATCGAATGTTCAAAACCCCCTAAATTTTCGAAGGAAATTTTGAAAAAATCGTCAAATATCAAAACCACTAATAAAGTTACGCAAATAGACATTTCTTATGTAATTTTTCATTAGAAAACGATTGACATAAATTTTAGAACGCTAACATGAACCGTTCTCGAGATATTGTACATTTTTCAAAAAAATTATCAAAAAGTCATATAAAATAAAATAAAAAATATTTCTTATTGAGAAACATGTTCACTTTTCGTATGTAATACCATGCGATAAATTGGATGACATCTTTCTCGTGGATCTAGCTCGTTTCATTCATGAAAAAAGATATTTTAATAATACTTTTGTATTTGAACGCCAATAGTCATTTATCTGCTGTAAGAATAACTTATTTCATAGTGCATAACGCTTGGCGAGATTTTGGCGACGAATTTGGCGGAATGTCGCCAACTTGGCAACTTTTTGAAATGTTGCCAAATTAACGAAAATCTCGCCAAATGGATAAATATGGCGCTAAATCAATGAAAATGACGACTAATTGTCGAAAATTCGATATCTTAGAAAGAATATTAGTATCTACTATAAGAAAAACTTATTTTTTTACTGTAAAAGTAGTAAATTCATTACATTATATAAGGAAAGTCATGTGTTGCCCACATCAGATTTTTTGGTACATGGGCGAATCATTTATTAGAAAACCCAAGAAGAATGGAGTTTTTCAAAAATATATATATTAAGGGGGGGAGGGTACTCCACAGAAAAACATTCGAAAGGTGAAATGATAGAAAAAGCATGCTTCGCGATGAGATAGAGGCTTCATATTTGGTATACGTGTAGATAGTTACAAAGGAAGAAAGTGTTGTTGTTGTTGAGACCCAGACCGTCCGACCTACCAGAAAGGTGTAAGGTAACTGTTTGGACGGTCGGGAAGTGCCACCCAATTTAGACCGGAACCCAGTGGGGGAGGCATCCACAGGGACCGTACCTTCCTTCCCCTACCACCAACCTCTCGGAAGGACTTTCGGACCCACATGTTTAACGTTATCGTACTCCGCATGAACACGGCGGCAGTTTTGGCAGTGGTTGGAATCGAACCCGGGGCCTATACCGAGTGCAACTCCAGCGCGCTAACCAATGGGCTACCGCGCCCAAGGAAGAAAGTGTGTAATTTCAGTTTTCTAACATTTGCTATTGTAGGGGGTGCCGCACACTAAACTGTTCGATTTGACGAACAAATGATAAACGCCTCCTTTACAATGTGATATAGGCTTGAAATTCAGTATATGGGGTCATCATTTGATAAAAAAAAACCTAAGATTATTACGGTTTTTCAAAAATGATCATTTAAGGGGGTGCAACACAGAAAAACGTTCGAAATATGAAGTGATAGAAAAACATGCTTCACGATAGGATAGAGACATCAAATTTGATGTACGGGTAGATAGTTTGGAAGGAAGAAAGTATACAATTTCAGATTTCCAATATTTTCTACTTAAGGGGGTGCCGCAAACAAACATGTTCGATTTTCCGAATGAGAAACGGCCCATTTAAAATTTGATAGAGGCTTGAAATTTGATATATGGATTAATCATTTGATGAAAACACCCAAAACGAATATAGTTTTAAAATTTTTTCGCTTTAGGGGGTGCTCCAGAGAAAAACGTTCGAAAGGTGATTTGATTAAAAAAAAAAAAAAAAAAAATGCTTCGGAATGAGATACAGACTTCAAATTTGGTATACGGGTAGATAGTTCGAAAGGAAGAACATGTGCAATTTCTGTTTTGCGATATTTTCAACTTTTGGGGGTGCCTCAAAATCAAATGTTTGATTTTTCGAATAAATAAGAAACGCGAATTATTTAAAAATTTACCTTATTCGGTGGTTGCTTAATGTGGGACCGTTGATTTTCAACGGGTATTCGGCTAGTAACTAATATGAATTAAGTAATAGCAGTGGTGCATGGGTTCATACTGGAAAACGAAATCCAGCGGAACCGCCATACGGCCATCGAATAAATAAGAAACGCGAATTATTTAAAAATTTACCTTATTCGGTGGTTGCTTAATGTGGGACCGTTGATTTTCAACGGGTATTCGGCTAGTAACTAATATGAATTAAGTAATAGCAGTGGTGCATGGGTTCATACTGGAAAACGAAATCCAGCGGAACCGCCATACGGCCATCGAATAAATAAGAAACGCGAATTATTTAAAAATTTACCTTATTCGGTGGTTGCTTAATGTGGGACCGTTGATTTTCAACGGGTATTCGGCTAGTAACTAATATGAATTAAGTAATAGCAGTGGTGCATGGGTTCATACTGGAAAACGAAATCCAGCGGAACCGCCATACGGCCATCGAATAAATAAGAAACGCGAATTATTTAAAAATTTACCTTATTCGGTGGTTGCTTAATGTGGGACCGTTGATTTTCAACGGGTATTCGGCTAGTAACTAATATGAATTAAGTAATAGCAGTGGTGCATGGGTTCATACTGGAAAACGAAATCCAGCGGAACCGCCATACGGCCATCGAATAAATAAGAAACGCGAATTATTTAAAAATTTACCTTATTCGGTGGTTGCTTAATGTGGGACCGTTGATTTTCAACGGGTATTCGGCTAGTAACTAATATGAATTAAGTAATAGCAGTGGTGCATGGGTTCATACTGGAAAACGAAATCCAGCGGAACCGCCATACGGCCATCGAATAAATAAGAAACGCGAATTATTTAAAAATTTACCTTATTCGGTGGTTGCTTAATGTGGGACCGTTGATTTTCAACGGGTATTCGGCTAGTAACTAATATGAATTAAGTAATAGCAGTGGTGCATGGGTTCATACTGGAAAACGAAATCCAGCGGAACCGCCATACGGTCATCGACCCCTCCCCTTTCGGGACCATGAAGCATATAATAAAAAAAATCTAATGTGGGCAGCACATGACTTTTCCTACATATTCAAATTTATTTTCTTGTCATAATTCATTAGTTTGTATTTGGCCAGCAAAAATCGCCAAAATTCAAAATAGAAAGCTACGTATGCTCAAATACATCCATTAAATGCTAGTTCAATACGTAATTTTTAACGAAGAAAAGAATAAGACAAACGATTACACTAGGACTAGCCGTTCTCGAGATATTTTAGCTTTCGTATTTTCTCTACGCCACCTTTGAAAATATGTCCAGTTATTAAATGAGAAGGAAAATGGAATTAAAAGTGAATTAAATTTAATTAAAATAAAAAGAACGTGAATATAAGTCTGCAGAGAAAGTCATGTGCTGCCCACATCCTATTTTTACTTTCCCTGCAATACATGGTAATGTATAGGGAAAGTATTGGAATCATGCCGAAAATCGCAACTCGAGTTTTCGACGGATCTACACGTTTCGAGACCTCTAGACTACGAGGAAACTATTTTTAGCGTGACGTCTGTGTGTGTGTCTGTCTGTCTGTGCAATGTATATATCCGTTTTTCTAATTCAAAAACTTATGGACCGAATTTCATAAAATTTAGTTCACTTTGATGTGACCCTAGTGCTGATTAGCTTTTGATACGATTCGTAAAAACAGAACCCGCCTTTTTTTGCGAAATGGCCCTTAAAAATGTCATGTATCCACTCTAGCTAAAATACTAATTGACCAAATTTCACAAAATTTGTTAAATAAGTTACTTGTGAATACTCCGGTGCTGATTAGATTTTGGTATTATTCGGAAAAGAACAACCTGCCTTTTTTTACGAAATGGCCCTCAAAAATTGCCAAAATCTAAAAAAAAGCTACGTTTGTTGAAATATATCAATTAAATGCTTGTTTTATATACGTAATTTTTGATGAGGAAAAGAATAAGAAAAACTATATTACTCTAGCACTAACCGTTCTCGAGATATTTGAGATTTTTCGCATTTAGTTATGCCACTTTTGGAAAAATGTCCAATTATCAAATAAAAACAAAAATTGAATTATAAATGCAAATTTAGTGTTATTTGGTTCAATTAAACTCAATCTAATGAATTATCAAAGAAATTATGAATTTGAGTCTGCAGAGAAAGTCATGTGCTGCCCACATCAGATTTTTTATTATTGAAATAGTATAAATTGGCTGAAAATTGTTTGCCGCGTAAACACATTTAATTTAATGCCTCTATGACGCAGCATGATATAATTTTCTTAAAAAAATTATTTTTGGGGATCGAAAAATCGTCTGTGTATTGCTGTTTCTATGGGAGCGCTTTTAATTAATATCTTCAGAACCTACAGTTTTGGGTTACTCGCAGTGACGTAAAGAATAACCATATCGAATTTAACAGAAAATAAAATTCGCAAAAAACTGAATATGTATACGGAGCAGATAAACAAACAAAAGGAAAATAACAAAGAAACAGACTTACAATTTTTACTTTCCCTATATATGTAGTTTAATGTACATGGAAAGCATACATTGTGATGTGGTCAAGAATTTGAATTCGAGGTTGAGAACGTTTTGGAAGAGCAATTGGAAGAGCACGTTTCAAGCATCCCTAAACTCGAATCGAGCGTTTTTGAGGTAATGCGTGTGTATGTATGTATGTGTGTGTGTGGCCATGAGTCTGTAGATGCGATATCTCACGAACGAATAGAGAGTTTCGATAGAAATTTAGTACGGTTATTGCAATCGGTGAATCCTGGAACCTTATTGATTTTGAATGCAATCGAATGTACGCCCCCTCCCCTCCTACTTTTTTGAATGAAATTTTGAAAACCTCATAAAAAAATCAGAATCTTCAATATTACATAAATGATCATTTCTCATGTAATTTTTTATTAGCAAACGAATGACATAAGCTTTATAGAATGTGACATGAATCGTTCTCGAGGTATTGTCCGTTTTTTAAATAAATTTATCAAAATATTACATAAAATTAAAAAGTATTAATTGCTGTTAAACATGTTCACTTTTTATAGGCAATATTATACTACAAGTTTGTGAACATCATTCTCGTGAATTTAGTGCGTTCCATTCACAAAAAAATATACTTGGGTAATAGTTTTGTATTTTGACGCCCAACTATTCACCAATAGTAATTTAATTATGCATAAGAAAATATATTCTCTCCGTCTATTTATAACGTTTGGCGATAAATTTAGCAAGCTTAGAGAACAAATTTTTTGAAATACCGTCAACTTAGCGATATTTCGCTCGAGATTAACGAAAAGATCGTCAAAATTTCAGAAATGACCCCAAATTGATGAATAATTTATTAAAATATTTTAATATATATACTATATTGCTTACTGTGGATGCTTATGGCGGATAATTGTCAAGTTAGAATTGCGCTAAATATGGGATAATTGGGTACTTCAAAATAGTTTTACATGTGTCATCCGGAAAAAGAACCAAATGTACAATTCAACATTAAAAACACTGTGCATATTTTTCACAATGGAAGATGTAAAGTCTTTGCATTATGTAAAGAAAGTTATGTGCTGCCCTCCGTGGATTTTATCTATATAAATTCCTAACTTATATATCTAGTTTATTAATCGTAAATTTTTCGATGTAATCTTTTATGTACACTTAATAATGCTATGTTAAATGTTTATATGAAAGATTAAGTACAAGAATAAAAAGTATTTAGATAATCTGTACAGTTTGTAGACATAAACGTCATTACATGATTATAACTATTAGGATAAGATAAAAATTAATTATTATCGTTAATGGGAAAGTTTTATTTATCTTTTTGATTAAAACCAGTGGCTATCGTTTGAGGGAATCATTTTTACTTTCCCTGCAATACATGGTAATGCATAGGGAAAGTATTGGAATGATGTCCAAAATCTGATGTGGGCAGCACATGGCTTTCCCTGCAGACTCACATCCACGTTCTCTTTATTTTAATTAAATTTAATTCTCTTTTAATTCAATTTTCGTTCTCATTTGGTAACTGGACTTATTTTCAAAGATGCCGTAGAGAAAATACGAAAAAACTAAAATATCTCGAGAACGGCTAGTCCTAGTGTAATGGGGTTGATTTTATTCTTTTCTTCGTTAAAAAATCGTCAAAATCTAAATTAAAAAACTACGCATGCTCAAATATATCCTTTAAATGCTTGTTTTATACGTCATTTTTAACGCAGAAAAGAATAAGATCAACCCCATTACACTAGGACTAGCCGTTCTCGAGATATTTTATTTTTTTTCGTATTTTCTCTACGCACCTTTGAAAGTAAGTCCAGCTATTAAATGAGAACGAAAATTGAATTAAAAGTGAATTAAAGGTGAATAAAATTGAATTAAAATAAAGAGAACGTGGATATGAGTCTGCAAGGAAAATCATGTGTTACCCACATCAGATTTTTTATTTCATTTAGCAGCTGGACGTCTTTTCAAAAGCGATGTTGCAGAAAACACGAAATGTTTCGAGAATGGTTATGCTTCATGTCATTATTCTTATTCTTTTCGTCATCCAAAGTGAAACAAGTATTGAATATTTGTGCATACGTAGTTCTTAATTTCAGATTTCGACGATTTTTGCGGGTCATTTCGCGTAAAGAAAAAAGACGGCAGGTTATTGGCTTCCGAATTGCAAAAAAACTCTCATCAGCACCAGAATAAACCACAAGAGACTTATCTACCCAATTTTTTTGGAAATGGATAAGTCAGTTTTCAGCTGGAGTGGATACATACTACATATTACACACACAGAGAGACGTCACGCTACAAATAGTTTTTCCAGGTTCTAAAGTACTCAAAACGTGTAGATGGGTCGAAAACTCGAGTTGCGGTTTTCGACACTATTACAATATTTTCTCTGTAGATTTTTGGCATGGGGGCGAGTAGGGAGAAGGGGTAACTGTGAGGGGTGTGTTTTCAGTTAGTTAGGAATAGGATGTTGAAAACCCAGACCACACGACAGACCCGAAGGTTTACTGTAGCTAAGTGTGTGGCCGGGAACTTTATTTTAGATCCAAAACATTACAAAACAGGTTAAAATTGAATCACAACACAGTTACAACAAGACAAATAAAAGAATGGCAACGACAAAACAAAACATGAAAACAATACAATACAATACAATACAAGAGAGACATAAGAAGGAAAAAAAGAAAAGAGGGGAAAACCCCGAAGGGAAAAAAACCCAATCACAAATGTAGTATAACCAACTAAAACAAAACGAAAAGAAGAACATGAAATACATAAAATACACAGAAATACAAAAAAATACACAAAAATTACGTATAAAATTATATATACAAAAACACATGACAGTTGGGGGATGAAAAACCAAAGTATAAGTTGAGAAACCGAGGATGTAAGGGAATAAAGTCAGGGTGAGAAAATATAATTATAAAAATCCGGGTTAGGGTGTATGCAAAGTATATATACATAATGGGTGTTTTTGATACATACCGAAAAGATTAGGTATATATTCTTTATGGATGATACATAAAAGACGATACATATTAGGTATGGATGATATATAATGGATGATACATATTAGGTATATATACATAATGGAGCGTGATCAAAGTATATATACACAATGGATGTTTTTGATACATACCGAAAAGATTAGGATTGATATACAGTTAATGTACAAATATAAAAACTAAACCATATGAGTTACAGGAGGTGGTAAATATAAAATCTTATAGTGCCCAAGGCACAGGGAGCAGGTTTTATAAAACAGATTTAGAAAGTGTGGGGAGCAGTGAAGGATTCACAGACCAGGGGGGACCCCCAGGCTGATCAAGCAATTTTGTTAGAAATCTCCCTAGCAGCGAGAATAAAGTTTTTAATTTTTGAAATAGAAGATTTGTTTTTAAGAACCCTGGAAAACCAGGTCGCAGAGTTGGCATCAGTGGGACGGGAAAGGTGGAAGGGGAGGGTAAGAGGACAGTTAAAGACAAAGTGGTCGGCATCACCATAAACATTACAAGTGCAATTAGATGAAGATTTATGCTTAAAGAAATGTAAATAATCCAAAAAGGGGCCGTGACCCGTTAAAAAATAAGTTAAATATTGATTGGAAATTAAAAGATCAGGGTCAACACAGGGAAGAAATTTCGAAATTCTCGCAGGGTCATGGGTTCGGGGGGAGATATAATCGTTTAAATATGACTGCCAAAGATTTTTAAGAAGAATTTTACAGTGCTTTTTTAGAAGAGAGTAAGGGAAGGGGGATGTGTAAGGGAGAGCCAGAAGTGGTTGCTAATTTAGCATGATGATCTGCGACCTCATTACCAAGGTTATTCGCGTGGGCTTTGACCCAAGAAAGATTTATAAGTTTATTGGAAGTATTAGCTTTAATTTTAATTTTTTGAAGAAAGTTAGATTTGTTATTGATTGATTTGAATGCCATGATCGAGGAGAGACTATCGGAGAAGATGTTAACTTTAGTGTTGTTATCGGTTGCCCAGGATATAGCGAAATCTATGGCTGCAATTTCGGCCTGGAATACTGTATTCTCACCATCTAGTTCGGAATAGGATGTGTGATATCTCTGCAGTCTATTAGACCTTGAGGGATTGAACAGTGCGTTTTAGAAAAATTAGAAAATGCTAGCTGAAAATCAACGACCGCTGAAAATAAGCAGCCCCCGAATAACGTACATTTCGCGTTCTGCATTCATTCGGAAAATCGAAAATGTTGGTGTGAGGAATACCCCACAGAAGAAAATATTGGGAAACTGAAATGGCTCACTTTTTCCCTTTCGAATTTTCTACCCGTACACCCAATTTGAAGTCGCTATCTCATACTGAGGCATGCAATTTTATCATTTCACCTTTCGAACGTTTTATGTGGAGCACCCTCTTTAATGATCATTTATGAAACACTCTTTTCGTCTTGAATTTTTTATCAAATGATTAGCCCATATTCCCCATTTCAAGCCTCATCCAATTTTAAAGTTGGCGTTTCTCGTGTATCGCAAATCGAACTTTTGGTGTGTGACATCCTCTAAAGTAGCAAATATTTTGAAATCTGAAATGGCACACTTTCTTCCTTTCGAAGGATATACCCATATACTAAATTTGAAGTCTATTTCATCGCAAAGATTTTTTTTTTTTTTTATCATTTCACTTTTAAAACGTTTGGGTGAGCGGAATCCCCCCAAATAACAAATATTGGAAATTTTCTATTGCACACTTTATTTCTTTTGAACTATCTACCTATACACCCAATTTGAAGTTTCTATTCCATCGCGAAACCTATTTTTCTACCATTTCTCGAACGTTTTCGTGTGGAGTAATCAACCCCTTAAATGAGCATTTTTGAAAAACTCTATTCTTTTGTTTCTATCCGATTGTCTTATATACCAAATATCAGGCCTTTATTATATTTTAAAAGTAGGCGTTTCTCATTTATTCGGAAAATCGAGCGTTTGGGTTTGGGACACCCCTTAAAGTAGAAAATATCGGAAAACTGAAATTGTACAGGCTCTTCCTTTCAAACTATCCACTTGTACACCCAATTTTAAGTATCTCAAAGAATGCTTTTTCGTCATTTCGCCTTTCGAACGTTTTTCTCTGCATGTGGAAACTCCTTTCATAGATCGAATTGTATTTTTACTTTCTCAAACGTTATTGTTCTTGCGAAAATGTTGGACTGATGTCCGTCTGTTTCTTGTGTATAGGAAGCACATATTTCTTAGGGTGTTGCAGACATTTTACGCAGAGCCATATTAAGGCAAGGGCTCTTGAAGACCCTATTACAAAGGGGCTCCCCAAACTGGCTCATGTAAATATGAACAAACATTTTGAAGCAATTTTCGCGTGTTTAACGGGTGAGGATTTCAGAGCAAATTTTTATATATTTCACAATAAAAATATCAAAAGTGTCATTTTCATTCATTAAAATACACTATTCATATAAAAGGAAAAAAATTCTAATAATTCTTCGATATCAGAATTTTATTTCAGTTAGGTTAGGATGCGTCCCAAATTCTTTGCTTGAAAGGTTCATGATTCTACGGCACCACTGACTTTGTAATAGGAAATTTTTATTGTTTCTACCACTTGTAAAGTTTACATGTCTTTTTCTCCTCTTGAGATGCCTTTGTGGAGGATGTTTACTTAATCTGTCCAAAATGACTTAACTCAAACTCAGAGTACTTCATAATACTTCAGAGTACTTCAGAGTAATAGTACTTCAGAGATATTTCGACCTTTCGGTCCGAGGGCAACAACACAGGACGGCGCTGCTTAAATAGAACTCAGTTTATTGGGAACTTGACAGAAATGACAACAGCTTGCTGTTTAAAGCAACGGATGACCTATACAATTCACTTAGGATTTTATTCCTTAAATATTGACCTTAGACATATATAATAAATTACAAAGTTGCGTAAAAAAAGATACAGAATTTTATGAAATCGAGTAAAATTTTCAAGGGAATTAAATTTTAAGAAACACAAAATTTGAATTTTTATACCACCCCCGTACAATAACATTTCCAATGAGTAAAAGGTGTCCCATACACTAATAAGGTGATGTATAAAATTTCAGCATTTTATCAAAAAAATCCTAGAGATATGAAAAGATAAAAATACTAACTTAAACCACTTTTCGATGCATCGACATGGGTTCTCAGAGGGGAAAAATCATGTCGGGATATCGCGTTTCAGGGGTCATACACAAATTACGAAAGAAAACAGAGATTATATAAATAAATAATAATTCTGCTATTTATTGGTACAAAAGTGTCTGCACTGTGTAGAAATTATAACTGTACACAAAGATTACAAAGCTTATTCAAAATGTTTTCCATCCATGCCAAAGATCCATTAAAGATAAGAGGCAGATATTATTTGATTATGTTGCATTTCTGCGTTGCGTCATTTGCACTCTTGTTGTAAACATTTATATTTTAATGTGTGATTACCAACTTTGTACGGGGCCGTATAAAAATTTAAATTTTGTATTTCTTTAAATTTAATCCTCTGAAAATTTTTAGATTTCATAAAATTCTGTCCCTTTTTTTACGCAACTTTGTAATTTATTATATATATCTAAGATCAATATTTAAGAAATAACAGCCGAGATCAATGTTTTTGGGACACCCTGCACACTAATTGTTATTGCACAAGATCGGAATAAATAACAGATATACAAGGTACTACAATATACTAGGCTGGTTATAATACTTACACGGATACGCATTTACAAAGCGTATATGCTTACCCGGTATTTTGTTGTTTCGCCCCATATTGCGGTCACACCCCGAATACTAGATTCTTCCTAGTCATCTTTGTATCGAATGAGGGTTTCCTTCCACTCACTCCTCGAATCCTTCATCCTCGTCTCAAGAACCCGTCTTTCATTCCGAGACCACTACTCAAGAACACTCTTTTCATTCCAAGCACTCTGAAAACGTCACGATCCGAAACACATTCCTACTTTACCGTAGGAACGCAGAAAATGCTGATTAGCTCGGTCTGATGGGTCTATCAACCGAACCAGTTAGATCGGTTAGTTTAAGTAAACACAAATTATAAAGCAAACCGAGGGAAATAATAATCGGAAGGTTATTTAGCCCTCACACACTCCCTCATATTTTATGACTCTCTTCTTTTTCTAATCCTATTTTATGACTCCCTTCTTTTATTAACCAACCTGAAGTATACCTGCTATTTTACCTGTATTTAGGTTGGGATGATGTATCTCTAAGAACTGTTTCGAATTTCTTTTTCTTTCAGTACTTTTTTTCTGAGATAAAGATAAAACGAAAACTTTATGGTTATCCGCAATTAATTAAAAAAAATTATATTTTTCACTATGTTTTGATATGCTTTTAGTTTGATATCCTGCTCCATTTGTTTCAATGTGCTTTATTTTTTGACCAACTTATTGTTTTCATTTCCCTCTAGAAATTCGAATTTTTGTGTTTATTGTCATTCGACCCCCTTATGTGCTAAATTTCGAGACAGCCGGATGAAAAGGTCACATTTAAAATATGGGAGGGGTTATAGATGGATATAGACAGTTGTATCCACTTTTTTAATTACAGAATTCTAAAAATAGATTATATTCAAATTAATCTCTAAATCGTAAATACAATTGATTTTAGCACTCCACACCTCTGCTGTAAAATATCTTGCATACTTCCATAATTATATGAACGAAGGAAATGCATAAAGGAAATATAGAATATGTGCCGATTATTAATTTTGTTGATTAAAATTAATATTGTCAAAAATGCATTTTACATTAAAATTAATTATTTATTAGTATATTAATTATACATGTAATCTGTTCTAAAACTTACTGCTGTGTACATTGCGTTGGTGGCCGCAAAACCCACCTATTTCTGTGCTTAACGGGATACTAAGTTAACAAACTAAAAATTAAGGTTAATAGTAAAGGAACAAACATTTATTTATCACATACTCAATTTACACTCTTTAGTTTTACAAATTAAATAAATATCACAATAGTGGAATACATCTCAATGGTAGTTCGGGGGGTGTAATGCCAGATGAATTGATATTTGGTTGGAGCACGTGGTGGGATGCATTAATTAGCTTTTCCTTAAAAACACAAATTTAGACACAGAGGTTATCCTAATATAGTTTAATTGTACGGTACCTGATCTTCTTTCATATAACTTGGGTAACACCGATGCTTTGTCACACTTTACACTTGCAATACCAGATGAACATGAGCTCTCCTTCGAATTCCGATATCAGAGACGCACACACAACTCTGAATTCTGCTACCGTCGCTTCTTCTTGACTAGTCTAACTCCAACAGCCTGCCTTGACCAATTCTGACTCCCACTTCGAGCAACTCTCACTTATATCCCTTTTTCGGTCGGCGGTCCACGTGCTGAAATGTAGAGCTGAGGGCTAATCCGTAGACATGGCGTCGCCGTCTCGGTTGCCGCCAAACGGCTTAGCGTGGTGTGTAAACATGGGCGTGGTATGTAAGATATGGGGCCACCTGTATATTATCGCCCATCTGCTTAGCGTGGGGATAATCCGCCCGCATTCCTGGTTCCATTATTTTTTAATCCTTCCAAATATTTATTACTTTACATTTCTGGCATTACATTCTCACCCCCCCCCCCCGCGAAAAAAAAGTCCAAAAGTTACTCTCCCACAGTTTCACCCCAGTGGTAAGAAATTAAGTTCACAATGGTTCCTCGCAAACACATAAGTTCATCCATCGTGAGAAAGGCTGAGTTCCACTTTTTAGCCTCGTACAACTCATAGCTTTGATAGTTCTTTGTAGTTTCTTGATAGTTCCCTGTCAAGTTAGTCCATTATTCATAATTGACACAATGTACCATAAATTACATGAGGATTACCAACATTCACATTATTATTAAATTGTAAATTTTGATATATATTATTTGCAATGCATAATTTTCATTTCTCCTTTTACATAATTATTTACATACGTCATATCATTACATAACAGCATTCATTACTTTATTATTATTATACATTTTCTTGTTATCATTTCATTTTGTAACATATTGTAGTAGTGCAACTATCAACTTCCGATTCTTGGTTATGGTTGAATTCCATACCACCATTTTATTTATAAATTACTTTGTTATTTCACTTTTTTTTTTTTTTTTTTTTTTTTTTTTTTTTTTTTTTGAACTTGCCATATATGTAATGTCAGAAATACATAACATACTTTTTGAAATATACTTATATCCACAATTTAAAACATATACATATACACTCAATTATCAATTTCTATTTATGACATTAATTACAAACTTTTTACATATTTTTCATATTCTTTGTTTTATGAAATTACTATTTACAACAATTCGAGGGCGAAAATTATACCCTCTGGCATTATAACAAACCTCATCATCATTTCTATTATTTTCACAGTTTAATTGCTTTTCTTTAGTGACCTTCCCTTCCTTAATTTGACTTTGATCATTATTTCTAATCACTTTCTCATTTTGATTTTTTTCTTTGTCCTGTGTGTGTGTGTGGTTTGATTCGCTTTCGTCACTATCTTTCAAATATTGTTTTCGCTCCGCTGCCATGTATAGTTTATTTATGTGCACTTTATAAGTTTTATTTTCATCACTTTTAAGACATATTATAACATTATTATTTCGGACTAATTTCGTAATTCTAAATGGTCCATCATATCGATCCTCTAATACCCTTGGTTTTAGGAACTTTTTTAGGTACACTGTCGCTCCTATAAATATATCGTTTTTTCTCACTATTTTATATTTCTTTATTTGTTTGTCATTTATCAGCTTTTGTTGTTCCGATGCGTCTTTCACGACTTTATCTATATTTTTTAAATGCTGTGCCACATAATTTTTATAATTATTTACATCACTATACATTATATCTATTTCTTCCTTACTTGGTATGTTTGTTTGTTTAATATTTTCAAATGGCAATGATAAATCTCTAAGATAGAACAGGAATGAAGGCTCAAATCCTGTATTACTGTTAATAGTGTTATTCACATAAAACTTAAACCATTTTAAAGATTCATCCCATTCAAACGTAGTCTTTGACAAACACATTATACATTGTTTCATGTCTCTGTGTATTCTTTCACAACGACCTAAAGAACTTGGGAAATAAACCGAACTGTATCGCCTTTCAATATTTAATGCATTTGTAAAATCTATGTATTCTTTACTTTTAAAAATTTGAGCATTATCGCTTTGAATAATAATTGGAACTCCATAAGTTGTCACGAAGTTTGTTAGCTTATTCACTATTGTTTTAGCAGTAATGTCTCTGACTGCATAGGCCTCAAAGTATCGTGAAAACATGTCTACAATTGTAATTACAAAATTATTTCCTCCATTACTGCGCGGTAGTTTTCCTACGCAATCCAGTTGTAAATATATTCCTGGTTTTAATATTTCTGGCATAGCCTGAAGTCTGGCTGGTGGTATATTTTTGTGTTTTACTAATAAGCATTGATTACAAGACTTACAAAAATTTTCCACGTCTTGGAAAGCCCCTATCCAAAAATATTTTCTTGAAAGTAATTGGTATGTCTTTTTTACTCCGAAATGAGGGAAATGTGCTATCTCTATTATCTTTCCCTTTAGCGAGTGCGGTATTACAATCTTACTCTCATTTATTTTCCTATACGTTTGTCTTTTATTTTCCTTCTTTACCATTAACAGTTTATTTTGGCTATCAATATAGTATACCTTGTTATTGTGATATCGGTTTCTTCCTTTTTGTAATTCCTCTCTAATTTTACTTAATTTTTCATCTACCATTTGTTGCTCTAATATTTTCTCCACATTTATCTCATCATTTTTAATTAAAGTATTTACATATTTGATTTGGTTATCATTGTCAAATACATATCTCGAGCAATAATCACTTGCGTTATTTTCACCTTTTTGATATTTGAATTTAAAATCATACTGACTTATGTCAATTAGCCACCTCGATATGATATTTGGCATTTTATCTAATTTTATGTGGTACATAAGGGATTTTGCGTCACTCAGCAAGGTGAAACTCCTTCCGAACAGATATTCTCTGAAGTGTTGTAAGGATGCGTGTATAGCTAGCAATTCTAGCTTTATTGCAGGATAACGCTTCTCTGCCGGGTTCACAGGTCTTGAATAAAATTCGATAACATGATCGACTCCATTTACACTTTGCATCAAAATACTACTAATTCCCTTACCTGAGCCATCCGTAGTTAAGACAAACGGGTTTACTTCATCAGGCTGTCTTACAACTGGTTCTTTAAAAATTGCATTTTTTAATTTTTCAAAAGCTTTTCTACATTCATTATTCCACTCGAACCTAACATTCTTTTTTGTCAAATTTACCAACGGTTCTGCAATTTGTGCATAATTTTTTATCAGACCTCTAAAATAGTTTGTTGTCCCAAGAAAGCTTTTTACTTGTTTAACCGTTTGGGGTTGTTTGAAATTTTGCACTTTTGCACAGTTTTTTATTGATGGGCTTATACCATTCGCATTTACTTTATATCCTAAAAATTCAATTTGCGATTTGCATATCTGTAACTTCGCCGGGTCGAGTGTTAAATTATTTTCTTTCAATCTTTGGAAAACAATTTTGATTTTCTCTAACATTTCGTCGTTATTTTGTGCGCATATGACTAAGTCATCTAAGTAAAAGTATATTTTTAACTCTGATAGATCTCCTAACACTTTGTTCATTAAAAGTTGAAAATATGCTCCTGAGTTTTTAAGACCAAACGGAATTCTTTTAGGATTAAAATTTCCCATAAAAGTTGTGAACGTTAAGGCCTTTCTATCTTGTTTTCTTAGTTCGATCTGAAAAAACGCCGCCTTCAAATCCATAACTGTATAAATTTTACTACCAGCGATATTTTGTAATATATCCTTCACCTTTGGTAAGTTTATTGGCAAAAGTGGTAAATACGCGTTTATGGCCCTATAATCAATAGCAAGTCTATATTTAGGTTCTTCATTTGGTTTACTTGGTTTCTTTACAAGAATAATGGGACTAGCGTACGTGCTTTGTGAACTTTCAATAATGTCATTTTCCAATAATTCCCTAATTTCTTTTTGCGCAATTTCTCGTACTGCTCTCGGAATTGGGTATGGTCGACTCTGAATAGGATAATTGTGCATAAGTTCGATTTTCGGTACTATTGCTGATGTTTTACCTAGGGTAGCATATGACTTTGAAAAAACCTCTGTATTGGTCATCATTAATGCAATAACTTTATTTCTATCTTCCTTATTTAAGTGCTGTACTTGAAAATCGTCTGGAGATATTTCTTTCTTTCTTAATTCCCGAATTTGTTGATAATCTGTTTTATTTAAATTTTGAATATTATTAATTTCCAACGTGGGTTTACTGCTTTTATTTTTTGTATCAACAATTTCGATTTGTTCTGTTATTATACCCACGTTCATATTTTTATTAAGTGTAATTTGGCAATTTTTTTCATTGTATAACAACATTCTAATCTTATTTTTATTTTCTATACTTTGGATCGCTTCATCCGTGATTAATGTTCTTGCCATTTTTATTGGAGAAAATAAAACATCCTGTCCCTCATTTAATTCCTGTGACAAAATCAATTGGACTATTTCTGACTCCCCTGGCTTTAATGTTATTTTTCTTTTCAATTTAGCGAAAATCTGCTTTTCCTCTTTCTTTTTAACATTCTTATTCTTATTACTTTCATTAGAACTTGGTAACCATTTTTCATCATTTACATTATCGCGAGTGCTACAATTTTGCATATTAGAGTTTTTTCTATCGTTATCGCTTTCATTATCCTCGCTTATTCTACCTTCATTCTCATTATTGAATTCATTACAACAATTATTTATTTCCTCATATTCGTCGTCATCATTATCATCGCTTATTCTATCTTCATTCTCATTATTGGATTCATTATAACAACTATTTATTTCCTCATATTCGTCGTCATCAGTATTATAATTTTCATAATTACTATTATATCTATTTTCATCACGAATTCCCTGGCTTTGTGGTTTTTGTTTTGAATTCTGTATTGGGTTTGTATTTTCACTTTTATACAATTTAATCGCAGTATTCCCAAATTGTACTTCGTTATCTTTTGTATTTAAAATTGCTTTATGTGAGGATAAAAAGTCGTAGCCTAAAAGCACTTTATATTGCCCCTGAAAGTTCTGTTTTGTCACGAAAAAATAATTTTTGCATGCCTTTTCCCCAATTCTAAATGAAAATTGAATGCAATTTAAAAATTCTATATTTTCTTTAGTAAACGTCTGAAGTATTACTCTTCTGGTTATGTATTTTATTTTTACATTTCTATTCTGTTTTAGTTTTTGAAATGTTTCCAAATCTATAATACTAACTTGAGCCCCACTATCAATTACACTTATTATTTTTATTCCTTTGCAATCTATTTCTACCATCGGTAATTGTGGGCTAGATACGTTTTCACATTCGCTTGAAAGGATACTTTTGGTATCATATTTTGCTTTATCATTATTTTCATAATATTGTCCTCTCTTCAAATTTGTATAGTTTTGCCAGTCATCTCCATTTTTGTTATTTCTATATGTTTGTGAACCGAATTTATTTATTTCTCTGGAATTTGTACGATTCGTTCCTTGGTCCCAAATTCCAGCTCTTAGTTTAAATTACTATTATTATTGTTTCTCTCATATGTGTTTGATCTTATATTTCTTCCGTTGCGCCCCCTAAAATTTCCTCTTATACTTTGCCTCTCTCTATTTTCTACGTTGGTTTCTAATTGATCGTAATAATTTCTTTGATCATTATTATTTCCTTGATATTCCCTATTATTTCTATCATATCCTCCTCGTTCAAAATTTCTGAGATTTTCGTTTCTGTTTCCTCTGATATAATTTGTTTGCTCCAACCCATATTGCTGATAATTCATTCGTTTGGGATTCCTTGCAAATGCAGTATTACACTCATTGTACCAGCAATCTGAGAAATAATGTCCATTTTTTCCGCACCCTATGCAAAAAACAGCTCGTTCCATGGATTGATTTGGTATATTTTGCAATTTTAATTTATTAATTTCTAAAGTCAAATCTTGAACCTGTGTTGTAAGTAACATTTCTTTCAGTTCGTTATGTGATTCTTCTGGAGTCCTATCATTAAGAATTATTTCAAACAGTTCGGCATCTTTTATGGCATCTTCAAACCGCTGCGGATCTTTTTTCTTCACTTCAATTGCCAAATCAGGGCGTAATGCGCTAATGAATTTTCCCAACATTATTTTATTGGTTATTTTCTCTACCTCTCCATCTGTTGTATCCTTAAGGTTCAAAAATTTACGCGCTGCGTTTTTTATTTTTAGCACAAGCTCGTCCACTGACATATCAGGCGTTTGTTTTATTTTATTGAAAGCGTCCTGTTCTTGCGTTATCGTTATTCTGTTTGAAAATTTATTTATTAGTAATATTTTTATTTTATCAAACTCCTTTTCGTTTTGTAATTCAGGGTTTTGAATTAAAAACTGCATAGCCTTATCTTTTAATCTGGTTTTAATGATAGCCACTTTATGCTCTTCCTTCCAACTTGCTAACTCCGCTAATTCATCAAATTGTTTTATAAAGAAATTTATATCTTCCTCCTTACTCCCACTAAATAATGGCAGGATCTGCATTACTGGAATATCCATATTTTTATTATTTCTATCCAATTTACTATAATTTTTAATTGATATTTATTGAACTTTTCACCACTTTTTTAACTGGTCCCATTCCTATATCCCATTTTTCTAATTATACCTTCGATCTCATTTAGAAGAACCATTTTTTCCATTTCATTGATAAAACTTTACATAATCATACATATAACATAAGGAGAAATGAGAATTGTGCACAATATTTTCACAATCATCTATGTCGCCACCAGTTGTCCAACCTTATCAATATTTATTTTTTATTATTATTATTCCTTTTATTTTTATTAATTTCATAAATCCTTATTTTATTCCCGTTACTGCTAAAGTCACGAGCACCAAATGCGCCGATTATTAATTTTGTTGATTAAAATTAATATTGTCAAAAATGCATTTTACATTAAAATTAATTATTTATTAGTATATTAATTATACATGTAATCTGTTCTAAAACTTACTGCTGTGTACATTGCGTTGGTGGCCGCAAAACAAACCTATTTCTGTGCTTAACGGGATACTAAGTTAACAAACTAAAAATTAAGGTTAATAGTAAAGGAACAAACATTTATTTATCACATACTCAATTTACACTCTTTAGTTTTACAAATTAAATAAATATCACAATAGTGGAATACATCTCAATGGTAGTTCGGGGGGTGTAATGCCAGATGAATTGATATTTGGTTGGAGCACGTGGTGGGATGCATTAATTAGCTTTTCCTTAAAAACACAAATTTAGACACAGAGGTTATCCTCATATAGTTTAATTGTACGGTACCTGATCTTCTTTCATATAACTTGGGTAACACCGATGCTTTGTCACACTTTACACTTGCAATACCAGATGAACATGAGCTCTCCTTCGAATTCCTATATCAGAGACGCACACACAACTCTGAACTCTGCTACCGTCGCTTCTTCTTGACTAGTCTAACTCCAACAGCCTGCCTTGACCAATTCTGACTCCCACTTCGAGCAACTCTCACTTATATCCCTTTTTCGGTCGGCGGTCCACGTGCTGAAATGTAGAGCTGAGGGCTAATCCGTAGACATGACGTCGCCGTCTCGGTTGCCGCCAAACGGCTTAGCGTGGTGTGTAAACATGGGCGTGGTATGTAAGATATGGGGCCACCTGTATATTATCGCCCATCTGCTTAGCGTGGGGATAATCCGCCCGCATTCCTGGTTTCCATTATTTTTTAATCCTTCCAAATATTTATTACTTTACATTTCTGGCATTACAGAATGCATCAAATTTTAATTAAAAGAAATCTAGTATATATCATATTTTAATTAAAGGTTCATTTTCAATCAAACTGCCAACTTCTTCTCCAGTTGAATCTTATAAAAATTGAGAGAGAGACGTTAATAATTTTGTTTCAATTTATCCCGTTTTCCTGATCATGGATAAATATTATCTGGATCTAACTAAACTCTGATTAATTGAATATACCGTTTTTGTTTACTTAAGGAGGATACAATAAACATTATTTTTTTCTTTTGAAAGGTTTACATTACTGACACAAAGAATACAGTACACCACAAGAACAAAAAGCGATCATTGGGGCCCAGTAGGGCCTTCTTTTCCGGCAAGGCACGTCAGATGATATTTACCTTCAGAGCTTTAAAGTAATTACATTTGAGAAGTAATTTGTTTTCCATGTTGAATATAGAATTTTTTCCGGACTTATGATTAAGTATAAGTAGTTACTATAAATAAGTAATACAGTTATATAGTACATATTAAGAGTATAGTTAATATATAAAGTTTAAGTTAATTCAAAACTTGTATTCTATTTTCACAATAATTTTATTCAGTTATATACGACCGTCTTACAACAAGGAGAGGAAAATTTTCAGCTTTATACCTATCTTGTAGCCGAGTCCTTCCCACAGCTCAATGCTGAAAAGATTCTTCAATAGACTTTCGCACTGGGATGCAAAATTATCTTTCTACACATTGTTGTGGTATGAAAATTGAATGTAATTGACTTCTTTGATCAGCCTTCGCGAGTCATAAACCAAAGGAATATGTCAGTCATGGAGCCCGTCATCGGGTTTGATGAACGGACAAAGCCAGAATTGATGCAATAAAGGAGAAAAGCTCCTCCCCACTTCACTAAACGAATGACTGGAAAATTCCGAATGAATGTGAACACACACATAAACTCATACGAGTATCTTACACCTGTACTGCGACGATTTTCGTATGATACAGGAAACGCATGGAATACATTGCCAAATTGTGGTTACCTGGCAAAGAGCCCAACAACTTGGCGATCTATTTCTAAATTAATTAATTAAAAATAGTTTTTCTTATTTTATAAACAAAAGGTGTCAAAAGAAGGAGAAGACATCCTAGTTTTGAAGATAACATTATATTTCAGGGAATTTTTATGTTCAGTATAGCGAAAAGTGAAAGTTCAGCGAAGTTCAGTATAGTGTTAGGAAAGTTAGCGAAGTTCAGTATAGTGAAATCGGCGTCTAATGTCCTATAAAAATAGGAAGGACTTTGACCCCAAGGTAAGTGGACGTAAGCGTTTCTTTTAGTAGACCTTGGATTGGACGGAACCCATCAAAATAGGTCCCACAGTTTGTGTGTGGCCAGACTTTTATTAACACTTTACAACAAAGTTGAAAAGTGTTTATGACTTTGCTCATTCATTCTGTCTGTCTGTCCGTTAGCACGATAACTGCCGTAAAAATGACTTAATCAAAATGAAATTTTAGTACTATGCTGTTCAGACGGTCTGTAGGACCTATGGGAATATAAATGAATAATATCACCCAATTAGTTTTGGATTGAACCCCGGTTGAAAAAATGAAATACATTGAGCCCTATGGGACCTAATTCTTCAAACATTTTTTAAGCGGATTTAAAATTCACAAATTGCTTCGAAAATTTTAGGTAATATTCAAATTGTTCCATAAAATAGATAAAAAAAAAATTCAGCGAAATATATTCAGTAATTTTTTAAATAAAAATTAAAATAATAATGACACCTCTTATATGAAGTGATTACGTGACCATGATATGAAAAGATCACATCACCCACTTCAAAATGTCATATGGCATCCATCTTGTCTCAAAATCGTGATTTTTTAAGTTATTTTTAATTCATATTGAGTGTTGTATCCGTCCTAAAACCACTTTATTTTTGCTTAAATTCTGTGCATCTGCATACTGAAACAACGCAATGACAATATATATGAGTTTCAATGCTCATCCAAATTTGATTATTTCTACAACGAAGCCTATTTTTCACTTATGTGAAATGTAAATAGCAAAATATGTAGAATGAGTTGTATTAGAATTGCTGTATTTCTTTAACACAAAATTATTTAGCCCCTGGAGTCTGCATAGTTGATATGAATGAAATATTCATTGATTTTACAAAGAGAAGGACGATTTTTTTCGATAAAGTTTTAAGCATAGAGTTTAATTACTTGTAGCTCCATGGTCTTAATTTTTAAATAAAATAAATTATTATAGTATTGTGATGAATGAAATGAATGGGAAAAGGTATGAATGAAATGCTGTTTTATAGAGAGATCCAGGCGTGTTATTTTTTCTATGACGTCATTTGAATGAATTTCAGTTGTTTTCGATGAAGTTTTCAAATATAATAAATTATCGCAGTATTATGATGGTTTTAAAAATATTACCGAGGAATGTATCGCATTTTAGAGATGTTTAAACCAGGCAATTTATATTTCAATGCCCCGTCATTTGAATAAAGTTTATTTTTTTCAATGAAGGTTTAAGTTTTCAAATATAATAAATTAATGTAGTATTGTGATAAGTTTTAAAATATTACCGAGGAATGTATTGCATTTTAGACTTGTTTAAATAAAATTGCATTGAATTTGGAAAGTGTTTCATAATCAATGCTTTAAGCATGATTGATCTTTCTTGTTCAAACATTTTTTAAGCGGATTTAAAATTCACAAATTGCTTCGAAAGTTTTAGGAAATATTCAAATTATCCCATAAAATATATATAAAAAAAATGTCAGCAAAATATATTCAGTAGTTTTTTAAATAAAAATTAAAATAATTATGACATCTTTTATATGAAGCGATCACGCGACCATTATATGAAGAGATAACGTGACCCACTTCAAAATAAAATATTGCATCCATCTTGTGTCAAAATCGTGATTTTTAAAGTTCTTTTTAATTTATATTTAGTGTTGTATCCGTTCTAAAACAGCTTTATTTTTGCTTAAATTCTGTGCATCTACATACTGAAACAACGCAATTACAATATATTTTAGTTTAAATGATCACCCAACTTTGATTTCTACAACGAAGCCTAATTTTCACTTATGGAGAATGTAAATACTAAAAGATGTAGAATGAGTTGTATAATAATTGCTGCATTTCTTTAACGCAAAATTATTTAGCTCATGGAGTCTGCAATATAGCTGATATGAATGAAATATTCATTGATTTTACACGACGATTTTTTCGATGAAGTTTTAAGCATAGAGTTTAATTACTTGTACCTCTATGGTCTTAAGTTTTTAAATAAAATAAATTATTATAGCATTGTGATGAATGAAATGAATGGAAAAAGTTTATGAATGAAATGCTGCTTTTATAGAGAGAGCCAGGCGTGTTTTATTTCGATGACGTCATTTGAATAAATTTCATTTGTTTTCAATGAAGTTTTTAAATATAATAAATTATTGTAGTATTATTATAATTTTAAAAATATTACCGAGGAATGTATCGCATTTTAGAGATGGTTAAACCAGGCAATTTATATTTCAATGGCGTCATTTGAATGAAGTTCATTTTCTTTGATGAAGTTTTAAATTTTCAAATATAATAAATTAATGTAGTATTGTGATCATTTTAAAAATATTACCGAGGAATGTATCGCATTTTAGAGATGTTGAAATAAAATTGCATTGAAGTTGGAAAGTGTTTAATAGAGGCAGGCGTTTTCTCGTGATGGCTCGGCTGCCAGATTGCGGGTTCGAGTCCCGCCTGCGGGCATGGATGTTGTAATGTCTTATTTGGGGCAGAAGTCAGACTTCTACCTTCGGGTGCCCCGGGTCATTAGACTAAACAGAAGCAGTGCACTCATTCTTCCTTAAATGTAATGTTAAGGACACGACAACAACAACAACAAGTGTTTAATAATCAATACTTTATGCATGATTGATCTTTTTTATTGATCTTCTGTCGTCCTTTTTTCGTCATTTGTGCAACAATTGATCTGTAGCAATTCAAACATGGGTCTATGTCCGCTAATAAAAACATCACAGAATCAGGCCCCGCTGACTGTCGGACATCGCGCGTAGTAATAGCTATTTGTGCTACAGGTGTTCTGTGGCTCATAGAGTACAACATGAAAATCAGAATTTGTGAATTTTACCTTGGCGACAAAAGGGCGGTTCTTACGTTGGCGACAAAAGATAACAAAAGACGTGGAAAAAGTTGCCAGAATGAAATGTTGCGATTTTTACCTTGGCGACAAAAGGACGGAAAAAGGGTTGCCAGAATGGAATGTTGTCCAAATTATAGCAGGGATTGGCAGAATCTCACCTAAAATGCGCAAGAATAAAAAAATGATTATACTACATCTGTATCGTTTTTGCCTTTGAATTAACACCACGTACAAATTAAAATGATTTTTCGTCCGAACAGAATGACAGCATTCATTCATACTCACGCGCAAAATCCTCACCAAAATGCAAGTGACATTTAATGAACATTCCGTGAAGTGAATGGGCAAGTTCTATGATGCCAAAAGTACAAAACCATTGTAAAAAGTATCTTCTCCTGTGAATGGATCGAACTAAATCCACGGGATGAATGGTAAAATATGTGTTATATAATATTGCATATAAAAGTGAACCTATTGGAAAATTTATCTGAAAAGAGAAAAGGAATTTTTCTAGAATGGTTCATGCTAGCATTCTAAAATTTGTGTCATTCGCTTACCTAATAAAAAATGAAGTATGAAAATGATTATTTATTTAACAGTATTAAACATTCCGATGTTATAGTTTTAAAAAAATATTATTCGAAACTCAAGCAATATCTCGAGAACAAGTCGTGTAAACGTTCTGAGGTTTGTTTCATTTGTTTTCTAATGAAAAATTACCCATGAAATAATTACATATTTATCATTCTTCAATGTCCTCATTTTTAAATTTTTTTTTTCAAAAATTCATTTCAAAATTTGGGGGGTTTGAAAATCCTATTGCATTTAGAATCAACTGGGTTCCAGTATGGTTGTAATAATTGTACCCCATTTTTTTTTAATCGAAACGCTCGTTCGTGAAATGTCGCTTCCAGACTCACGACATACACACTAACACACAGATCCGGCCACACGTTTAACTGCCGTAAACCTTTGGTTTGGCTGTGTGGTCTGGACCTTCCACACTAACACACAGTATACACACATATATACACATACACGATCGATTCGAGTTCAGGGATGCTTGAAACGTGCTCTTCCGGCGAAAACGCGAATCCGAATATTCGACCCCGTCACAATACTTTCCCTTATACAAGATCAAAAAGTTCGGAGACTGCGCTGATATCTTTAACCCTGATTGGAGGAGAGGGAAACTATTTTACCGTGGCGTAGAGGTACATGTGACGTGAGATGTGAAAAGGAAGAAGCAGGTCCGCAGTGCAGGGTTTTCCTAGACAATGCGTGTCAGTGAACTGTAGTCGTTCGCGTTCGTCGAAAATGGAAATGACGTTTGAAGAACAACGTGTGAATATCAAATTCTGCCAGCGTTTGGGGAAATCGCCGACAGAAACATTGCACCTGCTAAAAACACCTGCTTTTTCCTTTTCACATCTCGCGTCGCATGTGCCTCTACGCCACGGTAAAATAGTTCCCCTCTCCTCCAATCAGGGTTGGAGATATCAGCTCAAATTCCGAACTTTTTGATCTTACCTTGTATACTATGTATGTAGGGAAAGGAAAAATGAGTCCTCAGTGGGGAAAATTCACAAAGACTCCTGCTTACAGTTCTCAAACATTTCTTCAGTGAGTTATTTTTGATTTTAAAGAATGCAAGCTGCAGGACAAAGTCCCGGTAACAGCGTGCAAGATAAAATACATTACAAAATATACACATTAAAATGCAACCTATTGACAACACATGATTTTCGAAAACACCTACACATGAACACATACATTAAAATATTTACAACACAGGATTTTTAAAATGCATTTCCGATGAATGAAATATTATCGAGATGATCGGGGAAGCTGTTGTATAGTTTACAAAAACGACTTATCGCACAATAACAGCCCATATTCGAGCTAAAATTCCTTACAGCAAATAGATCCATGTTTCTGGTTGAACACAGGGGAACACGAAACCCGATCCCACCCGAGTCAGGGGAAAGCCATTGAACAGATTTCTGAAGAATGAAAATAAAATGGAATCCCTTCTGTTCTGTAAGTTTTTAACATTAAATATATCACGTAGAAAAGTAGCAGATAAGGCATAACAAAAATACTAGTTTTCCTATAATATAGATATCTCAAGAATTTATTTTGAATAATCTCTCTTGTTTGCATGAACAGCATGAAAAGGCCCCCACACCACAGACGTATGTATGTTCAAGCCCAGACCTGACTAGGGCATTAAAGAGAACAATGATGGTATCCTCATTCGTAAAATCCTACGCCATTCTCATAATGTAACAGAGTTTTCTGTGGGATTTAGCACACATGTCAGAAATATGAGGAGAAAAGAAGAAATCAGACGTATAAATAATTCCACGATCAGTAAGAGAGAACTTTCTAGCCGAAACAGAGTTGCCAATACCATAAGAAAATAAAATAGGAACTTTTCTACGAGTTCGATCCTGACGGTTAAATGTATGATTGATAAGATTGGTTTAATATTGGAGCGAAAAATAAACTTGAACGAATGGCCTTTTTCTTGTCAAAACGACTCGCGATGTCGGGCAGCTTTCTGATTGGTCCGGCACTTATACGCTCTCTCTCTTATAAAAGTAAGAACAGAAACGTTCTATACGCATATTCGAACAACCGCTCCTGGAACTACGGGAATTCCCCCCATTTCTTAAAAAAAAGAAAAGAGAGAAAAAAGGTAAATTACAGTTATAATATTTTTTAATCTTAAAATCATTTATTTTATTTTACTTTTACTTTTACGAAGTCATGATGGTGTATGTGTTCCGCTTCGCGCAATATCTGAATTATATTTAGATTCTAGGAAATTCGAGATCAATCCATACTAATGTAATATTCTGAAAATATATTTACTAAGTGGAAGAGTTATAAAGAAAGTATTTTTGTCATTCATTTATTTGTTACAACCGAGTTTAGCGCATATAAAAGTAAACATTTATTACAATAAAATAAATTATTATGTTTTCTATATATTTCCCACTCTGATTGGTAAAATCAAATAATACTTTAAAATTTATTAAATAAGTTCATGTTTTGTCGATCGTGTGCCTTCAAATAATGAGTCTGTATTTTTTTTTTATTATTATTATTTATGTTTATATAAATATATATATATTTTTTTTCTTTGAGATACTTTCATATTTTAACTATTTAGATATTTATTTCTCTTCATTTTTAGACGTTTGATAATTAATTTGCTATTCGTAATGAAATATCAAAATTAGAATTGTTACTTGAAAATAAAATTCTACATTTCAGTTTATTAAGAAATAGAAAAGCAGTTTCGTTTATCACAATATTAAAAATTTATTGTATTCAAATTTGAAAGAGATTATATTCGGTTTTAATAAAGAGAAAATGCATGTCGTTTGTCAATGCATGTTGCTTGTTACTGTTGCTTACTCTCTGTCTGTTTCACAGCAAATGCATTTGAAATAGCTTTAAATTATTTTCAAAAGGAAGTTATTTAAAATTACATTCCCTACTATAAATCGTATACGGCGATTTATTTTGTTTTATTTAGAAACCTAATACGATGCACTTTTATAAGCGTCATAGAGGATAAAATAAATTAAAATCATAAAGGATAAAATAAATTAAAATCATAAAGGATAAAATACATTAAAACCGTTTTAATGTTAAATTAAAATCATTTTGATATCAAATTAGAATCATTTTGATATTAATTTAAAACCATTTTGGTATTTTTGTAAGTGTACTTCAGATGACTTCCATATATTCATATAACTTGGTAATCTAATCATTTTAATTGAAAACTTATTTATGTAGAAAATGTAAAAGTATTTTTCTATTTTATATAAAACGTGACTGGTTGGATAAACATGACTTATTAGATTCTGATGTCTTGTTTTTATTACAAGTTATCAATTTGTTTGTATTACAAGCCGTCAATTCATCAGTGCTTTAACTTGCCTTATAGTATAAAATTAAATTTATACTCTTCTATTAGTTTAATAATAATAATAATAAAAACCGGTATAATTTTTACGATACTTAAAATAAATCGCGTATAAAGCAAAATATGTTGTGATAATTCATTTTTTATAAAGTTTGAAAATAAAAATTTGATTTTGTTTTCCTTTTGTGCTACAAACTGTCGATAGAAAATACGTTTATTACAATTTGTTATGCTTGTTTCACATATACAAGCGATACTTTTAAATATATCAAATACAAAGTACTTCAGCATGCGTTATAGGTCCAAATTTAATTAGTTTGAACTAATACTTAGTTCTACTAATAAACAGTAACGTTTTAAGGATATTTACATAAATCTTTTATACAGAAAAATATGTTTTGATGAAATTATTGGCATATTAAATGTAAAACTGCGTGTATACGATATGTAAAATTACTTTTGTATTTTATTTTCTTCTTGTGCTAAAAATTACTGTTTAAAAATACTCCTATTGCGTATTTTTATTATAAATATACGCATATATATATATATATATATAAATTAAATTAATATTCTACTATTGTACAAAAAAAATAAAGAGATGCATGCATAAACCATGTGTAAAGAAAAATATATTTTGATGAAGTTACTAGTATATTAAATACATCGTTAAGAACTCAATGAGTAGTACACTTATAAATTGTCATAAAATAGATAGTTACTAATAGAATAAGTTCATTATTAAACAGTGCCAAAATAAAACAAATGCAACAGTATAACAACTATATATATCTTTTGAAAATTATTTCTCCATTTAAGGCTGCAAGTCTCAGTTTTTATTAACACGTTATAGTTTATTAAAGTTCTATTTACTAATAAATGCTCTTATTTAATCACTAAAAGAGCTAACTGTTACACAGATTATAAAAATGTATTATTTACTTTTTTATTTCCCCCTTTGTGAATGCTCAATAAAACGTTTTATTACCACATTCATGCATAATTTGTGCTTCAACTTACCTCTGAACAATTTAAAACTTAGCTGATAAAAGTGTAAACAAGAAGGGAATTCCCCTCTTCCGAATAGTACGAACGGGAAATTCCCTCCATCGTGCTATTTTGATAAATCTCAAACAGGAGCTTATCAATTGATTACGGTTACGGTTTTGTTTTATGACGTAACAATTTTTCCCCATGGCGTATTAATACCAAACGATTTCCAGTCCAGATTAATAAAAATAAACAGGAGCAAAATACCTGCATCTTACATGAGTTTTATCTTTGATATTTGAAATTTAATGGACAATTCCGGCCTCTTTTTTTATTTTTTTATTCGATTCGAAATGTTTCAAAACGGACAAAAGTACAAAAATTTTTATTCTCTGAGCTGTATTTCACGTTTTATTAGCAGTCAAAGTTCGCCTTTCTGAAGTTTTTTCAAAGTTCGCCTTTTTGACTGTGGGGAGAAAACTGTCCATTTTGGAGCACTGAATGTGATGTCAGAAGGTTCGTCCGCGGCTCCCGTCTAGAATTGGTGCATAAATTTGATTACACTCGGAAAGTTCCGATAATTATAATTGTTTCTTCCGTCCCAAACTTCCGAATAGTTATAAGTATTGTATCGCTCCAATGTGCCCGACTACAAGTTTTATATCATCAGATAAAATATTTATATCTGCACCAAAAGATGTTTTTCGTGAAAAATTATGTGAAGGGCAGGAAGCTAGATTGTAAACAAAATTCACCACTGTCATTAAAGAGTGTTCATTACGTTTGTTATGATAATAAATCAGTGTCTGTATAATCCAATTTTCAAAGCCATTTTATGAGAAGTTATTTCTTTATGATTTAATAAAATTTGAAACTCCACTACTGGTGTCCACTACTAGTTCGGCACTCTATTTTTAGTTTTGTATTACGAATGAATTTAAAGCCAGATTCAAAGTGGATTATTGACTTTGTACCCGGTTTAGTGTGTGATATTCGCAGTTAGTTTAGTGAATATAAAATATTCCGTGCATAAAAATATTTTATATCTGTATATACTGCAGCGAGCAGTTGTAATTTAGTATTTTCATTAAGTACATGTGCTTTTGAAAAGTTATAAAATAGATTTTATCTAAAAAAATAAATCACAAATTTGAAACATTACACAAAACGAATAGAAATTAAATGGGAAATAATTTAAAATTCCTTCACCTATTCAGAATCATAAATGATTTACTGTTTATTATAGGTTTTGAAATATAATATTATAAGAAACAATTTAAAACTGCTTTTAAGCTAAAAATAAATTATTAGATATTATATTTAGAATCCTTACAAAACATATAAATAAAATAAAAAATATATGCATAAAAATATATATACATATAAACATAAATACATAAATATTATTAATTCCCAGAAAAAATACACCGCTCAATCTAAACTTTCGGTTTAAATTTACTGTATAACAAACTTAACTATAAAAGGCTATTGCACTCAAAAAATTACGGAGCACATTACGGAAAAAAATAAATCAGAGGTGGTCCAGTCTGATGGAGACAAAATGGTTTTGCGTAAATAATATTTTGTAAAATAATGATTCAATTTGTTCGTTTTTTTTCACTCATTTGTTTCGTTTACAGACTGTCAAAGTGCTACAAATTACTTGCTAACTGTTTATAGCTAGCTAGCACTTTTAGTTTTCGTCCCGATTTCATCTGGATACTCTGACTCTAGATATGCAATTTTCTCAAAATATGAAAATTTTTTAACTTACTTTGTGGTGTATATATTAAACTTAACAATATATCTGACGATATTTTACATTCAAATTAATTTATAAACTTGTCTGGCGGCACGTAATTACTTACTTGATTATGTATATTTACATGTATTATGTTCAAACCTCACCAATCTTTAAACATCTTTAGAATCCCCAAGTTTATTTAATCTTATAATTTTTTTTAAACAAAATAAAATATCTCGTCCTTGTGCATCCAAATTTCACCAAGGAGTAAGTAAAGACACTGAGCTGCAGCAATCGTGATATTTTAAATATTGCAACTTTCCCAGCTATTTATTGGAAAATACAAGTTAAAAACTAAGCTATCGAAATTAGAACCACTCGATCCAAAACCCAATTATATACACTTACAAGACTTTAAAAGATATACAAATTCTTGCTTATTGTTCATAGCTAGCACTTTTAGTTTTTGAGATATAAGCATTACAAACTTGTAAAATGAAAAATTTTCAATCTTCTTCAACTTGTCAAGACGATTACTCGAAAACTAAGTCAGTAAGGTTCAATATATTAGTTTTTTTTTCTCTCAAACAGTAGATTCAGAAACTAAATTTACTAATACATATTTTTGTCGCTTACTATTTATATCTATATTTTGAAGTTTGAGTGAAAGTAGGAAAAATTAAAAAATCACTTGCTCGGATAGACGCTTTAAGTGTTTTCTAGAAAAGTTCCAAAGTATTAAAATTATTTCATATATTCATAATCTGGACCAACGAAACAAACGCAAAATATGTATATTTTTATCTATCACTTTCGGAGAAATTGGCGTCCAAAGTGTTTGCATTTTTCGTAATGCTCCGATTTCCACCACAGATATCTTAAACGTAAATGTAATTCACATAATAATAATAATTATATTATTTTTATTATTATTATAAACCTTCAAGAAAGGGGTATCAAGTTTACATCTCGAGTTTGAGCTGCCACAAACTATTTATTATTTCTTAAAGAGAGCGCCATCACAGTAAAATCGATCTTAGGCAAATTAACTGATTGTCCTTTAACAAAACCAGAATCCATGTTTACAATAAAATAAAATAAGGTACAATCTCAAGCAGACCAAGAACAAGTTGGTAAAATAATTATAAGCAAATTCTAAATAAAATTAAACGCCAACTACTTGCAAATATCTCAGTAGAAACCAGGGGCGGCTATTCAGGGGGCCGCGCGGACCCCCTTGATCAAGCACTTCAAATTCCTTTAGTTATATAGGTTAATTACAATTTTTAAGGAAATTATCTAAAATTTATTTCAACTAAAAAGTCGAATTATTGGAAATAAGTGATAAAATTGTCACTAGATGGCAGCACTAAAACTTTGACGTTCAAAGAATCTCTTATGCTCTTTTCATACTACGTATATTAAATTTATAGGGAAAAATACTGCATTGTAGGGAAAGACGAGGGATTTTAATGAGAGCCGCGCCCCGTTATCGGCCTCTGGCTGATAGAAAGAATGGTATGTTAATACAATGGTAATAGAAATTTCAGTTAAAAAAACAGACATTGCAATATTCCAATCCGATGAGAGCCGCGCCGGTTACCGCGGCTCACATCGAATCGTTCAGCCAAAGAAGGAACGAATGCTGTGAACTACTGACTCGAATTGGCTAAGTTTCGCTAATTTGGCCTCGAATTTTTCTTGATAAATGTGTGTTTTCTCTCTCGCATCTTTTTAAAATAATAAATTTGGATGTTTAAATAAATATTTGAAAATAAATTACTGTATTTATGTAATTCTGATTTATTTTATTGATCCTATTGACTTAGTTTTTTCAGTTTTGGTTCATGAAGAAATAGTTTAGTAGTATTAGATACAGAAAATAGAAATTCAAAATAGTTTCGATATATATTTTGTGCTTTTTACTTAATTAAATAAGTGGGGGTTATTTATGGTATTTTGGGGGTTTCCGTTCTTCGTTTTTGGTAGAAAAATGCATTGTTTGGGGCACTCAGTTTAATTTCGCTGCATAAGCGCCCGGCCGGGGGGGGGGGATTTCTGATGTAGGATGGTTCTGTCCTTCGGAAAGGGGATCATTTCTGATTTAGGGTAGTTCTATGCTTTGTTTGTGATAAATTTCAATGCGTTTGACCTCTTAATTGTTTAAAAGTCACGAGAATTGTATTTGTGGCATGCCCGTGAATATTTTTAGTGACACTTTCAGAAATGTGTTGTCTGAGGGGGCTGGGTCTCTTGATTTACTCAGCTGTCTTACTTTTTCAGCTATTTAACATTAAAGATTGAAAAAATTATAAATATTTGTTGAAGAATGTTAAAAATCAATTTTCAACCTGATACTTGATTCTTTGATCTGGCGTTGTTTTCCTTAAAATCTCCCCCCCCCCCTTCAGCGGCGACTACTCAATCCCCCTTCTTTTGCTTCTAATTTCATTGAAGACCAATATTGCTCCGATACTCCCTAGGCGTAAATTTTACTTGAGGTAATCCAAAAATTTTTCATCTCGCTTCCTAATTAAACGATTTTGAATCTAATGGTGGCTATAGTCTCTGCACAATCTATACGCGTATCGTCTGGACACGCATGTTGTTTTATTCAAACCCCCCTGAGCGTAATTTTTAGTTTAACTAGTCCGCACGATTTTACATCTTGGTTCCTAAATTGAGCGATTTTGAATCTTCTAGTAGCTACAGTCTTTGTACCATTTGAATATACATATCTTTCGTATCAATCCCCTGGGCGTAACTTTTACTTTAAGTAGTCCTCCTCTAATTTCACATCTCGGCGCTCCTAAAATTGAGCCATTTTGATTTCGCTGGTGGCTATAGTCCCGGCACCATTTGTATATGTGAACTGGATATACATATTTATTGTGTCAGCTCCCTGGGCGTAACTTTCAGTTCGGTTAGCCATATTCATTGTGGATTCATTAAAAGACTAACATGAGTCTTTTCACTTTAGGTTCTGGAATATAATTTTGCCTCCCCCCCCCCCGTATCAATACTATTTTAGGGTGCTTTGCATGATATAACGTATTTCCGGGTTTTAAACTCCTTATCCCAATGGATCATCAGACCAGGTTATACAGAAAAAGGGCACCATGGAAATTATAGTATCATGATCTTAATAGGCTCAACTACAATTCGATAAACAGGTTGCAAACAAAACGTTGCAAAGAACATTCTATGAACTGATACACAAATGCCTAATGATAATATGCAGAATTAGATAAAATAGCAAGGAAACGTCGGATCGGGTATAATACACGAATGAGTCTAAAAAATGAAAAATAAAACTAATAAAATGAATGTACAAAATACTGGTCCTCGGAACGATTATGTGGATTGCAATATCTCAGGACCGAAAGAACTTGGGTACAAATATTACAATCAGCGAATATTGATGCCTACTACCCCTGTGGATTTTAAAAGCGATCGAATGCGCGGAAGATTCCCAAACTTTCGAATAAGATTTTAAAGAAGTCATTAAAATACCAGAACTTTCAATAATGCTATACGTTATGTCATTATTCATTAGAAAACGAATGACACACTTTAAAACGCGAACATGAACCGTTCTCGAGATATTGAAAATTTTTAAATTAAATGTTGGAAAGGTGTCGGAATGAACACGTAGGCATCTTTTAATGAAAACAACACGTTTATTCTTAAACTGTAGACATCCTAAAATAAACTCCATTAACGTAATTTGAAAATAATAAATTAGAATGTACTGGGTCCCTTTTACCCAACCTTTCTACCATCGACTGCATCCACGTACCAACGCCTACCATCTCGCACCTCGCATTTTTATAACCTGGTTGCCAGCTCCACCTTCCGTCCGCCATCTGCGCGGCTGTTATTCAAATTGAGACTCTTCTTTCTCCGGAGGGGGAGACACTGCTTGAAAATTAAGAAGTCGAAAATAGAAATGGTTAATCCTTACAATGTACCAAAAAATCACATGAAATTAAAAAATGTGTAACTTTTGTGAAATAGGTTCACTTTTCATATGCAATATTATGCGTGTGTTTACATCATTCTCTCGGATCTAGTTCGTTCCATTCACGAGATATGATACAACGTGTAATAGTTTTGCATTTTGACTACTAACAATTCGCTAACATTCATTTATATATAAAAAATGCTCTTCTCTCCGTCTGTCTGTAACGCTTGTCAATCCATTTAGCGAGATTTTTGCCAACACGGCGATATTTCGCACAAGATGGGCGACACTATCTTCAAAATTGCAAAAATGACGCGAAATTAACGCAAATGACGTGACATTGGAGGCACCGATTTTTTGTTGTTTGATTGTGGCATTTGGTAGGGTGAGTGAATAGCCTCATCCGTCTGTATATCTGCTTGCAAGGTCACATCCTGAATAGGACTCAATACTTCTGATTCCTTTGGCATTAATAGTGCTTGATTAAAGCACGGGCCCCTCCATTTTGTATGTGTTAAAACATTTCAATCAGAAATAATTATTTATTGAATTATCTGAATAATGTAAACTGATCATATTAGTTTTTATTTTAAATTTTGAAAATATGCTAATAGTTTTAAATAGTGTACATCTTTAAAAATTTTACTTTTAAGTAAAAAGTTCTACACGTACAATTCGGGACAGGGGTCCTAAGCTTCCAAATTTGCTGAGTGATGGTTCTTTTGCACGTGTTTGGTTTATGGAGCCCCCCAATTAACACCAGGCCCTGATGGTGGATAATTCCCTGAGCAATAATAGTGGTGGACAAGTCCCTTAGCATTCATAGTGGTGAACAATTCCCTTAGCATTAATAGTAGTGGATAATTCCCTTTTCGAACAAGGCTCATTAATACCCAACAGGCGGAAATCCAACCTCATCCAAGGCAATGGCAACCCTTTTTTCGTGGGAAGTCAGTGACAGATCCCTTTCGATAAAAGCTACTTTAAAAATGGGAAGAAATAAAAATGTATATTATCAACCCTTTGCGGTCCTATGCAGGGCTTTCTATGCCCTGTGTCAGGAGAAACTCGACACTGAAAATTATTAGTTCGGTCAGATATCGGGTGATCCTCGACATCGCTTCGTTGTTGTACTGCAAACGTCGTCTATTGACTGTAATACTTACCAACCTTTGGGCTTCAAAATGGCATCTGTAACGAGGAAAAAGTTGCGATCCAACGAAATGATCTACATTTCGGTTGATGGACCCTAAATTCAATGTCTTTGCCTTATATATTCCGTACGACGAACGGGCTAGTTCAAAGTAAAACACGACATATTGAGTTAAAAGATCGGATGTGGGCAGCACCCGACTTTCGCTGCAGACTCAAATTCGGTTTCTCTTTATTTCTCTAATCATTCATTAAATTCAGTTTATTTGCACAGAATAACATCCATGATGACAGTTGAAATGACGCTGAATTTGCACTTTTAATTCAATCTTCGTTTTCATTTGCCAACGAAACGTCTATTTTCAAATTCGACGTAGCAAAAATGCGAAAACCCTAAAATATCTCGAGAATGGCTAGAGAATAATAAGGTTGGTCTTGTTTTTTTCATCGTCAAAAATGACGTACAAAACAAGTATTGAATATCATTTGAACAAACGTTGTCTTTTAGTTTAGATTTTGACGATTCTAGCCGGTCATTTCGCTCAAAAAAGAAAACTGGTTCTTTTTTGAGAATCGAATCGTGCCAAAATCCAATCAGCAGACATGACTTCCTATAATTGGATTCTGTCATCATGTTGCCATTATATTAAGTAGGTTTTATGGATTTCTTAAGGATTCTGTGCGATACAGGCCATTTCGCAAAATAGGTGTTATATATCTGGCAACAGCCAGATCAGAGAGAACCTTCCAAGCTGTGTGACGCGCGCTTGTTTTGTTTACCTTTTTGGGTTCCGTAGTTTCGTATTGTACATGTTCGGTGTAGTGTTGTTATGCTCGTTCGTGCCTGTGTATCTTAATGCTAATAAATGTCTTTTGCGTGTATGTAAAACGAATCGTATCGTCTCTCGGTCTACCTGGCATACATGACAAAAGAGTTGGCGACGAAGATGGGATTTTCGAACATTAATTTTGAATCTTATGATGCGTCTGTGGAAGACTGGTCCAGTTATGTGGAACGTTTAGAATCTTACTTCGTTGTTAATGGGATCGAAGATAAAATGAAAGTCCCTGCTATTTTAAGCCTTATGGGAGCAACAACGTATAAATTGTTAAAGAATCTGGCCACTCCGAACATTCCTTCTGAATTGACTTATCAAGATATCGTAAAATTACTTTCGGAACATTTGAATCCTAAACCACTAGAGATGACAGAACGGTTTCGTTTCTACAAGAGGAAGCAATTTGAAGAGGAGTCCATTGCAAATTATTGTGCCGAATTACAAAAACTGTCGATACACTGTAACTTTGGGAACAATTTAAGTACGATGCTTCGTGATAAATTGGTGATGGGTCTCAAAAACGGAAATATACAGAAAAAGCTGTTAGCAGAGGATAAGTTAACATACGAAAAAGCTAAGAGCATTGCATTCGCAATGGAATCTGTTCAGAGAGATGTGTGTGAAATTCAGAATCAAATGGTATCGATAAAAAAATTACATAGTTCGCAAGATAAAACTATCAAAAAAGATTTTCTAAATTTAAGAAATCTGAACCTACAAAGAAGTTTGATAAATCTCGGAAATGTTACAGATGTGATAGTACTCAACATTTAGCTCACGAATGTAAGCACAAGAACACTCAGTGTAAGAATTGCTTAAAGAACGGGCATTTGGCAAAAGTCTGCCGCTCAAAACGTAACGAAACAGTTAAACAAATAGAATCTTGTTCTGAAACTGTACCAGTTAATAGCGTTAAATCACCACGACATGCAAGGGATAAGATTTTATTAGAAATTTTTGTTGAAGGGAATAAATGTTTATTTGAATTAGATACTGGAGCTGCTATTAGTTGTATGAATGTGAATGAATTTAAGAAACTTTGTCCGGATGTAGCCATTAAGCCTACCAAATTATTGCTTAGGAATTTCGATAATTCTATGATAACATCAGCTGGCCAAGCAGTGGTGCAAATTCAATACAAAGATCAAATTAATACAGAAACTATTTATTTGGTACATGCAAAAGTAAACGCAGTTTTTGGTCGTGAATGGTTGAGAAATTTCCAATTAGACTGGAGCTCAATTAAAGCAGTTCGGGTTGAAAATTGTAATTCTCGAACCAATAAATTAAATATCTTGCTTCAAAAGTATGAGAAACTTTTTTCTCCGGGTATCGGGAAACTGGAAAAGTTTTGTTGCCGTCTTGAAATGAAACCTAATTACAAACCGGTATTTTTTAAACCTCGACCAGTACCATTTGCTTTAAAAGAAAGAATAGAAACTGAACTTAATAGGTTAGTTGCAGAAGACATCGTTGAGCCGGTGACATATAGTGATTGGGCTACACCAATTGTTCCTGTTATCAAACAGAATGGGAACCTACGAATCTGTGGTGATTATAAGGTGACTATCAACCCGGGACTAAAAATTGAGCAGTATCCTTTACCCCGTATCGAGGACATTTTTGCTGAACTGTAAGGAGGGGAGTTCTTTACTAAAATCGACTTATCTGAGGCATACCTTCAAATGTTAGTTGATGAGCAGGACCGACATCTATTGACGATCAATACTCACAAGGGTTTGTTCCGTTACAAGAGAATGAATTATGGTATAGCCTTAGCTCCGGCAGTGTGGCAGAGAGCCATTGAACAAGTTTTATCAGGCATCGCGGGGGTACACGTATTTTTAGACGATATTACCGTAACGGGGAGAAATGATCAAGAACATTTTGAAAGGTTAGAATTAGTACTACAGAGACTAGAAGAATAAGGTCTCAGAGTAAATAAGCGGAAAAGTGAATTTTTAAAGAAATCTGTGAATTATTGTGGTCATACAATTGATAAATTCGGCCTCCACAAAACACAAGAAAAAATCGATGCAATTACGAAGGTACCAGTTCCAAAAACTGTATCTGATTTGAAGAGTTTTTTGGGTTTAGTCAATTACTACGGAAAATTTATTCCCAACTTATCTACTCGTGTCGCTCCTTTCAATAAATTACTGCAGAAAGGCACTAAATTTTTGTGGACTGCAGAATGTGAAAAAGCTTTCAAGGCATTGAAACAAGAAATTGCTTCAGACCGAATTTTATGCCATTATGATCCTAAGTTACCTCTTGTATTACAAACTGATGCATCACCAGTTGGAATAGGAGCAGTTTTAAGTCACATTATGCCAGACGGTTCAGAAAAACCAGCAATGTTTGCATCAAGGTCATTGACTAAAACGGAACGTAATTATTCGCAGATAGACAAGGAAGCATTGAGCATCGTATGGGGAGTCAAGAGATAAAATTTATTTGGTCGACATTTTGATCTCGTAACCGATCCTAGTATCAATTTTCGCACCTAATCGTAGTTCACCATGTCTATCAGCAACACGAATGGTTCATTATGCACTTTTTCTCCAAGCATTCAGTTATACAATCAAGTATCGAAACACTAAGAATCATGGCAATGCCGATGCACTTTCACGGTTACCACTAGCAGTTGACAAGGACTGTGAGTACTTGACTGAAGCAGACGTGACAAATATTTCGCAAGTTGAATTAATGCCTGTTACAGCAACTGACATAGCTAGAGCTACTAAAACTGATAGGAAATTGTTCGAACTGTATGAAAGTTTAAAATCTGGAACTGAATTACTTGTGCCTTGGAAAGGTAGAGAATCTGAATTTTCATTGCAAAATGGTTGCATAATGTATGGTCATAGAGTATGCATTCCTGAAAAGTACCAGAATCAAGTTTTGGAAGAACTTCATGTTGGACATCCTGGAATTGTCAAAATGAAGGCCATAGCTAGAAGCTACTGCTATTGGCAAGGTATTGATGCCAGTATAGCCAATTTTGTTCAGAACTGTTCAGCTTGTACCGCAACGAGGAACGAACCAGCAAGGATAAATCGACATCCGTGGGAATGGCCAAATGGACCTTGGCAAAGGATACACGTTGACTACGCTGGTCCTTTTATGGGGAAAATGTTTTTTGTAGTCTCTGATGCATATTCGAAGTGGATAGAAGTCATTCCGATGAAAAATATTACAGCTAGTTTTACAATTCATCATCTTCGTATTCTTTTTGCTCATTATGGAATTCCCTTAACTTTGGTTAGTGATAACGGCGCAAGTTTTACTAGTTCCGAATTTCGACATTTTTTGAAACTGAATAATATTAAACATATAACTTCAGCACCGTACCATCCTGCTACGAACGGACAGGCAGAAAGAATAGTGCAGTTATTCAAAGCTTCGTTGAAATCGAGTAGAGGTGATTCTGGAGATCTAAATGTGAAATTACAAAGATTTTTATTACAGTATAGAATAACTCCACATTCTCTCACGGGAGAAACTCCGAGTGCCTTGTTTTTGAAGAGATGTATTCGCACTAGGCTTGATCTTTTTAAACCAAATTTGAGAGACAAAGTTGTTCAGAAACAGAGTTCGAGACTTGACACAGAATCTATCTTGCGTGAGTTTCGGGAAGGGGAGAAAGTAGCCGTAAGAAATTATTCCGGACCTAACAAATGGAAAATTGGAACAATTATAAACCGAGATGGAACTTTGAGTTATAGCATACAAGTTGGAAATGAAATTTGGAAGAGACACGTAGATCAAATAAGGAAATGTGGGAAGTCGATTGAATTATCCCAAGCTGCTACTGAAATTCCAATTTACGATAAAGAATTGAATTTTCCAGATGAGCCAGTATCCGATGATGTTGCTGAATCGGAACCGCCTGCACCTGTACCTGAAGTTATCCCTGAACCTAAAGATGTACCTGTACCTGCCACTCCAAGTGATGATATACCACCTAAGCCTGTACCAGACGCTTCCGGAAAGCCGAAAACTGATGTGCCACTCCGACGCTCAAACCGAATCAGGAGACCTCCAAAAAGACTCGACCTGTGACTCTATATTTTGTCGGGGAGGAACTGTTATGTATCTGGCAACAGCCAGATCAGAGAGAACCTTCCAAGCTGTGTGACGCGCGCTTGTTTTGTTTACCTTTTTGGGTTCCGTAGTTTCGTATTGTACATGTTCGGTGTAGTGTTGTTATGCTCGTTCGTGCCTGTGTATCTTAATGCTAATAAATGTCTTTTGCGTGTATGTAAAACGAATCGTATCGTCTCTCGGTCTACCTGGCATACATGACAAAAGAGTTGGCGACGAAGATGGGATTTTCGAACATTAATTTTGAATCTTATGATGCGTCTGTGGAAGACTGGTCCAGTTATGTGGAACGTTTAGAATCTTACTTCGTTGTTAATGGGATCGAAGATAAAATGAAAGTCCCTGCTATTTTAAGCCTTATGGGAGCAACAACGTATAAATTGTTAAAGAATCTGGCCACTCCGAACATTCCTTCTGAATTGACTTATCAAGATATCGTAAAATTACTTTCGGAACATTTGAATCCTAAACCACTAGAGATGACAGAACGGTTTCGTTTCTACAAGAGGAAGCAATTTGAAGAGGAGTCCATTGCAAATTATTGTGCCGAATTACAAAAACTGTCGATACACTGTAACTTTGGGAACAATTTAAGTACGATGCTTCGTGATAAATTGGTGATGGGTCTCAAAAACGGAAATATACAGAAAAAGCTGTTAGCAGAGGATAAGTTAACATACGAAAAAGCTAAGAGCATTGCATTCGCAATGGAATCTGTTCAGAGAGATGTGTGTGAAATTCAGAATCAAATGGTATCGATAAAAAAATTACATAGTTCGCAAGATAAAACTATCAAAAAAGATTTTCTAAATTTAAGAAATCTGAACCTACAAAGAAGTTTGATAAATCTCGGAAATGTTACAGATGTGATAGTACTCAACATTTAGCTCACGAATGTAAGCACAAGAACACTCAGTGTAAGAATTGCTTAAAGAACGGGCATTTGGCAAAAGTCTGCCGCTCAAAACGTAACGAAACAGTTAAACAAATAGAATCTTGTTCTGAAACTGTACCAGTTAATAGCGTTAAATCACCACGACATGCAAGGGATAAGATTTTATTAGAAATTTTTGTTGAAGGGAATAAATGTTTATTTGAATTAGATACTGGAGCTGCTATTAGTTGTATGAATGTGAATGAATTTAAGAAACTTTGTCCGGATGTAGCCATTAAGCCTACCAAATTATTGCTTAGGAATTTCGATAATTCTATGATAACATCAGCTGGCCAAGCAGTGGTGCAAATTCAATACAAAGATCAAATTAATACAGAAACTATTTATTTGGTACATGCAAAAGTAAACGCAGTTTTTGGTCGTGAATGGTTGAGAAATTTCCAATTAGACTGGAGCTCAATTAAAGCAGTTCGGGTTGAAAATTGTAATTCTCGAACCAATAAATTAAATATCTTGCTTCAAAAGTATGAGAAACTTTTTTCTCCGGGTATCGGGAAACTGGAAAAGTTTTGTTGCCGTCTTGAAATGAAACCTAATTACAAACCGGTATTTTTTAAACCTCGACCAGTACCATTTGCTTTAAAAGAAAGAATAGAAACTGAACTTAATAGGTTAGTTGCAGAAGACATCGTTGAGCCGGTGACATATAGTGATTGGGCTACACCAATTGTTCCTGTTATCAAACAGAATGGGAACCTACGAATCTGTGGTGATTATAAGGTGACTATCAACCCGGGACTAAAAATTGAGCAGTATCCTTTACCCCGTATCGAGGACATTTTTGCTGAACTGTAAGGAGGGGAGTTCTTTACTAAAATCGACTTATCTGAGGCATACCTTCAAATGTTAGTTGATGAGCAGGACCGACATCTATTGACGATCAATACTCACAAGGGTTTGTTCCGTTACAAGAGAATGAATTATGGTATAGCCTTAGCTCCGGCAGTGTGGCAGAGAGCCATTGAACAAGTTTTATCAGGCATCGCGGGGGTACACGTATTTTTAGACGATATTACCGTAACGGGGAGAAATGATCAAGAACATTTTGAAAGGTTAGAATTAGTACTACAGAGACTAGAAGAATAAGGTCTCAGAGTAAATAAGCGGAAAAGTGAATTTTTAAAGAAATCTGTGAATTATTGTGGTCATACAATTGATAAATTCGGCCTCCACAAAACACAAGAAAAAATCGATGCAATTACGAAGGTACCAGTTCCAAAAACTGTATCTGATTTGAAGAGTTTTTTGGGTTTAGTCAATTACTACGGAAAATTTATTCCCAACTTATCTACTCGTGTCGCTCCTTTCAATAAATTACTGCAGAAAGGCACTAAATTTTTGTGGACTGCAGAATGTGAAAAAGCTTTCAAGGCATTGAAACAAGAAATTGCTTCAGACCGAATTTTATGCCATTATGATCCTAAGTTACCTCTTGTATTACAAACTGATGCATCACCAGTTGGAATAGGAGCAGTTTTAAGTCACATTATGCCAGACGGTTCAGAAAAACCAGCAATGTTTGCATCAAGGTCATTGACTAAAACGGAACGTAATTATTCGCAGATAGACAAGGAAGCATTGAGCATCGTATGGGGAGTCAAGAGATAAAATTTATTTGGTCGACATTTTGATCTCGTAACCGATCCTAGTATCAATTTTCGCACCTAATCGTAGTTCACCATGTCTATCAGCAACACGAATGGTTCATTATGCACTTTTTCTCCAAGCATTCAGTTATACAATCAAGTATCGAAACACTAAGAATCATGGCAATGCCGATGCACTTTCACGGTTACCACTAGCAGTTGACAAGGACTGTGAGTACTTGACTGAAGCAGACGTGACAAATATTTCGCAAGTTGAATTAATGCCTGTTACAGCAACTGACATAGCTAGAGCTACTAAAACTGATAGGAAATTGTTCGAACTGTATGAAAGTTTAAAATCTGGAACTGAATTACTTGTGCCTTGGAAAGGTAGAGAATCTGAATTTTCATTGCAAAATGGTTGCATAATGTATGGTCATAGAGTATGCATTCCTGAAAAGTACCAGAATCAAGTTTTGGAAGAACTTCATGTTGGACATCCTGGAATTGTCAAAATGAAGGCCATAGCTAGAAGCTACTGCTATTGGCAAGGTATTGATGCCAGTATAGCCAATTTTGTTCAGAACTGTTCAGCTTGTACCGCAACGAGGAACGAACCAGCAAGGATAAATCGACATCCGTGGGAATGGCCAAATGGACCTTGGCAAAGGATACACGTTGACTACGCTGGTCCTTTTATGGGGAAAATGTTTTTTGTAGTCTCTGATGCATATTCGAAGTGGATAGAAGTCATTCCGATGAAAAATATTACAGCTAGTTTTACAATTCATCATCTTCGTATTCTTTTTGCTCATTATGGAATTCCCTTAACTTTGGTTAGTGATAACGGCGCAAGTTTTACTAGTTCCGAATTTCGACATTTTTTGAAACTGAATAATATTAAACATATAACTTCAGCACCGTACCATCCTGCTACGAACGGACAGGCAGAAAGAATAGTGCAGTTATTCAAAGCTTCGTTGAAATCGAGTAGAGGTGATTCTGGAGATCTAAATGTGAAATTACAAAGATTTTTATTACAGTATAGAATAACTCCACATTCTCTCACGGGAGAAACTCCGAGTGCCTTGTTTTTGAAGAGATGTATTCGCACTAGGCTTGATCTTTTTAAACCAAATTTGAGAGACAAAGTTGTTCAGAAACAGAGTTCGAGACTTGACACAGAATCTATCTTGCGTGAGTTTCGGGAAGGGGAGAAAGTAGCCGTAAGAAATTATTCCGGACCTAACAAATGGAAAATTGGAACAATTATAAACCGAGATGGAACTTTGAGTTATAGCATACAAGTTGGAAATGAAATTTGGAAGAGACACGTAGATCAAATAAGGAAATGTGGGAAGTCGATTGAATTATCCCAAGCTGCTACTGAAATTCCAATTTACGATAAAGAATTGAATTTTCCAGATGAGCCAGTATCCGATGATGTTGCTGAATCGGAACCGCCTGCACCTGTACCTGAAGTTATCCCTGAACCTAAAGATGTACCTGTACCTGCCACTCCAAGTGATGATATACCACCTAAGCCTGTACCAGACGCTTCCGGAAAGCCGAAAACTGATGTGCCACTCCGACGCTCAAACCGAATCAGGAGACCTCCAAAAAGACTCGACCTGTGACTCTATATTTTGTCGGGGAGGAACTGTTATGTATCTGGCAACAGCCAGATCAGAGAGAACCTTCCAAGCTGTGTGACGCGCGCTTGTTTTGTTTACCTTTTTGGGTTCCGTAGTTTCGTATTGTACATGTTCGGTGTAGTGTTGTTATGCTCGTTCGTGCCTGTGTATCTTAATGCTAATAAATGTCTTTTGCGTGTATGTAAAACGAATCGTATCGTCTCTCGGTCTACCTGGCATACATGACAATAGGGACGGGTTCTTTTATTCGGAAGCGTACTCAAAACTAATCAGCACCAGGTTAACCCACAAGTGACTTATCTACCAAATTTGTGAAATTTTGTCAATTAGTTTTTCAGTTAGAGTGGATACAGACAATTTTGCGAGCCATTTCGCAAAAAAAAAGAAGCAGGCTCTTTTATCGCGAATCGTGTACCAGGGTAATCGACAAGTGACTTACCTGTAAAATTTTATGAAATTCGGTCCATTAGTTTTTGAGTTAGAGTGGATACATACAGTGCACGGACAAGCACACACACAGACGTCGCGCTAAAAATAGGTTTCTTGTGTTCTAGAAGTACCAAAACGTGTAAATCCGTTGAAATCTCGCGTTCTGATTTTCGACATGATTTCAATACTTTCCCTATACATTACCACGTATTGTAGGGAAAGTAAAATGTAGAAACGGCTAATCTGGATCTGAGAAAATCCATTTGGAAAATTCACTCAATGGACAATTCCGATTTTTTTTAAAAGATCTTAAAACCAATTGATATTTATAGAGAATATTTTTCTGATTTCAAATATCCAAGGGAAAATCTCTTAAAATAATTATTTATTTAAATATCAAGAAATGTAAAAGCGCAAAATCTACTCAAACACAAAACGGCCCGTGATTGGCTGTGACGTCACGCGGCCTGTTTGACCTGCGATGCAACATTCTTCTATGTGCTGTTTCTACTGAGATATTTGCAAGTTAGTTGGCGTTTAATTTTTTTTACAATTTGTTTATAATTATTTTACCAGTGGCGGCTCGTGAGCCAGATATAGAGGGAGGCGCTCATCTATGTACGAGTATTTATGTATATATATATCCCTCAGTGTATGCCAACTACGTCTTTTAGACTTCGAGTTCGTCGTTTGTCCGGCACTGATAAATTGGTTCTGGCGTTACCTCGAAACAGCTGTATACCAAATTATTATTTTACTTGCGCTGATATACGTTTGCAAGTTTCTTTAAAATGAATAAAAGCCTATTGTAACCATGGAAAATTATTTGAATACATTTCTAAATAAATTTGTATCAAATTTGTAAAAATTAAATACTCTCAGTCATATGCATGTGCAGTATTATTTTCTGATTAGCGCAAATGTTTGTACACCCAAAATGCACACAATTTCTCTCATATACACTCTATGGCCAATAGTTTTGTACCTGATCGTCCTTGTAACCAAAAAAGTAACATAATTAGAGAGTGAACACCAACTAAATCTACGGCGTAGAAACGGAAAAACTATTTTAATACAAGTTTAAGAATGAATTTAGAATTTACAGAAAATTCTTATGCTTTATGCTTATCTCTATTTGTCTTTAAAATGATATGAGCGAGTTCTGCCTGCTAGCAGTCACTATATATAGCAATCGGTTTCTATAACAATAAGTAGTTAGCTCGTTGCACGGGTGCAACAAAAGTGGATCAAAGTTTAGAGTGAGCAGATCGAGTGGGCCCATTGTAGAGTAGAAAATGCAGTGTGAAAATTGCATCAAAATCGGAGCAAGAGTCACTAAGATAGATAAAAATATAAATATGAAAAAGAGGAGGGTTTCTCCTCTTCCACCACGGTTGTTTCATATTACATAATAACAGACGATGTTTGTGTGTCGACGTGTGTGTGTAAGATCTGTAGCGGAAAATGTAAACATCGTACGGCCTTGAAATGTCGTGCACGGATATTTCAGGAACCAAGGCGATGCATTTTTGTAAAACCGAAATATGAAATTGAGGCTACTTAAAGTAAAAGTTACGCCCAGAGGGTTGATGTAATAAGGTTGTATATCTAAGTGATTGCCACCAGCAAAATCTAAATCGCTCAATTAGAAGGCGAAATAGGAAATTTGGGGGGGAGGGGGGGGCTAACCGAACTGAAAGTTACGCCCAGGGAGCTGACACAATAAATATGTATATCCAGTTCACATATACAAATGGTGCCGGGACTATAGCCACCAGCGGAATCAAAATGGCTCAATTTTAAGAGCGCCGAGATGTGAAATTAGAGGAGGACTACTTAAAGTAAAAGTTATGCCCAGGGGATTGATACGAAAGATATGTATATTCAAATGGTACAAAGACTGTAGCTACTAGAAGATTCAAAATCGCTCAATTTAGGAACCGAGATGTAAAATCGTGCGGACTAGTTAAACTAAAAATTACGCTCAGGGAAGTTTGAATAAAACAATATGCGTGTCCAGACGATACGCGTATAGATAGTGCAGAGACTATAGCCACCATTAGATTCAAAATCGCTTAATTAGGAAGCGAGATGAAAAATTTTTGGACTACCTCAAGTAAAATTTACGCCTAGGGAGTATCGGAGCAATATTGGTCTTCAATGAAATTAGAAGCAAAAGAAGGGGTATTGAGTAGTCGCCGCTGAAGGGGGGGGGGGGAGATTTTAAGGAAAACAACGCCAGATCAAAGAATCAAGCATCAGGTTGAAAATTGATTTTTAACATTCTTCAACAAATATTTATAATTTTTTCAATCTTTAATGTAAATAGCTGAAAAAGTAAGACAGCTGAGTAAATCAAGAGACCCCCCCCCCCCCCCCTCAGACAACACATTTCTGAAAGTGTCACTAAAAATATTCACGGGCATGCCACAAATACAATTCTCGTGACTTTTAAACAATTAAGAGGTCAAACGCATTGAAATTTATCACAAACAAAGCATAGAACTACCCTAAATCAGAAATGATCCCCTTTTCGAGGGACAGAACCACCCTAAATCAGAAATCCCCCCCCAACCCCCGGCCGGGCGCTTATGCAGCGAAATTAAACTGAGTGCCCCAAACAATGCATTTTTCTACCAAAAACGAAGAACGGAAACCCCCAAAATACTATAAATAACACCCACTTATTTAATTAAGTAAAAAGCACAAAATATATATCGAAACTATTTTGAATTTCTATTTTCTGTATCTAATACTACTAAACTATTTCTTCATGAACCAAAACTGAAAAAACTAGGTCAATAGAATCAATAAAATAAATCAGAATTACATAAATACAGTAATTTATTTTCAAATATTTATTTAAACATCCAAATTTATTATTTTAAAAAGAAGCGAGGGAGAAAACACACATTTATCAAGAAAAATTCGAGGCCAAATTAGCGAAACTTAGCCAATTCGAGTCAGTAGTTCACAGCATTCGTTTCATTCTTGGCTTCTTTGGCTGAACAATTCGATGTGAGCCGCGATAACCTGCGCGGCTCTCATCGGATTGGAATATTGCAATGTCTGTTTTTTTAACTGAAATTTCTATTACCATTGTATTAACATACCATTCTTTCTATCAGCCAGAGGTCGATAACGAGGCGCGGCTCTCTTTAAAATCCCTTGTCTTTCCCTACAATGCAGTATTTTTCCCTATAAATTTAATATACGTAGTATGAAAAGAGCATAAGAGATTCTTTGAAAGTCAAAGTTTTAGTGCTGCCATCTAGTGACAATTTTATCACTTATTTCCAATATTTCGACTTTTTAGTTGAAATAAATTTCAGATAATTTCCTTAAAAATTGTAATTAACCTATATAACTAAAGGAATTTGAAGTGCTTGATCAAGGGGGTCCGCGCGGCCCCGCGGCGCCCTGAATAGCCGCCCCTGTATTTTACCCATTTGTTCTTGGTCTGCTTGAGATTGTACCTTATTTTATTTTATTGTAAATATGGAGTCTTGTTTTGTTAAAGGACAATCAGTTAATTTGCCTAAGATCGATTTTACTGTGATGGCGCTCTCTTTAAGAAATAATAAATAGTTTGTGACAGCTGAAACTCGAGATGTAAACTTGATACCCTTTTCTTGAAGGTTTATAATAATAATAAAAATAATAATAATTATTATTATTATGTGAATTACATTTACGTTTAAGATATCAGTGGTGGAAGTCGGAGCATTACAAAAAATGCAAACACTTTGGACGCCAATTTCTCCGAACGTGATAGATAAAAATATACATATTTTTCGTTTGTTTCGTTAGTCCAGATTATGAATATATGAAATAATTTTAATACTTTGGAACTTTTCTAGAAAACACTTAAAGCGTCTATCCGAGCAAGTGATTTTTTAATTTTTCCTACTTTTGCTCAAACTTCTAAAGATAGATATAAATAGTAAGCGACAAAAATATGTATTAGTAAATTTAGTTTCTGAATCTACTTTTTGAGAGAAAAAAAAGCTAATATATTGAACCTTACTGACTTAGTTTTCGAGTAATCGTCTTGACAAGTTGAAGAACATTGAAAATTTTTCATTTTACAAGTTTGTAATGCTTATATCTCAAAAACTAAAAGTGCTAGCTACGAACAATAAGCAAGAATTTGTAGCTCTTTTAAAGTCTTGCAAGTGTATATAATTGGGTGTTGGATGGAGTGGTTCTAATTTCGATAGCTTAGTTTTTAACCTAGATTTTTCAATAGCTGGGAAAGTTGTGATATTTAAAATATCACGATTGCTGCAGCTCAGTGTCCTTACTTACTCCTTGGTGAAATATGAATGCACAAGGACGAGATATTTTATTTTGTTTAAAAAAAATTATAAGGTTAAATAAACTTGGGGATTCTAAAGATGTTTAAAGATTGGTGAGGTTTGGACATAATACATGGAAATCGCGGATGATCTCGCGGTGGTAACCTTTGCCCCCACCCTCCGTACTCTTGCTACCAAAAATAATTTGCTCATGAATTTAATTTCGGATTCCCTTGCTAAATTAAAACTAGAAATTTCCCCTTCGAAATGCAATGCAATTATCTTTAACAAATCTCGTTCTAAAATCAAGAAAAATCCTACCTTCAAAATTAATGACACAAAAATCAAAATCTCCAGGCACTTAAAATTTTTGGAAATCATTGATGATAATTTTAAATGGAGTGCCCATGTTTTCCACCTGAAAGAGAGATGTTACAAGATTGCTACTCCCTTCGGTAAACTTGCCGGTTGTAACTGGGGTGTAAATAAATCATTCTTAAAAGTTTGGTACTTGTCTGTTATAGAAAAAGTTCTCTCCTATGGGGCGGGCATCTGGGGCTGTAACTTAACTGGGACACACATTAAAACTCTTCTTTATCTTCAGAGGATTTTTCTCCTCAAAATCTCTTCAGGTTTTAGGACCTCTTCTAACATCTCTCTTTTTTCCCTCACTGGAATTCTCCCCATCCACCTCGTCATAAAAATTTTACACTCTAAATACTCTTTTTGGAAACTTCGTTTTAATCTTTTTTTAAACTTAAATATCCCCGTCCCTCCTCTCTCTGATTTTAACCCCCCTTTTTCTAGTTCCCCCCCTGCCAAACGCATTGCCCTTTTTGAACCTTCTGACCCCCTCACTTTTTCCAATGTAAATATATACACTGATGGTTCCTCCTTAGAGGGCAACACAGGTTTCGCAGTCTGCATTTTCAAACATGATGTCCTGGACCGGGTTTATTCCTTTAAACTTGACGGCGAGAATACTGTATTCCAGGCCGAAATCGCAGCCATAGATTTCGCCATATCCTGGACAAACGATAACGATACTAAAGTAAATATATTTTCAGACAGTCTTTCCTCAATCTCAATCGTGGCATTTAAATCTATAAAAAACAAGTCTAACTTCTTAAACAAATGATGCTGATGGTCGTTTCGTTGCGAACGTGATAATAGGAACACTGGAGCCAAACTGTCCTGGAAAAATATTTTTACTTAACAGTGATCTTCTAGAAAAAGTAAATCATTCTACAATTTGTCAGGTATTTGACAAATCTTTGCATCTTTTATGGCCGAATGGTATTCAACACAACGATGTGCTTCTTTTTTTATCTGATGCAGCTCCGTATATGGTAAAAGCTGGGAAGTCCATTAAAGGATTTTATCCTAAGGTAGTGCATGTTACTTGCCTGACGCATGCATTGCATCGTATTCAAGAAATACGTGTAAATTATCCTGAAGTAGATAGATTAGTATCCAACGTTAAGAAAATTTTCTTAAAAGCGCCATATCGAATCGAGTTTTATAAATCGCAAGCTCCTAGTCTCGCTTTCTCACCCAAACCTGTTATAATACGTTGGGGAACATGGCTGAATGCTTGCATGTACTATTGCGAGAATTTCAGAACGGTGAAATCCATTGTAAATGCCTTTGACGCCAATAATGCTGCTTCAATTCAAATTGCACAAAACGCGCTATCAACAAACAACGTAGAAGGAAACTTGGCGTACATAAAATTAAATTTCAGCATTTTATCGTCGACCATTAAATGCCTAGAAAAACAACACGTGGAACTGGTTGACGCAATAGGTTACATTGACAACGTTAGTGAGGTCATTCAGAAGGCTAAAGGTAAGGTTGGGCATTGTATAATTGCCAAATTAAACGATGTTTTGGGTAAAAACCAGGGCTTCAAAACTTTGAAGAAAATCTCTCTCATCCTAACTGGTAAAAATGAAACTTTTGATATCGAGGAAGAATTGGACGTAAGCGAATCTGTTTTTTTTTTTCAAATATGCACCTATCACATCCGTAGATGTTGAAAGAAGCTTTTCACGGTATAAAAACTTATATTCCGACAATAGAAGATCTTTTACATTTGAGAACATTAGGAAACACCTAATAAATAATTCAATGTAATTCCGATGTTATCATGGGAAATTAAATTGTCGCAGTTCAGGATAATAAAAGTTTTAAGTCAGGTATTTATACATATAAATTTTTTATTACAACAATTTAGATTATTTGTATTTACTCAAAACTTTCGAAATTTGTATCAAGAATTAACTAAATTTATTTTTCATATCGTTCTTTTTTTAAGTTCATAATAATGTAAAACTTTAAGGACATTTTTTCACTATTTTAAGAGCATTTTTAGTGAATTTTTAGGTCATCAAAATCCGCGTTTTACTTATAACTATTCGGAAGTTTGGAACGGAAGAAACAATTATAATTATCGGAACTTTCCGAATGTAATCAAACTTATGCACCAATTCTCAAAGACGGGAGCCGCGGACGAACCTTCTAAAGTCACATTCCGTGCGCGCCAAAATGGACCGTTTTCCCGCCAGTCAGAAAGGCGAACTTTGACTGCTAATAAAACATGAAATACAGCTCGCAGAATAAAAATTTTTGTACTTTTGTCCGTTTTGAATCATTTCGAATTGAATAAAAAAAGAGGCCGGTATTGTCCATTGTCGAATAATCGATTTTTCGGATGACTAGTTTTCGGATGTATGACGTTTTACTGTATTTATTGTTCAGATGAGGACTTTTCACGAAAGTTCGCTTGGGGGCCTCAAAAAACACCGGGACGCTACTGCGCATCACCTCAAAAACGATTGATTCGAGTTCAGGGATGTTTAGAAGGTGCTCTTCCATCAAAAATTGGAATTCGAATGTTCAACCCCGTCCCAATACTTTCTTATTTTTGTAGTTCAAATGGATATCGTGTTGAGTGTGGAGCTCAATCCCCCACATCCTTCGTTGTCTCGAAAGATCGACATGCGTTCACTTGTAGAGAAAGACGCCTGCTGAACAAATCAGATGTCTTTCTTCCCATTACTGTTATTGCAAAATCGGACCATTCAACAAAGGCTTCACTCGGATGCGTCCGTGAACGCAGGAGGAAGGAAAAGCGACGCTTACATAATCAGAACAAAACAACCGCCATTTTCTCGATAATAAAGACTCTCCGCAGTGATTAAAAGAAGGATCCTTATCTTAGTTGGATCCTTCGGCATTGCGTTCCGTCACGAGTCACTCCAGGTTTAAAGAGTTTGGGTGGCGAAAACATGGAGGGGCTGCGTATATTCGCTTGGACAGCGATGGTACTGTTGGGAGTTTTTTCTGTTGTTGTTCCAGCCGTGGAAGGATCCATCTGCAAATTTCCAGGTCAGCATCCTTGATTTGTTTTCAAAAGAACTCGAAGATCGTTCGCGGGGTATTTTAAGGCGAAAACATAGAAGGCACTAGAAGTAGGCCGAAAATTAATTTTTGTTCCCGGTCTGATAGTAACAGAGACCGAACCTGGGGCCAAGGGTGGCGCCCCGGTAGCCGAGGGAAGAATCAGGCCTTAGCATACTCCCTCATCAGGGTGTTTTTGCGTTGTCGTCGAGGGAAATGTGGGATTCATGAATTTTACTATACACCTTAATTCAAATTTTAGCAATTTTCTATGTAAATTTTAGTTTTTCCTTTTGTAAAAATATTTAATTGGATGCCTTCATTGGAAAGAATAACTATATTTTTCTCATTTATTCGGCAAATGCGTTTCTTATTTGTTCGGCAAATGCGTTTCTCATTTGTTCGGCAAATAGAACATTTTGGTGCGATGCACCCCTAAAATAGCAAATATTGGAAAACTAAAACTGCACACTTACTTCCTTTTGAACTACCTACCCATACACCGAATTTGAAGTCTCTATCTCATCGCTAAGTATGTTTTTCCCCCATCATTTCATCTTTCGAGTGTTTTGGTATGGAGGAATTGGTATGCGTTTTGGTATGCGTTAATTTTTGCCTCCGTCTTATACTTTAACGAATGCGTTTCTCAGTATTTCAGCGAATCGAACATATTGGTGTGCGGCACTCCTAAAGTAGTAAATATTGGAAGACTGAAATTGTACACCTTTTTTTTTTCTTTTGAACTATCTTCCTCTATACACCAAATTTGAAGTCTCTCTCTGATCGCTAAGTGTGCTTTTCTATTAATTCACCTCTTTAACATTTCGGTGTTCAGCACCCCCCCCCCCCCCCCATCTACTGAATATTTGGCTAGGATTTTTTGTAGAACCAATGAACCGTGTACCAAATTGCAAGTCTCTTTCTATACAGGAAGTACCTAAAATTGCGTGACAGGCGGACCTTTAGGAATTAATATGTAATATAGATGACTGACTTGAAAGTTCTCTAATGATGAGAACTAGTAAATGCTGGTTGTAAAACAGGGTACAGAATATAACGAAGACAAAATTAAATCGACGGGCGAAATTCATTTGAATACGTAGGGATATTGCAATTGTTTGAGTTGTCATTTGCATTATACTGATCCTTTACTTTTGCAAAATGACCAGTTTAAATGAATATTATTTGAATCCGTAGAAATTGCCATAGAAATACAATGCATCTTACCTCAGCGCCACCTGAATGGGCAGTTTTCATTTTTTCCCAACACGCACTTCTTTTCTTGACCTCCACACCTCTGATTATTGTATACAATGAGTCAATATTTTATACGAAAATAAAAAAATATCGATATAAAATATAAATTGAATACTTTTAACGACAAACTCATTGATATCCAATCATTGGCAGTTGTTCTTAAGATATTACAAACTTTTCTTTCTCTGCAGTGATTCTTTCGAAAGAGGGGAGTGATGACAACTCAACTTGCCCCCTTCTCTCAGGTACTCCCTTTAAGTTTTTCTCATCAAAGCTGAACTGCTTAAAATACACAGTTTTAAATATTATTTTACTGAAATCATGATGTTTCTACTTTCTCTAAAATGCGCAGAATACAGGTCCTTTGAGGCACTCCAATGACTTTGTAAGGATAGGTCCATGAGTGAACAACACTAGGGTGAAATTTCTGAATTTTTCTTCTATTTTGAAATTTCTGAATTTGTTTTTTCTCACGACATAAATGTGTTACATAGGTGATAGGATTCAAACGGTAGATTCAACGGTTCAAACGGTAGATTTTTTTTTTTTTTAAATAGGTTAAAATCAACCCGGATTGTAAAAAATTAAGAAATTTTCTGAATTTTTGCAAAAAATTAAATTTTTTTAAAATGTTTAATAAGACTTCAAAATTTATAAATGTATCATTGCTATGATTTTGACATAAAAAACGACCCTCTAAAAATGCTGAAATCTCTCTTTATTTAAAAAACAAAAAAAAAAAACAAAAAAAAAAAAAACAGGTGCAGCTGCCGCTGACCAAATACTTTTAAAATACAGAGACTTTCTGTTAAGGCTAGCGCCGGACCTATGGCAACAAATGATTTGTAATTTGGCGATTTAGAACACACTGCCACGTGCTTCCTCCTATGTAGGTTACAAACGGATAAAACTTTCTATTTTTTTATATAATTTTGAAGTGAAAATATTTCTACACGATTTCTGTATGAAAATTGTATTTCCTGTCATTTATTTTCAACATCTAATCGTTCATTGTTGTAAACGCTGTTGCCATCTTAAAATAATTAATATTTAAATGATTTAACTTTCATTATTGAAAACGCTGTTGCCATTAAAAAAAGTAATACTTAAATTATTGATTTAAATAAACGAAAAGCGATATTTTGTCACTGTATAAAAAACAAGCGGCAAAACGTATAGCCAGCGAAGCTAGATCTGGGGTTGGTGAGTACTAGCGAACAAAAGACGGCCTCAACGGGTGTATTACGCTTACGCAGCAGGCGTAAGACGTAATACGCCCGAAGCGAGCTCCTTCTTTCCGTCCGTTCGCACTTTCTTTCGATGCCGTCACAATACTTTCCTTATACATTATACTATGTATATAAGGAAAGTAAAAATCGGTACGGGTAACATTGCCTCCAATTTTACGTCATTTGCGCTAATTTTGCGTCATTTTTGCAATTTTGACGATATTTCCGTCAATCTTGTGCGAAATATCGCCGTGTTGGCAAAAATTTCGCATAATGTATTGACAATCGTTACAGACAGACGGAGAGAAGAGCATTTCTTATATATATAAATGGCTGATGGTGAATGGTTGGGCGCCAAATTATGAAACTATTACACGAAGTATCATAGCTCGTGAATGGAACGAACTAGACCCAAGAGAATAATGTTAACACACGCATAATATTGCATATGGAAAGTGAACCTATTTCACAATAGTTACACTTTTTTTTTATTTTTTGAGACATTTATTTAAAAAGTGTTCAATATCACGAGAACCGTTCATGCTAGCGTTCTAAAGTTTGTGTTATTTGTTTTCTAATGAATAATTACATAACGTGTAACATTACTGAATATTCTGCTATTTTAATGGTTTCTTTAAAATCTTATTCGAAAGTTTGGGAATCTCTTCCGAGTACTCGATTGCTTTTAAAATGAACGGGGCAGTATTCACTGATTGTATGTAATATTTGCGAAGCGAGCTCGGAGAGAGCCTCCCGACTCGCGAAGCGAGTTACGGAGGTTGGTGAGCATCAGCGAGCAGGGGGTGGAGTATAGTAGAAAATAGCTTTTGTTAGTATCATCATGTTGTTGCCGTTGAGACCCAGACCGTCCGACCTACCAGAAAGGTGTAGAACCCAGACCGTCCGACTCATCCTGAGGACTTGAGTATCTAATTGGACGGCCGGGAAAAGAGTTAGCGGAAGCCAACTCCCGGGGCGGCCAAGGCCCGACGGACTGGGGCGAAGTTTATTTAAGTTTCAAAAAATATACATTGAGGTTACAAGGAGTTGTACAAAGAGGTGATGATGAGTTAACATTTTGATGATTAGATGACATGATTAAATATAGATGGCATGATATTTAGCAAGATGACTTGATATAAAACATGATGTTTGATGACAGTATTAAAATATATGAGTGTAATTATATAATATATGATATTTAGTGATATGTTGACAATGATTTGTTGAAAAAGTGATATATAATTTGATGAAGACAGGGGAAAATTACAAGAATATAATACAAAAAACTTAAATACTAAGAAAAACATTGCATAAGCAACCAACGGCCAAAACAGGACAAACAAGGCCAACAAAAACGGGACAAAGACGAGGCAAAAAAACAAAAGGACAAAAAAGGACGACACCACCGAGCAAAAAATAGGTAAAACAGTTAAAGTAAAAGGGGGAGACACCGACCAGAGACAAAATTGAAAGCAGAAAGTCCCCAGGCTGATTAAGAGTTTTTGTTTGAGATTTCTCTCGCTATGAGAACACAGTTTTTGATTTTATTAATGGAAGATTTGTTGGAGCAAATACTCGAGAACCAGGTCGCAGAGTTACCAGAAAGGTGTAAGGTAACTGTTGTAACTTTTAGTCATATATTTACAACAAAAAGATATACATTTGTTCTGTAATAATAATTACATTTGAATCACATTTGCTCATGACAACAATAGTTGCGAAACGATCTGTTTGTAAGAATCAGCAACGAAGCATAATCATTGTCCACATTGCTCACAGCATAGTAAAGAATGTTTTAGTCTACCCTGTTTGACGTGCGTATTCGTGACGTTTCTGCCAGCAACCAATCAGAGAGAAGTTGGAAATAGGCTCGACCCATTAAATCTTTGCTAATACAAAAGAACATTTTTCACTTTAGAAGTGCGTAAAAATAGAGTAACTCATAAACTAAATCGAACATAGTAATGAATATGTATAGCAAATACGTATTCAAACATTGCGAGAAAAACTTGCTCCGGTTAAACAAGATGAAAAATTTTGAAATAACGTAAATTGAATTATAACTACAAAATTTCATTCTTTAAAATAGTCAATCATGAAATAAAATTATAAAAATAATTCAAATGCTGCCACATAAGTGGAAACTAGGTTAAATTCACAAAAAAAGTATTTTGTGAGTTTCTAAATTTATTAGCATTTGGTCCGGTAACATAAAATGTATCGGGGGAGGGGGATGTTTCGGGAAGAAGTTTCGCCCCCCCCCCCCCAAATGTATTTCTGAAAGAAACACCGAATCTTTGGCAATGATATCTCTATAACAAATCAATAAATAGAATACAGTTCGGTAATACTTCTTCAATCTATAACTATCAGATATTCATTAATTTTCGGGTGAATGGGACAGAAGAAAGCCATTAATTTTTCAAACATTTAAAACAAGAACGATCAATCATGCTTAAAGCATTAATTATGAAACACTTTCCAACTTCAATGCAATTTTATTTAAACATCTCTAAAGTGCAATACATTCCTCGGTAATATTTTAAAACTTATCACAATACTACATTAATTTATTATATTTGAAAACTTAAACCTTCATCGAAAAAAATGAGCTTCATTCAAATGACGGCATTGAAATATAAATTGCCTGGTTTAAACATCTCTAAAATGCGATACATTCCTTGGTAATAATTTTAGAATTATCATAATACTACGATAATTTATTATATTTGAAAACTTTATTGAAAACAATTGAAATTCATTTAAATGACGTCATAGAAAAAATAATACGCCTGGCTCTCTCTAAAAGCAGCATTTCATTCATAAATAATTTCCCATTCATTTCATTCATCACAATACTATAATAATTTATTTTATTTAAAAATTAAGACCATGGAGCTACAAGTAATTAAACTCTATGCTTAAAACTTCATCGAAAAAAATCGTCCTTCTCTTTGTAAAATCAATGAATATTTCATTCATATCAGCTATGCCGACTCCATGAGCTAAATAATTTTGTGTTAAAGAAATACAGCAATTCTTATACAACTCATTCTACATATTTTGCTGTTCACATTTTACATAAGTGAACAAGAAAGATCAATCATGCTTAAAGCATTGATTATGAAACACTTTCCAACTTCAATGCAATTTTATTTAAAAAAGTCGAAAATGCAATACATTCCTCGGTAATATTTTAAAACTTATCACAATACTACATTGATTTATTATATTTGAAAACTTAAACCTTCATTGAAAAAAATGAACTTCATTCAAATGACGGCATTGAAATATAAATTGCCTGGTTTAAATATCTCTAAAATGCAATACATTCCACGGTAATATTTTTAAAACTATCATAATACTACGATAATTTATTATATTTGAAAACTTCATCGAAAACAACTGAAATAAATTCAAATGACGTCATAGAAAAAATAACACGCCTGGATCTCTGTATAAAAGCAGGATTTCATTCATAACTTTCTCCATTTCATTCATCACAATACTATAATAATTTATTTTATTTAAAAATTAAGACCATGGAGCTACAATTCATAAACTCTATGCTTAAAACTTCATCGAAAAAAATCGTCCTTCTGTTTATAAAATCAATTAATATTTCATTCATATCAGCCATGCAGACTCCATGCACTGAATTATTTTGTGTTAAAGAAATACAGTAATTCTAATACAACTCATTCTACATATTTTGCTGTTTACATTTTACATAGGTGAAAAATAGGCTTAGTTGTAGAAATAATCAAATTTGAATGAGAATTTAAACTCAAATATATTGTCATTGTGTTGTTTTAGTATGTAGATGCACAGAATTTAAGCAAAAATAAAATAGTTTTAGGACGGATACAACACTCAATATGAATTAAAAAGAACTTTAAAAAATCACGATTTTGAAACAAGATGGATGCCATATATCATTTTGAAGTGGGTCATGTGATCGTTTCATATAAGATGTGTAATTATTATTTTAATTTTTATTTAAAAAACTACTGAATATATTTCGCTGATTTTTTTTTATACATTTTATGGAACAATTTGACTATTACCTAAAATTTTCGAAGCAATTTGTGAATTTTAAATCCGTTTAAAAAATGTTTGAAAAATTAGGTCTCATAGGGCTCAATGTATTTCATTTTTCAACCCGGGTTCAATCCAAAACTAATTGGGTGATATTATTCATTTATATTCCCATAGGTCCTACAGACCGTCTGAACAACATACTAAAATTTCATTTTGATTAAGTCATTTTTACGGCAGTTATCGTGCTAACGGACAGACAGACAGACAGAATGAACAAAGTCATAAACACTTTTCAACTTTGTTGTAAAGTGTTAAAAATAGGTTTCCTTGTAGAAATAATCAAATTTGGATGATCATTTAAACTCAAATATATTGTAATATCAAATATACTGTAATATGTATCAAATATATTGTAGATGCACAGAATTTAAGCAAAAATAAAGTAGTTTTAGGACGGATAGAACACTCAATATGAATTAAAAAGAACTTTAAAAATCACGATTTTGAGACAAGATGGATACCATATTTCATCTTGAGGTGGGTCACGTGATTTTTCCATATCATGGTCACGTGATCGCTTCATATAAGACGTGTAATTATTATTTTAATTTTTATTTAGAAAACTACTGAATATATTTCGCTGAAATTTTTTTATATATTTTATGGAACAATTTGAATATTACCTAAAATTTTCGAAGCAATTTGTGAATTATAAATCCACTTAAAATTTTTTTGAAAAATTTGGTCCCATAGGGTTCAATGTATTTCATTTTTTCAACTCGGGTTCAATCCAAAACTAATTGGGTGGTATTATTCATTTATATTCCCATAGGTCCTACAGACCGTCTGAACAACATACTAAAATCTCATTTTGATTAAGTCATTTTTACGGGGCAGTTATCGTGCTAACGGACAGACAGACAGACAGAATGAACAAAGTCATAAACACTTTTCAACTTTGTTGTAAAAGTGTCAATAAAAAATAAGATGAGCATGAAAAGTATAATGTTTAAAAATGTTACAAAAATAAATATTTAATTCAATTTTCACTTAAAAGCGAATATTATTATATATATAGGACGCTAATACACACCGTTTTCGAGATATTTTGCATTTTTTATTTGGAACAGGAAAAATAAAAAAAATTAAATACAATCAATATTATTAAGTTATTACACATTTTACAATTACTTTAAATAGGAAATAAATGAATACCATTGTTTAGAAGTTCTCATTAAAAATTTTACTTTATCAAACAAATTAAGCAAATCAACATATATTTGGTATACAAATCAATAACTGACAGCTTCTTAATTTTCTCGAAGGCCAGGATCTTCAAATTTTCTTATTTCGATAATTAAATTTTTTTTAAAAATAATTATATTATAATTTGTTACAAAATTATTAATTTTATATGTAATATTTCATTTTTAACACTTTACAACATAGTTGAAAAGTGTTTATGACTTTGTTCATTCATTCTGTCTGTCTGTTTGTCCGTTAGCACGATAATTGCCGTAAAAATGACTTTATCAAAATGAAATTTTAGTATGTTTTTCAGACCTATGGGAATATAAATGAATAATATCACCCAATTAGTTTTGGATTGAACCAGGGTTGAAGAAATGAAATACATTGAACCCTATGGGACCTAATTTTTCAAACATTTCTTAAGCGAATTTAAAATTCACAAATTGCTTCGAAAATTTTAGGAAATATTCAAATTATCCCATAAAATATATAAAAAAAAATCTCAGTAAAATATGTTAGGTAGTTTTTTAAATAAAAATTATTTAATATAGGGAGAAAAACAAATGCAATTAAATTCTGACTCTTGCTATATCCTCTAGAAAGAAAAAAGAGATATATTATATAATAAATATCTTTCCAAGAGTTGAGTTATTTTATATACATATAAGAGAGATTTCACATTTTAAAATAAATATGGTGGATAACAATTTTTCAAATTTTTAAATAAAATAAATTATTATAGTATTGTGATGGATGAAACGATTGGAAAAATGTTTATGAATGAAATGCTGCTTTTATATAGAGGCGATTTATATTTCGATGCTGTCATTTGAATGAAGTTCATTTTCTTCGATGAAGTTTTCAAATATAATAAATTAATGTAGTATTGTGATAATTTTAAAATTATCATCGCATTTTAGAGACGTTTATATAAAATTGCATTGAAGTTGGAAAGTGTTTCATAATCAATGATTTATGCATAATTGACCTTTCTTGTTTAAATTACACCATTTACAGCACAATAAAATGTGTTTTTTTTGAGGTATTGCACGTTTTTGATTTAAAATAGACTTTTTTTTTTTTTTGCATTATATATACTACTCACTATTGTGAAAGGAATAAATGATTTGTAGGTACTTCTAACTAGAAGGAAATGGACAACATTGTTTAGCAGTTATCACTAGTCGTTCTAGAGATATTAGAAAATTTTATTTTACTACAGGTAGAGATACATATCGGAAATATATCATATTAGAAAATTTTATTTTACTACAGGTAGAGATACACCTCGGAATTTTAAAATTTCAATGATGACGGTCGTTTGTACTACGTTTGTACCGGATTGTACCGTAAAAATTTTCGTTTGTACCACTTCCGGAACGGGGTTATTCTCATTTCAAAGTGGGGGGGGGGGGGGGCTGGCGAAACGGCAGCCCCCCCACCTCGGAATTTCAAAATTTCGTCGATGCCATTCGTTTGTACTACGTTTGTACCGGTTTGTACCGTAAAAATTTTCGTTTGTACCACTTCCGGTACGGCGTAATTTTAATTTTAAAATGGGTGACCTTGAGCTCCGGCAAACCCCACCTCGAAATTTCAAAATTTCGTCGATGCCATTCGTTTGTACCGGTTTGTACCGTAAAAATTTTCGTTTGTACCACTTCCGGTACGGCGTAATTTTAATTTAAAAGTGGGTGACCTTGAGCTCCGGCAACCCCCCCACCTCGAAATTTCAAAATTTCGTAAATGCCATTCGTTTGTACTACATTTGTACTGATTTGTACCGTAAAAATTTTCGTTTGTACCACTTCCGGTACGGCGTAATTTTTATTTAAAAGGGGGTGACCTTGAGCTCCGGCAACCCCCCACTTCGAAATTTCAAAATTTCGTCGATGCCATTCGTTTGTATTACGTTTGTACCGGTTTGTACCGAAAAAATTTTCGTTTGTACCACTTCCGGTACGGCGTAATTTTTATTTAAAAGTGGGTGACCTTGAGGTCCAGCAACCCCCCACCTCGAAATTTAAAAATTTCGTCGATGCCGTTCGTTTGTACCGGTTTGTACCGTAAAAATTTTCGTTTGTACCACTTCCGGTACGGCGTAATTTTTATTTAAAAATCGGTCACCTTGAGCTTCGGCAACCCCCCCACCTCGAAATTTCAAAATTTCGTCGATGCCATTCGTTTGTACTACATTTGTACTGGTTTGTACCGTAAAAATTTTCGTTTGTACCACTTCCGGTACGGCGTAATTTTTATTTAAAAGTGGATGACCTTGAGCTCCGGTAACTTCCCACCTCGAAATTTCAAAATTTCGTCGATGCCATTCGTTTGTATTACGTTTGTACCGGTTTGTACCGTAAAAATTTTCGTTTGTACTACTTCCGGTACGGCGTAATTTTTATTTAAAAGTGGATGACCTTGAGCTCCGGTAACTTCCCACCTCGAAATTTCAAAATTTCGTCGATACCATTCGTTTGTATTGCGTTTGTACCGGTTTGTACCGTAAAAATTTTCGTTTGTACCACTTCCGGTACGGCGTAATTTTTATTTAAAAATCGGTCACCTTGAGCTTCGGCAACCCCCCCCCCCCTCGAAATTTCAAAATTTCGTCGATGCCATTCGTTTGTACTACATTTGTACTGGTTTGTACCGTAAAAATTTTCGTTTGTACCACTTCCGGTAAGGCGTAATTTTCATTTAAAAGTGGGTGACCTTGAGCTCCGGCAACCACCCCACCTCGAAATTTCAAAATTTCGTCGATGCCATTCGTTTGTACTACATTTGTACTGGTTTGTACCGTAAAAATTTTCGTTTGCACCACTTCCGGCACGGCGTAATTTTTATTTAAAAGTGGGTGACCTTGAGCTCCGGCAACCCCCCACTTCGAAATTTCAAAATTTCGTCGATGCCATTCGTTTGAACCGGTTTGTACCGAAAAAATTTTCGTTTGTACCACTTCCGGTACGGCGTAATTTTTATTTAAAAGTGGGTGACCTTGAGCTCCGGTAACTTCCCACCTCGAAATTTCAAAATTTCGTCGATGCCATTCGTTTGTATTACGTTTGTACCGGTTTGTACCGTAAAAATTTTCGTTTGTACCACTTCCGGTCCGGCGTAATTTTAATTTAAAAGTGGGTGACCTTGAGCTCCGGCAACCCCCCCACCTCGAAATTTCAAAATTTCGTCGATGCCATTCGTTTGTACTACATTTGTACTGGTTTGTACCGTAAAAATTTTCGTTTGTACCACTTCCGGTACGGCGTAATTTTTATTTAAAAGTGGGTGACCTTGAGATCCGGCAACCCCCCACTTCGAAATTTCAAAATTTCGTCGATGCCATTCGTTTGTATTACGTTTGTACCGGTTTGTACCGAAAAATTTTTCGTTTGTACCACTTCCGGTACGGCGTAATTTTTATTTAAAAGTGGGTGACCTTGAGGTCCAGCAACCCCCCACCTCGAAATTTAAAAATTTTGTCGATGCCGTTCGTTTGTACTACGTTTGTACCGTAAAAAATTTCGTTTGTACCACTTCCGGTACGGCGTAATTTTTATTTAAAAATCGGTCACCTTGATCTTCGGCAACCCCCCCCACCTCGAAATTTCAAAATTTCGTCGATGCCATGCGTTTGGACTACGTTTGAACCGGATAATTACCGGATATTATACCATAAAAATTTTCATTTGTACCAATTCTTAAGCTTACATGCCGTACATCTAAGCTTACATGCTGTACATCTTAAGCTTACATGATAGATCTTCTTAATGTTACAGTTTAATTTTCCATCATAGTCTTTTCTGTAAGACAAAATGTCATTAGGTGATTATCAATGCCACTAAGATCTTGTACTTTGTAATTCAAATTTACCTGGATTCAAAATTATGCAAATCAATTAATCTGTCATTAAGAAATATCATATTGTTTTTATTAATCATACCATGTTTCTAGTGATATTCATATATCATATATTTATTTGTACAATTACATAGGTAATAAAATTATTTTTATAGCTTTATAGAAAATATGCAAGACATTAAATTTGAGAAGGGGGACTATTTACTAATGGAATATTATAATTTTTGAAACTAGTTGTGTACATGGACACCACCACGTTCCAGTATAAAACTGACATTTCTGTGACAAACATTGGTGTTCAACAAGATAACTTCTTATTGTTTTATGTTTTGAACTCTTTTAATTGCTTTTAATTATTAATCTTAGTTTGTTATGAGTATTAATTAGTAATTTGGTCTATTTTTTCATTATTTCTGCATTTAAAATTAATCAGCAGTTTAGATTTTGAGGGAAATCCTTACGTTTCTGACAAGTGTTTTTAATTTAAAGGAATTCAAGGAAATATATTTCTATTAGGTATGAGATAAATATGGTAATCCTGCTAGAGGAGTGTTGCCTTTTGCGGCAAATTTCAAAAGGAATCTGTTAGAAACTAAATTTTCTAATACATACTTTTGTCGCCTACTATTTATATCGATCTTTAGTTTCGAAGACATTTCGAGTGAAAGTATAGAGAATTAAAGAAATACTTGCTTGTACAGGTACTTTAATTTAAAAAAAAAAAAAGTTCAAAATATTACGTTAGTATATTACTAATGCTACATTGTACAACTTTATGCTGATAGAAGTTATAATATTATTATTTTATATTTTTTGCATACAATGAGATAATTCTTCAATAGCATGCAATCTAATTACTCAATGTTACATTTTCTGAAATTTCACAAGTACTAAATTGATACTCATTCGAGGAGATGGGATTAGTCCACTGAAAGGTTGCGACGTCAGAGCGGCGGCCTTCCTTCTTTCTTGGCGGATTTTCTGTAAGCAGTAATTGTAATTCATATTTAAACTTTTTTCGGTGATACCCTGGTGTGCAATTGCTAATTGGCCTAATAATAAGGAAATTTGCAATGTTTTGTTTCATAGGATTGTCTAGCAAGCTGCTTGTGCAAATTAATTATCAGCTGGCTCAGAATGGATTAAAAAATCTGATGTGGGCAGAACATGACTTTTCCTACATAATGCAATGATTCTACTTCTTTCACGGCGAAACAATGGTGTACAAGGTCCACAGAACAATGTTTTTGGTATTAAAATAGTACGACGTCAATTGAAATTAGGTGCTTTGGGCAAATTACTAGTCCAAACGAATGACCTTCTCATATTCACGTTTACTTAATTATAATATCATGAAATGACATCAACATTTGTTTAATATCAATTACATGAAATAAATTACTATTGGCGAATTCATAGGCGTCAAATTATTATCACTGTCAAAATGTATTTTTTCCAGTGAATGGAATGATCTAGATTTATATGAATAATGTTGCATAATATTGTATGTGGAAGGTGTTACTACACTGTTACTAAGTGTTATATGTGGCGATACTTTCTTCCCTTTTTTTAACACTTTACAACAAAGTTGAAAAGTGTTTATGACTTTGTTCATTCTGTCTGTCTGTCCGTTAGCACGATAACTGCCGTAAAAATGACTTTATCAAAATGAAATTTTAGTATGTTGTTCAGACGGTCTGTAGGCCCTATGGGAATATAAATAAATAATATCACCCAATTAGTTTTCTATTGAACCCGGGTTGAAAAAATGAAATACATTGAACCCTATGGGACCTAATTTTTCAAACATTTTTTAAGTAAATTTAACATTCACGAATTGCTTCGAAATTTTTAGGAAATATTCACATTATCCCATAGAATATATAAAAAAAAATTCAGTAAAATATGTTAAGTAGTTTTTTAATTAAAAATTATTTAATATAGGGAAAAAAACAAATTCAATTAAATTCTGACTTTGGGATATCTTCCAGAAAGAAAAGAGAGATATATTATATAATAAATATCTTTCCATTTGTTTAAACGTAGTGCATATGGGAGAGGCTTCACATTTTAAAATAAATTTTGTAGATAACAATTTTTCATTTTTTTTAAATTTTATATAACTCTTCATGATATACTTATTTGATGGCATTTTTAATGCACTTTCCTACGTCCTAGAGAGTTAAAATTTGGTACACAGCTTAAATTTGTTGAACATTTTATTCGACAAAAATTTAATGGATCTTTAAATATAGATCATACATTTTTTTCGAAAGGGCCTGAAAATAATCCCCGTTCACTTCTATAAATCATTGTTGTAATATCGTTAAAAATTCTGATGTGGACAGCACATGTCTTTCCCTGCAGACTCATATTCGTTCTCTTTATTTATTCAATAATAATTTGAGTTTATCTGCATAAAATAACAACCATAAGTATTTTAAATGACATTGAATTTACACGTTAAACTTAAATTTGGTTCTCATTTGATAGCTGGACTTATTGTCAAAGGTGGAGTAGCGAAAACGCGAAAAAACTAGAATATCTCAGGAGCGGTTAGTCCTAGAGTAATGGGGTTAGTCTTATTCTTTTTGTTGTCAAAAATCACATATAAAATAGGAATTTAATTGATATAATTGAACACACGTAGTCTTATATTTTTATATATAACGATTTTTGCGGGCCATTTCGCAAAAATAGCCAGTTCCTTTTTCCCGAATCGTACTAGAATAACCTACAAATGATTTATATTCAAAATTTTGTTAAATTAGGTATATAAATCACTTGTAGGTTATTGAAATATTATGCACCAAATTTTGTTAAATTTTTTCCATTAGTTTTTAGCTAGAGTGGATAAAGGCAATTTCTGCGGCCATTTCGCAAAGAAGGCAGATTCTTTTATTACGAATCGTACTATAATCTAATGAACATCAGGATTTCCCACAAAAAACATACCTACCAAATTGTATGAAATTCGGTCCATTAGTTTTTCAATTAGAGTGGATGTAATATCCACACAGACACACAGAAACATACACAGATACACCCTTACACACACAGACGTCTTCCTAAAAATAGTTTTTTCGTGTTCTAGAAGTCCCAAAACGTGTAGATCCTTTGAAAATTCGAGTTCCGATCTTCGGCACGATTCCAATACTTTGAGTACATACACATACACACATATATTATCTGTGTATTATCTGTGTACCTAAATTCCGTGCCTATGCAATTACAATAGTTGTGATTTTAAATGATCCCTAAACTTTTATTATTTCTTCAACGAAGCCTAATTTTAACTTATGCAGAATGCAAATATCTCAAGCGATTGTAAGATGAATTACATAAGAATTGCTGAATTTTTTTCACACAAAATTATTTAGCTCTGGAGTCTGGAATACAAGTTATATGAATGAAATATTCATTGATTTTGCATAAAGAATCAGATGATTTATATTTCGATACAGTTTTAAATATTTAAGTATAATAAATTACTGTAGTACTGTGATAATGTAAAAGATATCACCACTAAATGTATCACATTTCAGAAATTTTTAAATGAAATTACATTTCAGTTGGAAAGTGTTTCATAATCAATGCTTATGTATGATTGATCTTTCTTGTTTAATTTAACATTATGTTTTGAATAAATTTACATGAAAAATGTGCAATATTTCGAAATGTCGTATGTGGTATGTCAATCGTTTTCTAAGTGGATATTATGTATGAAATAATTAAACATTTAACAGCATTCAGATTCTTAATTTGCTTTAATAATTTTTTCAAAAATTTATTATGATTTTTTTTTTTATCATTATTGAAAGTTCTGGTTAATGATTTTTTCAAGCTTTCGTTCAAAATATGGGAGGGGGGGGGGGTGTCTTCCAAACTTTCGATTACATTTAAAATCAATTGGAATCCAGTATACACTGAGGTCAATAATCGTACCAAATTATATTCAAAACTCTTCATTCGCGTGTGAGATAACACCTCCGCGGACTCACAGGCACACACATACACTATGTACTGTCCCGATCATGAAGTCTTCAGTGGAAGCACTTTTGAGAACCAGAAGTGAAACACCCTACAGGCAGCCATTCCTATGATGTGGGTCTAGGGATGCCATTTCAGGACTGTCGAGCTATGGTTGCCAGATTTGGTGTTTTATTGGCGACATTTCGAATGTTCGAGAACCTTCTTAAAATGACGAGTATTCTACGAGATATGAGCCCCTTCTGGCAGTTTCTACTGAGAATATATAAAAAGAGTCATCGCTCAATTGGAGAGCAGTTGACGTGATACGAGCTACATTGAAATTATGAGATAAGTCATTGTTTTCAGGATAGCATCCGCTGTTTTGTGAAATTAACTGAGTATTTAATTGCTATTTTACTGTACCTAGAAGTTGTTTAGTAATCTTGTGAGATAGTTATCGAACCATTTGCTGTATCTTATTCCTGTTTATGTTGTGCTTATAAACGTGTTAGTTATCCAGAAATTTGGATTCTTTCTTGTATCCTGGACGCACACCCACGATTCCAGAGAATACGTCGTAACAGTATATTAGCGTGTATTCACACGTGCTAACACATACAGAAATGACTTCATAAACGTTCGGTTCTTGTTCTAGGATGCTTGAAACGTGTTCTTCCGTTGAAAACTTGCCCCAGTTAAATAAGTTCCCTATACTCTATAGGGAAACTAATATGCAGGACAGTAAAAGCAGTACTTCTGCAAAGTAATTTCGCTAATTTTTATATAAATAAAATTAAATGAATGCAATTAAAATGATTTGCAACCAAATTCTCACATCCATCATAGCTAATTCCTACTTTACTTTTAAAACTATATTATACTCAATTGTGTTGGGTACATAACATTTTTTAATTAATCAATATTTTAAATACTTTATTTCCTGAAACCTATTTTAAATACTCACAAATACCGAAATATATTTTCAAATTTTTCAATGTACATGTGCTACGTATTCGTATAAATCTACTTTGTATAAGTGCAAATTGAGCTAAATATTTATATAAATGTCAATTGAGTTAAATATTTCTGAAAATGTAAATTAAACTAAATATTTATATAAATGTAAATTGAGTTGAATATTTGTATAAATATATGTTAAGCAAAATATATATATATTTTTTTCTTTAATGGCCAGGCACTTGACTTTCGTCATTCGCCTTTCGTCAGCGGCCAGAACGTGAACCATTTTATCCGTCCTAAGACGTTGCCCCAGGCGCACCAGAGGGGGGCGGAACACACTACGCCCGCAACACAAGCATCCATGCTTTACGTGGGACTCGAACCCACAACGCGGCGGTCGAGCGATTGCTGTGGAAACACTCGCCTTGACCACTCGACCACTGCGTCGGCTTAAGCAAAATATTTGAATAATGTACTGAATAAATGTGCTGATTTGTAAAAATATATTTATTTGTATTTGTATGTTTTAATACATATATAAATTTTATTGTCATAAAAGCATGTTCTTTAATTATTTGATGCATATTGGAAATTCGGAACTGAGAAGGGGCGAAATGGAGTCTCCCACTTTGAAATGGGAACAACTATATATAGGAAACGGTACAAATGAAAATTTTAGCGGTACATTCCATGCAAATGAAGTACATGCGAACGACGTCATTGAAATATGAAAATTCCGATGTCAAAGCTGCCATTTTTCCAGGCCCCACTTTGAAATGAATATTACGCCGTACCGGAAGTAGTACACACGAAAATTTTTGCGGTACAATCCGGTACAAACGTAGTACAAACCAATGGCATCGACGAAATTTTGAAATTACGAGGTGGGGGGTTGCCGATGCTCAAGGACACCCACATTTATATAAAAATTACGCTGTACCGGAAGTGGTACAAATGAAAATTTTTACGGTACCATTTGGTACAAACGTAGTACAAACCAATGGCATCGACGAAATTTTGAAATTCCTAGGTGAACGGGGCTGCCGTTTCTAAAGCAAGCCCACTTTGAAATGAGAACAACACCGTACCGGAAGTGGTACAAACGAATATTTTTACGGTAGTACAATCCGGTACAAACGTAGTACAAACGAATGGCATTGACGAAATTTTCAAATTCTTAGGTGGGGGCTGATGTTTCTCCCCCCTCACTTTGAAATGAGAATAACGCCGTACCGGAAGTGGTACAAACGAACATTTTTTGGTACAGTCCGGTACAAACGTCCCACAAATGAATGGAATCATCAACTAAATTCTGAAATTTCGAGGTGGGGGCTTGCCGAAACTCAAGGTGACCGACTTTTAAATAAAAATTACGCCGTACCGGAAGTGGTACAAACGAAAATTTTTACGGTACAAACCGGTATAAACGTTATACAAACGAATACCATCGACGAAATTTTGAAATTTGGAGGTGGGGGGGTTACCGGAGCTCAAGGTCACCAACTTTTAAATAGAAATTACGCCATACCGGAAGTGGTACAAACGAAAATTTTTACGGTACAAACCAGTACAAATGTAGTACAAACGAATGGCATCGACGAAATTTTGAAATTTGGAGGTGGGGGGTTGCCGGAACTCAAGGTCACCAACTTTTAAATAGAAATTACGCCATACCGGAAGTGGTACAAACGAAAATTTTTACGGTACAAACCAGTACAAACGTTATACAAACTAATGGCATCGACGATATTTTGAAATTTCGAGGTGGGGGGGTTACCGGAGCTCAAGGTCACCAACTTTTAAATAGAAATTACGCCGTACCGGAAGTGGTACAAACGAAAATTTTTACGGTACAAACCAGTGGCATCGACGAAATTTTGAAATTTGGAGGTGGGGGGTTGCCGGAACTCAAGGTCACCAACTTTTAAATAGAAATTACGCCATACCGGAAGTGGTACAAACGAAAATTTTTACGGTACAAACGAATGGCATCGACGATATTTTAAAATTTCGAGGTGGGGGGGTTACCGGAGCTCAAGGTCACCAACTTTTAAATAGAAATTACGCCATACCGGAAGTGGTACAAACGAAAATTTTTACGGTACAAACCAGTACAAACGAATGGCATCGACGAAATTTTGAAATTTGGAGGTGGGGGGTTGCCGGAACTCAAGGTCACCAACTTTTAAATAGAAATTACGCCATACCGGAAGTGGTACAAACGAAAATTTTTACGATACAAACCTGTACAAACGTAGTACAAACGAATGGCATCGACGAAATTTTGAAATTCCGACGTGGGGAGGTTGCCGGAGCTCAAGGTCATCCACTTTTAAATTAAAATTACGCCGTACCGGAAGTGGTACAAACGAAAATTTTTACGGTACAAACGTAATACAAACGAATGGCATCGACGAAATTTTGAAATTTCGAGGTGGGGGGTTACCGGAGCTCAAGGTCACCAACTTTTAAATAGAAATTACGCCATACCGGAAGTGGTACAAACGAAAAATTTTACGGTGCAAACCGGTACAAACGTAGTACAAACGAATGGCATCGACGAAATTTTGAAATTCCGAGGTGGGGGGGGGGCTGCCGTTTCGCCAGCCCCCCCACTTTGAAATGAGAATAACCTCGTTCCGGAAGTGGTACAAACGAAAATTTTGACGGTACAATCCGGTACAAACGAATGGCATCATTGAAATTTTGAAATTCCGAGGTGGGGGGGCTGGCGAAATGGAGCCCGGCAAATCGGGTGTGACGAGAAAGAGTGAGATTTTGAAGGATTGTAGCTTGGCGCGTAATAGTCGGAGGGGGACGGCAGTGGTACCAAGTGTTAGGCCGAGGATGTACGTGTGTTGTGAGGGGTGACACGCTCAAGAGATGAATGTGGTCGGACGCGAAATAAGATAAAAATTATCAAGCAATATTCAAATTGCTAAATTTTATTTTTTTAATTCTGGTACTTAATTAACATTTCGTAATAAATAACTTTATAACTTATTAGACCACCGTTGGCAGTTTGTAGAAATAAATGAAATGTTTATGTAAGCAGTTGCTTCATTTACAAACACCTATGTGATAAGACGTATTCTACGTTGCGGACGCAACTTCGGTACAAACCCTCAAGTCTTATTTTAACTATTTTACACTAATGGAATTTTTACAGGCCATTTCGTGGGAAAAAAAATACAGGTTCTATTGTTTGAAGATGTGACAAACTTTAATAGTTTAAAATGTTTTACTAGACTACGCTGTGTACTAAATGTCAGCTCTCTAGGACATAGGAAAGTATGTTGAAATGCTATCAAAGAAGTTGGAACAGACAGACACACACACTGTCCTAAGGTAACTTCCTTTTTAGGACACGCCCGGTAAGAGCGCGAAAAAGAATAAGGCCGTGTGTATATATAAAACAATAATTTATTTACACTATATAAATATTTACATGACATTGATTCAAAGTATTTAAAAGACCACTTCCCATATTCAAAAATGGAAAGTATACCAAATTAAGATAAACAAAATGAAAGTGTATATAGTCTCACAGACTAAAGTTGAAAAGATGGTAATTAAAAATTAAGCTTAAAACATCCCTATGAAATATTTAAATATCCTTAACCCGGAGAGAGAGATAAAAGATACAAATCAGGCACAGGCCCTTAAATGTGGAACTCACCAACATTACTGGCAGTTGAGCAGCATCTCTCTTTACAGAGGACCATGATTGGGAGCCGACTTTTCTCAAACACTACCAGTTCCTTTTTTTTAAATTTCTGAAAAACTCTCTCTCTCCAAGATTTTAAAACAAGCCCCTGAGGCGCACACAACTATCTCATTGGATTCAGGGTCTTAACCCCTTGACCCCAAAGCATCGCCATTGGCTTTAGGCCTTCCAGAAACAAAAAGGCCCTTCTCAAGCCCCTGCGAAACTGATATTCTTTCGGGCACTAATTCAAAGCTGGCCGAAAACCCTATGATCCCTCCGGAAACGGACAAACGTTAAACCTTTCGGTGAAAATACGATCTCTAAAGAAACCTCCGACATCCTGTCTTCTATCCTTCGAGAGCAGCTGGCCAAACGAAAAGGCTGACCCCCAAAATAAATAAGTAAACTCTAGATCGCAACCCCGAAAATATAGGATCATGGGTTTACCATGCGACAATATACCTCCATTTCCCCATTAAAAAAAAATTCCAAAATCCAAAAATTAAAATTTCAAAATCCAAAAATTAAAATTTAAAAATTTCAGAAATTTTTACCATCAAAAAATAATAAGCAAATTAAAATATGCTGAGGCGCAAAACGCCTTCCCAAAATTACCTCCATTTCCCCATTAAAACATCAAAAATCTAAAAATTTAAAAATTTTAAAAAAACATCAAAATTAAAAAAAAAAAACAATTTTACAATCAACACCATAAAGAAAATCAAAATGTGCTGGAGCGTAATCTGCTTTCCTTCCAGCCACACAGAAACAACCTCTGAAAACAGAAGTTTCCTTCTGTATAATAAACACATAGTAAAACATCATATTGCATATATATAAAAAAAAAACAATTGTCAATATAAACACTATAAAATAAAATAAAAATATAAAACAAACATGGTGAATAAAAATATAAAACAAAATGGTGAATTCCACAAAACAGAGAGTCTGTTGTTTGTGTTGCACTAGGCTGTACAAAGTCACTCAAACTAAATTACTTTTCTCACTGATAATGTTTGTTAGTTCTCCAAAAGTTTTTTGCAAATTGTCCACCAAAAGGCAAAAGCATTGGGATCAGGCATCCCTGAATATTGTTCACTACGTGGTGTATTTTGTTGGCCACGTCTTCCTTCAACATTTATCATCGTGCCTGCATACTTCCTTGTTTATGACAAGTGTTTATGGGATATTATCGATTTGCAAGTTTATCACCACAGTAGTTGTTTAAAAGGTATAGATGAGAGCGTCTTTGGTGTACCTCTCCGTAAACAGAAAATCACACATGAAACACCAAGTTCGCTGTCTGACAGTATAAAATGACTGGAATGTGGAACCGTTTGCACTGTACACAAATAACTGGAACGTGGAAATGTATGCCTTGAAAAAAGTAGAGCAGAAAACCAACTGTACTGTAGAAATCACAGGAACGTGTAATTGCCTGTTCTGCATAAAAAGTCTGGTACTTGTAAATTGTTTATAACGAAAAGCATGTCTGTGGCTATAAATGTTTATACACCTTGTACTTGGAATAAATTGAAAAAGGCTGCTGCAAAATGCTCTATAATGGCAAGGATTGCTACCCATTGTGTAGAACTTTTCTACCTGTTCTTGACCATTGTGTACTGTGACATGTTTGAAATTTGCTACTGAAAAGAATTGTAGTCACCCTGTACACTAAAATGGACAGTTCTTTTTCGTGTGTTCACGTGCTCTTTTACGTAAGAGAAAAAAACACCGGTGGAATCTTCTGCACCCCGACCGTAGAGGAAAACCAACACAGTAATTGTCTCTGTGCTGATATGTACGACATATTACAATGCCGTATTCAGTCATCGAAAATTGTTTATAGAGTTGACATGTGCCAGCATCCGGTCACCTGCTGACCCGAGATGAAAACTGTTCAAATGTTCATGTCACATAGCACCTTCCGTGCGCATCACCTTGGAGTTTCCGTGCTGTGCTATTTAGCAAACTGCTTCAACACTATTGCGAATATTTTACAATACAAAAATACAACATATATACAGACTGGCCTTAGTGACGGCAAAGTTACCAACAAGAGACCCAGCCAATATGCACTTTATTCTTCTCTCCCTCCGAGAACAAAACATTTTAAAATAAATTGCAGAATTTCCTAACTGCATAAACATGCAAGTAAAAAATGTATAACATTTAACTCTCTTAGCTATAAAAAACTTTACTTCTTTACATATAAAAAACTCTACTCCTTTACATATAAAAACTTTACTGCCAAAGGCAACTTTACTTTAAACATGTTTCATATACCATGAAATTCAAAACTCAAAACCATAAAATATCACTCAAAATTTTCATAATTAAATTACATGATCTAAACTAAAAATTTTCTATCCAAAGAACAAAAATCAAAATCATCCAACATATTAAAATATCTCATTAATTGCAAGTTACAGAAAATTATACATTTCCTGCCAAAAATGAATGTTTCAAACCCATTCGAAAATTTTACATGTACCTATGTCTAACCCGTCGCTTAATACTTGACTTTATCTCATATTTACAGTGTCTTACTGCATAAAAAAACCTCTTTTTTTTCTATTTATTCTCTAGTTTATATATCTCCCAAACATGTACCTTTCAGAAAAATAAAACCACACCTCGCAAAATTTTGCCTGAAATACGAAACTAAACCCCACTTACTTTCGAAGGGAAAATTTACCCTAAGTGCTAATATTTTGTTTCATTAAGCAAAATCATCTTATTCACTTATTTCCTCACTTCCTTTATTTTCTTTACAAAAGGGCCTTATGATACTTTTTATTAATACTTTCACAACTTTATGCATTACGCCATATTTTCCGAGATGCTAGTGGGTGTATTTACATTTGAGGGTAAATTTTTGTGTGTCTCCTGTTCCCATAGAAAAAAGGAGTTTCGGATTCTCCGCTCGTCTCTTGTTTTTTTGAAAGCAACGGAATACTCTGTGACTCTTCAGTTGTCTGCTGGTTATTTTCAATTTCATCAATTTTTAAATGATCCCGCCTTTCAATCATAAAACGCAAGCGATTTATGTGTGCCCTAAAGGTCTTGGAATAAGGCATATTTATCTGTTTAATGTCATAAATAAATCTGTTTATTTTTTTTACAACTCTGTAAGGTCCCAGCCATTTAGCCTTTTAAAAAGATTTCACGTGGTTTTTCAAAAATACTTTTGATCCAATTTTGAGGTCCCTAGGTTTAGCCATTAAATTAGAACCTTTATTGTGAACAGAGTTCCCCAACAAAATATAAAAAAATCAATAACATACACAAAATTTAAAAAATATACAAACAGATTAATAACAACAAAAATTTTCAAACCATATCGTGGACCACAAGTGTTTGCCTTACAAAATCAAAACTGATATATTTTTCCCTTACCATATACACAAAAAATCATTATCCAAACACAGTTATTGAATATATTCTCATGGGAAAATGAAACCGCTTTTTATCTCTACATAAATTTGGAATAAACATTCTATCTAAATTATTTCAAATAGACTCAAGAAAAGATTTTTTTTTTCTCTTTGTACTTAAAATAGCATCTATCTAATTTCGCTTCCAAAAAATTTCTTGGTGTTACCATTTTCCCCAAAAAAGTTCTTAAATTCCAAAAAATTCCCCATTTACATATAAAATGCAATCAATGACATATATAAAAACCAAAATATATATATATATATACTACTAACAAATTAAATTTCTTTATATTTTATCAATAATCTATTAAAACACATATTTTCATGGCAAATGAAACAGTTTCTGTTTCATTTGCCAAAATGAAACAGAAACAGTTTGCCAAATGAACAGTTTGCCAAATGAAACAGTTTGCCAAATGTTTAAAAATTTCTTCTAAAATTTTCATTAGCTTAAAAATTTCTTCTAAATTTCTCATATTAAAATTTACTTATTACTAGGGAAAAGAAAAAAAAAATTATTGCAGATATTGACATTTACTATTTGCTTTATTAATTCATTTTTTACCATCTTTCCAAAAAAAAATTTTCCTTGGTTAGTGAACTAAACATAATTCATATCCTGGTCTAAGGCACCAATTTATTTTGTCGTAAGGTAACTTCCTTTTTAGGACACGCCCGGTAAGAGCGCGAAAAAGAATAAGGCCGTGTGTATATGTAAAACAATAATGTATTTACACTATATAAATATTTACATGACATTGATTCAAAGTATTTAAAAGACCACTTCCCATATTCAAAAATGGAAAGTATACCAAATTAAGATAAACAAAACGAAAGTGTATATAGTCTCACAGACTAAAGTTGAAAAGATGGTAATTAAAAATTAAGCTTAAAACATCCCTATAAAATATTTAAATATCCTTAACCCGGAGAGAGAGAGATAAAAGATACAAATCAGGCACAGGCCCTTAAATGTGGAACTCGCCAAAATTACTGGCAGTTGAGCAGCATCTCTCTTTACAGAGGACCATGATTGGGAGCCGACTTTTCTCAAACACTACCAGTTCTTTTTTTTAAATTTCTGAAAAACTCTCTCTCTCCAAGATTTTAAAACAAGCCCCTGAGGCGCACACAACTATCTCATTGGATTCAGGGTCTTAACCCCTTGACCCCAAAGCATCGCCATTGGCTTTAGGCCTTCCAGAAACAAAAAGGCCCTTCTCAAGCCCCTGCGAAACTGATATTCTTTCGGGCACTAATTCAAAGCTGGCCGAAAACCCTATGATCCCTCCGGAAACGGACAAACGTTAAACCTTTCGGTGAAAATACGATCTCTAAAGAAACCTCCGACATCCTGTCTTCTATCCTTCGAGAGCAGCTGGCCAAACGAAAAGGCTGACCCCCAAAATAAATAAGTAAACTCTAGATCGCAACCCCGAAAATATAGGATCATGGGTTTACCATGCGACAATATACCTCCATTTCCCCATTAAAAAAAAATTCCAAAATCCAAAAATTAAAATTTCAAAATAGAAAAATTAAAATTTAAAAATTTCAGAAATTTTTACCATCAAAAAATAATAAGCAAATTAAAATATGCTGAGGCGCAAAACGCCTTCCCAAAATTACCTCCATTTCCCCATTAAAACATCAAAAATCTAAAAATTTAAAAATTTTAAAAAAACATCAAAATTAAAAAAAAAAAACAATTTTACAATCAACACCATAAAGAAAATCAAAATGTGCTGGAGCGTAATCTGCTTTCCTTCCAGCCACACAGAAACAACCTCTGAAAACAGAAGTTTCCTCCTGTATAATAAACACATAGTAAAACATCATATTGCATATATATAAAAAAAAAACAATTGTCAATATAAACACTATAAAATAAAATAAAAATATAAAACAAACATGGTGAATAAAAATATAAAACAAAATGGTGAATTCCACAAAACAGAGAGTCTGTTGTTTGTGTTGCACTAGGCTGTACAAAGTCACTCAAACTAAATTACTTTTCTCACTGATAATGTTTGTTAGTTCTCCAAAAGTTTTTTGCAAATTGTCCACCAAAAGGCAAAAGCATTGGGATCAGGCATCCCTGAATATTGTTCACTACGTGGTGTATTTTGTTGGCCACGTCTTCCTTCAACATTTATCATCGTGCCTGCATACTTCCTTGTTTATGACAAGTGTTTATGGGATATTATCGATTTGCAAGTTTATCACCACAGTAGTTGTTTAAAAGGTATAGATGAGAGCGTCTTTGGTGTACCTCTCCGTAAACAGAAAATCACACATGAAACACCAAGTTCGCTGTCTGACAGTATAAAATGACTGGAATGTGGAACCGTTTGCACTGTACACAAATAACTGGAACGTGGAAATGTATGCCTTGAAAAAAGTAGAGCAGAAAACCAACTGTACTGTAGAAATCACAGGAACGTGTAATTGCCTGTTCTGCATAAAAAGTCTGGTACTTGTAAATTGTTTATAACGAAAAGCATGTCTGTGGCTATAAATGTTTATACACCTTGTACTTGGAATAAATTGAAAAAGGCTGCTGCAAAATGCTCTATAATGGCAAGGATTGCTACCCATTGTGTAGAACTTTTCTACCTGTTCTTGACCATTGTGTACTGTGACATGTTTGAAATTTGCTACTGAAAAGAATTGTAGTCACCCTGTACACTAAAATGGACAGTTCTTTTTCGTGTGTTCACGTGCTCTTTTACGTAAGAGAAAAAAACACCGGTGGAATCTTCTGCACCCCGACCGTAGAGGAAAACGAACACAGTAATTGTCTCTGTGCTGATATGTACGACATATTACAATGCCGTATTCAGTCATCGAAAATTGTTTATAGAGTTGACATGTGCCAGCATCCGGTCACCTGCTGACCCGAGATGAAAACTGTTCAAATGTTCATGTCACATAGCACCTTCCGTGCGCATCACCTTGGAGTTTTCGTGCTGTGCTATTTAGCAAACTGCTTCAACACTATTGCGAATATTTTACAATACAAAAATACAACATATATACAGACTGGCCTTAGTGACGGCAAAGTTACCAACAAGAGACCCAGCCAATATGCACTTTATTCTTCTCTCCCTCCGAGAACAAAACATTTTAAAATAAATTGCAGAATTTCCTAACTGCATAAACATGCAAGTAAAAAATGTATAACATTTAACTCTCTTAGCTATAAAAAACTTTACTTCTTTACATATAAAAAACTCTACTCCTTTACATATAAAAACTTTACTGCCAAAGGCAACTTTACTTTAAACATGTTTCATATACCATGAAATTCAAAACTCAAAACCATAAAATATCACACAAAATTTTCATAATTAAATTACATGATCTAAACTAAAAATTTTCTATCCAAAGAACAAAAATCAAAATCATCCAACATATTAAAATATCTCATTAATTGCAAGTTACAGAAAATTATACATTTCCTGCCAAAAATGAATGTTTCAAACCCATTCGAAAATTTTACATGTACCTATGTCTAACCCGTCGCTTAATACTTGACTTTATCTCATATTTACAGTGTCTTACTGCATAAAAAAACCTCTTTTTTTCTATTTATTCTCTAGTTTATATATCTCCCAAACATGTACCTTTCAGAAAAATAAAACCACACCTCGCAAAATTTTGCCTGAAATACGAAACTAAACCCCACTTACTTTCGAAGGGAAAATTTACCCTAAGTGCTAATATTTTGTTTCATTAAGCAAAATCATCTTATTCACTTATTTCCTCACTTCCTTTATTTTCTTTACAAAAGGGCCTTATGATACTTTTTATTAATACTTTCACAACTTTATGCATTACGCCATATTTTCCGAGATGCTAGTGGGTGTATTTACATTTGAGGGTAAATTTTTGTGTGTCTCCTGTTCCCATAGAAAAAAGGAGTTTCGGATTCTCCGCTCGTCTCTTGTTTTTTTGAAAGCAACGGAATACTCTGTGACTCTTCAGTTGTCTGCTGGTTATTTTCAATTTCATCAATTTTTAAATGATCCCGCCTTTCAATCATAAAACGCAAGCGATTTATGTGTGCCCTAAAGGTCTTGGAATAAGGCATATTTATCTGTTTAATGTCATAAATAAATCTGTTTATTTTTTTTACAACTCTGTAAGGTCCCAGCCATTTAGCCTTTTAAAAAGATTTCACGTGGTTTTTCAAAAATACTTTTGATCCAATTTTGAGGTCCCTAGGTTTAGCCATTAAATTAGAACCTTTATTGTGAACAGAGTTCCCCAACAAAATATAAAAAATCAATAACATACACAAAATTTAAAAAATATACAAACAGATTAATAACAACAAAAATTTTCAAACCATATCGTGGACCACAAGTGTTTGCCTTACAAAATCAAAACTGATATATTTTTCCCTTACCATATACACAAAAAATCATTATCCAAACACAGTTATTGAATATATTCTCATGGGAAAATGAAACCGCTTTTTATCTCTACATAAATTTGGAATAAACATTCTATCTAAATTATTTCAAATAGACTCAAGAAAAGATTTTTTTTTTCTCTTTGTACTTAAAATAGCATCTATCTAATTTCGCTTCCAAAAAATTTCTTGGTGTTACCATTTTCCCCCAAAAAGTTCTTAAATTCCAAAAAATTCCCCATTTACATATAAAATGCAATCAATGACATATATAAAAACCAAAAAATATATATATATATATACTACTAACAAATTAAATTTCTTTATATTTTATCAATAATCTATTAAAACACATATTTTCATGGCAAATGAAACAGTTTCTGTTTCATTTGCCAAAATGAAACAGAAACAGTTTGCCAAATGAACAGTTTGCCAAATGAAACAGTTTGCCAAATGTTTAAAAATTTCTTCTAAAATTTTCATTAGCTTAAAAATTTCTTCTAAATTTCTCATATTAAAATTTACTTATTACTAGGGAAAAGAAAAAAAAAATTATTGCAGATATTGACATTTACTATTTGCTTTATTAATTCATTTTTTACCATCTTTCCAAAAAAAAATTTTCCTTGGTTAGTGAACTAAACATAATTCATATCCTGGTCTAAGGCACCAATTTATTTTGTCCTAAGGTAACTTCCTTTTTAGGACACGCCCGGTAAGAGCGCGAAAAAGAATAAGGCCGTGTGTATATGTAAAACAATAATGTATTTACACTATATAAATATTTACATGACATTGATTCAAAGTATTTAAAAGACCACTTCCCATATTCAAAAATGGAAAGTATACCAAATTAAGATAAACAAAACGAAAGTGTATATAGTCTCACAGACTAAAGTTGAAAAGATGGTAATTAAAAATTAAGCTTAAAACATCCCTATAAAATATTTAAATATCCTTAACCCGGAGAGAGAGAGATAAAAGATACAAATCAGGCACAGGCCCTTAAATGTGGAACTCGCCAAAATTACTGGCAGTTGAGCAGCATCTCTCTTTACAGAGGACCATGATTGGGAGCCGACTTTTCTCAAACACTACCAGTTCCTTTTTTTTAAATTTCTGAAAAACTCTCTCTCTCCAAGATTTTAAAACAAGCCCCTGAGGCGCACACAACTATCTCATTGGATTCAGGGTCTTAACCCCTTGACCCCAAAGCATCGCCATTGGCTTTAGGCCTTCCAGAAACAAAAAGGCCCTTCTCAAGCCCCTGCGAAACTGATATTCTTTCGGGCACTAATTCAAAGCTGGCCGAAAACCCTATGATCCCTCCGGAAACGGACAAACGTTAAACCTTTCGGTGAAAATATGATCTCTAAAGAAACCTCCGACATCCTGTCTTCTATCCTTCGAGAGCAGCTGGCCAAACGAAAAGGCTGACCCCCAAAATAAATAAGTAAACTCTAGATCGCAACCCCGAAAATATTGGATCATGGGTTTACCATGCGACACACACACATTCATGATGAGTTAAATAATAAAATATATTTAATAATAAAATGTATTAATATATATGGAAAGGCATGCATTAGACAACAGATTTTTTAAAATCTAAAATTGAATAGCATCATTTATATGATGCTATTCAATTTTAGATATTTCGTTCTTGAGATATTGCATATTTTTACTTTCCTTATATACATAATGTATAAGGAAAGTATTGTGACGGGGTCGAAAATTTGAATTCGAGTTTTCGACGGGAGAGCACGTTTCAAGCATCCCTGATCACGTATCAAACATTTTTGAGGTGAAGTCTGTGTGAGCGTCTCAGTGAGTCTGTGGAGACGATATCTCACGAACGAATGTGATTCGAATGAAATGTGGTACAAAAATCACAATCCGTGAATACTGGAAGCCTATTGTTTTTAAACGTAATCGAATGTTCAGAACCCCTCTAAATTTTCGAGTGAAAATTTGAAAAATCAAAACCTTTAATAAAGTTACGAAAATATACATTCTTGTGTACTTTTTCCTTAGAAAACGATTGACATAAACTTTAGAACGCTGGCATGAACCGTTCTCGAGATATTACACATTTTTCAAATAAATTTATCAAAAAATCCCATAAATTAAAAAAAAAAATATTAACTGTTGAGAAGCATGTTCATTTTTCATATGTAATATCATGCGATAAATTTGGTGACATCATTCTCGTGGATCTAGCTCGTTCCATTCATGAGAAAAGATAATTTGAATAATACTTTTGTACATGAACATCAATAGTCTTTATCTGCTATGAGAATAACTTATTTCTTCGTCCATAACGCTTGGCGAGATTTTGGCGACGAATTTGACGGAATGCCGCCAACTTGGCTACTTTTTTAAATGTTGCCAAATTAACGAAAATTTCGCCAAATGAATAAAAATGACTCTAAATCAATGAAAATGACGACTAATTGTCGAAAATTCAATATCTTGGAAAGAATATAGGTATCTACTATAAGAAAAACCTATTTTTAACACTTTACAACAAAGTTCAAAAGTGTTTATGACTTTGTTCATTCTGTCTGTCCGTTAGCACGATAACTGCCATAAAAATAACTTACAAACTGAAATTTTAGTATGTTGTTCAGACGGTCTGTAGGACCTATGGGAATATAAATGAATAATATCACCCAATTAGTTTTGGATTGAACCCGGGTTGAAAAAATGAAATACATTGAGCCCTATGGGACCTAATTTTTCAAGCATTTTTTAAGCGGATTTAAAATTCACAAATTGCTTCGAAAATTTTAGGCAATATTCAAATTGTTCCATAAAATATATAAAAAAAATTTCAGTGAAATATATTCAGTAGTTTTTTAAATAAAAATTAAAATAATAATAACACCTCTTATATGAAGCGATCACGTTACCTACTTCAAAATGATATATGGCATCCATCTTGTCTCAAAATCGCGATTTTTAAAGTTCTTTTTAATTCATATTGAGTGTTGTATCCGTCCTAAAACCATTTTATTTCTGCTTAAATTCTGCGCATCTACATACTGAAACAACGCAATTACAATATATTTGAGTTTAAATGCTCATCCAAATTTGATTATTTCTACAACGAAGCCTATATTTTTCACCTATGTAAAATGTAAACAGCAAAATATGTAGAATGAGTTGTATTAGAATTGCTGTATTTCTCAAATCACAAAATCATTTAGTCCATGGAGTCTACGTAGCTGATATGAATGAAATATTCATTGATTTTAAGAATTGATTTGAAGGACGATATTTTTCGATGAAGTTTTACGCATAGAGTTTAATTACTTGCAGCTCCATGGTCTTTAAATAAAATAAATTATTATAGTATTGTGATAAATGACATGAATGGGAAATTATTTATGAATGAAATGTTGCTTTTATAGAGAGAGCCAGGTGTTTTATTTTTTCTATGACGTCATTTGAATGAATTTCAGTTGTTTTCGATGAAGTTTTCAAATATTATAAATTATTGTAGTATTGTGATAATTCTAAAATTATTACCGAGGAATGTATAACATTTTAGAGATGTTTAAACCAAGCACTTTATATTTCAATGCCGTCATTTGAATGAAGTTAATTTTTTCGATGAAGGTTTAAGCTTTCAAGTATAATAAATTAATGTAGTATTGTGATAAGTTTTAAAATATTACCGAGGAATGCATTGCATTTTAGACATGTTTAAATAAAATTGCATTGAAGTTGGAAAGTGTTTCATAATCAATGCCTTAAGCATGATTGATCTTTCTTGTTTTTACTGTAAAAGTAGTAAGTTCTTTGCATTATATACGGAAAATCATGTGTTGCCCACATCAGATTTTTGTTATTTAAAACGAAAAAAGTCAAAAGATTTAATCCTACGAAAGGCACATTCACTGGAAAAACATTTGGAACAAAATTGACTAAAAACTGCAGTGTTTCTCTTTTCTATATTGCATTTATAAAGGTTAACAGAAAATTGAATATAAGGGAGGGGGCGGCAAAATACAATGAATGTACACGACTACTCATTTTCACCGCAGTCACTCGCTAGCGTTCTGAAGATGTATAATTTACTAGAAAATTCTGCAGTGTATATGCGAGCAAGAAAGGGAAGGATACATAACGCATTTTCTTAAAAAAACTCGTGTATATATTTTATTTTCCGGTCAATTAAATATATTCATCCAAGAAGAAGAATTTAGATATATCCTACTAAAATGAGAGCCATTTTTAATGCCGAAACAATGAAAATTTCCATACTTCTAAATCTAAGCAGACGAGTATTTTGTTTTGGAAACGTAAGGGCAAAATTCTTCGTGTGACGTCACGTGTTCATGCTCTTATGCGAGTAGGATTCCATTGTGATTACCTACTAAGTCGGTTATTGGCTGAAATCTGCGTTTCACAAGCTAGGGGGAATGAATGAATCAGAACAGAAATTAACAATATCCATACGACCATACCAGTACGACACATACATAAAAGATAGAAAAACAATTTAGAGATAGAAAAACAGAAACGGGTTGATTTCCAGACGGAAGTTCGTATCTATCGAGCCCGATCTATTTTAATTTATCACATAAAGGACTGAACTGATGAGGAAACGTGGTGTAATCGACGGGATGAGTCTTTTTCTGATGTAAATCTTTTCCGTCCAAACGCGCCGTTTATTTGGAGCCATTTGCGGGTTATTTCCAGATCGAAACAAGCACCTCTCAAAATCGGTTGGGTGAGGAATGTTCTTAGTCACTTGGTAAGTCTATATAACATTCACGATTTTATTTTTTTACCTTTACATTCTGGATCGTGTTTCTTTTTGTGGTACGAATACTTATTACGGAGTTATTAAAATGGTAAGGATTACATTATTTTTTGGATACGAATAACATCTTTGGACGCCCATAGGGGGGGGGGGGGGGGGCAAGTTTTCTGCCTATTTAAATGTCACATAAATTGAAACTAGGTTAACATAAAATGTCTCCTGGGGGGGGGGGGGGGCTTTGCACTTCCACAGGTATGCCTGAAACACGGCTTGCTCCCTCCTGGACGTTTCAAGGTCACAAAGATGAGCATCAAGCTAGTGAATGTTGTACATCTTATTTTTGAGTTTATCCCATTGACGTAAGTGGTTTGCCTCCCCCCTCACGGGAAAAAATTCTATGGGTGCTCATGGATGGGGTTATTTGTTGGATGAAATCGGAGCGTTACAAAAAGAACTCTGATGTGGGCAGCACTCGACTCTTCCTATATAATGCAATAGATTTTCTTCTTTCACAGCGGAAAAATGATGTGAAAGATCCACGGCACAATGTTTCTAATATTGAATTGTACATTAGGCGCTTTTTCGGATGACAATAAAGATATCTAACTATTTCGAAGTAGCTAATTAACTTATATTTTATGCAACAAGCAACAGAGACCATATATTAAAATATTTTAATAATGGTGATGACTGTGGCGACTATTTTAATATTGGTACATAATAGGATATTTTTTGTTAAATAACAAAAAAATATATAATGATAATTAGGACGTGAAGTGAACTTAGGAATTTTAAAGACGTTTAATGATTAATGAGATTTACTGAGAAAAAAATTATATAAATAAAATTTAAAATTTGTTTGAGTGTGTGTTTGTCTCATCACAGAACGGCTGCAGGTAGTCTTGGAATAGCCCCACTTAAAATTTAGTCCATGTTTCCTGTTGATAGGACTAGGGGGTTGTCGAGATATTAATAAAAATTGAACCTCCCATAGAGATAGCATTATGCACTCTGCAAACTTGTTTGAAAAAAAAAAAAAAAAAGTCATGTTGCTAAGCAAAAGAATTAAATCCAATGTGTTTATGCCACACATGATTTTTATTAATTACTTACTTAAATCTTTTCAGATCTAAATACTTAAGAAATGTATATAAAAATAAATTTTATCAGAATTACATTTTTGACTGGATATTAATTACTGCTTTCAAGTTCGAAGGTTATGGGAATTATTGATCTTTAATTTCTTACATCATTTGTTTTGGCAAATATTTTTCAAACATATATTGTGTTTAGCAAATTGTTGAACCAGAATAAAAGTGATACAGGTATATCAGTTAATATCATTTTAACACTTTCTTTTTGGCATATATTGATCCAATTTCATAGCGCTTTCATTTTGGCATATATTGATCCAATTTTATTATTTTTTGTAAATGAGATCAGGATGGTTTATTCCCCAGATCTGACTGTGAAGATAAAATTTTGTATAGCAAGAACACAGAGATTCTTAGTGTACTTCTTTTTAAAATTAAATCAAATACTTTAATAGAATTCTTTGAATAATAATGTCATTTATAGTATAGGAATTTGTACACGACTTTGAAGTTTCTTTATATTATATATTCCATACGAAGAACAGGTACATACTGCTAGTGGAAGTATAAAGATATATTATATATATATTCAACCCTGCCCTTTTTAAACACTTTCAAGGACTTAACCAAGAAAATGGGAATTTTTAAGTACTTTCAAGGCCTTGAAAACTTTTAATCTAAAATTCAAGTACTTTCCCAATTTTCAAGCACCCGTATGCACCCTGTAAACACAAAGTGAAAGTCAAACATTTGGAATGAGAGCTCTAACTGAATTTTATATTTAGAGCAATGTAATTTACATATTCTTACCAATATTGTTCTGGGAATAATTATTTTCCAAACAAATAAATGCTATGAAAATCTTAAAAGTTGAGTCTTTATTAGGAAAGTTAATAAAAGCATTCTATCAGATTTCGCATAATGCATCTACACATAAAATTTGATATTATTAGGTGCATTTCTTTAATGCGTGTTCGCATCTCTCACATTCAAATGTAGTCTTGAAACCTGCTTATTTAACAATATCGAGGGGAAAAAAAATTCTCTATACAATAACAATAGTGTAAGAAATTTAAAAGGAAAATTATTTCAAATAGAAGATTTTTCTGTTTTTTAAATATAAAGAATATGGAGTGTGGGTTTCCACTTGACTTTTTTATATAATCATATATCACATTGGTTAAGTCTACTTATGTCACAATCATTATCAGAATACAATAAATATATTTTTATTTTCTCATACTGTTGTATAGAAGTGATATTGTTTTATCAAGAATTTGATGAAAGAGCATGTCTAAACATGAAACAATTTCAAACACTTTGGGGGAAAATGTGTGCATGTGTGTGGTGTTGAATGCATGCTTCTACCTCTATAAAATTTCATGTGTAGATGTATTGCAGGAAAACTAGAACTAAATAAAGAAAATAAAAGAAATGTAATTCTCATAAATGAACCCAAATTTTAAGATTTTCATAGCATTATTTCCCACGGAAAACAACAATGATGATTCTTAGAACAATGACGATAGTATATTGTATATAGTGGAAATTGATAATTTGAGTGATGCTATGGATGTTACGGTGTCAAATTAGTTTATATTAACACACATACGATAAATGTCAATATAAAACATTGATATAATAAAATTATTGCCATGAAAAAAAAACCATTTGAACAAGCTTTAAGAACTATAAAATATTAACTTAAGTAAGGCTCAAACTCTGGATATTTTTTTAATAGTCTTTATCAAATTATTCTTTTAAAATAGTTTGATAAATTATTAAAAAACTATTTTTTTATGTTGATGATATGTTATAGTTCTTTCACGCTGATATATTTGCATCACTTGGCTAATATATACATTTTCATGTGATGTAATTAAGAAAAATATATTTTAACTGGTTTTGCATTTTACTCATGATTCCCCCCCCCCCTCCCCTAAAATGGTTCTCTAGCAGCCAGCCAGTATTTGGAAAGACGGCTGGTAATGTTCATTACTGCCAACCATTGAGTTGTTAACTGAATGCTACTAATATTTCCAGCTTAAAATTTTTCTTCTCAATTAAAAGTTTCACTGCCTAAAAAAGTTAAACTTTCAAACTGCTTTATTGTTTTATTACTAGTTCATATTAACATCTTAATAGTTTTAATTTTCTTACTCAATTACAATAAAAGTTGGCAAATTCTATTTTTCTCGCAACCTTTTGCAAATTGTTGCATAATCCTGGGCACAGTTTAGCGGAATCCCACTTGGGAATCATTGGGTTAGAGTCATATACTTAATATACTCAATGACAAATACATGTAATGGATATTTGTATTCTACATCACTAAATAAAACTATCATAATAAGTACAACCTCGATTAAATTAATGCATAGGGTTTAGCTAAAATATTTGTTAAATCGAGGTATTATTGTATAAAACTAAAATTTTATGTTAAGATGTATTTCAAAATGTGTTATGGTTTCAAAAGTCCCACTTATAACTGAGCATTTTGGTTTGCATAATTGGAATTCTGCCTTAACTTCCTATTATTATCAATATATATCGCTTAAAATATTTTCCATCTACACTGCTGGCCATTGAAAGGGACTACATGCTGGGATATGCAAATGATTGCAGTGGATTGTATACAAAGTATGTATGAGTAATGCCATCAACATTCTGTATAAAAGGGAAGATTGCACAGTGGGTTTCTTATTTGGAAATCGCATTTGAACGTTGTTTGTTTGTGTGAAGGTCGTGTTATGCCTCGTGTAAGGAGATATTCCTACCAGCACATGTCGAAATTCGATCGTGGCCTATCGGGACTGCGGTTTATCGTTACGCGTCATTGCTGCTCACGTTGGTCAGGATCCCCATGACTAGGAATATGGAATCAATGGTTCCAGGAGGGCCATACTGAACGCCATGCAGGATCTCAGTGGCCCTGGGCCACTAATGCCCGAGAGGACAGACATGTTGTCCTCTCGGCCTTGCGGGATCGTACAGCCATGTCACATACCCTGAGTCAGGAACTTGGCTTGTTCGCAGGACGACAAGTGTCCGCACGGACAGTGCGACTACGTCTGCAGCAGCACGGTGACCATTGCTGCGGCTTCCCTTGACGCTGAAGCAGAGACAGGCACGCTTACAGTGGTACGACGAATGATAACACTGGACACAGGAGTGGCACCATGTCGTCTTTTCAGACGTCTGCGTACAGCATCATGATGGACGTATCCACGTGTGGAGGCACAGAGGAGAACGAACATTGCCAGCTTGCATTTGTCATTGTCATACGGCCCAGCACCTGCTGTGATAGTATGGGGTGCCATTGGGTATACATCCCGGTCACATCTTGTTCGCATAGCTGGTAATGTGGACAGCCGCCGTTACATTTCTGATGTGTTAAGGCCCATGGCTGTACCCTATCTTTCAATAAAATAATGTACGACTGCATGTTGCCTGTGCTGTCCTGACCTTCCTCGATACAGAGGGTGTTCGACTGTTGCCCTGGTCAGCACGTTCTCTAGATCCGTCACCAATTGAGAACATCTGATCATGGGTTGCCGAGTGACTGGCACGCTACTACTCGCCAGCCACTACAATTGATGAACTCTGGTATAGAGTTGAAGCCGCATGGAATGACATACCCGTATCTGTCATCCAAGCTCAATTCAACTCAATGCCCAGCTGGATTACAGCCATCGTCGCTGCCAGAGATGGCAGCTCTGTATACTGAATTCTGTATGCTGTGTACTCCCAAACCACCTGCAAATTTAATCATGTGTTCCTCCCACTATACTGTATATGTACAATAAATAAGATTCTGCTATTTGCTTTCCTTCCTGGTGTAGCAATTTTAATGGCCAGCAGTGTAATATGACACACCATACAGTTACCCCGACCGTCCAAACAGTTACCTTACACCTTTCTGGTAGGTCGGACTGTCTGGGTTTCAACAACACCATACAGTTACGGGCGCGGTAGCCCATTGGTTAGCGCGCTGGAGTTGCACTCGGTAGGCCCGGGTTCGATTCCAGCCACTGCCAAAACTGCCGCCGTGTTCATGCGGAGTACGATCACGTTAAACATGTGGGTCCGAAAGTCCTTCCGAGAGGTTGGTGGTAGGGGAAGGAGGGTACGGTCCCTGTGGATGCCTCCCCCACTGGGTTCCGGTCCAAATTGGGTGGCACTTCCCGGCCGTCCAAACAGTTACCTTACACCTTTCTGGTAGGTCGGACGGTCTGGGTCTCAACAACAACAACACCATACAGTTACGTCTAAACAGTTACCTTACACCTTTCTGGTAGGTCGGACGGTCTGGGTCTCAACAACAACACCATACAGTTAAAAGTTCAATGATTTTTTCAACTGTAGCTGTAAATGATTGTTAGTTTTCTACATTTCTTTAAAATAGGAAACATCATCTAATTATTTGTGAATGACACCTAATGACATTTTTGAGAATGGCACCTAAAACTAGAGAAATATCTTTAAGAAATCACATTGTTGAGCTCTACAAACAAGGAAAATCTTACAGGGAAATTAGAAAAACAGGTAAATTATCATTTACAATTGTTGGTTACATAGTGAGAAAATATGTAGAAACTGGTTGTGTTGAAAATAAACCCAGACCAGGTGGTCCCAGTAAGTTAACAACAAGAGCAAAAAGAAGCATTGTTAAAACAGCTTTAAAAAACCCAATGTGTTCAGCTCAAAAGCTTGCAGAGGACCTTGCAACATTATCTAGTATCATGGTGACACCTCAAACAATAAGAAATGTTTTTCACAATGTAGGCTTAAAAGGAAGAACTCCTAGAAAGAAGCCTCTCATCAGTGAAGCAAATAGGAAGAAATGCTTGGAATTTGCTTTGGCCTAGAGATAAACCAGTGGATTTTTAGAAAAAAGTAATTTTTTCTGATGAAAGTAAGTTTGAAATTTTCTCCTCACAATGTATCCGAAAAATATGGCGAAAAAATAAAACTGCTTTAGATCCTAAACATATACTTCCAACTCTCAAGCATGGTGGTGAAAATGTTATAGTTTGGGGGTTTATGGCTTCTAATGGAGTTGGATATCTAGCATTTATCGACACTACAATGACAGCTTTAGGATATATTGATGTGTTGTGCCATAACTTAAGCAGTGCTAGGAAATTAGACCTAGAGGAAACTTTCTACTTCCAGCAGAATAATGACCCTAAGCACAATGCTGTGGTCAACAAGACATTGCTGCTATACAATTCTCCAAGAAGACTTGTAACTCCACCACAATCTCCAGATCTTAACCCAATACAAAATTTATGGATGCTATTGGACACTGAAGTTCGGAAAAAAATATCACAAGTAAAAGTATTTGAAAGAAGCTCTCATGGAAGCGTAGGAGAAGCTAGACCCAGACATCACAAGAAAACTAGTGGAGTCTATGCCACAACGCCTTGAAGCAGTTATTAAAGCCAAAGGACTTCACACAAAATATTAACTGGACTTATAATTAAATTTCTGTTAATAACTTCAAACTAATGAAGTGTACAAATACTCATTTTGCATTATTTGTTTTTAAACTTTTTTTGTTAAAATATTAAAAATGTATTATATTGTTTGGATTTAGCATTTATGTTATAATAATACATTAAAATAGTATATACACATTCCTTTAATTTAACTTTCTTATTTTGTTGCAACTGAAAAAAATTCAGGTGTACAAATAATCATTTTGCCAACTGTATATATAATTCATATACCAATGCTGCGGACAAACAACTACTAGTTATACTACAAGGGGACTCTGCTCCCTGCTTGCACAACCTCCTTCGGGAGGCTTCACCTCCTTACTTATTGAGCTCGCTTTATATCTATCTTACCTAAATATTGTACTTTCAAAAATCTCTTTTCTAACCCTGCCTATTTCCCGCAGGAGGGAAAAGCGCAACCTCTTTGGGAGGCTTCGCCTCTTACTCGCTGCACATCTATCTTTCCTAAAAATCCTGCTTTCAAAAATCTCTTCTATCCCTGCTTGTTTTCCGCAAGAGGGAAAAGCAGGGATTTTTCTTAACCCCGGGGAATCCCAAAACTGAATTCCTTGATTCCTTCGTGAGCTATTTCATGCAAAACTAAAGTTTAAATCAGTTTATTTCATCGTTCTACCCTATTATTTCTCTATAAATGTACCAAATTTCATATTTTTGTATGCTATAGATTTTACAATACGAAACAAAGAAATCGCTAGACGTGCTGATGAGAAATAAAAGTTCACTTCAGAAGTGCATAAAAAGTAAAATATCTCAATAACTACACTACATCAAAATTAAAAAAGGGGCTCCGTCCTGCAAAAATTTACCCATGTAGGTACCTGCCTGAAAAAATTTGTGGTCTTGCTATTGTTAGTTTATCCAGGATGCGAACTCACAGCTCAAATATTTTGTCTTTGACATTAAATATTTCTTAAACTACAATATATATCAAAAATTGGTTTATTTCAGCATATTCCCCAAAGCTTTTTCTACAAGTGTATCCAATTTCATATTTTTATATGCAACAGTTTTTGCCGTACGAAGCAAAGAAGCTTGAGAAATGAGAAATTTGTCAAACAATGTCAGCTACTTTTTTTATGATATAGAGAGAAATCATATTTATGATCATTTTACTACACTGTGAATACATATTATCAAAAATCTGATGTGGGCAACACATGACTTTCCTTATATAATGTAATGAATTTACTACTTTTACAGTAAAAAAATAGGATTTTCTTGTAGTAGATACTAATATTCTTTCCAAGATATTGAATTTTCGACAATTAGTCGTCATTTTCATCGATTTAGCGTCATTTTTATCCATTTGACGAGATTTTCGTTAATTTGGCAACATTTCAAAAAAGTCGCCAAGTTGGCGACATTCCGCCAAATTCGTCGCCAAAATCTCGCCAAGCGTCATGCACTAAGAAATAAGTTTTTCTTAAAGCAGATAAATGACTATTGGCGTTCAAATACAAAAGTATTATTCAAAGTATCTTTTTTCAAGAATGGAACGAGCTAGATCCACGAGAAGGATGTCACTCAATTTATCGCATGGTATTACATATGAAAAGTAAACATGTTTCTCAATAGGAAATATTTTTCTTTTTATTTTATATGACTTTTTGATAATTTTTTTAAAAAATGTACAATATCTCGAGAACGGTTCACGTTAGCGTTCTAAAATTCATGTCAATCGTTTTCTAATGAAAAATTACATAAGAAATGTCTATTTGCGTAACTTTATTAGCGTAACTTTTTCAAAATTTCATTCGAAAATTTAGGTGGGTTCTGAACATTCGATTGCGTATAAAAACAATAGGCTTCCAGTGTTTACGGATTGTGATTTTTGTACCAAATTTGGTTCGAATCGGTCTATTCGTTCGTCAGTTATCGTCTCCACAGACTCACTGACACACACACATACACACATACTTTCACACACACACACACACACACACACACATCACTTCAAAAATGTTTGATTCGTGATCAGGGATGCTTGAAACGTGCTCTCCCGTCGAAAACTCGAATTCGAATTTTCGACCCCGTCACAATACTTTCCTTATACATTATGTATATAAGGAAAGTAAAAATAGTTCAGACCTGATTAATAACTTAAAACAACCTTACATCCATGATATAAAAACTTTTAATTTCAAAGAACTCAACATTGACATTCATGATTTATTTAAAGTCATACTAAATGTATATGAACAATTTACTCAATCTAAAAACATCTCTATTCCAAAATTCATTCTGTTCAACCAGTATCTCTCCATCAGGGTAACTGCATATACAAATTAAATAAGGGAATTCCATAGGGAGGAATCTTATCCACAATTCTGGCCAACCTTTATCTACATTTTTACGAAATTCAGTACCCTTTCAACAGTCATATCATGTACAGATTCATTGATGATTTAATTATTATTAAAATTACTAATGATGCAACAATATTAAACTTTCAATTTTATCCTCCTAATCTACAACTCATTGAAAATGTTTATTCCTCACACTGGATCAATTACCTAAATGTTAGTTTAAAAATTCAAAATGAAGATAAATTAAAAATATATGACAAAACTGAATCATATAATTTCAAAGTAAACAAACTTCAACATTATTCAGATCCAATCTTTCAAAATCCGTATTTAAAAATATCATTAATAATCAGTTATTAAGAATAAAAAAGTTAAGTACACCATGTTACTACAAAGAACATATTATTAAATCAATAAACACCACCACCCAAAATAAATACTCGCCAAACCTTATTTTTTCCTTTATTAAAACACAATTTAAATTTAAAACCATGCTCCAATTACAGCAACATATTGACAGGTCAATATCAACCATTATTAAATAATCAAAAATTTTAATCAAATTATCATCAAAGTGATCACTAAGAATCCAAAAGAATTTACAAGTATAAATTCAATATCAGAATAGTTATCAATTACTTGATTAATAATAAATAAATAATAAAATTTTATAATCTCCATTTTTCATTTCCACCAGTTACACACTTAGTCTGTAACCTTAACTGTAAGCTGTTTTGAGTTGGCTCAAAGCTAAGTCAGTCTTTATTACACTCCCATGTATCCAGAACATGTGGCAACCCCATTTATGTTATTTTATTCTCATCTTAACCATTACATTGTATTCTAATAATATTAATATTACAAGGCATCAAGCTGGTATATTTGATTATTTTTATATTTATATCTGATCCACTTTCAACATTCTTCTATGTCGGGCTATGTGCATAATTTCTGTATTATATATACCAGAACATGGGTTTATGGTTATGTGCATAGAAATGTAGAAATTCAGCATTACCGAACCAGGTATGGCCCTTAATAATGCACATGGTTTTGGAAATGCTTTTCACTTTTTTCAATAATATTCATTTTCATATATATAGAAAATTCTTTTGAGAGCCAGAAAGGCCTAGCTCCATGTGCAATTTTTCTGTTTGAAACTTTTCATTTTATACACTATTCATGTACTTACACTCACCATGTATGTTTATGCAGGGAACAAGGGGATTCGTACCTTAAGTACCTGTATTACACATATGATTTATAACACTTAAAATGCATTTTAATTTTAGGATGTAGTTAAGGGATTATATTCACTAATCTTTCACCACATGTAATTCTTTTTTCAATTGCTTACTTTATATATGGAACTGGGAAAGAAGGGCATTCCATGCCTATCTAGTACCTTATAATTTTCTCAAGCTTGTCAATTTTGATTTCAAATTTTCACTTCAGACCATTTTATTTTCACATACAGACCATTTTTAATAAATGATCAATCTCTGGTATTTATAATACAAGTAAATTAATATTCTTAATATTATATATATCAAATATTCACTTCAGACCATCTTATTTTCATTTTTGCTATACAGAACATTTTCAATAAATGATCAAGCTCTGGTATATATAATACAAGTAAATTAAAATTCTTATATATATATATATATATATATATAAAATAAAAATATTATATGAAATTCCAATGATAGATTCTCTAATCTAGCATTGAAATTTCATTGGAGTTGTAATATAACCATAATTTAAAATATAAGATAGCTAAGTATAAAGATGTAAAACATAGAGAATCATCCATCAAGGGGAGAATAAAAAGCTTATATCCAGTCATCAAGCTATATATAATCTACAAATATCAATGGTGAGATTTCAAAATTGAAAAACAGAAAATGACCAAGCATTAAAGCCAAACAGGTGGAAAAGCACTAGGTTTAAAAATAATTCATTTTGAACAGATTCTTCATCAGGGCCTAGTACCTATTCAAAATGAACAACAACAAAAAAGCTTGTTTCTGAAAACGGGAGATAGATAATATCTATATTGTCTTACTTTATTACCTTTAGTTTATCTAACTTTTCATACTTGCTAAGTATAATTAATACTTTTAGTTTTCTTCGGCATTTATGAATATATATATATTTGCAATGTGTAGCAGAGCTTGGATTGCCTAAGTTTCTCTTTTCACAAAGATTATGACTTCAAGTTCCCTTCTTCCACTTTTACATACATAGATAGGAAGGAGCCACCAATCAAACATCATTATAAAATTCCAATCAGAAACTACTTTTCTCAGAGGCTGCCTCAGACGCTAAACATCCCATTTATTAGCATCCTTATCGGCACCTGTTGAAAAGGGATGTTTATATTAACTCCTAGAAACTAATTCAAAATCTGAACAAAATACAGATCAGCTGTTTTCTCTTTTGTGAATCGTTCATCTGCATATCAATTTTTGAGAAAGGGCATAGAATTTTATGATATTTGAGAAAAGATGCTTAAAATTCCCAATTTTCTTAAAAATAGTTAGAATTAGCTATTTTATTTAAAAGCGCTAAAATTTGCAATTTAACTTAAAATGCCAAACTTTACAGAAACTCATTTAAAAGTGCTAAAATTCAGAAGAATTGCCTTACTGATAGTGATTTTTAGCATTTTCTTTTTTATATAAATTATGAATTTATATTTTGAAGTTAACTCTTTAACCTTTTTTAAAAAATCACAAAGTTTAGTGATTTTTAAAAATTGAAAAGTTTGGCATCATTTTCGAAAAGAGCGGATCTGTATGGGAGTTCCAGGTTGCAATTTTTGAGAAAAAGTGTTAATATTCACGATTTTTGAGAAAGAGCACTAATATAGAGCACAGTTTTTGAGAAAAACGCCTAAATGCAATTTTTCAAAATAGAGCTAACATTTATTATTGAATTTAAAACTTCAAATATGTTATTTTATTTAAAATTGCTAAAATTTTTGTTAAAACTTGCGATTTTATTAAAAATAAAAAGCTAAATTTCCCAATAATTTGTTTAAAAGTGCTAAAATTGGAAAGAACTGTCTTAATTGTGAATTTCTGCCCTTTTCTGTTTATAAAAATCAAACTTATACATTTAAATCCCGAGCTTCAGAGCTTGTTTCATTTATTAAAATAAACACTAGTGACCTTCATTTTAACTGCAACAGGCCAATGGGGAAACTAGTGCATCCAGACAGCTCTAGCTGGCTATGGAGATCTTGACGTGCACATGATAATGTCACTGTTTAGAAATTTCTTTGTGCTTTGCAGATTCAACAATCAACATTTTCCATTCTTTTTCTTTGGGATTGACTGCTGTAAAGCAAGGTTCAGAGATTTTTTGGGAGGGCAAAAGATAAGTGGGAAATTTTCAATTAGTAATTTTGAGGATTTATTTGTAACTAGCAGCATACCCGTTCTTCGTATGGAGTATATAATATAAAGAAACTTATAATTCGAAATCATGTGCAAATTCTGTTAAAATATTAAATTTATTGCTCCTAAAGAGAAGTTTAAAAATATCTGTTCTCACTATGCAAAATTATCTTCATGGGCAGATCTGAAAAATAAAACATCCTGGCCCCTTTTGTAAGCAAATTTACAAAAAAAAAAAAAAGGAATTGAATCAATATATGCAACCCTGTACTACTTATATTGTCGCAGATTAGAAAATATGCCAGTGTGTTAGTAGAAGATTACCCATATTACAATATGAGTCTCAAATATCTTTGCCAAAATGAAAGAGATGATGTAATAAATTGAAAATATCAATAATCCCCATACTCTTTATACCAGAATGTCGCAATTGATTCCAATATATGCCAATATATATCAAAACATATGCCAATATACCTCTACTACTTATATTCTCGTAGATTAGAAGATATACCCGTGTATTTGTAGAAGATTACTTGTACAACGTACAATATATGAGTTTCAACAATTTTTGTCATAATAAAACAATTACATAATAACTTGAAAATATCAATAATGCCCTAAAATATCAATAATAATAACGTTTAAACCTGAAGACGGTAATTGATACTATCCAGTCAAAAATGCTATAAGAAAAATCAAATCCTTCTTTTTTAAATATATTTTTATATCCATTTATTTATTATTCAAATCGAAAAAATAATTAAAAAAAACAGACATATTTAATTTAATTACGTTTCTAAGCAACACGATATAAGATAGAATCTTCCTCATAAACTGCGAAATTAGATAACCATTTTGATTTCTTTATACTTTTCATTGTTCAGTAAAAGCTTGTGAAAAATAAACCATGGAGATAGATTTCCCATTTAAATCATGTTTCAAACAATTCATGTTTTCAGAAAGTGACTAATTAGCGCAAAAAATCTCCCATCAAACTCGGAGATAAAGTTTTAATTCACATTCCAACGATTTTCAAGCTTTTCGTTTGGATAAACCACGGTGTTAGAGAGTAACTCCTAGGAAAAAGTTTCGTTTTTCATTAATATCTCGACAACCCCTGGTCTTAGATACTCGAAACGTGGGCTAAATTTATGGGGGGCTATTTCAAGGCTATCCATAAAATTTCATCAAATTCGGTTCAACCGTTCTCCCGTGATAATGAGATCAACGAAAATTTCGTTTTTTACTAATATCTCGAGAACCACTGATTGTAGAAACTCCAAACATGGACTAAATTTTAAGTGGGACTATTTCCAGGCTACCCATAAAATTTCATCCAATTCGGTTCAGCCATTCTCCCATGATGATGGGACAAACAGACAGACAGATTTTCAATTTTATTTATATAGATTTATATTTTCAAAATGAGAGAAAAATTTGTACTATATACAAAAAATTCCAGTGTCAACCAGAGATACACATTTTACAATGAAGCATAGCCATCTTATACTATTCTTTTGTACTTTTTACCAAATTAAAATTAAATTTCTATTTATAATTTTTAATCTTATGCTAGATTGTGTTTAATACAACTAATGACGCACATAAAATAATGGATGCAATAGCTGAGTAAATCAAGTAACTTGACATAATTGACAATTCCATTTTAGCTTAAGGATGAGAAAATAACTTAATAAATAATAATATTTCCCTTGTATTAAAATGAAATTTCTTATATAGTGGCAACTCGATTTAACTGATTTTTGCACCCAACTGCTCAATTAAATAAATTGCAATTCTTCTCCAATTTGAAAAATCAAAGAAAAGTATATTTGAAAACAAGTTTTTTAAGTAGCAATCTTGCCTTATTTGTATTACATGCTATCACTTTGGATCTTTCAGTATTCTGTGACTGGAGGCTTGAATTTTATATTTGTTGGAAAATTACAAAATATGTAAATAAATGTAACAACTGACATGTAATTATGTTTTGCAGGAATACCAATAGAGACCAACATGCAGTCAACACACATTTTTAGAGATCCAAAATTTTGGCAACATTTTCAGCATCAAATCGAGTCTCGATCATGGAAATGCAACTTTCCATCGGAGATTCTGCTGATGAATCTGGAAAAAGATGCATCTCTCTATCAGGATGACGCCATCCTTCGAAAGCGAAGATATGCTGCTGTAAACTGGTTAAAAAATGACACACAGTGGATTAATATAATTCTAGGAGCATGTAAAGAAATAGCAGATGGCCATGTAGGCAACTATTCCCTGCAACTACAGGAACTAGACATGCTGGAAGCTCTCGATGATTTCGTAGAACATCTCAACTGCTTTTATGTTGTTGCGACAGCAATGGCATCCAAGGGAAAACCAGTAAAACCTCTGAGCCAGGATTCATCCCAGGTTCATGACATCGACAAATTAGATCCCATAATGCTAGTAGGGTATTCAGAGAAGTTTCAGGACAACCAGACAACATCAGTGTGGGATGCCTGTGTTAGCCGGCACACGCACGTTAATCCACACCATCAGGCTCACTGTATGTGGAAACAGGACTGCTGCAATAACGGTATCTGCACATACTGCCAAGAAATGATGGAAAAGGCCCTGACAGAAATGGTGTGTGATAAAGTATCCAGGCGACTGCAGAAGAATTTGAATGGTATCATTAGCGATGACATGTGGAATGTAGATTTGATATTTTTCCAAGGACTTCCTCAGCTCTGGTTGAATAAAGCATTAGATATTATGAAAAATATGAAGTATCAATGATGAATATTTTGCATCAATTCACAATACCTCAAATTCGGTTATATATGACGCTTCATGGCCAATTATTTTATTTATAACATATGTTGTAAACTCTTGGGTGTATATTCCTCTGTGATTTAAAGGATTCACTAAATATTTTGTAATTAGTGATTTAATTTTTTCTTATTTTACTTAATTTCAAGAAGCACGAACTGCTTTTGCTGTATTGGATAGTTCACCATTGTAGGCAATATATAAAACATTGCGTATCAGATCATGTTTATCCTATTTTTATGCTATGGGCCACTCACATAATTTATTAGAAAATTTATAAGCTGAAAATAAAATGAATGCTTGAAAGTCTAGAAAAGGAAAGAACGTAATTTCAGACAACTTCACCTTTTGTTATATAGTTGTTCACAGTTTTCAAAATTCTGTCTATGAGACACTAGTATGCAAGAATACTTGGATTCTTAAAGTTCGGGGGCTTCTGGTTCTATAGAACCCTGGCCCCCGATATAATATCCTATTCGTCTAAGACTAGGTAATGTACTTGAGATTTAAACAGGAATAAATTGCATTCACTTATTCAATCTTTCAAAAGGCATAATCGTCCGCTCCATGGACACATGTGTAGCTGCCCACCTTTGACCTCTCGCAACATAGGTGTAATACGCCCTAAATAAGCATCTAAATACACTTTTGCGGGTTAGCAATAAGACAAAAAATTTTAGGAAAAATAATTATTTTTTTAAAATAAGAAAATTTTACGCAACCCTGAAGAATGGGAAATTCTTTCATAATCATTTATTGTTGGTTTAGAACACAAAGTAACTTGGACTTTGTGTTTTTCTTCTAACCAGGACAAAACTGAAAACTAGTGCTCTTTAAACCAGGATGTATAGTAACCCTATACAGGGCGTCCCAAAAACATTGACCTCAGATTTTATTCCTTAAATATTGATCTTAGACATATATAATAAATTACAAAGTTGTGTAAAAAAAAAGACACAGAATTTTATGAAATTGATAAAAATTTACAGGGGGATTAAATTTGAAGAAATACAAAATCTGAATTTTTATATGGCCTCCTGTACAAAAACATTTGCAATAAGTAAAATGTGCCCCATACACTATACGGTGATGTACAAAATTTCAGCATTTTATCATAAAAAGTCCCAGATATGTTTAAACAAAGTGGGTGAGGAATTAATCACAAATTAATATGTAAATGTTTACAGCAAGAATGCAAATAACACAACACAGAAATGCATCATAAGCAAATAATATCTGCCTCTTATCTTTAATGGATCTTTGGCATGGATGGAAAACATTTTGAACAAGTTTTGTAATCTTTGTGTAAAGTTATTATTTCTACACAGTGTAGATACTTTTGTACCAATAAATAGCAAAATTATTATTTATGTAATCGTTTTCTTTCGTAATTTGTATATGACCCCCTGAAACGCGATCTGTGGACATGATTTTTCCTCTCTGAGAACCCTTGTCGATGTATCGAAAAGTGGTTTAAGTCAGTATTTTTGTTTTTTCATATCTCTGGGATTTTATTATAAACCAATGGGGACTTTATTATAGACCAATTTATGATAAAATGCTGAAATTTTGTACATCACCTTATTAGTGTATGGGGCACATTTTACTCATTGGAAATGGTTTTGTACGGGGGCCGTATAAAAATTAAATTTTGTATTTAAAATTTAATTCCCTTGAAAATTTTAATCGATTTCATAAAATTCTGTACCTTTTTTTAATGCAACTTTGTAATTTATTATATATATCTAAGAATAATAGTTAAGGAATAAAAGCCAAGGTCAATGTTTTTGGGACACCCTGTATATACATATAATAAACATTAAAGAATATCTAATGAGCTAAAAGAGATATTGTAAAACACCTGAATTCTAGTAGAATATTTACTTTCTTAACATGTACAATATCAGAAATACCAAAAATTCACGTTTTACCAATAAATTGTATTTTCTGATTTTTCAGGTTGTGAGAATCATTAGGTACTCACCCAAAATATGACTGGACTTAAAGTGGGCACATTTTACATGCAGGCACCAATCATCTTTAATGTTTATTTCAGTGTGTGGAGTTTGCTCATCATGAGAAATGACAACATATTTTGACTGTTTTACCTGTTGTACCATTTTATGCCATCGTAAACCAAAATGATACTTTTAATTACTGAAGCATAAAACACTTTAAACTAATCATTTCATTAACAAAGCTATTAAAATAGTTATATAGATAAAAAAAAAAGAAAGCTAGTTTTTAGATTACCTACTTTTATTGTAAGGCATCAGTTACTAGATGATGATGTAACACAAGTTGACCTTTATATCTGAACATAATTTTCAATTTTAACAGAAGCATGTTGGAGTTCTCTGATAATCTGTTACATTATTGACACGGAATTGAGTATGTAACCATGTATATAATTATAATGTACGATATTTTATAATAAATACTATATGATTTTATCTGCTATTATTTACTGCTCAGATAAGTAGTTGTAATCACCATATCAAAAGATAAATTCATAATGATAGATGGTGGTGATAAGTAAAAAAAATCAAATAATAAAATAGAACATAAGTAGTTTAAGTACTGTACGATTTAAACTAATAATATACACATCTCTTTTGTCTAAAAGAGATGTGCATCTAGGGGGAATGTTATGACTGTGGTGCAAGAAGAAATTATGGGTTCAGCATGTTTTCAAGCTTCTACAATCGGTTATGAGACAAAATTTCCAACTGTCAAGCCTAAATATAGTTAATAAATAAACTTTTTATGTTTCAAAAAATTTTTGAACTTATAATATATCTGCAGCAGTTTTTGTTCACTTTTCATAATTAATAACACAAATTTTCTGTTTTGTTAACTTTTACAGTTTAATATAGTATCAATGCTATATAATAGGATAACATTTGTAAGCAAAGTTTTTTTTTTTGCTCATAAATATTCTGATTGTGACTTTTAGAATGTAAATACTAAAAAGGCATATCTCCAAATTTTTATTCTGTCTAATACTGTTACATGCTCAACCATCAGTGAAGTTGACTTGGAGGTATTTAGACCTAATCATAATATTAGAGCTGTGGGGGAAAACCACTTAAGTCAAAAATAAGGAAGTTGAGATATTAACAAATGAAAATAATGACTTTTTCATGACATCGTTTTTTTTTTTTTAATTTTTGGCTTTGGTTTTCAAAATACACATTTAATTTTTATGGTATTTATTATACATTTATAAGCTAAATAAGTATGCATTGTACTGTAATTTTGGAAAATAAATTTTTAGGTAAATACTGAATTAAGTGGTTATTCCGGAAGCAAGTTTGTGACAAATACGAGGATGGGGGGGGGGGAAGCAATAAATAATTATTTATTAACAATAGACAGAAAATACAAAATGGAATTAAGAGGCATACCTGGCGATCACTTTTTTCACATAATCACCAAATCTATTTAGGCATTTATCTGAACTTGTTTAATCCGGCTTGGTAGAAATCAAGACCCTGTCCATTGAGCCAGTTCTCGGCAGCTGTTTTTACATCACTGTCTGAAGAGAACCTTGTTCCAGATACGCGTTCCTTCAATTTCGGAAAAAGGAAATAGTCACTGGGTGCCAAATCTGGACTGTATGGGGGGGGGGGGGGTTCCAGACTTCCCAATTGAACTTTTGCAGCAATTCTCTATTTTGGCGAGCAGTATGGGGCCTGGCATTGTCATGCAGGTGGATGACACCATCACTCAACATGCCAGAGCGTTTGCTTCGGATGGCTTCACGTAACCGTGTCAAAGTGGCACAATAATGATGGGCAGTAACGGTATGGCCACGCTCTAGATACTCGATCAGGATAATACTGCAGGAATTCCAGAATATGGAATAACACGGCAGGAATCACAAACACATTCTTTGCCCATAAGAAACGAATCATGGCTTGCACCTCCAAGCGAGACCACTTGTCTAAACATCTTACCATTTCTGCGAACTTACACTACCTACCCCCACAACCGTTGTCAGACAACTACCGCCATCTGTCTCCACTCTAGGGAAAAATATTCCCTCCACAATAATTACTTTTCAAATGCTGCTGCTTGTAACCTTTTTTTTGGATCTACCCTCGTATGTTGACTCATACAGACATAAGTTATTATTCCTGACTTCAGTATTTATAGTTTAAACAAAATTATGATGTGTTTACAAATACAGACATAAGTAATAGTTTAATAAAACATCGGTCATAATGCAGCATTTAATTGTGCATTCTAATTCCAAACTGCTATTATTATTTAAAGTTTTCTTAGGATACTACTTTAAATAAATATTTTGTGAAAATTGTTTAAAAATAAAATTAAAAGTTAATTCACCGTTTTTGTAAATTAATTAGCTAATTTAAAATGTATATAAATATATAAAACTGTATTATAGTTTAAACACAATTATGTGTATTTATAGTTTAAACACAATTATGATGTGTTTACAAATACAGACATAAGTAATAGTTTAATAAAACATCGGTCATAATGCAGCATTTAATTGTGCATTCTAATTCCAAACTGCTATTATTATTTAAAGTTTTCTTAGGACTACTTTAAATAAATATTTTGTGAAAATTGTTTAAAAATAAAATTAAAAGTTAATTCACCGTTTTTGTAAATTAATTAGCTAATTTAAAATGTATATAAATATAAACATATAAAACTGAAACATATGAAACTGAAACTCAAACATCGTTTATAGTTCATCCGAATAAATTTCAATCAGATAGGGATTAATGTCTGGTTCATTTGAAGTCTGAATCATGGAATAGAATTGATCCATTTGGCGAGATTTTCGTTCGTTTAGCAACATTTAAAAAGTCACCAAGTTGGCGACATTCCCTGTCAAATTCATCGCAAAAATCTCGCCAAGGGTTATGGACGCAGAAATAAGTTATTCTTATAACATATATATGACTATTGGCGTTCAAATACAAAAGTATTACTCAAAGTATCTTTTCTCATGAATGGAACAAGCTAGATCCACGAGAATGATGTCACCAAATTTATTGCATGACATTATATATGATAAGTGAACATGATAACATAAGAAATGCTTATTTGCGTAACTTTATGAAAAGTTTTGATTTTTCAAAATTTTACTCGAAAAAAAATTTTTTTTGGGGTGGGGGTGTCTGAGCATTTGATTGTGTTTTAAAACAATAGACTTCCAATATTCACAGATTGTAATTTTGTACAGAATTTCATTCGAATCGCTTTATTCGTTCGTGAGTTATCTCCAAAGACTCACTAATACACAGACGCACAGACATCACCTCAAAAATGTTCAATTCATGATCAAGGATGCTTGAAACATGCTCTCCCGTCGAAAACTTGAATTTGAATTTTCGACCCCATCACAATACTTTCTTTATACATTATTGTATATAATTAAGGTAATAAACAAATTGCTCCCTTTTCCATGCAGACTAATCAAACTACCACAAAATTTCGTTTTGCATCAGCGGTTTCAGAGGTAGCTAAGAACAGCTGATATAAGACCAGCATACATGCTGGCAGGCCACCACAAATAAACTACAGTATATTTTAATATTTGAGGATTTCGTTTAGCACATTCCCAGTGAGAACATGTAAAATTTGCACAATCAAAACGAGCACAATCAGTACAATTTTCCCGCTACTTATACTCTCTATAAGCTATTGTGACCAACATCGTGCCACAGCACGGGAGTAGGGTATTTTTATTTATGCTATCTAACATAATTCAAAACATTTTACTATTAAAAATTTGTTCTGCCGCCCCCTATTCCTTTGCAGAGATTCATTTTTGGCTACAGGCTGACAGCACAGAAACATTTTTATTTTTATGCATATAATTTGCATTAAATGCCTTGTTCTCAAAATTCTAGTTTCTATTCCGGATAAATCTTGAGAGAAATATAATAAAATACAACATACCTGAAATATTTTTACTCTTGTGAATGGTTAATTTCACCATTAGTTGTCCCTGTGACAATATACTATTCTAAAATTGAGACACCAAATACTAAAATAAAGTGTAATTTCAGCACTATACGAATAAAACACTTGCCTAACAATGATCAATTACCGGGAGAATGAATTCACAATCATCGGAAATAGCGTTCGAATGGGGAGGGGGGGGGGGGGGAGAGAGAAAGTCGTGCGAGTCTTGAAGTTTTACGAAATAAAAAAAAATATATTGTTACAATATAGTTTCAACAAAGAACAAAACTCTATAAACTGTACGGAATGATAACATTTCTTCAATGTTTTTTACATGTGAAAATCTGCACAAATACAACGAATAATAATAACTTTTCTTGACTTATGTGCTTTTCCCCGAATGATATCTGTTCGAAAATTAGAGAAAAATAACTTTTTATAACTTCTGTGGTTTTTCTTCACTGACTTCGGAGCAAAATCTAGTAGGTTGTTTATGGTGTTTCTTTTTCTTGATATCTTGGAAGCCCAACAGATGTACATGCTTTTTCTACAGCATAGATCATACATTTCTTCAACAGAATATGTTATAAAAAAAATTTGAAATTTTTGACTTATGATTTTTCCCGCCACGTCTAGAATACACCTGCCAACTTTGGAAGAAGGTGGATTTTAACAACATTACTTTTTAATGGGGAAAGTGAGAAAATTTCAAGTTAAAAATAAAATAATTTTTTTTTTCATTAACAATGATTCTTTTAATGATGATTGATGAAATCTCTTATAACTACTAAATCAACATAAGAGTTTGATTAATTCCAATTAAATTCCAAACTTCCCACAAAACATACATTTATTTAAGAAATCACTAATAAACAAGACAAATAAAAGCTTTTAACAAAGGCTTGACAAATACCAATTGCATTAATTGTCAAAATTATTCTCTTCCTTGTCATTGCCAGGTGAGAGGGAGCGTCGATTTCGTTCTTTAGACCGACTTCTGAAAATTAATTAAAAAAAAAAAAAAAAAAAAAAAAAAAAAAAAAAAAAAAATTACATGTCAATCAAGTACAAGAAGATCTAAAAGCAATATGTACCTGATTCATAAAACTTTTATGTATACATATGTTTAGTTCACAAAATTATTTTGGTACTGGCACATCATGCACATCTCTTATATATATATATAATCAACTACTAGTACTAACATTTAATACATATGTATTTTTTAAAACAGACCATTTAAACAGTTCTAAATGTTACAGTTTAAAGGCTGTTCATATTTATGAATATGTATTAATGACATTTTTAAGATAAAATTTCAAAGTGTATCGTTATATTTCTCATGACACCAAATGCAATTATTATAATAATTTATAGAGTAGCAGAAAATTAATTATAAAGGTATGTTCCAGCAAATTTTTAAAAACTTAAAAATCTTCATGTGTTTTGAAATGAGTATTAGTGGTAATAATTAAAAATGATGATATGGGGAGTGTGAAAAAACAAGTTTTGGTTATCATGTTCATTTTCCCAGTCATTTGATGGACGACACAGCTAATTTAATATAATAAAACAAAACAAAAAAATGAATCTTTTAGATATTTTATTGCCAAGAAAATAAGACATATTTGTCAACTTCCAAATATGAAATCTGGAGGATTTTCAAGAAACAATACACAGTGTATCACTGACAGATATGCTTAATCTAAATATAGTAAGCACAACGTTTAGCAATTTTGAAAATAACATATTTTAATTGGTCTCTCAAATAAATTTAAGTTTTTCAATACCAAAATGCAGAGAAAAGAAATGAGTTGCAATAAAAAATAATTTAAGACTTGTGAATGATATCTTCAAATACTAGTTGTCATCTGTATGATACAACTGACTTACTGAAAGCTTGTAACCAAACAATACCACCAGAAAAATTGCGATGATTTCCATTAATTGTAATATATCCATTAATTGTATAAAGTTTTCCTGAATCATAAGATATGACATTTCATTATTTAATATATTTAAAGTCTTATCCAATAAGTAAATAAACATATATATTAAAAATTGAACCTCTTTGATTTTTCTTTGCTGTATTTATCACTTGATCTGTCACTCGATCGGTCTCTCCTGTGGCGACTACGCTCTCCATCTCGTGATCTATGGCGCTCTCTTGACCGTGATCGTCTGTGATGACGGCTATGCTTTCTACGATCATCAGAGCGGGATCTTGATCGGCGGTGATGGCGACCACGAGAAGATGAACGAGATCTAAAATTTATTCAGGGAAAAAAAAAAGAAAAAAAAAAAAAAAGAGTATTTATGCAGCAATAGACAAACAAATTTTAAAAAATGTCAACACTGCTAAATTTATTTTTTAAATTCAGTTAATTTTGTGAATTCACAGAAAATACAAATTCATACAAAATATTTACTCACACCAGGGTAATGCAGATAACTGCTGATTTTCATGAATATCTGATATACAGTTGTACAGTAGATATTTCAAATAAAAGCATATCTATTTTCTAAAAATAATAATTGTTCATCAATCTTGTACTAAAAAGTGGGCTAATGTGTCATCTGGCATCTAAAATCTTTAATTTAAAAACATATTGCAAGAGCATTCAACTAACCACCCCTCCTCCTTTTAATACACGGAAATTGAGAATTTCAATGAGTGAAAGACTAGCTGTTCTTTTCTGGTGCTTTCCCGACAGAGCATAAAAGCACTCCAAGCTTTTAGGCAAGCCAAGCCATCTGGGTCATGCATGCAATGAGTGAAAGGAGGGGGTGGGACAGCCCCGTGGTTAGCATGCAGGGATTGCATGCTGACGACCCGAGTTCGATTGCAAGCTCTGCCCAAATTGTCCCCATGTTCACGCAAAGTAATGGCAAGTTAAATATGTGGGTTTGCAAGTCCTTCTGAGAGGTTGGTGGTAGGGGAAGGAGGGTACGACCCCGTGGATGCCATTCTCACTCGGTTCCTGTCTAAACTGGGAAGCACTGGCCCGGCTGTTCAAACAGATTTTTTACATCTTCGAGTAGGTCAGACAGTCTAAGTGAAAGGAGTAAGCAACCTTTTAATAGTCCCCTAAATCAGATGGGAAATGCTGCACAATCTCTATTTAAGCAGAAATGGAAGTGACTGTAAGCTCAAAGGAATTCAAATTATCATTTAAGATAACTTCTATATAAAATTTAAATCTACAATTTTATACATATTTTATTAAGGAAAACAATGAATCTCAATATTAAATTATCTTCATCTTCAATTAATTTTGTTCTAAAGAGATTAAAACAGATATTTACAGTGGATCTCTTAGTGGAAAGTCTAGTCATATGCTTAAGAATCTATAAAAGAACATTTTAATTTTCCCTCAGCTTAAAGAATTATGATGCAGTTAGAAAGAATTATGATGCTCTTCTACCAATTGGGGTGGGGGGCCATTTCAAGCTTGTGTCGATATGCATGGCTTTTTATTTTGTTATTTTGTATAACTACCCCCAACTACTTATTTTATATAACTGCTCCATGTAATGCTGGGTACATATTCTAGTACACTACCTTGTTGCTCCATGCTTTGCAATACAATCTTATTTAGTTATTTGTTTATAATAAACATCATGGCTATCCAAATGAAAAGAGCAAAACAAACTGTCAATTTCAAGCTGAAATTCAATACTTTCACTAATGAAAATAACTGTGCTGTAATAAGGAGGTTCGACATGAGCAAAAAAAAAAAAAAAAAATATATATATATCATCAGATATTGTGTTAAAAAATGTTGGAGAAGAAACAAAATCCATTGAGAATGGGATCTGTACTATAATGAAGTGAACGAAATAAATTTCCATGAGCTTTTTGTATTTAGGGAGCCGTTAACGTCAACAGCATGATTAGAGCTACACCCATAAACTGATCTATGAGTGTCCATTTCTATATATACAGTGCATAATTTGACTTATATAATGGTAAATACTGTATCTGTTTAATAATTTTACCATATTATTTTAAATCCGCGATTTTGGAAGTACGATAGTTAAAAAACTGGAAAATTTGAAAAATGAGGTCGTTTTGTATTTGTTTTATGGCTGAATTTCTGATAATTGTCAATTTTCAGGTTCCAAAAAATTTTTTTTCAACTTCATAGTTTCTAGAAACTTTTGCTTGGAATAAGTTCTTGGTAATATTTTTTAAAATTTCTAATAGATGACTGAACTGTTTAGCATGATTTAATGGAATTTTAATGTATAGTTTGAATGTAAACTTGATAAAAACATCATTTCGGTGACACGATTTTTTTGTGTCTAAAATGTGCAAAATATCAAAATAAATATTTTTGCACACCAACTTAAGTAAACAATGCAAAAATATAATATTTTTAATGAAGTTCCTCTTTAGGTGTAAATTTTGAGAAATAACTTAATATTCATGTCACCTGAATGGCACAGCATCATCGAAATGACTGTTTCTATGAAAGGGCTAAACAGTATTATTATAATAATGTAACACATATTGAATCATTGAAAAACAACTTTTATTTTATTATACCACAAATTAACAAAAATATTTTACAAGAAATAGCAAAAATTCTTTAACACAACATTACAGCCTAAACACCCAAAAATGATGAAACATTGCCACTATCACCCCTGCAGAGTTTTACTATGGTAGAACTGCCCATAGGAGGGGGGGGGTATGGGCATTACTCCTGTGTGTGGGAGGGATAGACTTCCAATATATTTTTTTGTGGGAGAAGACATGAAAAAAATCACATAAAGATGAAAATCAAATATGAAGGAAGGGGTCCATGATAAATGTTTGTAAGGGGCACTTAATTTGTATGGGCAACATTGCTTCAGGTTATTCTAGAAGAGCACAGCACACTGGCTGCCTTTTTGTTATCAGAGCACAGCACACTGGCTGCCTTTTTGTTATCAGAACACAGCACACTGGCTGCCTTTTTGTTATCAGAGCAGTGCCATTTTGCCTTTTTGTGATGAGAAAAGCACCTTGCTTAGTCCTTTGTTAAGAGAGCAATGTTTTCTCCCAATAATAAATAAATAAAAATAATAAGATGAAGACCTGACCTAGTCAAAGAAAACACCCCCCCCCCCCCATACTTTCCTTCATCAAAAGAAACAAAATAAAAATAGCAGAAAGGAGAAGATTGTTATGTCTTTTTCACATGATTAAAATTCAAATTTTGTTAAATTATTCCATGATTGGTATGCACTTGCGGTAAAAAGTTCTAAAAATTGGAACTCTATAAACATTCTTGTCCTAAAACCAATATTAAAAAATATAGCTTTCAGGACTAGGGTTCTTTTGTACCATTTACAGGAGCTAATGTTTATGTTGAGTCAGTCAAAGTCAAAACACAAGAAGATAAGAAGGAAATAATAAGTTGTGTCTAGATGAGTGTGTTGCAGTAACTTCAGACCTTTGCTGGCTGTAAAGTATGATAAAATGTTTTTTATGGCATTATTTTCTAACTGCTTTCAGAGACCAGCATGGTTGTTTTTTTGAAAAAGTTCATAACCTGCAATAGCTTTCTTGCAGTAACTGTCGACCGCGTACCTAAGCTACACACATAAGCTGGCATGCAGTTGTTGTTAACAGTGTACCCAACCAGTACGTGGGCACATGCAATCTACGTAAGTTATATACAATAATGATAACCACGCTTCATGAAAAGCAAAATACACACTGTGAGATGTAAATGTTTTATTAAAAATTTGTGATGTAAATTCTATATTAAAAATATGTCTTAATATATTTCATTCTGTATTAACAGATTTCCTTCTGCATAACATAAATCATTCCATTCACGTGACATAGTTGATGTTTGTGTATATTTTATTCTGCACAGAAATCGAAACTAAAATTTGAAAATAAAATTTACACTATGCAAAATGAGTTTTTATATGCTAATAGCAGATATATTACTTTCAAATTTTCATCCATATTTACAATAATTAAATGCGTGACACAGTTGACGGATAATAAATATATGCATAAAAAATGAATAATAAAATTGTGTTTTTTACTTTCCTTAATTATCGTAAAATGGTAAAACTTTAAACGAAAAAAGATGATTTTTGGAACTACATTGCACTATCGCCGATTCTCGGGGACAAGCATGTGCAAGCAATTTCGCAAAAAATGATCCTTAAAATTTTTAAGAAAATAATATTTTTTACAAGTTCAAATCATAATTTCTTAAGCTTCAATCATTTATTTCCATTATTTACGTTTTTTACTTATGTAATTAAGAGATGAAAACTCAACTCATCACTGGAGGGACAGTGACACAAATGACGAATTTACTGTTTTATGACATCAAAACTATATTTAATATTATTGAAAAATATTTTTTTCATGAAAAATATGTAGAACAGATTAAACAAATATGGCAAAAAACATGTTTTATTTATAATTTTTTTTAAAGCTCAAGGGACCCAAAATTGATGATTATCAGAAATTCAGTCTTATATCATGAAACCACTATATGCAACTGAAGGGAAAAGAAGTATTTTATTTATAATCTTCTTTATATCAAAGAAAATTAGCAAGTTCCATTGACGACACACACTTAAAATCCCCCCCCCCCCCCGGGTTTTCTGGATAATTGGTCCGTTACTGTAATACTTTCAGTAATTATGTCAAAAGTACTACAGAAAGCACCATCATCCATTTAAAGAAGCAATATCCTACCAGAATTGTATTTAAATTTCCAAAAATTGGCCAATATCATACAGTAACAATACAAATTTACTTTAATAAGTTATCTTCATACATATTTAAATTGAAGATAAAATATTCTGAATATGTTTCTTTCTAACTGTTTAATGTTAACTGTTACCGGCTGCAAAAATTATGAAATGGCATTGTAATACTAATGAAACATCTTTATCGAAAGAAAACCAACAACTTTGAATCCTTTTAATAAATCAAAAGTAATAATTGGTTACACTAAATATGCTTTTTTAATAGACTTAATTTTTTTATATACAAATTTTATTCAACAGTTATACTTTCCAGTATATATGTTAAATAACACGTACATTTAATGTAAAATAAGCAGATTTTTTTTTCAATTTTATTAATTAATTTAAGGTATATTGTTTCAGACAGTTCACCATTTCGCAAATATCAAAGTCCATTAATTAAAAAAAAAAATTAAAAATAAATTACCATTTTCTATAAAAATGTTGATTCATACCTGCAGGCAGGGTTGGCAGGTTTCTGATGCATGACGGTTTTATCTGGTTTAATCCACGGTTTTAACAAAAACTTTCAAGTGAGAAAGAAACAAACAATATTGCCAATCAAAATCCAGTCACCCTCAATCAGTACCGTAACTAATTTTCATGTACCCTGTGCAAGGTTTTACTTTTGGGCCCTTTGCATTTTTAAGGGGGGGGGGGGGGGGGGTTAATAAAACAAATACAGCAAAATAATATATAATAATTGAAAGAGAGCAACTCTATTTGTAAATTGTATATTTAATTGATTTGAATACATTTATTGTTATTTTTATTATATTGGTAAAAAAAAAATGAATATAGCCCCTTGGAGATACATTTTTGGAAGAAAAAATCTTTTTTGCCACCTAAAATGCAAGCCTATATACTAACAGATACAGCAACACTGGCCGATGCATGCCACATTTGGCTAAGTCTTATGAAAGAAGATTCCCTGCAACCACACATTAAAATTGTTCAGAAAAGACTAGAACAGGCATTAATGCAAATCCATTTCCTCGCTTATATGATGTGTTCAAAATATATGAGTTTAAGGCTTAACAGATAGCCAAATGGAAACTGCTCGTTTTTATACTACAGGAAAAATTAAAGGCTGTTTACCACTTCTGATTGCACTTGAAGCCCAAGAAAGCCCATTCCCAACATCTTACTTCAGTACAAGTGCAAAACTCACCAATCCGATAATGTGGTGGAAAGGCATTTTGAAGTTTTCAGGATGCAAACAGTGCAGCTTTTAAATTAGCTGAACTAGCAATAATGCTGATATCCCAACCTGCTAGTTCGGCCTCTACAGAAAGAATATTTTCAAATTTTGGAATCATCCATTCTAAACTGCGAAATCGTTTAGGACTAGAGAAAAGTTCTAAACTTGTTGTGTTATTGAATGCTACGTGGGTGTAATGAACCCGAATATTAAAAATAAATTGTGCTATCTCTAAAATGTTAAAATATTAAAACTTCAGAAAAGTTATAAATATTGTTTTTAATTTAAAACAAAATCAGAATACCTTGATATTTAAATTCAAATAAATGAAAAATTATTTTTAATTGTTGCTAGTATTTCAATATTTTAAAGGTAATTATGTACTTGTATTGTTGTAAGGATAATGTTTTAGAATTACATTTTTTTTTTTTTTTTTTTTATAATATTGTTCAAATTTATATGGGTGATCAATCTTATGATTGACATGGTGGTTTCATTGTTTTTAAATCAAATTCCTCTTTTGATCGCAGCTTTTAGGCTTTTAACGGTTTTATCCAGTTAAAACACTGATTAAACCAACATCATGTCAAAAACCAGTTTTTGACGTCATAAACCCAACCCTGCCTGCAGTGACATTAGTCAAATTCTCCAAAAGAATAGTATGGAGAGTCAAACCCAAAAAATAGGAAAAATAAGAGTGACAAACCTTTAAAAATAGGGAAAAAGAACTACGAATTCTACAAAATAAAGAAAATTAGAATATGGAAAATTCAGCAATTAACTGGATCCCATTAAAAAAGAAAACAAAACCCCCCAAAGTTCATATACTATATAACTTTAGAAAAAAGAATTGGCAATGGCTCCAGTCTCAAAATGGTTTTGTGCCCAAAATGGTTTTCTGTGAATAACAAATTTCTTTGTGTTTTTTTTTTTATATATATATATATATATTCAAAACTGTTCAAAATATTAAAATATCGAAATTAGAACCACCTGTTCAAAATACTAAAATTACATCAAAATATACAATTATTTTACTAACTTGCTTAGTGGCATATAAGCTAAACTTTACCTCTGACAAGATTTAAAATCTATAAACTTGTTTGGTGCATCATAAATACATACTAGAATTTCATACTGCCAATTCTTCTCTTCAAAGTGCATCACACATTAAATATATTTAGAATACCTAAGCTCACTGCACTACCTAACTTCTTAGTACATATCTTTGTAAGGCTTTCAAAGGGCTACAAATTACTTCCTATAGTTTATACCTAGCATTTTCAACTTTTGAGATAAGTATTACAAACTTGGGGGGGGGGGGGGGGGGGGGGGCAGAAAATTTTCAATATTTTTCAACTTGAAAAGATGATATAATAAGGGAAGACAACTTGATAAGACAGACAAAGAATAAGAGTTTTGTAAAAAAATTATAGATCTAGTAATTGAATTTCCTACTAAATAATTTTGTCCCTTACTGTTTATGTCTATCTTTTATAGTGTTGAAGATATTGCAAGTGAAAGTAAGCAAAAACTCACTGAAACAAACTTTAGTTTTTTTCGTCCAGAAATCCCCAAGCACAGTTATTCACATCAAAACAACAAATTTTAATAACATTTTTAAGAGGAAAAGCAAGATGATTGGAATTATCATGGATGTGGCTGTAAATTTATATTGGCATAGACAGAAGGCAATTTTCTGTAGGAAACTATGTAAATTCTGTAATCTGTAGTATGAGGATGTGTCCCATAGAAACTATAGAGAATTCATTGTAATTGGCATCTCTAAATTCTGCTTGGATTCGTTGTTTCCATGACGTCATTAAAAGATGGGTGTGACAATAATCGGGTAGATAGGTGGCAATAGGTCCATTAGTGAATATGAGTGCAGTTAACGACCACGTACTTGTTACTACATCATTACGCTCCGGCTACAGATTGCGTTAACGGACAAATAATGAGCATTTTCTGAAAATATTGATGAAATTCATTTTTTTTTTTATGAAAAAGAAACTTTACCGAAATTCATATAAAATAAGTGATAGATCATAAATTGACTTGTAAATTCATACATTTTATGGGAAAATCGTAAACATTAGCATGTATGGCCATTATATCCAAAAGTTATTTTAAAACAAAAATTTGTTCAAAGAGTGACTTTAATATGATGTTATCCTTTAAGGTGAAATATTTCTATACAACATAAATCAAAACATAAAAGTATAAAATAGAGTTGTCTTTAGAAGAAGTTCAGTTAAATTTCAAATACCACAGGATCCCGGAATTGTAAAAAAATATACGAAATAGCAAACTTTAGTTGTACTGCACACATGTACAGTTCACATGTGTATCTTATATTTCATTAAATACTGTTCACATGTGTATTTTATATTTCATCAAAAAATCATTATCACATATTTTTACCTGTGACGCCTGGCACGTCCTCTACTTCTGCTACGTTCTCGATTCTCTGTTGTCCAAGATTTATTCCAATTATCTTTACCACCACGTTCGTCACGTTCACGCACATAGTCACGGTCCCTTTCAATGCGGCCCTTCTGTCGTTTTTCATTCACTTCAGCCTGAAAAATAAAATATTCTATACTTGAAAAATAATAATAAAAATAGAATATTCTATTTCGTAAAACATTAAGTGTTTGGCAGAGATAAATACCAAATGAAACATTTTTATTTATATTTTTGGTACAGCTGTAAACATTTCTGGATTTCTTGAAAGTTTTTCCATTTTTATACAATTTTCCCTATACTGGTATGAGAATAAGGAAATTGCAAGGAAAAGGAAATATTGCACAATAACTGAGAAAATTACAAAAAAAAAAAAAAAAAAAAAGGGAAAATTACACATAAATTAAATTCACAATAGAATGCTCTTATGGTTCTTAAGTGAAATCAAGATATTTTGCAGCATCTTTTAACATTTTGAAATTATAATATTTGTATAGCATTAATGAAAACAGATGACATAACTTCCTATTCCTCTACTACTGCTGATAAAAATGAGTTATTCTACAGTAAATTCTATGCAAAGCCTGTCAATATTATTTTATATTAAATAAATATTCTATATTCAAAAATAACAATTAATGAATGAAAGAATTTATCTAAGATACGGTGAGGGTGTCAATCATATGTGTTAACAATCACTATGGAAAATTTTCAGAAATAAGTACAATATGTTATTGATGCATAGCAGTTTGAATGATAAAAATGAGTTATTCTACAGCAAATTCTATGTAAAGCCTGTCAATATCATTTTATATTAAATAAATATTCTATATTAAAAAATAAAAATTAATGAATGAGAGATAATTTATTTAAGCTACCGTGAGGGTGTCAGTCATATGTGTTAACAATTACTATGGAAAATTTTCAGGAAATAAGTACAATATGTTATTGATGCATAGCAGTTTGAATGATAAAAATGAGTTATTCTATAGTAAATTCTATGCAAAGCATGTCAATATTATTTTATATTAAATAAATATTCTATATTAAGAAATAAAAATTAACGAATGAGAGATAATTTATTTAAACTAAAAACAAATTGAATGTAACCTCAAGTATAATGGCATACTCACACAGAGCTTGTAAAATTGGGAGTGAAATTGACAAATCCATTTTTGCTACTTTTTAGCATTTGTAATTTTAATTTAGACATGGTAAAAAGAAGAAAGCTGATGTCTCCCTTATATATAGCACACACATGTATACTGAAAACAAGAGTGTCAAATTTAAATGGATGTACCATTTTAACTTCTATTAAAGTTATTGTACTATAATTATTGTTCTTTTTAAACATAGATATAAAATAACCAGCCATTGAACATTCATGTGAAAGAGAAGAAATAAAATAATGAATTTTTCAAGTCATATTTGACTCACAGTTTTTTAATAGAGTCAATTTAGTTTAAAAAGTACTGATTGACATGACAATTGCAAGTAAAAGCAAGCTCTATCACACAATAGAAGGATCAAAATTGGATGCTTTTATTGACATTACACAATTTACTGTATTCAGAAATAACCTTTTATACTTTGTTAGAAGACAACAAGCTCACTTTAAATATTTTTTATTTTGTATTGATACTAATTGACAGAGTAATGGCCTCATACATTTAAACACTGAACAATGTTAGTTCATAATTAATATTTAAAAATAATGTAAAAGTTGTTTTTAAGTTGCAACATAAGCAAAAATAATTGTTAATTGAAACCTCATCAATGTTGCCACTTAAAGACAAAATGCTTTCAAGAGTTTGAGAAGACTAAATTGAGATATCTTTCATACATAGCCAAAAATTTTCCCTCTGTATTTCTATTAAAAAATCTGATGTGGGCAGCACATGACTTTCTCTGCAGATACAAATTAATTTTTTCTTTATTTCTTTAATAATTCATTAAATTGAGTTTAATTTCACAAAATAACACTAAATTTGCACTTTTAATTTCATTGTTTTTATTTGGTAATTGAATATTTTTTCCAAAGGCGGCGCAATAAAAATACGAAAAAACTACGAAAAATATTTTGAGAACGGTTAGTCCTAGAGTAATGGAGTTGGTCTTATTCTTTTCCTCATCAAAAATTACATATAAAACAAGCACTTAATTGATACATTTGAGCATACATAGTCTTTCTAATCAGCATAGTATCCCACAAGTGACGTATCTACGAAATTTTGTGAAATTTGGTCCATTATTATTTTAGCTAAAGTGGATACATGAGATTTTTGTGGGCCATTTTGGAAAATCAGGCGGGTTTTTTTTTCCAGATTCGTACCAAAAACTAATCAATACCAAGGTCACACACAAGTGACTTACATACCAAATAGTTTTTTTATGCTCTAGGTCCCAAAATGTGTAGATCCGTAGAAAACTCGAGTTGTGATTTTCGGCATGATTTCAATACTTCCCCTATACATTACCATGTGTTGCAGGGAAAGTAAAAAGAAGAAAACAGGCCAATCATGCAACAACCCGTCAAACTGGTTAATCTGCATAAATGGAACCAGTGGATATCCATTTTCAGTTAAATATTTTTATCCACAATATATTAATTCACAGAAGAGTAGAAAATCTGGAATATCTCTCTCACCTACACTGAGAGACGGTAGGTTTTAATGGATAACTCTACACGCCCACTTACCTGTAACTCATCTAATTTCTCCCTGATGGTAATGAAGCCCAAGTGAAGCTTTCCACCAAAGTGGTCTGCCAGCCGTCTGTCGTTATCATGAATACCCAAGTAAGCAGAGCACACCTCACACACACGAAGCTTCTGCTGCTGGTAACTGGATGCTGGCATGGAGTTTCTGTATTCTTGCTGAAAATGAAATGAAATGCTATTTCATATATAAACTAACACCAGTTGTATAGTGAAAAAGTTCAAGTTTAGGATATAAAATCAGATTTAGTACATTTTGGAAAAGAATTTACTCACTTTCAGACTGAGAACAAAGTGAGTTATCCTTACTATATTAATGCAGTTACATAGGAAACTTCTACAGCACTATACAACAACTTTGGGGAGGGGATGACCCCCCTTCTTATGGTATTGGGGGCAGAGGGTTATCTCACTCCCTTTTAAGAGATAAAGAAAAAATAAGGATTACAAAGTTGAAGAGCATTGCCAAATTACTATAAAAATGTGTTTGTCCAGCAGGAAAAACAACTGAAAAGAACTCTGAAAATTAAGGAATAGACTCTAAATCCACCCCATATAAAACAACATTAATGTACTCAGATGGTTGGAATGTCCTGCATTTGAAAATGCTATGTGTATAATCTTTTGGCTGCACTGGCATTTTGGTTACATTTTATAAAAATAAGGATCATTTCACAATTTCTTTATTAGTAAACATGACTCATAAAACCAAAATCAAAATAGATCGAAGTGACAACACAAAGCATAAGGATACAATGCTGCAGAAGGAATGTTCTTCCAACCTCAGATTAGTTTACTTACTTTTCTGGCTTCCACTACGATGATGTTCACTAAAAATAATCTTTCAAATAAAACAGCTAGCAATTAAACTAAATTAATTAAATAATTTGTAATACAAATGTCACCAGATGAATTTGCGAGTTAAAGAATCGTATGCGTTTCCGATGTCAGAACTTTTTGTGGTTATAGCACCCAGTAAAAGTTCTTTTTCGTCTTTCCAATTGCAAGTACTTTTATCTATTATTGAGAATGTAGTATTAATTTTACGGTAGGTTAGCATCTCCCACCTGCATATGCATCACATGCTTATTTAGAACCTGGGCCAGGTAATGTGTTCCAGTGTACTATAATTAAATGCTACTGACCTCTGCTATGGATTTCTGTTTACGGCAGTCTTCTACTTCCTCCATGGTTTTTATGGATTCTTCAACATTGCCTTCAGCTCCTAGTTTTTCGGCTTGAGCAAGTTTCTTGCCTATCTGTTCAGCCAATTCATGCACCTTATTCAACTAACAGAGGAAATGGCAAAATTAAAATATTATATATCCTGATGTTCAGAAATTGCGACATATTAATTTAAATTCTGTGCGAATCTAGAATGTCATTGTCGTGGGATAATCCTGTCGTCATTTCACTCATAGCAAATTCTTTACTCCGACATCCTCTATGGGAATAACCAGTCTGAGATTTCCGAACTTCAGTTATAAGTCATTGCAACTACAAACCATGAGAAACCAGCAATTCAAGGACCTACCCATGCTGGCTGAAGAAGCGGCCCGGCTGATGGTTCTGTATTCATTGCTTCTTCGTCACAGAACCATCAGTTGGGCTAGCCCTTCATCAAATATAAGACCTTGACCTCCTTCTCTCCTGTTTTGCAGTTGTACTGTGATATCTGTGCTTTGGAATGCTCAAAATGGTCATTCTCATAGGAGGAGGGGGGCAGGGAGGTTCAAAGTAAAGGATTTACTATTCGTGAAGTAGTGACAGGATTGTTCCATAAGAGTCTTATTAATCGGTATACCTTTGCAGCAACTTCAGCACTGAGTTCCTCTTGGGTCTCAGCTAAGCGTTTCTTAGCTTGTTCTGTTCTACGATCACATTCATTTATGAAATTCTGCAAATGCTCCATTGCCTAGTATAAAAGTAGATGTTATAAATTAAGCATTTCATAAAAAAAAAAAAAAAAAAAAAAAAAAAAAAAAAAAATTCAGAATACTATCAGTTTAATGTAAAGGTGGGTTTTACTACTGCTATATGGCATTTGACTTAGACAAAGTTTAACGGAAATAAGGTCATAATAATGCTTTAGAAGTAAAGAAGTACCATTGCAGAGTATTCAGGCTGTAATATATTTACTAAACTTCATATATGTGTAGATTAGTTTACAAATGAGACCAGGATACTTTATTCTTCAGATCTGTCCTAAGTTATACTTTTTAATTTTTATAGGGGAATTAACTTGTTTTAATGGAATTTTAACAATATGAATGCATTTAGATTTTATTTACAAAACTTTATTTTGATTTTTAAATGGGACCAGTATATTTTATACTTCAGATTTGCTTCTGCAAATACTTTTCATTTTTTATAGGGGAATTGAATTTAATGTTTTAATGGAATTTCTCGAAAATCAATATGAATGTGCTTAGAATTTTCACATATTTTAAAATAATTATTGCAATGTGGCTCAAAATAGTTCGGGAATAACTATTGCTACCATTTTAGTCTTCATTTTGTCATATATTTACCAAACTTCATATTTTTGTACATTGGTATAGGACCAGGATTTATTCTTCAGATTTGCCCCAGCACATATTTTTTGTTTTTTTTTATAGGGAAATTGAAAATAAATAGTAGAAAAAATAAAATAAAAAGTAATATTGATTTTCCATGTTTTAATGGATTGTTTTGAAAATTAATATCAATGTGTTTAGACTTATCGCATATTTCAAAATGATTGTTGCAATGGAGTAAAAAAATAGTCTGGAAATAAATTTTGCTACCATTTTAAAGCCTTCATTTATCAAACCTCATATTTTTACAAATGGTATCAGTTTACAAACGGGATCAGGATGTTTTTTCTTCAGTATGTCCTCCTCTTATACTTTTTATGAGGAAATCAAATTTAATGCTTTAATGAATTTGTTTTTAGAAACACAATTTGAATGCATTTAAAATTTTACATATTTCAAAACACAAGAAGCGGCAGGTATATCAGCTAGTCCTATTTTACAAAGCATCACAGTAACATTGATACACTAATCTAATATTTTGTTAGCTAACAGTGATCCAACAGGATGGCAAAAAATGCCCAACAATAGCTCATCTTAAAACACAAATGATTTTTCTGTAATTGGGCACTGACAAAACTTGCACTATAGATGAACTTCAAATACTCCACGGATTGAAGTATTGTGCAGAATTTTTGCATTGCATCATTATTTATTTGAATACCACGAAAGGTATTTTATTATATTAAAATATCCTTCGTTTCATACTAAGTCATACCTAGTTCTATATATTTCTAACTATTAGGTTTGGACAATTTTTATATCAGGATATATCAAGGTGAGTACACTTTCCTTAAAAAAATTTCAAGGACTTTCAAGTACCATGTAATTATTTTTCAAGGATATCATTTCTTCCTTATTATGAAGTTGCATGCATTTCTGGGAGAAAAAATCATAGCAAACATTATTGTTCAATTTTGAAGCCGCTGAGGAAATTTTTGGGAAAAAGCAATGTTGTTTAGGTAAATTTCAGCGACAGCATAACTGCTAGGGAAATTTCCAGAGAAAGTAGAACTTCTCAGAAAAAACACAATGCTGTGAACCTACAGAAAACCTTTAACCCTGCTTTTTTCAAGCACTTTCAAGTTATTTGCTAAGAAAATGGGAATTTTCAAATATTTTCAAAGCTTTGAAATTGTTAATCTAAAATTCAAGTATCTTCCCAATTTTCAAGCACCCGTATGCACCAGATATATATAGTCAGTCTAGCATCATGTTAACCACAAGAAAAACACATGTGACTAAAAACTGAACAGCAATGCAGGTGAATGAAAATTTGAATTGCACAATCGTAGAATTTATGCAAAGAATAATTTGGTTTAGTAAAATATTTTACTTTTTAGTTAACTAAATAGTTTACTTTTACTCACACTATAAAAAAAATATATATATATTGCTCTGATATGAAAGATGAAAAGAAAAGAAATGAAAATATTAAAGATGAAAATGGATGCAAACTGATACTTTTGGACTCGTAGCAATGCATGGAAATAACTGAATTGTAAAATTCAAGGATTTCAAATTCAATGATATACGAATTTATGAAGTGACTGCTAACAGTTTTAGCAGTTCTCACGTACTGATCACCATATTTCATAACGAAATACAACAGTCCCTCCATAAATCCTCATATTTTATGGAAATAAGTTTTTAAGTATGTTAAAAAAAAAAAATGAACATAAAACTCAAGAGATAAATACAGTAGAATTCTTCACTCCCTCGCAGTTTGAAACTGTTTTATTCAATCCCTGTGTGTGTATCACCGTACAGTAGTCTTCGCTCTAGACATTTTTATAAAGGACTAGATGTTTTAAAATAAATTTTTTTAAAATAAAAATGCACCCTGCTTTTTTCTTTTAAACTGAAAAATGTCCCTTGCCCTTTTTTAAAATTGAAAAATCTGTAATGCCTTTTTTTTTTCTTGCCTACTTATTTTTTTACTTTGTAAATATAAAATGTTAAGTTTTCTTCACAAAAAAGTCGAATCTACAAAATCTTGAAAGCGAGTGAGAAAGGTGGGTTTATACTATGATTTCACTTCACACCTCCTAGACAAGCTTTCTCCCACATAGCCACCATAATTTCATGTTCCCGTCTAACAAGTCTTTACCATGACCAGCATTTGAAAGCATTGGTGGTCCATTGAAATCCAGAAGAATAAAAATATTGGTGGCCCGTGGGACCAGTATATTTAATGATCATAAAATCCCACGATTTCATTTTTAAACAAAAATATTCTGCAGTTTCATGTTTCGAAATACGCCACACAACATCATAGTCCGCAGAGACAAAAGTTCCATCTACATTCAGACTAATGTTAAAGCACCTAACTCGGCCAGTTGCCAAGACTCTTCAGCAATGTGGGAACTGGTCACATGCTTGTAGGAGAAGGAGCGATTTCATCTGTTGTGATGATCTCGCTTGCTAGACGGTGCGGTAGTAATACAGTACGGGATCTATTATCCGGAATGCTTGGGACTTCAGGCATTCTGGATAAGGGGTTTTTCCGTAATTCGGAACACTTTTTCTAAAACTTACTGGAATGGTCTCAAATGTCGTTATAGAAAATTATAATTCATTTTAAAGACATAAATGTATTAAAAAAACTTTTTTACAATCTATATGGGTTAACTAAAATGCAAATTACATGTAATTATAGTATCAAATTTAGTGATTAAGAAAAATTTTGAAAGAAAAAAAAATGTCTGAAAAAAGTTGATTATTCAGGGTTGTTATTAGAAGTCTTTTTTTTTTTTAACATTTCAACTAAAGTGGGCCCCCACCATATTCATCTAATATTTTGGCAGAAGCACCTTTGTTCATATGTTTCAAAATATTTTAAAGTACTTTTAATAAAATTAAGATGAGAAGGATGTTCATTTTTAATTGAAATGAGATATTCAACTATGAGTGCAAATATATCAAATTCTAATTGATGCTCTTCAAATGTATTTCTAATAAGCCTTATAATTCTAAATGCCTGAATAAATAAAAAAAATTTAATTTCGTTATCCTAAACATATATCTCATTTTCACCAACAATATGTTTAAAAGATGATATCCCAGCATAAAAAGCACAAAAAATATAAAAATATTAGTGGATGGAAGCAGATCGAAAAAAAATGGGAAATATTTAAAAATAAAATGAAATATACCGGCGATACTGTTTAAATAAAAATTTTTTGCGATATTGCTAAACTGTCTTTAATAAATTACTAATTAATAAATGTAACACGTTAAAACCCCATAAATATACTGCAATGGAATATTTTGCTAGAGTCAATTTTCGGTCCAAAATAGCCATTTTCATCCAAATAATAGGATTTAATTGAAAATGATTTTGATCTTGGAATTCCATCAACGTTTTTTAAAATATTGAAGATGTGTATATTTCCACGGAGATGAAAAAAAAAAAAAAATAGATTTTCCCGAAAAAATGGCAAGTTTATTGCTTAGGTTAAGTATTTAGAGATCAATCAGAAGGGCCTGAATGACATTTTATAGCTGCTATACTTTTCTCTGTATTTCGGCAAAAGTTAACTCTCATTAATTTCGGAAATTCCTTACTTAACGCACTTTCTATCATCTCGTAAATGCGCTGATGACTCGTTTTTTTTTTCCATCTTTTCCAATAAATGTTTATTAAATTGTGCAAAATAGTGTGAATTCTGCGCGGCACATCGCGTTTGAAGAGCGTAGGCTTTCTTTAGCGATATCGGGATATATCTAATGAAAAAGTTGGAATGCTTTTACCGAAAATCAAAGTCCCGGAGCAAAACGCAGAAAAGAAAATGTAACGCATTCGGAAAAATCGAAACCTTTGTGCCCAGTGTGCTCTGCCCTATACACCGAGAAAAAAATGAAACGCCATTAAAAATGCACCTTGCCGCGACTTGTCCGTAACTAACTCCTGTATTATACTATACAGGAGTTAGTTACGGACAAGTCGGAGACTTATCCTAAACTAGTGAAGAATGGAATGACGCATCTCGCCGTCAATGTGACGATATCGCCCGTGCCGGATCATCACCTCCGAGAGTTACTATCGGAAGTGACGGCCGGATGCAGCCGCTTAGGAAATTTTTGGGAAAAACGGTTCTACTTCGGATGCTTTCCGGAAAAGAGGAATTGTGGAACTTCTCGGGAAAAACATGATCCGCAGAATATCTTCATTCGCTATCGCGAGATTTTCTCGCGTTCGTTTTCGAAATTTAAGAAGAATCAGCGGCTGTGAGTGCGCGCGGGAATTTTGAACTTCGTGCGCGATTTGTGCGTCCTATTTCAAAATCCTTTAAAATAGTAGGTTTCAATGCAATTTTTTTTATTATTGATATTGCTAATTAAAGCAAAATAGCATTTGGCAGGATTTTAAACAAAAAATCGCTATTTGGTGCAATATTAAGCAAATAATCGCTTGTTGGCGCAGAATTTGGCATTATTTTTCCGTATTCCGGTTTTGGGAGAGTGCGGATATTGGAACGCCGGATAAGAGATCGCGTACTGTAGTACCTACAATAACATGTATTCTAGACAATGTAGCCTAGTCGCGTCTTGTTTAAAACAAAGTCAGTAAAAATGAATTTGAGCATTTTATTATGCATTTATTTTCTCATACTCTACTTTATCGAGAATTTTAAATCTTTTAAATAAATTTGCAAATTTAAGCAGTTTTTCATTAAAATTGTAACTATTATCATGATTAAATATAACATAGTGAATTTTATCACTTTTAAATGAATTGCAAATTTTAGAGTCTTTTAATAAAATGTAAAATTTTAACATTTTTACATAAAACCTCTAATTTTAGGGCTTTGAATCACAAATTTTAGTGACTTTAAATATAAATTTTACATGCTTTCATAGAAATCGTGAATTTATCACTTTTAAATTAAATTGAGAATTTTAGCACTTACCAACTGAAATTCTAGCGCTTTAGATAAAATAACTAATTTTAGGCTTTTAAATTAATCGCAAATAGCACATTTAAATAAAATCAGGAATTTCGATGATTTATTTTTATAAAAATAGCTAGTTATAGTGCATTTTTATATAAATAACAAATTTTATCGCTTTTTAATAAGAATTACAAAGTTTAGCACCCTTACTAAAATTTTGCGAATTTTAGCACTCTTATTGAAAATGTTGGTGCTACTTTTTAGCACTCTTAATTGAAAATGTTGGTGCTTTTTCTCAAAAATCAGGAATGTTATAGCTCTTTCCAAAATTTAATAATAAGCAGATATACGTTGTTATCTATACCTATGGACAAAGAGAGTATTTTAGTGCAAGTTAAAAATGTTTAATAGCCCTTAAGTGTAACTCTTTGGCAAATTAGAACTTTAAATTATAATTTTTGCTCATGATTCTTATGGTAAAAATTATAAATTATGAAATAAAAATAGATATTTAGCTAAGGCATAACTGCCACTCCAAATATGAAAATCAGGGAGATTTTGCATGACAACACAATCTATACTTCTTATTGTTATACTTAATCAGGGCCCGCGCTAGGAATTTCAAACTGTTAGCCAACAAATTAGCCAAATTGAAAAATCATTAGCCAAATTACATGATTATTAGTCAAAGTTATCGTCGCCATCGGTAAAAAAATTTTTACTTTTAAGCCATAATGCAGCTAATAATATTAATTTCATTCTAAACAAGATATAAAGATAGGTAGATTTCATTTTTTTAATCATTAAACAGGCTATTAGTAAATTAAACTTGTATTTACCAATGAAAGACCACAATGAGTTACAAAAATGACAAATTTATTCTATAATTCACATAGTTTCATTATCATATAAACCAGGCAAGCATCGAATTTTGTAGTATACACCAATTTTCAAAAGCTGCCTTAAATTTAAAATCTTTTATATCTGGCCCTTCACTATTTATAAGAATCAAGTCACTGAGATTTTTTACTCTGATGTTACTACTTAATGAAATTTATGTTCTGTTTACTAAAGCCTCTTTTAACGATGGTTATTGTCATAGGACATGTGAAACCAATTCCTGTTACATCCATAATATTTTTATATGCAGTATCATCATTATATTTCTTTAAAATTAGGCACCAAAACTATCTAAGGGATAAATTTTAATGTCGGTTTTAAAATTCAGGCAGGCGTAAGGATCGTATAAAAACCACAAAGATGATGATGAAGATGAAACGAAAACAAGCCAGGCAGGCTTAAAAATTCGTAACAAAAAGATAAACTACGATTCAACTTATGACAAAAACAGCAAACCGCAAATTGGCATCTGTGATAATAATCAGTAGTTGCCTTTTTTCTATTTTATTTTTAACTAAAATTAAATGCTTTTTTATTTACCGTAATATACTTGCGTAAGTCGAGAAATTTGTGACAAAAAAAAAGAAAGAAAAAGAAACGCTTCAAAGTGGAGGAGGGGGGCTATTTATATGCGGAGTCTGAAAAAAAAAAGAACACCGTAAGTCTAAAAGTTATTTTTTTCCCGCAAGACAATCGATCCTTAAACGATGCGGTAGTAATTACGCAATCGCACACTCCTAATTTCTCTGCCCTCCAGATGCTCCGGACTACCATTGTATACGCGTCATCAAAAAATATACAACATTTTCGTTCGATGTTTATCACTTGTTTCTCTGATTACGGCTGATCGTTTTCGACAAAAAATGACTCTTTTCAGAAATAATTCTGTAACGGATTGCTTAAAACTATAATGCAGGATTTTAAGTTGAAAGTGTTTTCTTGTTTTGTTTATTGGAGAGTATCTAATAACTGTGTTGGGGGTTAACGGTTGTGCGATTCGGGGTTAACGAAAAAAATCAGCTCACATAACAGACGGAATCCAGATAATGTTTTGATTGCCGCGGTGAGTCAAGGATGCTTGAGAGACAGGAATGCGCGCTGTCTGCCGTCCGTTTTGAGGAGCAGCGTGCTGGGAATTAAAGAATACTTGGAGCTTGTCACACGAGAACGAGCGTCCCCAAAACAGACGGGAGACAACGCTCGTATATCATAGGCCTACTTGTCTGGAATCGGACTTTTATTCCAAATTAAATCGGACTTTTATTCCATATTACTTTCCAAAAAAATATTTATGAAATTTTCACAGTTTCCAAAAAATCATTCGCCATTTTTTTCGCCAAAGTATTTTTTTTATCGTCAGTTTTGCGATCTTTTCGCATTTGGCGCGTAGGCGAATGGCTAGCGCGGACCCTGCTTAATCTAAACATAAATAGGACAACTTTTCAACAAATAAAACTGAAATATGTAATGATTATAACATTTAGTAGGTATCACACTTTCATTTACAATAGCAAAGAAACTGTATTTGATGTCTGCATTTTCTTCAATTGAAATTTTTTTTGTTTACATGCTTTTTGGTTTTGGCAATAATATACCCTTTTTCACTGTGAAATTTTGAAATTCATTACACAAATTGAGCAACAAGCATATTCAAAGTCACTACCTTTAGATAATTTCAAAATAATATAGCTGCTAACCTACCAGAAAGAAAAATAAGCACACATATTTCATGAGGGAAAAAAAAATTAAGATTTTTGGGCGCACTAACGAGGCTCATTAATGCATTTAAACCTTAAATTGTACAGCAACTGATATTTAAATATTGAAGCTTATTTAACACATCTCAACAATGAAATTGAATAATTTTATCAAATTATTTTTATTAAGTGCTAAAATGCATCACAGCTAATTTAGCTTTTCTCAGCATGCTCTAATAATTCTGAACCTATATTTTCTTAATTTTTATTATTCTCAAAAATCATTTAAACTAAGATTATTATGCTATCTTCATTTGAACTAAAGGATGAAACAAATGTTAATTTTTAATTAAAATTCTAAAAATATGTAAATTTAAATACAAATCCATCAAATTCTAATTTATGCTTTTGAAATGGTTGTACTTCGTAAGTACCTAAATTATTATTTTAATATTGTTATTCTGTAAATAGTTCATTTCATTAACAAAAAAAAAATTAATTGAAAAATAGTTTTTCTGTATAAAACATGAAATAATTTCAAAAATTTTAGATAATGTAGTCAGATTGCAAAAGTGGATATTATTTTCACAATTAAATGAAATATAAGGAGGATCGCATGCAAATGCCGTTTTTCATGAAACTACTGCAAAATAACCTTTCATTTCATTAATAATACATTTTCTACTTCAACCGATTAGAGATTAGCATACTCTGGAAAAACATTAACTTCTACTTCAATGACGCAGCACTATTTAAACTTGTGGATATGTCAGTTGAATCATCATCTTTAATGATCATATTGCCTGATCTTCTCACGATCTGTTGCTCGGTTCTTTGATATTGGTTGTCTGATGTAGTGATGTTACTGTTCATATTTTTCCTGTTCCTGGAATGGTCTTGTGTTATAAATGATGCTGTACAAGTTTTCAAACGTTATTGCCGGTAAATTGGCAAAGTACGTGGAGTGGCCGGTTCTATTAGGCCCAGTTTTCTGTCTGATGTAAATTTTCAAGACGATGTTGTGTCGACTTTTGCAAATACTGTATCAAAGTAAATGATATGTGTAGTTTTTATGTTATCCATCATATTGCTTTGGTGAAAATAAATTTAATTATTTTTCACGTATGGTGTCTTCAATGATATTTCTAGATTATCACTGCTACTTCTGCTAAATCTTCATGGCAACGTGCAATATAGAATCTTTTTAAACTGATTTAAATTTTAAAATTTTTGCATGCCAACAGGAATAATCGCCGTTTGCGAGCGCCGATTACGAGATAGCTGGGAAATGGATTTTTAGATGAAAGAAAGGGAAAACTTCAATCTCAAAATTTGTGACTTTGTTCTTCATTTCATGACATTTTCAAAACATTCGTGATCTATTTCCGATTTTTTGACTTTTGTAGCCCGTAGATACTCTTATGAAGATTTGCATAAAAAAATACAAACATCACTTGAGATCCATTCCTACATCACGGTAGCAAAAAATTCACACGGGGGGAAAAAACTGGAAGTCACATGACTTGCATTCACGTTATTTCTGCCTAGAAAGGGTGAAAATAAGGACAGCTGAGTGAAAATCGGGAGATTATGCAATTTTCCCGGAGAGTTGGCAGCTATGCTAAGGTGACAAGATATAAATATAAAATGATGGTAAAATGTACTTTTAAAGTTCTAAAAATCTTAATTTGGGATTCTTGAACGATAAATGAACCCTGAGAGAGTACAAATGCAGCATAATATATTAGGCTTGAAAACATTTTGGCTGTTGTATATGTTTTGCTCTTCATTTTATATATGCAAACTGAAGCTGAAAGACACTTCAGACATTCATACATAAAGTAAAAACAGACTGGAGAAACCAACTAAATAAAATGATACAGACATAAGACATTTGGACACACCCAGCATCGAAGCTTTTGATCCTGTGACTGCTGTATTATCCCTCTGGTTGCAGTGGGGCACAAGATCAAAAAAAGTTGTCATAAATCTAATAACAAGACTTTAAATCACAAATTTCAGTAATTAAAAAAAAAAATCTAACAACCTTATAAATTCAATTTACATTTTTCAAAGTGATAAAAAAGATCACGAATTCTAAAAATGTTGACAGAAAAAAATTGGCAAAAATTTGGAAATCTTGTAGTTTTTGTTATTATTCACAGCATATATATTAACTGATTTGATAATTATTTAGGATAATTTGTTGTACACCTCTTTAAAGGTAAGTCAAACTTGAACATGTATATTATTGTGTTAAATATTCGAGTATTTATTTGTACATTTCTGCCATGTTGTTTATAATCTTCAGACCAGTCATAATGGCTACAGACCAATGTTTGCTTGTACTCACTGGTCCACAGGACCAGCTACTTTTATTAACTTCTTACACTGATGACGGTAACAAACTATCTCCCTCCACTATTCATCAGTAGATATCTAAAAAAGGGTTAACTAAGATATTTACACATTTATCAACTATGTTCCATTCTCTGCCCCACCCCCTCACTCCTTTTTCCACAAACAACCATTGAAGTAAACTAATGTTATGACTGCACGAAAGAACAATCCTACTGCTCATCTGTTGAAAACATTCCAGTCAAATAATTTACATCTATTTCATAATCAAAATAAAAGAAACATGAAAGAGCTTGGAATGCAAGTTATTAAAATTGAAAGCTGCAATAGAAAATTTCTTGAGTGATCAATACGAATTTGATTGTTGCAGTTTCTGCCGGTTTAAGAATAAATTGTAAAAACAAAGCATTTAGGTATTTTTACATTGAAACATAGTGAATGCAATAAAAATCAGGAGATGATTCACACTTCGTTAAGTACAAAAATTCAAGATGAGATAATTCATAGATATGTATATTTTCAGTTTATTGTATATGTTGGCCATCTTCTAAATAAAATTTTGTAACCGATACATATTTGCATAACAACTGGTGCTGCTAAACTTAAAGTTGGTAAAATCAAATGAAAAAATTTAACAGGATGTAAAATGTTTGCTCAAAAAATAAGTGAACTAATATTTTAAACTATAGTTGGGACAAATGTTTTATATTCTTTTGCTTTTTATCAAGTTTCATTATCATTAGGTTTTTTCCCATTTGATTTTTATTTTCCAACATTTATCATGAGAACACTTTGCTTTCTGTTTTGTATATGCAACGGTTGCATGTTTTTGCTTTGGAAGCCAGTTGATACACTTAATATTTTTAAATTTTTATTTATTAACAAAGTATTTCATCTATAGATAATTTTGACAGGAGTTTGAGCAAATTATCTGAAAACCCAAATAATAAGTAATATCAAAATTTTACGCAGTAGAGAATGAAAAAGGTTGAGAAACTTACATCTACATCATAATAATAATCTTTTTTCGATGCAGCATTTTCATAATCAGCTCTCAAAGCCAAATCATGTAGTTTAGGACATTCTCCGAGATCCATGCGCTATAAAAACAATACAGCAATCAAAAAACTGCAATTTACACAAAATCCAAAATTATCACAAAATAAGCTTTATCATAAATGTTGAAACAGCATTCATTCATCGACTGTTGAATTAAACTAAATTTACATGTAAACATACAAGGGTATTTCTTATACAATAAGAAATGCAAATCATCACAAGTAAAAAAAAAGAAAAAAATTAAATAGTGACATAATTGAACGACACAGGCATTTTTTTTTTTGTTCTCTCATTACAAAACCCTTCAAAAGTTGTTTTCTGCTATGTACATCAAGTCATATACTAGGGTATACAGAACCGTAAATAGAAATATTATGTATGTATTCATTATAAGCCCTAAACTAAATTAGCCAAAATAATTGGGTAAAACAAAAGTACCTTTGAAATTTCAGATAATTGAGAAATGTAAAATGAGGTACATCATTTAAGGAATTTTGAATCTGGCACATGTCTATTGCCCAGAGTGGTGAATTGTGCTGCTCACTAAAGACCTAACTTTTTAGTAAGGGTGTGTCATCCAGGGTGAGTACACTTGCCTTAAAAAATTTTCAAGGACTTTCATGCACCCTGCAATTATTTTTCAAGGACATTATTTCTTCCATATTATGAAGTTGTATGTGTTTCTGAGAGGAAAAACCACCACAAACTAACATTATTGTTTAATGTTGAAGCTGTTGAGGAAATTTTTGAGAAAAAACAATGTTTAGGAAAATTTCAGCGACAGCTTAACTGCTAGGGAAATTTCCAGAGAAAGCAGAACTTCTCAGGAAAAAAAAACACAATGCTGTGAATTTGCAGAACATTTTCAATCCTGCCCTTTTCAAACACTTTCAAGGACTTAACCAAGAAAATGGAAATTTTCAAGTACTTTCAAGGCCTTGAAAATGTTAATCTAAAATTCAAGTACTTTCCCAATTTTCAAGTACCCGTATGCACCCTGGTCATCTGTCAGCATCATGAAGAAGGAGCTATTAGACACAATCAATTTTAGAACATATATTTCTAATGCATTTTCCAGATGAAAGGGTAGAATGTGTCAAAATGAATAATTGTACTTATTAATAAAAATGAGCTTATTAGCGATATATATATATATATATATATATTTACTTTAAATACAATACATCATGATATATGCAAAAGAAAAACATTGCGACGGGAATTTTTTTTGACTCTGATTTTATGGATTTACAATTTTGAGCATCCATAAATATGAATAAAGATCAACCACATTTTCAATGATGTCTGTGTACAGGATATGAATAAATTGAACAATTGAATGATTACTTGAACTGATAAATGTTAGATGTTTATTCATTTTTTGCTCAAACCAGGGAAAAAGCCTTCACTTTTAATTACTTACATTTTGAAAATAAAAAATAAAAATAAATTCTCACAGATATATACTGCTGCGGCCCAAAGGACTGAGTGCTTCGCTTCCGAATTGTTCCCACGGGACAGCAATTTTTCTGCGCTAAGCCTAACTCTCGAAAAAAATTCACTAAAAATCACCTATTCAACACAGAAACCTACTTTTTTCAGGAATAAAAGAAATATTTATTTTCTATTTGATGTATATTTTTCATACAAATCTGAATACAAAATACTCGTTAATTGCACCCATTCTTTTATCCGAAATAAACGAATAATTTCGCTGCTTCTAACACCCCCCCCCCCCAAAAAAAAAATACTCTCTTATATTCCTATGATTCACCAATGAAATCATAAAGCTCAAATCAAAACAAGACTCGAAACTCAATTATAAAATTGTTGATGCTGCGAGAAGTGCTCTTTTTGTTTACATTACAAAACCATGTTTCACCGCTCCAAATGGAGAAATAATTCATTGGATCCTCCTTATGCCAAGGTCAACTATCTGCAAAATACATTGAAGTTGGGGGTTATGGCACCTGCCAGCAAGTTTGCTACGGTCAGAATTTTCAAGAATAGCAAACAGGCTGGTTGCCGAAGGCGGCTAGTGAGGAATAAAGAAACAATACCCTTATGACACCTTAACAAATGAGTGAACTATTTCTGAGATAACAGAAAAATTACTTTCTCCACAGGGATCTCTAAAAAAAGAAATAAAAAAATCGATAATTTCCATGAAATTTGATATCCTTATTTAAATTGGTAACAATAAAAACCCCATTTATTTTGAGTCATAAAAAAGTTCTAATTATTTTCTCACAAAATCTAAAATTTTTTAAATCTGCAGAAAAGCCATGTGTTAGACACATACATATTTCATCTGGAAAATATATATCTCAAGATAAAATTCAGCTGAAAATTGAGGTTTTACTGTAATTTTAGGAAATGAAACATTGTGGTACGAGGGTTATATATAAACTCAGAAAGTTAAGGTAAAATGCTTTAAAAGGCTTTTTTGTCTCGTATTTGGAGAAAATGCCTTTTTATGTTTTTACTGCCTTTTTTTTGCTTATATTGGCCTCAATTTCTGTTTTATATGGACATTCCATTTATTCCCCTTAAAAATTAGTTAAACTTTGTGACAAACATTTGCAAGGAAAAATGGAATTTTTTTCGAAAAACTGATTTATCTGCAATATTTGTGGAATTAATGCATGTAACATAAATTTGAAACATACATTATTTTCTCGACTCCCAATTTTAAACGAGAGGTCTGGAGGGTTAAACGAGAAAGTAAAATTTAGGGGTTGATGAGTGGCAGCAAGTAAAGGACAATGAGTAATACTAGGGGGGGGTTTATAAAATAACATTTTCTTAAATGCATATATTCATGTTTAATTTCAAGCACATAAGTCAAGTTGAATTACAAGTTAAAAATCTCCAACAAAATCTGAATATACATCCTGTATATAACAGTGTTTGAAAGAATTTTTTTTTTTACGCTTTATTTTTCCAATTACATGAAGAAAGCATGCATCTTATATGTACCAGGTAAGATTCAAGAATATACTTTAGAAAGAATTTGTAAATAAATGCATGACATGCCATAAGTTATAGATGGCTATCATTTGATCAAAGCTTAGTGCCATAATTTCAGCTTATGCCAGTTTTCAAAACTTTCAACCTCTATACATGTAAACAATTTCAAACATTAGCATTCCTTTCAGGGGAAACAAAAAAATCCGATCTGGAAATAAAAATATTAAGAGCACAATAGAAATAGTGTTAAATCACTAAAAATAAAGAGTAATTCAAGTAGTATATCAAAGAGATAATTTTTAAAATTTCCTTCTAAGAAAGGGACTAACGCTTTTTGGTAATTGACTACCTCAGCAACTTCAGCATTTATGATTAAGCTTAAAATGTTAAACAATTGTAAACAAAAGCGCATATTTTTACCAAGAGGTGAAACAAGTTTGATGACCCACTGGTTCAAACCTTTCTTCCACTTGGGATGAAGCCTTCAAGGAAAAACGATAAGCAGTGATTACAAAGCAATAACAACATTGCCAAAGCGATTCCAAATATATTCAAACTTTTTGGTAACCACCTGCTATGGGTTATTATCATAATCAGATGTGAGTTATGGCATGACACTTTACAAAAGAAAAATCACCGGAATGAATTTAGATTAAATTTAAATCCATCTGAGAGATATACTGAAAACCAGCTATATGCTAGCTTCTCGCAAAAAACAATAATTTTCATCTGGGAAAAAAAAGAAAAGCTACTGAAAGCTTAATTCTACATATTTTCAAATTAAATACTTTTCCAAATAACATAAGCAGATCCCGCCGAGTTTATGCATCCTTTTATATTTATCATTAACATGAACAATCAAACAATATTTCTTTAAAGCTCTTTTATTCAGAAAAAACTGGTAATGGTAGTCATTTTTACACATATATTAAACCTGTGGTGGTGGGGAAATATAATAGAAATCTCAATGCTTATTTCTGAAGAAAACAAAAAATGTGACCATAAGTACTTTTCATCAAGAAGTAGCTAACAGCTATTAATAAATTCATTTTATATTGTTTAACTGAAAGAGTGGTGTAATGATAATTTCCAGTAAAAGAGCCACAAAGACGATAATGCAGAACTGATCACTAATTCACTTTCCACTTTCAGTTATGATTCAAATCTGACCTGCACCTTATCATAAGAAACACACTATGTTGCACCAAAAGAAATGAGGCATGCAAAATATTATATAAAAATTCACTTTGTTATTATTAGCCATCCAAATTATATCCATCGCTAAGCTATAAAGAGTCCAGTGATGTTAGAACACCATGTGCTAATCACTTCTTTTGCATTTTAATTCCATTGTCAAATGATACAAATGGTGCTGTATGCAAATCATGGTCTTTTATCTTTTCTCCTTTTGTTATTTAGATTCGAATTAGAAGTATGGAAATTATGTTGTCAACGTAAAATACAATATAGAAATTTGATGCCTCAATTTTTGGGTCAGCTCTTAATACAAATAGAATTTTTTCACGCCTGCAACGATGCATAGGAAAATTTCAAAAACTAAACACATGTCATATACAGGGTGTCTAAGAAAGTCTTGTATCAGGTGTAATTTCTCGAGAACAAAGAGAGTTATTGTTATTTTTTTAATTTAGCTACATAGGAAACACCTATGGTGCCACTACACAAGACAACTTTTGGGAGGCTAACCCTTCTTTTTAGGAGGGGTGGGGGTGGGGGGGTACTATTTCACTCCCTCTTTTAGTGAAAAAAAAAAGTCAATTGAAGTTGCAAAGCATTGCAAATTAGTACAAAAATATGTTTGTCTGTCTGACAGGCAAAGCTGAAAAGAACCTAAAAACCAGGGAATACACACACTCTAAATCCCCCCAAAATTAAAAGACATTAACATAATGAAACAATTGGGATGCCTTGCACAGGGAAATGCTAATTGTTCAGCTGCACTGGCATTCCGGTTACATTCTCCAAAAATAAGGACCATTTCGCACATTAGTAAACATAATAGACACGGCTCATAAAATTGGAATAAAAACAGGATGAAGAGACAAGCACAAAGCATAAGGATACAATGTTGCAGATGGAATGTTCTGTTAACTTTAGATTAGTTTACTTATTTTTCTGGCTTCAGTTACGATTTTAATTTGCAGGTAAATATTACAGTTGTATAATGTTTACTGACAAATTGTCTGTCAAATAAAATAGTTAGCGTTCAAATTAAATTTATTAAATCGTTTATTATACAACTGTCACCAGACAATTTTGCAGTTTAAAGAATTGTATGCTTGTAAAAATAACAATATCATTCTTCTTTCTCGAGAAATTTCACTTGATATGGACATTACTAGACACCCTGCAAATGCATACCATTTTTTGATTGAAGGGAAAAAAAGTCAATATTGCGAAAGAACATTGGTACATTATGACTTAATCAAATCAGTTTGAATGGCCGCAGAAATAAGACATTCAACTATATATTTGTTGTTACAGCATAAATATATTTGATAAAAATTACTTTTGCACTTTTAACCCATATAATATCCACTTTCAGTATCATTGGGGTTATAGCAGACCTTGTCACTATTACTGTGCTTTATTTCTAGTGTTAAAATGAAATTACAGCTTATGTTTGTAAGTCATAATTAAAGTCAATGTTTAATTAAAATAAATTCTGACTAATATTTTACAATAAAACTGAAAATACAATTGTTTCGCAAAATATATTGGGGTCACCGGTACTCATAAAGGGCATAATGCTGTGGCTTTAGTACTGGAAATTACAGTAATTATTTAACAACTGTACTTACAAAAAAGGGCAATGTAAATACTTATAGCCACAATGGTAACAAGTGCATAACCTAGGAATTATAAAAAAGACAACAAAAATATAATAAATTAAAAAACTCTCACCAGATCTCCTCATCCTTTTCATCATTATTTATTAAACAATATTTTTCAAATTTTTTGAAATTACTCACCAACAGCCCATCAAATTCTTTGTATATATTCTGAAGTCATAACATTTGCTATCTTTTATAATAACTTGGCATAAATACTATATATTGTCAGATGGCTTCAAAGAAAGAACAGAAGTTTTAAAATCTAAACTGCAAGTATTCCCGTCTAGTTGTCACACTAAATATAAAAGTGATTAGTATAATTTTTTCTTAGAATAAAATCTGAATTTTCTGAAGAGATGACTTCGGACAACTTTAAAACCAACCAATATATTGAACATTAAATGGGACAATTACCAAAATATTTAATTCTAATTCACTAGAGTAAAATAAAATAAAAGATAGCTTTTAATTTCATGAATTAAACTTATGTAAAATTTTAGTTTACGCAACAATAAACTAACGATACATGTACCTCTAAAATATGACGCCTAATAACTCAATGAAATATTTTAATTTAACAGAACACAGCAAAAGGTGTTACAATGCTTTGCATATGAAATGGGATACTATAAAGTCATAAGTGTATATTAACGAGCTAACAAGAACCAGGATGAATCTAGAAACCCGAAAGAATATATCTGAAATACAATAAAATGCAGAAGTTTTAAATAAAAAAATTTAATCATATCAAGAGTCCTTGGTAGTTAAATGCAATGTAATTCATTGACATTTTATTTTACAGAAATCTTCAGAAGTTGTCAAAAGAAATGCACAAATAAAAAGATTCAATGCACTTTTGACTAAAAATACAAATTTAAGCTGTGCCTAAATTAACAACTTAAAAGTTAGTTAAACTGGCAACATAAAATAGTTGAATATACTGTTTGTGTGCAGTGAGTAGTCCAAACTTAAAAGTTAGTTAAACTGGCAATATAAAATAGATCAATATTCTACTTGTGTGTAGTAAGTAGTCTAATCTGATTCATTCATATATATTGCTGTATTCAACCAGTTTTGCAGTCTATATTAATCAATATCTGTAACTTTAGTTTTCAGAAAAGATTTCCTTACTAATTTGAAATCCTTTCTCTCATTTAAACAACTGCAATAAGAATTTTAAGAAAGCTATTTTTAACTTTCAAAGGTAAAACATGTCATATATTTTGATATACACAATAAGGTTACAAGCTGTTATTGATCACAGTAAGGCCACTAATATGAGAATTACACTTAAATGACTGGAACAAAAAATGTAGTGCTTTAAACTACAATTTCAAATTTACATAGAAATATGGTCGTACCAGATGATATAATCACACAACGGAAAACATGCATTATCCCAGAAAAACTGAAAAGATTCTAGGGTATATCTTTTTTAAAATGAAATTCAGTTTTTTATATAGTTTATTAGAAATTTAATAGCTTTTTGAAATTTTATTTAAATATTGGCTTTTTTTTTACTCTGCTCTTAATGGTTTACGTGTTGAACAGTACTTTTCCATTTGAGTTATTCTAGGAGGACATAGCATGATATATATACCATCACTTTTGACTTTTAACAGTAATAATAGATCTTACTAAGATCTATACATTTTAAACAGAAAGTCTTTCTTATGTATACAAATTCAGTTTTCAACCAATTTTTTCAAACTTGATATGATTACTCTCCATTTTATTATAGGTAACTGTGTATGTTTTAAGGTTTTGGTGTAGGCAATGGATATATATATTAAAAGAAATTTAAACTTTCATAGAAATCACATTAGGCACAAGATTTTTCTTTTAAGAAAATAACAATGTTGCTTAGCAATGGAAATAAATTAATTTTATTCTGCAAAAGTTATCAGTTAAACTTGTTGCAAAGCAGCATGATAGATGATTTTAATTTAATTTTTCTCATTTAAATAATGAAGCTGCTACATAATTTAATAAATGCATAATAGTAATTGTGTTTTATTGGCTCCTTATCTTGGCATATGGGGACTGACCTATTTTATGTTAGTTCGTAAAGGGGGATCAGAATATCTCATATTTTAGATTCAATAATTTATAGAACTAATTTTCTATAGGAAAAATGTCCAAATACAAAAAAATGTGAGATTCTTATAAAACTGCAGATTAAAAATTTTGATTACTGGCCAGTGGCTACCAGGTCCCAAAAAGTTACTACATAAAAAATATTTTAACTGGTCAAATATTTTTACAATGAATGTAGCCTTTTATGTTGCTTATTGTAATGTATAAAATGTACATAATGATATGCCTCCAACTGAAATTTCTCTGATTATTAACAAAATTTCATTTTTCATCTTTACATAATATAGATTCCACTTTTACACTACAATTATGGGTTTCTTACAAAACTGGCATGATTATGTTTAATTTTAGTTGAAGCATATTAAAATTGTACTTTGAAATACTCTAATTTCAAATTAAGATCTATGACTTATTGGTTTCTATTTTTCAAAGAATTATTTCAACTGGAGTATTTTCTTTTCCTCTGAGCTATTTTCTATTTCTCAAGATTCCAATATTTTCATTTAAATCTAGTAATAGCAGTACAATGCTGTAAGCAAATTTTATAAGAAGCAAGCAGTGAATAATACAATTTAGAGGCAAGTTTTTTGGTTTTGCTAGTATCAAAATTATAGAGTACAGAAGAAAAATGAAAAGCAAAGTTTCTTACTGGCCATTTTTGAAAAGTTACTCGTCAACTGGCCAGTGGCGAGTGCTAATATGCAGCTTTAGATTCTTAAAAAAAAAAAAAAAGATGTTCTTATTTTCAAAAAGTAGATTAATAGTAAAGCTAAGTTCATTTTGGCAGGTGAAATCTATGACTTGACATAATACATCAATTTTTAGAATTGCACGTCCAATGTAGTGACCAGCATAGATAAAGTTCCTGAATAATTGAGAACTGTAGAAGCAAAATAAATAAAATAATAATAATCCATATACTGTAACATGTAACCAATTCCTTTGCTATCATACAGTTATCCACTATTTTATTCTGAAGAGCATTAAGTGCAAACTGGTTTGCCGATACAGGCTACTGTATTAGAAGTGTGTATCGAAAGATTTTATGACAATGACTATAAAACAAATGTTTAATAAAAGATGTTGAAAACATATTTATAACTTAGCAGAAATATAGCCAATTCATAGGTATTTTTTTTAACAAATAAATTTTAGGGTGATAAAATGGTTCTATTTCCTACACTATTAAAAATAATACTTCAATTCCACTTTTAATGGAGTAATTATTGAATAAGTGATCATTTTTGCTACTTAATTACAAAAGTTAAACTACCAAAATTCTATAGAAAAGGGATCCGCAACCTTTTACACAATCCCTGAACGCCGTCCGTCCAAATGGATGCTCAAGTCCTTGTTGACGAGCCGGACGGCCTGGGTTTTCAACAATCCCTGAACGAACACCTACAAGCTTCACATTGTTTCAGTAAGTACTTGACTTGACAGGATAAGATATATTACATACTCATATAGATAGAAAGTTGGCATTACGATATAAATTAATAACATTTAAATTATTTAATTCTGCTTTATGTCAACAACAAAAAATTACAATGGGCAGAATTTCATTAAATGTTAAAATCATGCTCAAAGTGCAGGAAGCACAGTAAAGCTTCACCGTTATTTCCCTTATCATAGGTGGGATTTTAGAATCTTTCTACAGGGGCTTTGGATGTTGAGATTTCCTTCAAGAGTGATTGGATTTGAGTATTCACTGGTTCAAATGTAATTTTAACAGCACATTTTAGTGCCAAAGATTCTACGTTCGCAAACTCACCTGAATTCTGATATTTATAGATACCTAAAACATGTATATTTGTCAAATTTTGAATTCAAATTCTCACTTGTATCACAATACTTTCTTATACATGTTACATACATTGGAAGGCATTGATGTTCTCTTAAATATTTCCCTGTAAAGCAAGAGTTTTTATGATCTTTTAGCTTTTTTATTTTTTTTACATTTTGCCTGTAACTGAACTTAATGTGATTGGCGATGATTTTAATTTTTTAAGGTGAAAAGTATTAAAATGAACACACTGTGATAGATAATAGATTTCAAGCGCCTATATAGGTACTTATATGAACATTTAAAGTATTTTAATTAAAAAAATTTACAAATTTTAAAAAAAAATGTTTGAGTATTTGGGAATGTCATTTTATTATCCTCTTTGAAGAGCACTAAATTTTGGTGAATGAGCAACAGGTTGCGGATCTCTGCTCTAGAGAAAATAATTGTTGAAATGAATCTACAAAATCAAATTGATGAAATAAATCATACAAAATAATTAGAAAATGAAGTTAGTAAGAAGAGAGCTTTACGTTATAATAAAGATTTTATTGAATGGCACTTTTAATTAATTCGTAAAGTGATCTAAAAAGAATGTAAAAGTATGTTTACTTTATTTTGACACAGAGATTGAGGAGAAAATTAAGTCGAATGTCCGCACAAAGATTGATACAGATATGCAGGAAAATTTGTGAGAGGAATTTGTTCATTTTATATGTCATATTAAAAGTCTCGATTGTATATAGATTTCTTTTTTAAAGTGTAGTGACAAAGCCAATCATATTGAACTCTACATGTAATAAGATTGAATTGTTTAAAATAAACCTCAATACCTAACATAATTAATACTGCAATTTTATATTAAATATAAAATCAGTAAGATGAATTATATGTCACTAATTACACTAAGTTTACTTATTCTCACAATGGAATGTTAAAAAATTAAAAATATGTAAGAGGAGGAAGTGGAGAAAGTACAATGAAAAATGTGATTAGATTTTAATAAAACCTATTAGTTATAAATGATCCCATTACTGATATTGAATAAAATAGAAAGTATAAATATATACGCCATCTTTATCTAATACTCACGTGACACACCAAACTTCAAATAAGATTGTTTATATCTCTAAAAAATTAAAAGTAATTTATATAAGTTCTGCTTTGGAATAAGTCAGCAACTATAATTTATTTAAACAAGTAAATGTAATACTTTTATCACTAATAGATATCTAAAAAGAGTTATTAAATATTTGTGCTTCACATGCACCAAATATCGCTTGTTTCAAAATAACCTTCAATTAAAAGTGGTTGATGCATTGCATACTAAGTATTAACAGACATGAAACAAAAGATTTCACAATTACCAGCTGTATACCAGCCACATAATGCAGGAAAGAAAAAAAAGACAAACTTCTTATCCCCAACCTTGCTGCCATTCCAAACTCTATTTGTCTTGCGTATAAGACTTAGACTAAATAGCAAATGTTATGCAAATCTCCTTGATAAATGAAGAAAGTTGCAACACAAATTTGGGTCAGGCAGATAAAAAATAAAAAGTACAGTAAGGTGGGGTGTGTATCACAGAAAATGCAAACTTTGACTTTAGAAAGCTACGGACATTTTATTATTTGAGTTGAATTATAGAAAATTTGCTAAAACAAAGGCTAACTTTTAGAATTTAGTGAAGTTGTAACTTGTATTTTCTAAAAAATTTGAGGAATGCCAGTTTTTAGGAGTTCGGAGCATATTTTAAAAACAAAAACATTGCTTAATCTTATATACAGAGAGCTCAGATCTTTAACCTATAACTTTAGCAGATCTTTTGCAAAATTTCATTTCTCAAGGAAAAAAAAAATTACAATTATACGAAGAGTGTTTTAAAAATATGTTAAAAGAAAGTTACTTTGAAACACATGATACCAACATTTAAATATGAGTAATTTTATAAATCTGATACTAACAATTTCGAAATAAAAGTATTACTTTTACAAACAGCAAGAATAATTTAAAAACAAAGGGTTAAAAGAAACCTGCCCATACCCAACAGGTTACGTTACTTACGGTAGCAGCAAGAATGTCGTGGGGACAACATGCAAGTAAAAAGCTCTTACAGACTCTGGGATCACTGAAATGCACCTTGAACTTGTTATTTTCCCCTAAAATGAGCAAACCTCAGTACACAATTATAATTACTTGGAGGAAAAAAAAAAAATCAACGAATCATGCATAAAGCATTGATTATGAAACACTTTCCAACTTCAATGCAATTTCATTTAAACATCTCTAAAATGCGATACATTCCTCGGTAATATTTTAAAAATCATCACAATACTATATTAATTTATTATATTTGAGAACTTAAAAGTTCATAAAAAAAATGAACTTTATTCAAATGACGTCAATTAAATATAAATCGCCTGGCTCCTCGGTAATGTTTTTAACATTATCATAATACTACAATAATTTATTATATTTGAAAACTTCATCAAAAACAACTGAAATTTATTCAAATGACGCCATCGAAATATAACACGGCTGGCTCTCTCTATAAAAGCAGCATTTCATTCATAAACATTCTCCCATTCATTTCATTCATCACAATACTATTATAATAATTTATTTTATTTAAAAACTTGAGACCATGGAGGAACAAGCAATTAAACTCTATGCTTAAAACTTCATTGAAAAAAATCGTCCTTCTCTCTGTAAAATCAATGAATATTTCATTCATATCAGCTATGCAGACTCCATGAGCTAAATAATTTTGCGTTAATGAAATGCAACAAAAAGAAAAAAGTCGACAATTTTCAAACAATAGTTTTCGTCGATATTCGCCCTCGGCGATCAAAAATCGTTAAAAGTTTTTAATTGCTATCGTTGCATAAAAATTGATCATAAAATGATTTTAAAATCAAAATATAAAGTAAATACAGTCGGCCCTCGACTTTTGCAGTTTACAGACAAAAAAATTGTAAATTCACATGCGAGCCATTTTACATAAAATAACCCATGTAGACGTTTTTATGTCAGCAAATAAAATCATAATGTAAGCATGGGGGAAGTCAGGAATTTGAGTATTTTTGATAACAAGTGTGTGTGTGAGGGGGGGGGGGGGGGAAGGGTGTATAAAATTACCTAAAATGTGCTTACTTAATACTTAAACGACTCCTAATTAATTTTTAAAAAGAATGTTAGTTTTAAGAATTAAAAAATTTAAATGTCGGAAGAATATGAGTTATAGTCAATGCTTTCTTTTTTATTACTTTCTAAATTAGCATGGTTAAAAAAAAAAATGAAATTTTAAGTTTCTCTCCTTATGACAGAAAATCTCTCCCAAAATTTTCTGGAAGGAGAGAATTCTCCCCCTCATTTCCTGACTTAGTGGGAACCCTGGTGCCACCCAATTTAGACAGGAACACAGTGGGGGAGGCATCCACAGGGACCTTACCCTCCTTCCCCTACCACCAACCACTCAGAAACTAATTGGGTGATATCATTCATTTATATTCCCATTGGTCCCACAGACCATCTGAACAACATACTAAAATTTAATTTTGATTAAGTCATTTTTACGGCAGTTGTGCTAACGGACAGACAGAATGAACAAAGTCATAAACACTTTTCAACTTTGTTGTAAAGTGTTAAAAAGCAACACCAATTAAAATCTTTTTAACAAGATTTTTCTAAAATATAAGATTATTGTTAAGACTTCAAGGGATGATTAAAAACAGTTGCCTTTTGAAATTCCCCCCCCCCCCCCAAGAAATAGTCAGAACAAAAATTGTTCAGGACAGCAATCTATCTCTAATCCAGAAAAAAAAAAAAAGACATTGCAGACTAACGACATTGTGCTTTATTCTAATATTTTAAAATTAAATTGTGATGAATAAAAATTTTCAGGAATGATCTAGTTTGAAAAATTTAAGGTACTTATCGGTTATAGGGACTATGAAGCCAAACACGGCAACATGTAGGGACCCCGCTAAATTCTGGTTTATACCGGCTCAACCATATTTTCCGATTGCTGGCGTAGCTACAAAACTGAAGAATTAGAATAAGCCAGCATTCAACATTTAAAAGTAAACCATCGGTATAACTTCGTTGATCCTGAAATCGGGGCTCATACACAGACCAGAGAGTGACTCTGGGGATCAATGAAATGACATAACAAAAAGCATAGAGGCACTGCGAGACAGCACTTAGACTCATATCTAACAGCATTTATGTGGCGAAGTGTTACTGGTATTGATAAATTTAATGAATTTTTTTTTGGCAATAGTTGAGTTTAGGCTGCTACAAATTTCAATGCAACACAATATTTTTTTGTTAAGTAAAGTTGATCAAATCCCATTATATATAAAGTTTTAATCATTGTGTTTGTAGTGAATTTTTCATATCGGATTATATCGCCAATGTTCGTGTTGGCGACAACTCGGAAGAGCAGTAGCTAACTTACGGTCCTTATAACGGATAAGTACCAAATTTAGGAAAGGAAAGAGGGGCACTATGGGACATTTCAGTTATTTATTTTGATAAATATTTTCATAATTCTATCTATTAGATCTCGAGATCTTGAGTAATAGACATATAGAACACTTAGTGGAAAAAAGCAGGAGGAGACTCAACATCCTGAAATATATCTCTGGTAGAGATTGGGGAGCAGATGCCAATACCCTGAGGACAACCTATAGATCCTTTATTAGACCTATTTTGGAATACGGCTATCAAATTTACTTTTGTACATTTTCATCCGGTCTCTCAAAACTTGAAAGAGCACAATTGAGCGCTGCTCGCATTATCACTGGTATGCGAAATAGTTGTCCTGCCGATCTGGTTCTTTATAAGAGTGATCTGCAGCCTTTGAGTCTAAGAAGAAGTGCAGGGCTTGTCAAATATTTCAACAAATTTTACAGCTATGATGATCACAATCGAACATCTTTATTTCTTAGAACTTGGTCAAGTAACCAAAGATTAAAGAGAAACAGCCCTTTATCACAGTTGGATTTGATGGGCTTTTTAGATAGAACGTTGAGGGTCACTCCTTGAGGTCAATAGTTAACCCTCTGGAGGGTCTACCTGGGGTGCACTTTCAACATGAACTCATGTCCACCACAAGCAAAAATTCTGACTTACCAGATTATCTGCATCAGCTAGCCCTCAAGATCATAAATCAAATTCCTCATACTGCTATTCAGATTTATACGGATGGTAGCAAAGATGAATTTAATGCCTGCGGCAGTGGTTTTTTTTCTCAAAACCCCTACTTTCACAAATCATCTCAGGATTAGGAATCCAGACTTCTGCTCAGTCTTTAGATCTGAGCTTATTGCCATCGAGGAGGGACTAAAATATATTAAAACTGATACCTCTTATTGTGATATTTGGATCCTGACTGATAGCTGCAATGCCATCCAACACCTGGGTAACTGGACAATTGTTGGAGATAGAACTTCACTTTCGATACTTGAGATTCTCAAAGATCTTTCCCAACGGCATGAAGTTTACTTACAATGGGTACCGTCTCATATAGGACTCCTGTGGAATAAGACTGCTGATGCTCTGGCCCAGGAGGGAGTCTCTCTTCCTTCTTCTTCATGTGACACTTTGACTTACCTTGAAATCTATGGAGGACCCCTCCTGTACGCACCTGGTAAGACCATTAGCAGATTTGCCAGTGGACACTTAAAAGTGTCTTACTTTTAATCAGGGGCAAAAATCCTATTCTCCTTGCTCTAATTGCAATTCTGCAGAGGCCTCCCTTGACCATCTTTTAGGCTGTCTGGGGCTTGCAAAGGAAGATATTTATAAAGACCCTTTATTGGTTTTTGAATTCATTGTAACCTTGGGGCTCTTGGACCTGGTCTAGCCTGGAGATTAATAGGTATATTTTTTCAATACCTTTCCAGTGTCTCAAGTGCCCCCCCCCCCCCCCGATGTGATAAGTAACAAGTTACCTAATTTTGAATCCAAGTGATGGTGAATTATAAATTTATAATACTTAATTGACATTGATCATCCTCTGATGACATTGTCTTACAAACAAGGCTGGTAGAATACTAAAGCAATACTAAGAAACTATATGATTCATTTTGAGATACAAAGTGATTTATAATGAATGGATATCCGCTACTCAATTGATGTCTACCACTAGCTCGGCACCCTATGAAGAATTACATTAGATATTTTACTTTTAATTTTATGATGCTATAATGAACCTAAAACTTAAAATTTCATTTGATTGACACTAAAAAAAAAAAATAATAATTATAATACAAGATATATTGGAAAAGTATACTGAATACAACATAAAAATACAATTTGCTGAGAATTGTAATAGAAATCTAACGATATAAATGAGATCATAAGAGTATAATAATCAAAAACAATAAAAACTATAATAATTAAGAAAATTAAAAGAATATGCCTAGCGTATTCAACGTTTTTTTTGCAATTCGTTTAAAACTCCAAAACATAGCGAGTACGTACCATCTCGGCCAGTTCCCATTAATTGGTCCAACATAGCGCGCATTTGTTCGTGTGCGGACATCGTGTTTATAAATGAGTAATGAAAATTGTAAAGAAATAAATTATTTTATATAGCTAGTATTCCTTCATAAAGAATTTATCCTTTCAATTTCTTATATGATGGCGTCTCATGAATAAAAAATCGGAACTCAGCTCAACTTTCTTCCACGAACACGAATACAGTGATATCGTGTGAGGGATACTCATCATCATTCTCAAAAATTAAAAATTACCGGTTAGCTACTAATACGGGAACAATTTACCGGTAAACTAGTGATACGGTAACTATTTACAGGTTAACTACTAATACGGTAACTATTTACCGATAAACTATTATGGTTTTTGCATAAATAACAGTAAATGTTAAGTAAGTTACCAAAATATATAGAGTAACTACGAACGTCGTTGGCCTCAATCACTTATTGGTTTACTTACAATCATTTACTGCAACTCAATGATTTATACATGTACAGATGTACTTGGATAGAAAAATAAACAACTTTTGCGGTTGATCTTAATGTGTATATTATTTAAATTTTCATTTACTTATTTAAAAGGCCAGGACAAGAGTTTTTTCTAAAATTTCCTTTCTTTCAAAATAGCATTTGTGATTTACAATGTTTAAACAATAGTTATCACGTGTAATCCAGATGTTGATAGATATTAATCTTGTCCGGTGTAGATAAGAGACGGCAGAGGTTTTACAAACTGTTAAGCTAAAACTCACAAATAATGAATATCCCCGGTTCAACAGATATTATTATTCTCTCCGGAAATTCTCACCCTGATTTAGCTCAGAGAATAGCTGGGTAAGGAAAATAAGTGTTTAAAAACACCCTTATATTTTATAATAAATACATAGAATATGACGTCCTAGTACTTCCTTTCAGAAAGCAGGCATAAGAGATTTTCTTATGCATGTTTTCTTCAAAGTTCTAGGAAGTTGTATCCTCATAAGTAGCAGTTTCATTTATTGTGAAATACAGGAATTTTATAATGAAGGTAAAGTAATTTGTATTTAGAATTTTTATTTTAAGTCATTAAAATTGCTCAATACTGGTAATTGTAGAATCATTTGTAAATATTTTTTGTGTTTTAGTGTTGCATAAATTTTGAAAGCTGTACAGATTTTATATGTTATCTACTTCCATATATTCTATACTCAACTTTATTATACATTAATAAAAATGTAAAGCTCATGACAGTTTTTATTAAGGCACTCAGTTACTAGCACCCTTAAATTTTGTTGGCTCCAAATTGATAATTAAAACTATAATGATAGTTTTATCCAAATGTGTTATATTATCATCAAAAGGTGCCCCAGAAACAGAATATTGTTGGGTCCTGTTTTATTATAATAACTCAGCTGGCAGTACTTATATTTCTGTACAAAATCACTGCTTTTACCAAGGGTTACTTTGGATGTTTCAAATTTTTTTGCTAACATCATCTTCAAATGTTATTTTTATTTACAGTCTTCAATCATCAAATTTTAATTTTCCTCTGAAGTGGTTAAAAAATGTTTAAATACCGAATGTTTTGCAACAAGCTATAGTTTACAAGAAAAGCCGCTTTATAGTAAGGTGACCATTTGTCCATGCAACAAGACTTGTGTCCCGGCTTATTTTTGTTTCCGATTCAGAATAAAGTTATAAAATAATAAATATAAGATTGGAGTCATAATTATACTAACAAAATTAAAACTATGAAAATTCTGGTAATCGGGCAAGCACGTAACCATACTGGGAGTCCCTGATCAGAAAATATCAGCAAATGTTGTTATATTGAAGTAAAAATATAAATTCTTTGGAAAATATACAGCACAGAGCTCTTGTTTACTCGCAATTGCTGCATCATTCAGTACTTTTTAAACTAAATTGACTTACAATTTAGAAACTGCAAGTCAAATGAGACTCGCAAAAATTACTCTATTATTTACTTTTTTCTTCCCTTCCACACAAATTTTTAATTTCTGGCTATTTTATACCTGTATTTAAAAAGAGCAATAACTATAGTACAATAACTTTAATAGTTAAAATTGTTCATCAATTTACATTTATTTTACTCTTGTTTTCAGTATTAATGTGTGTGCTATGTATAAGGGAGACATCAGCTTCTTTTTATTTTTATAAAATTAAAATTACAAATGTTAAGAAGGAACAAAAAATGTCTTATAAATTTGAAAGTTTCACTCATACTGTTGAGTAGTAAGAGTCCATTTGACTCACAATTTTACAATCTAAGAGCAATCTCTGCAGCAGTTAATTCGTGGGATGCAAACATTTATGTAAAACACGATTTTAAATGTTTAAATGATTATTATATCAATGAAATTATTATTACTATAGAACGAGTACTATTTAAGGTCCTGCATCAGACCATATGATGGCTGCTTGTGTTAAGAGTACACCGCTATAATTGCTAGAGTTAAGCACTGTTGAGCATGAAGGAGCATTTATAGTAGCCCATGAAAGGAATCATCTTCTAGGAGTAGGGGATGGATGGTCCCTCTTTTTGAAAACCAAAAAGTCCTTTGTCTGTTCTTGGAAACCCCAAGAAAAGAATAGTTATTTTATGTTCTTGATTTATTTTTTATTAAGCTTGTTCATTGCATCAAAAAAATTTATCAAGTAGATGCAAAAAAATATTTTAAGAAGCACAAAGCAATGATAATCTCATGTATAATGTTATCAAAATCAGATGTACTCTTTGTAGAGTATGACACTTTTGCATTCATGTTTATACTTTCCGTTGATAATAAAGATGTGAGTCGGAAAATTTTCCACTATGTTTTTCCAGAAAATTTTCTACTGTTTTTTCACTCTCCCTAATTCATTTGAAAATGAAATGTAATACTCTCCACACTACTTTTTGGAAAGTAGGTAACTTTACAAGAAGTCTTTGATTGTTTAGTTTTCTAATTTAGAGGAGGAAATGGAATAATGCTTTGTTTTGAAGAAAAATAAACTAGAAGGGTACAAGTGACATTTTACTCATTCTGATAAAATAGTAGGAAATAATTTAGAAGCCTATTCTTTCAGCAATTAATTCTGTAAAATTCATGAAACTTGGGAAAATATGGAATATTTTCCCAAGTGATTCAACTGATGGAAAATACTTTAGCAGCACTAAATATATGCTTAACTCAATGTCTATCAAATTATTTCTTTTATTTCATGTACACCATAGGTTCTCTACCCTTTTTTGTCCACTGCCCACTTTGAGAATATTTTTTTTCCTAATGCCCCCCCAATTTTTTTTACTTGCGAATCTGAAACAGCTATTGCCATGATTATATTTAAACGTGTAATATTATATACTATAGTCGTAAGATAGGATATGGCCCTATCCTATTTCTGAGTTCAAAGAAGACTGTTTCAATGAGAGCAATTAAAATGCATACTTAATTATATTGAAAAGTATTTTTATTAACATTCAAAAGACATTGAATTTATAACTTATCTAATGAGAAGGTTGAATTTGATGCATTCTAAGGAGTTTGTTAATATCAGGCTCGATTTTACTTAAAAACAACCATAAGTCGCCGCGTTCAGTAACATGGAGCCAATTTCTCTTTTTAGTTACCAACGATGCTACAGCACTAAATCCACGTTCAGCTAAATAGGAAGATGGGAATGCTATCAGAAATTGTTCAATCGACCATAATCCTGGGTACAGTTGCAAAATCGGCTTCTGCAGTCAAAATTCTTGGTAGCTATTCTTGAATTTAATTTTTAATTCCTCATTTGTCGTCAGTTCTATTAGTTCTTCTTCTAACTGGGATGATCCTGCTGTGTTGACATTTTAAAAAGGGTCCAAAACCTAGTCTGGTATGTCCATGTTTAAAATGTCCTGGAATCGTTCCTTGAAATCACTGTGGAGGTTTTCTAAGTGTTGACAGTAAACAAGCAAATCGTCGTGCTTGAATGATACTGCTGATAAATTTGGGAAGTTATTGAATTCGCGTCTGCCGATATTTCTTTTGTATAATAGCAGTTTTGACACGAAAGCAGCAACGCTATTTTTTGTCTTAATCAAGTTTAAGTCATCGCCTTGAAGTTGGAGATTGACATCATTAAACAATTTATACAGGTCTGTCAAGTACGCAATATCATTCTTTGATGAGATAAGGTTGTCGTGCAATTCCGTGTCCTTGTTTCCTAGGAACTCTATCACAGACCCAAACAGATTGTAAAATCGAGTCAAACAAGTACCTTTTGACAGCCAGTGCACCTATGTGTGAAGCAGCAATCGGTTGAAATCTTCATCATTGGCAATGCAAAGCTGACTAAATAATCTGTCATTCAACGAGTTATTTCTGATTTTATTAACTGCTCTGATAACATATTGCAGTGATGTATGAAGGCATTCACTAAAATTTTTCGCAACACAATGCTGGCGATGAATTACGCAATGCACAGCAAGCACGTCAGGAACTTTATTTTTTAAGCACGCTATGAAGCCTTTGTGACGCCCTGTCATAGCTGGTGCGCCATCTGTAGCAACTGACAAAATATTATTAAAAGGAATTTTCTTTTCGTCACAAAACTTTTCCAGTGTATTAAATATGGTTTCTCTTTTTGTATCTGTTTCCAAATTCATAGCAAACAATAGTTCTTGACATATTTTCTCATCTTTGATAAACCTCACGTATGACAATAACAATGCTTCATTGGTTGGTAAAGTGGACTCATCCAGCTGAATTGAAAATTGACAAGTCTGCAGATGATTGCACAATGATTTTACAATGTTTTCAGCCATCTCATCAATTCGTCTTTGTACAGAACTATTGCTCAAAGGAATTTTTCGGATAATATCTGCAGTTGGTTTATGGAGCACAGTGGTTATTACTTCATTTACTGCTGGTAAAATTAAATCTTCCCCAATAGTATGTGGTTTGCATGTTTTAGCAATCAACAATGAGATATTGTACGAAGCTCGAAGTCCGTCATCATCTTGCTTAGAAGCTGATGAAAAAAGTTTTGATACAGTTGGCTGAATTTCGTACTTCTTTTTCATGTCTTGAAAATAGGTCACATCTTTATCTTTCTTATCCGGGTGTATTTTATTAAAATGATCTTGAAGCCTAGAAGGCTTCATCGCTTCATTTGAAAATGTTTTTTGACAAAAAAGGCACATTGGCGATGATGGATTTGTGGGATTTTCGATAAATCCGTACTTAATATAATCCACACTATACTGCCGCCTCTTCTTTTTTGCTTCCGACATGGTTTTTACTTTACAGATACGTGAGTAGTATTAGTGTACTTTTAAAACCCTGTCATCAATTGCGCGCGATAATGCTAATGAAAATAAAATGAACAATCACTGCCTTTATATTGGTTCGAGACATATAATACGCATCGACAGGAATAAGATAAACATGCAGTTACTCATTTATAACACCCGGCGCCGAAGTAAAGCGCGGGGGGCAGGGTTCCCATTTCAGCGCGAACCCGCGAGATTCTCGCACAATCCATGAAAAATCTCGCGTAAAAATTTAGACTGCGCGAGAATTTCTCTCTCTCCAGTTCCGGCCTAAAATTATTTTTTCCTTCAAATTGGATACCGAGAAATCCGATGCCCGATCCCGATCGGACCGATTGCTTCGCGACCGCAAATCGCGATCAGTTGCCTCGTTGTTGCGAATCGTGGGCCGATTGCCGAGCGGTCGCGGACCGCGATTTCGTAGCTACGTCTGAATCGCAGTCAATCACGATTTGGGTACACTAAAGTACTACGTGTTTCTAATTAGAGAGATATTTTATAGAAAACTGTAAGTGTCCCCTCAGCTTGCGCGGGTGGCAAATTCGATCAAATAAAATTTTGCTTTTTTTTTATAGGATTCTTTCACGGATTTGAATTATGCTCTTTCCGCGTACTTCCCGCATTTTTTGTGTTTTGCTCGAGAAATTTTCTTCTTTCCGCGGACGAAAATCCTTTCCCCCGTACACAGTATGTCTACAGGTTACAAAAATCCCGAAAATGTCGTGAAATTGGCCATATATGCCCAAAAAATGTTACAAAATTTGAACAAAGCAACGAATTTTTTATCAGAGACATTCCTTTCTTACATGATCTGAAAATCTGTTTCTCCGCGATTGCGAAAACGGCGTTCGCATACGGCGATTCCCACATTTTCTGAGGAGAGATGACCAATGAATATCTTTTTTGCCATTTTCACAATATATTTGCATCGACTGAATTTTTTTATAATTATGTCGTTTAATATACAAATAATAAAAACCAAACCATTTTTCTACCGTATTATTAATAAAATGAAAGGTTATTTTGCAGCAGTATCACGAAAATCTGCATTTGTACGTTATCCTCGGCATACCTCGTTTAATTTGAAAAATATTTCCCACTTTTCCAATCTGTTTGCATCGACTACAGTGTTTGTAATTGTTTCGCGTTTTATACAGAAAAATTATTTTACAAACGTATTATTTAGAAATAAAGGGCTATTTTGAAAACAAAAAGAAAAAGTCGTGTCAAACAAAATGGCTAAAATCACATGACTGGCTTGAGATTCAACAAAAGGACGATGCAATCCTTATGTTCTACAAGTTTTGTAAAAAATACAAAAAAAAAATATCCATTTTCAAACATAAAGTCAAATTTATTACCTAATTCTATTTGCCTAGTGAAATAGTTTTCGTCGATATTCGCCTTCGGCGATCAAAAATCGTTAAAGTTTTTAATTGCTATTGCTGCATGAAAATTGATCGTAAAATGCTTTTAAAAATCAAAATATAAAGTAAATACAGTCGGCCCTCGACTTTTGCAGTTTACAGACAAAAAAATCGTAAATTCGCATGTGAGTCATTTTACATAAAATAACCGATGTAGACGTTTTTATGTCAGCAAATAAAATCATAACGTAAGCATGGGGGAAGTCAGGAATTTGAGTATTTTTGATATCAAGTGTTGGGGGGGGGGGGGAGCTATAAAATTACCAAAAATGTGCTTACTTAATACTTAAACGACTCCTAATTAATTTTTAAAAAGAATGTTAGTAAGATTGTTAAAAGAATGTTAGTTTTAAGAATTAAAAAATTTAAATGTCGAAGAATATGAGTTATAGTTAATGCTTTCTTTTTTATTACTTTCTAAATTAGCATGATAAAAAAAAAATGAAATTTTAAGTGTCTCTCCTTATAACAGAAAATCTCTCCCAAAATTTTTTGGAAGGAGAGAAATTCTCCCCCTCTTTTCCTGACTTAGTGGGAACCCTGGCGGGGGGCAAGGGTGATGCGGGAGCAGAGTGCGGGTTAGAACAAGCACAGATAATACTGTCAATTCTTGCAGGATTGCAAAAATCACATTATTTAACAAAAACTTGTTATAACTGAATTGCTACAAGCATATTTTTTGCTATTTTTTATTAACGGGCTTTTGTTAACTTTACCTGTATTTATATATGCGATATTTCATGTGAAATTGGAAGATTTGAAAATTTTTAATTCAAATCTGAAATTAAAAATTTTTATATCATCCAATTTATTGTAGATCTGAATGTAATGGAATTTTTAAGTTCAATTTTCATCCACTTCCCGAACTACTGAAATATGTGAATTTTCGCACACGTGATAAAAATGATTAAAATACATACAATAACAAAAATTAACCAATATTAAAGTTTACTTTAGTTAGTACGTGATTAGCGTGTTTTTTTTGTCTTTTTTAAACTATATTTTTTTAATCTGCCCACCGCCCCTCCGTACCATCTCAACGCCCCCTAATTTTCTCTGGGTCTTCTACTGCCCCCCTGAAAGTCTCAAACGCCCACAAGGGGGTGTTATCGCCCACGTTGAGAACCTATGATGTACACCATAAACCGGTATTTTAAAAATAATTTTAAAAATTATGCATAAGAATTATTTAAGAAAAGTTTTAAATATAAGTATTCTTTTAATATTTTTATATAGTATATAATAATATATTTTTTATAAAACTAAACAATTTCTTTATTATTATTATTATTATTATTATAATTAATTACTTAGTAGCAGTAGATTCAAGCAAGTGGTAGATTCAGGGCTCATGCTGGGCTAATTTAATTACTATAGGACATAAACAGGAATCTTTCAGATTTCGCTTTCAATTATCAGCAGCAGGTTTGGCTGATTAAAACCCCATTGGTTTAAATCATGCTTTTTTTTTTTTTTTTTTTCTGTTTTGTTTTGTTTAAACTATGGATTTTGGTATTTTGGTTAAAAAAGAAACCTACCCTTTTATTTTTTCCAACCTTGGTCAGCAGACATTTATTAAACATTGTTAATGTATTATAATATCTAATTTATTTTATAATTATAAGTAGTTTATAATTTTTCTTATACTATTTTATAACACAATAAATGAAATTGCTGTTTGTGAGAATAAAACTTTCTAATCCTTCCTTAACACTTTGCGGACGATGGTCCTTGAATGCACTTTCGCAGTTGACACGCTCTCACGTCAACCGTCCACAAAGGGTTAAAGAAAGCAAGCATATGAAAGTTATATATTTAATAATTTGTTTCTTTCACCTGTAACAAACAGTAAATTATTTATGATTCAGAAAGGGTTTAGCAATTTTTATTTATTTTTAATTTATTTCTTTTATACATTGTTTTAAATTTATGATGATTTACAAAAATATTTTTTTATTGTTATAAATAAAGTATAATTATTTTATAACTTTTCAAAAACACAGGCACTCAATGAAAATATTAAATAGGCTGCTGGCTTAAATATACATGAATTAGAAATTTTTGTGCATAGCATATTTTTATATATTTCTAAATTTAAACCCTTTTTTTAATCGTATTATTTAATATATATATATGATTATAACTCTAATGTAAGAACTAATACTTTTAAAATTCACTGAACATATTATTCTAGCTTAAATGTAATGTTTAGGAATAAGTTCACAATTTTCTGAAAAATCCACATCTCTAGTTGTTAATGCCATTTATCTGTTGTTGTCATGGGTTTAGAAAAAAAGTAAAATTGATGAGCTAAACTCCTCTAAAGTGTAGATTTGTTGATTTCTCACCGCTATCGGTCCTATTTACACTTGGCACATAATTACCTGCATTCTGGTGTAGAACACATAAACTATTAGTTTAAATTAATGATAGTAAATTCTTACACAAGTATGGAAAAATTTCATACTGTGGTATTGTGACTGATGATAGCTCTTAGTAAAATTTGATGAAACATTACTTTTCATCCAGAGTGTTAATTTGAAAAGTTGTCTAATCGATATGGAGAAGTATTCTGAGGTTTCAAATTTTTTATAGGATGAAAAGTGGGTGAACTATTTTAAGAAAAGAAATGAATGATCGTCTAATTCCTGAAGATTTGACTTAACTTCACTATACCAGCTCAAAATCTCAGCTTGAAAAGAATATTCGTCCGAATAAATACTCAGTAGACAGAAGAAAGAAATTGTCTTTTATCTGAATCCTTAAAAATTTTGTTAATGGAGCAATTTAATTAAAAAAACACTGTCTTGTAATGATTTGTATGAGCGTTACTTTAGAAATGATTCCTTGTCAACAGTAAGAGGTAGTAAAAAAGTACAATTAAGTTCATTGGAATGAATCTACCTTCCAAATATACTTAAATTTTATATCTCCTTTAAATTTAATTATCTTATGAGTAACTAAAACCAATTGCAATCAACCATACTCTGTTTTATTTAACACTATCTGGCAACCTTATTCATGGATGGAGATATTGTGTGGATATATGTGAGAAAATGTTAGAACATGTTAAGGAATTTAATTTTTTTGAAGCAGCATAAACTAGCAGTAAGTAATGTATAAATTTTAATTATTATTATTATTATTTTTTTTTTTTGGTTCCATCCAGCAATAGCCATGATTTTTCCACTTTTTGTTCCACATAAATAGTAAGTAAGAAATGGAGCATTCTTCTCAAAAGAAGAAAAAAAATACACCTACTTAATATTTCTTTATAAATTGCTTAACCTTATTTCCTAGTCTGTTATTTAGAAAATAAATTTTTTACTATTATTTTTGCTTTTATGTCTTATATTTATTCTTCTCTAGGCGATTAGGCATCAGAGTAGGAATCTGTTCAGTTATCCATGCAGCGAACAGAGGTATGTTTTCTCAATAAAAATTTTATATGTTTAATATTTTTTACTATAAACTGTTATGATTATTTTGATACATCAGCATTATCTTACAATAGAAAGAGATGACGGCTTAGAGGAGATACAGGTCTGCCAAATTTCACCAGGCAAAAAATAAGAGGATGATAAACTTTTCATATAAAATATTTTTTAAAGATTTTCTAATTTAAATTATGTGGTAATCACCAACTTTAACCTTTCAGTTGCATACGTATATGAGCCGTATATGTAATTGAGGCTCAAAATTAGTCTTTCTTACATCTGTATAATTGTCACACTTTTTAAAAATTAACCACAGATTGAGGTAGTTCCGCCGCCTAGCAAGCTAAGGAAGTTCATGGTTGCAACAATGAAGAAGTTCATGGCTTCAGCTGGTCAAAACTTAATTAGCAACTAGAAAATATAAAATATTACCGAGTTACTTGACGTGAATGTAACAAAACACCCTACCAGAGCTACCAAGCTCATTTTAAGTTTTGCATCAAGAATCCATCTCCGCTGCTGACTCTTAATTAGGGAGGCAGTCAGCAAAGAACTGATGCAGTCTTGTAAATGCTAGCTTCTATATGCTTTGTTCCTGACTCAGATTTGTATAGACTGGGTTCTTCTACACACAGAAAAATTCATTCTCAGAAAAGTTAGTTTATGGTTGGCCTTCCTGTCAGCACATTTTCTAGCGGCGGAACTACCTCAATCTGTGGTTAATTTTTAAAAAGTGTGACAATTATACAGATGTAAGAAAGACTAATTTTGAGCCTCAATTACGTATACGGCTCATGCAACCGAAAGGTTAAACTCCAATTCTCCCTCTTCAAGTAGAAGAGGCAGAAGAAAACTAATATTTTTTAATAAAAAATGCTCACAATATCACAATACTTTCAAAATTTAAATTTAAAAAATGCTTGTAAGTATTTAAATAATTTATAGAAATTTTTTTTTTTTAACTAGAGGTCTCCCAAAATTGGAGACTTGGCACTTAATATGTTTAAAAAGTCTTAAAAGGCATGAAAGTTCATATTTAGCGGTCCTTAAAAAGCTTGATTTTTTAACGTTCTACAACATAGTTGAAAAGTGTTTATGATTTTGTTCATTCTGTCTGTCATATATCAGCCGGTTTCTGAGGCTTCCTTTCTCAAAATATAAAATGCACCAACCCTATGAACAAAGTATTTCTTGCCTTTACTGGTCTGTTTGTTCTGTTTTTTAACACTTTACAACATAGTTGAAAAGTGTTTATGACTTTGTTCATTCTGCCTGTCTGTCCAACCATTAGCACAATAACTGCCATAAAAATGACTTTATCAAAATGAAATTTTAGTATGCTGTTCAGACAATCTGTGGGACCTATGGGAATATAATTGAATAATATTACAGAATTAGTTTTGGATTGAACCCGGGTTAAAAAAATGAAATACATTGAACTCTATGGGACCTAATTTTTCAAACATTTTTTAAGCGAATTTAAAAATCACAAATTGTTTTGAAAGCTTTAAAAAATATTCAAATTATCCCATAAAATATATAAAAAAATTTTCAGCACAATATATTCAGAAGTTTTTAAATAAAGCTTACAATAATTACACCCTTTATATGAACCCGGCCACACATTTTGTTGCCATAAACCTTTGGGTTGGCCGTGTGGTCTGGGCTTTCGACCCTTTATATGAAGAAATCACGTGACCCACTTCAAAATAAAATATGGCATCCATCTTGTGTCAAAATCGTGATTTTTAAAGTTCTTTTTAATTCATTTTTAGTGTTGTATCTGTCCTAAAACCGCTTTATTTTTGTTTAAATTCTGTGCATCTACATTCTGAAACAACGCAATTACAATATATTTGTGTTTAAATGATCATTAAACTTTGATTATTTCTACAATGAAGCCTAATTTTCACTTATGGAGAATGTAAACACCAAAAGATATAGAATGAGTTGTATAAGAATTGCTGCATTTCTTTAGCGCAAAATTATTTAGCTCATGGAGTCTGCAATATAGCTGATATGAATGAAACATTCATTGATTTTAAACAGAGAAGCTGATGATTTTGTCGATGAAGTTTTAAATATAGAGTTAAATTACTTGTACCTTCATGGTTTTTAAATAAAATAAATTATTATAGTATTGTGATAAATAAAAGGAATGGAAAACAGTTTATGAATGAAGTGCTGGTTTTATATAGAGGCGATTTATATTTCTATGACATCATTTGAATAAAGTTCATTTGTTTTTGATGAAGTTTTCAAATATAATAAATTATTGTAGTATTGTGACAATTTTAAAAGTATTACCGAGAAATGGATCACATTTTAGAGATGTTTAAACCAGGCAATTTATATTTCAATGACATAATTTGAATAAAGTTCATTTTTTTTCGATGAAGTTTTAAGTTTCCAAATATAATAAATTAATGCAATATTGTGATAATTTAAAATGTATTACCGAGGAATATATCACATTTTAGAGCTGTTTAAATAAAATTGCATTGAAGTTGGAAAGTGTTTCATAATCAATGCTTTATGCATGATTGATCTTTCTTGTTTTTTCATAGAAAAACCTTCAAAAAAGGCTGGATTTTTGATTCTGACCATTCACTTTCCAGCCTCAACTGTTCTCCATCACTCAGTTTTCCATTTCTTTTGTATTTGACCATAACATTAGTTCCATTCGAAATTTAACCCCCCACCCCTTTTTTTTTTTTTTTAATTGTTGCAGCTCACATTTTGCTGTTGGGCCAGTTAGTCTTAAAATTTTGAAACATAGCCTGAAAAAAGCCTGAATTTTTGATCTGGTTAAAAATGTGGAATTATGCTATTTTTCATATTGAATTTCACGTAATATTGGTATATATATAGTATATATATATATATACCAATATTAATGTATATATATATATATATATATATATATATATATATATATATATGTGTGTGTGTGTGTGTGGTGACTGTATCTGTAAGTTTGTATTTCAGTTTTTTATATTTCTTGTTTTTAATTCTTTCAGATTTTATTATTTCACCTTCCATTTGACAGTAGACCGTTACAATGATGTCTATAGTAAAGTACTATCGCCATTGTCAGAAATTGGCTAATATTTTGGTTTTAATTCAAATTGTATGGCTGTCCTGATGAGAATGCAATTTTGAATTAACCGCCATTTTTTATGTAGTTTTAACTGATTGTTCTCCATGTCTTGATCTTTTATCTTGAGCTAATTATTGCCTTTTCTCATTTTTGCCATGTTTGCTTTTTCTTATTTTTATATATATATATATATATTTAATTATCATATTTGTATACTAATATGTCCTTCATCTCCATATCATTATTGTGATAAATTACCTACTATTTTTATCCTTAGTCTTGGTTTATAGTTACTTATTTGTAACAGATATGCTAGAGATGGGTTTTTGTACTTATCATAGTTTATTCATAGTTTTCGATTTAAAAAAAAATTTCCAATTTATTTATATATATATATATATATTGTGAGAAATCTAGAAGAAATTCAGAAAAACAGAATACAGTTTTAGGTATGTTTTGGCTCTTGTGTAGTCATAGACCTCTGAGTAAAAGCATTCCAGTTAAGAAATTCGAAAACAAAGTCTTTAAGATTTTCGTCACTACCATAATCTGCTCAGGAAGGCAGAATAAAGGGATTAGCCTGTCATCAAATGCAAGGGGAACTAAGATTTTCCAAGAATGGAGCCAGTGAGGTCTATGTTTCAATGAATTCTGAGAAAGAATTCGAAGGAATAGACTAGTGTGGTCTAATAATCACGGTGGTATATAGAAATATATATATATGAAAGTATGCCACTGCAGGGGGAGATTCCACACAAGACACCCGTCAGAGAAGTTGCATTGAGAGGAGCTTGTGAGGCGAGGCGATACTTAGACTCACATGCCTCTCGTCATTTCAGAGATCTGAATAAAATGTAAAGTTTGGAGAATGATGGCGAATAGTAAGTATTTCATATGATTGCAAGCTGTGTCTGGTTTTGTTAAATACTCAGCTTTATTTCTTTAGCACACTCACCATTCAACAACATACACTTCCGAGAAGCAAGGAATGAATTCTTTCAATAACCAGGAGGTTCTTATTCTCGGGTGACTCTCACGACTGTAGGACACCCAGCTTAGCTATTCGGAGTCATCGTAAACAGCGATTCCGACAATATATCAATGATTTTATTACATATATATATATATATATTATATATATATATATATATATATATATATATATATATATATATATATATATATATATATATGAAGCTGATACAATTGCATATCAGAAGTTCTGCAGTTGAGATAGAACAACTAGCCCTCCTTGTACCAACAAAAATTAAAAAGCCCTCCTTCGTAAAAAAACTTACTCTAGTCACTATCTTTACCCTTAATTATAGTTCTATGTATATAAGTGTGTTGAGAATGAAGAGAGTTATTTTTACTTTTTTAATGCATATGCATAGGAAACCCCCATGGCACTACATGACAAGACATCTTTGGGGGGCTGATCCCCTTCTTATGGAAGATAGAGAAAAAAATTAATTACGAAGTTGTTGAGCATTGACAAGTTAGTATAACAATGTGTTTGTTTTCAGAAAAAACTGAAAAGAACTTGAAAACTAAGAAATAGACTCTAAATTAAGCCCCTACCCCACTCCATATAAAACATTTAGCATACTCAGACGATTGCATCAGGAAATGCTATGCATATATATATATATATATATATATATATATATAGTCATTCATATGCACTGGCATTCTGGTTACATTTTATAAAAGTAAGGATCATTTCACAATATTCTTCATTAGTAAACATAGTAGACATGGCTCATAAAATTGAAATAAAAATAGGATAAGGTGATAAACACATAGCATAAGGATACAATACTGCAGATGGAATGTTTTTTCTACCTCAGATTAGTTTGATTATTGTTCTGGCTTCCATTATGATGAACATTGTAATCATCAACCAACAAATCATATGACAAATAAAAATTAGCTTTCAAACTAAATTTATTAAATCATTTATTATACAACTGTTACCAGACAAATTTGCAGTTTAAAGAATCGTATGTGTTTAAAAAAAATTTTTTAGACAATTATTTGCAGCCTTTTCTGTTGGACAAACACATTTTTATACTAATTTGGTAACATTCTACAACTTTGTAATTGACTTTTTCTTTATCTCTTAAAGGGAGTAAGATAGCCCCAAAGTTATCGTATAGAGCCATAGGGATTTCCTATGCAGTTGCATTAAAAAGATAAGGATAATTCTCTTTGTTCTCAAGAAATGTCCCTTGATACGGACTTTCCTAGACACCCTGTATGTGTGCCTTATCTATTTATAGCTGCTAGTCAGTTTGGGCTCACTGCATTATTTTGCGAGATACTGTTGTACTGTGTTTCATTGGCAAGCTATGTATAATTGTTTTGTTAGTTTCTAATTATCTTGTATTTTCTCAAAATACTATGTTTCTTAATTATTTTGTTGCTAACTATTAAACTTGCTAAATATATTTCAGAAACATTAGTTGATATTGGTGAGTCTGTTCGTGGAAGAGATGTTTATATTCTACAGACTGGGACGAAGTGAGTGCTTCTGCTGTTTTACCTTTGATGTTAGTTAGTTAGTACTATTAAAAAATTTGTAACATTGCAAAAAATTTGCACTTGAATATAAGTAATGAGAATATCAGAATGAAGTTTTGGGATTATTATTATTATTATTTTTTTTTTTGTGTGTGTAGGTTTTGAAACATATAATTTGTGCCTAATTTTTTCAGAAAAAAATGTAGTTTATTAAAATACAATTGTTTTAACGTTCCTATTTAAAATACAGTACTTAATAAAAGAAATGTCTGAATTTTACAAAATGACAAATTAACTTAGTGCATCAAAGGGCATTTCTGTTGCCTTTTCTTTGAGAAAATTCATGTGTGAAGTGAAATATGAAATAATCTTGATCTATATAAATCTTGATCTAAGTTGATATCTATAATAATAAAAGATGTTGGTTTGTCTTTGTTGGTCATTTAGTGGAAAATCTAAGCGACCCACAGCTATGAAATTTGGTACAGTAATAGTTTAGGCCAGACCCTGAGTGATTTTTTCAGAGTAATTTTTTAAAAATGGACTAGTTTTATAAATATTTTATGTTGAAGCACCATTTTGAGTAGTTTTTGTATAAATCAGTTCCTTAGTGATCAAAAATATTATCACAGAGTTTTCATTTTGACACCATTGGAAAAGTCAAAGTTCAATCTTTTCAGCAAGCTTTAAGCCAAATCCATAAAATAATTACCTCAAAAATTTGAAAATTCATCAAAATATGAAAAGTTTGTGAAATTTAATATGTATATTGTTGCATCAAAAAATCGAATCTCATAATTCCAATTTGGCATAAATATTGTGTCAATATCTTTGCATTCTAATAAAAAAAATAACTACTCTATTCTTGAATTTTCTATGAATTTTAATGTGAAACCTATCATAAATTTTTAAAACTCTGATAGCTGAAGTGCGGATTACAACTTTTTCTCCCTGAAATTGTTTTTTCACTTTGTTCCATACTGTTAGCATTGTAGATAAGGGAATGTGATGTAACAGAATCTGCAGCAATGCAGACAGTGTTATACAGTCCAGTGTGTTTTTTGGATTGCAAATATTTTCATTTAGAAAACCTACTGTTAATTTTAGGCATCATCCTCCATTTGGATGTACTCCACACACTTATTTAGGGCGTATCAAAGGAGCTTATTTACGGTGTATCAAAGGTGATTATTTAGGAATATTAAAAGAGTTTATTTAAGGCATATTATACCCATGTAGAGGGCAACTACACCTTTTGGAAAATTGTTTGAATCATTTCAATTAATTCCTGCTTTAAATCCCAAGCAACGACAGATACATTTTGAACATGGTTGAGACCTACTATAAGAAAGTTATTGCTGTTAAGATCCTTTAGAAAAATGCAGAGGTCATGGCGCAGCATTTAAAAGAAAATATTTGTTATAAGTGAGCATTTTGTTAAAGCGTTTTTTGGTTTTTGAGAATTCGCTCTGAGTTCCAGGATAATTTTAATCAGAGATTTGCATCTTAAATTCCCGGAAATGATGGGTACATTTTCTAGTAGTGAATTATCATTTATTCACCGCATTCATTGATGTATTCAGAATAAGTAGAACTTTAGACAGAAAACTAAAATTGTTTATAAAATGAGACAAGATAAATTTTAACAGTAATAAAATCTGATACATTCTGCTCTAAATCAACTTTTTATTGGATCACTTTGTATGGAGGTAACATTTGTTTCAGCAGTCATTCTTTAAAGTGTCATATCAAGACTTAACTATTGCTAGTTGTGCAGAAAAACCTACAGTCAATGTTAGATGGAATTTTTCAAAGTATCCAAAAATGTAATGCCCCCAACTTGTCAAGATGATAATCAATACAAAAAACTTGTTACCTAAAAACACTTACAACTTATTACATAAAAATAAATCCAAAAATCTTAAAGGTTACATCTTGACCAATACTCTTAATTCAAATGCAAGCATATGAAATTAGAAAAGAACTACAACAAATTAAATAACGACTTAAGTTTCTATATTGCAACTTTGATTTGCAAAACAAGAAAGTGTGTGTATGTGTGTGTGTGTGTGTGGGGGGGGGGGGACTTTTGTATATTCTATAATGGTTTAGAAGAGAAATATTTTACAAAAAAGGAGAGGTGTTTTCAAGTTTTTTTTTTTTTAAAAAAGGTAATAAAAGAAGCCCTGAAAAGCTCCATACAACTTGAAAATTGAGGGAAGGAACTTAAGGATTACAAACTAAAGTTTTATGGAATGCAAAAAATGATCCATTTTTCAGGTGTGTATATGTGTGTATGTATGGCGGGGGGATATATTCTGGTAAGGGGCTATTATATAAATTCTGTGGTAGTATCACTTTATAAAATGTATGTCAAATTTGAAAGCATATCACTAAAAAGTTTTTAAATATTTTAGAGATGTTAACAACAACATCATGGAGTTACTGATTATGGCCTATGCATGTAAAACATCGTGTGCCAGGAAAATTGTTGGAGTCATTCCATATCTACCGTACAGCAAACAAAGCAAGATGAGGAAACGTGGTTGCATTGTATCGAAACTACTAGCCAAGATGATGTGCAATGCAGGTAAAAAGAATTTCTCTCTTTGATTTTTTTCTTGTCATGTTTTAGTTAGCCAGTAATTTTTAAACAGAATAAATTGCACTATCTTTGAAAGTTATTGAAAGTACTTCTTAAATTTCATTTTACTGAATTGTCTCTCCAACAAGAAAAAAACCCAGGTTCATACAAGACCTTGAAACCCTGGAAAGTTCTTAAATTTTCTATTTTGCTCTTAAGACCTTGGATATACCTTGTGTTTTTGCTATATGGGCCTGGAAGCCCTAGAATTTATTATGCATCTGTGGCAAGTTGCAGCATTTCCTTAGCTGGTATATTTGGCTATAAATCTTTTTCAGCCTCCCCCCCCCCCTTTTTTTTTATACATTCTGGTACAGTACTGCAAATGGTGTTTAGAAGTAACTAAATAATATGCTAGTAAATGTATTTAACTTCTAAATTTAAAATAAATCTTACTATAGAATTTTTCAAATTTATTACATCATGATATGAGTTTACTTTAATAGAGAAATCAATTATAATAGAACAAGTTATTCCATTGTAAGATTTTTAATGTTCTTATATTAGTTACTCATTGTTACATACTGTTCTTTCATAATATAAAAATTATAGATGTATATGTATATTATATTAGTTGTAGTTTTATTAATTCCTCGCTGTTAACCCACATTGAAATTTCACATCACAGTTTTGTGATTATACAAATTTACCACTTGCATTGGTTCCAGTTTGATTTATCTATTGCTAACAGACCTTACTTCTCCAAATGTAGATACTTCCTGGCATTTGTATAGTATTTAACTTTTTTCAAGATAAATTTTGGGTGTTTCGGTTTATTTTCCAAGTTATATTTCTTCTGCAAGGTGGTGGGTTATTGTTTAAAGTTAATTTATATTATCCTTACTTTCAGAAAGAGCATTGTTTATATTGTATATATATCACCATCCCTGATCACAAGCAAACAATTACAATGTGTATGGTATTTTTCAAATGTCACATATATACTGAATACTATTGCCACTGTGATAAAAATTATCATAAAGCTAATATAATATTAGAGCATGATAATGCTGTTATAAAGGATGCATCTAATAATACTTAATTAATTTAAACTTTTTTTCAATACTATTCAATAAATATAATAGATAGTAATATAATGAACTGTACTTTATAAGGTTATTAATATGCATATTATGATATTATTATTAGATAATCTTTAAATGCTAAATGACTAATTAATTATATGATATTACAATATGATTGAAATCTTTTCTTTCTCAAAGAGTCGTAAAATGATAGTTTTGTACAATGCATTGTCATAGTAACGTTGTCTTTGCATGTATCCCTGTTTTAAAGATTATGATACAAAATCTTACTTTAACATTGTTACATATTATTGTAAATAGTCTTTGCTGCATATTTTTTACTAATCTTTGTTTTCATTAATTATTGTGTTGATTAAAATTCTTAATTTTTAATTTTTTTTCCTTAAATGTTTAATCAATGTAAATAAATTTTTTATGATCTTCATGTAATTTTCAAAAGAAAATATAAGCTGAAAACTATGATATTTATGCACATGATTACCTCAATAATTAGCTAAGATTGTACAAAAAAAAATGAAACAATTGAATGTAAAGTTTTTTTTATTCGATTTTATTTCAAAAGTTAGGCTTAACTATGCAAATAGCTCCGTCCTCTATCCCACTCCGTCCTGATCCTGAGCGAGCTTCTCAGACAGCAGAACTGTCACGAAAGGGTTAAGAACATGTCAATGTACTTTAGGACTAAATTATCCATATTATAAGAAAGTTGCCATTGTATTTTTAACTATGTTTTGATACACCTATAAATGTGAATCTGGTTTCTCTGGCATGAATTCACATTTGTAGATGGAAGTTGATCTCTGTTGATCTAAGAAACTGGATAGCCTAATGATCATTTATGTCATTTACTATTTATATCAATCTTTTATAGTTTCGAAGATATTTCAAGTGAAGGTAGGCAAACCCTCACTTAGACAAAACTTTTTTTAAATAGTTTAAAATATTGAAATTATTGTTGCATATTCACAAATGATATCCCATTTTCTAAGAAAACAAGTATAAATTGTTTAGATTGTTTTGAAGATTTAGACTTGTTGTATCGAAGAAAATCTTATTATTTATTTTTCAAATTTTCAATGTTGTAACAAAATTTCCTTATTATTTATTTTTTCAAATTTCATTCATTTATTTATATTAATTTTAATAAAAGCTTATTTAGTGTTTATTTTAATAAAAGTTAATGTTTAAGGTTAATTTTATTTAATGTTAGTTTATGTTTATTTACTGAACTACTGAAACTGAACATATAGTTTTAAAGTTCCTTTTAAAGTATAAATATTATCTCTGTTTCTTTTAGTAATTGCTTTTCCTACTGTTTGGCCTGTGCACATTACTTTGTTGTTTATCTTTTAAAATTATCATCAACAATCAACTCATTCTCTAATACTTCACTTACCTTTAAACCAAAATTAAATCAAGCACAGCCAACAACTCAAGAAATACAACCAATTTTATGTTAAATGAAACCTTCTTTATTAACAACACTTTAATTTATGAACAAAAAAAAGAAAAATCTTCCAAATTGTTATAACTTAAAAAAATTCGTATAGTGGATAGTGCAGTACATTGCAAAAATAAGAAAAGAACAATTAAAACCCAAATTAAATAACCCAGTTATCAATTTAAATCTAAATTGAAACAACCCAGTTACCCATTTAAATCCCAGGTTCAGATTCCACTCTGGCATAAAGACCAGAGTTTGGTCCGTCTGGCAGAGCTGTCCACAAAAACATAATATTTGAAATACAAATAACAGAAAACACAAATTATTGATGTATAAAAATCAGGACTCAACTTAAATTTCAATGAATGGAACAAATCATTTGTAAAAACATTCGTGTTTAGATTTTGTGAGGAAACTATCTAGATGGCAGCACTATACCCTATAACAACGTGCAAAACAGGCATACATTTCCAGCCCTGCTAAATCTAATTTCAAGTTGCACAACACATATTTGAAACCAAAGAAAATTGGCAAAACCTGGTAAGGATGACAAATAACAGTTGACTCTCCGGTCACTTATAAAGCTTGCATGGAAATACTTAGATTCCAATCACTCATGGAACCTGAAAGCTGGTGGAATTTCACTTTTACACAACCCTTGCAGTAGGCATATCGGCAGTGCTAACTCTCCGGTCACTTATAAAAGATGCAATCCAATATAGGTTCCAATCATTCACGTAACCTGAAAGCTGTAGATAAATATGATCATGAATTGTAGTTGGGCACATTGGCAGCTGTTGAATTTCACTTTCGATCAATACCAGCAGTAGGCATGTTGGTTGATGCAGACTTTCACATTGATTGCATGAATATAATAAAACATTTTTTTGGAGACCATGGGCCCCGGGGCCTCAGCCCCAAAATTTTCTTGCAACCTCTCTACTCTGAAGCTCAAGTTCTGAAGCGAATGTTCGCTTCCCAAGAGCCACCAATCTTGGCAAGTGAAAATTTGCTCCTCAAACAAAGCGCCTATGCACACCCCGGGAAATTAAAAATGATGCTTCATCACAAACCGCAAGGCACGAAGTTGTCGCCAAGCTGACTACCACTTTTTCCCACCAAAGTTCATTGCCTCATTAAGACTACCCTACGGAATGCTTCTCGGCACCCCTCTACATCTGTTTTCCACATCGTATCTACTGATAAGCTATGAGAAGGCCAAATCTGTGCTTAAAACAAGCATTATTTTTTGCTTTCAGATGAATATAATCGTTGCTCGAAAGTGAAGGCGTAAGGCCAGAAAGGAAAATTACAAGGACACGGGAGAATTAGCAAAGGACTTGAGCAAAGGACTTGTAGACAAATCACACTCATAATTTAGAATATAGGAATGCATGAAAGGGATAATAAATACACATTAATACGAGATAAATCGCCAAAGTACGTAATAACTATAAATTAATTTAGAATTTTGAAGGGGAGGGGGAAAATTATGAATTTTGAACATTAATAATTTTAGAAAATAAAAATCTCTAAATCTAAGCACAACAAATACCATTACGCTTCGGGAAAAAAAAATTTTAGAATGAAATTTTTTAAATAAAAGCATCAAAACAGTAAAAAAGGAAACTCCTCGAGTGGGGTGAATCTGAAACCAAACGGTAAATGCTCGCTTGCTTGATGAATGATGACTCCTGTGATCACAAATTCTAAATTAATTTATGGTTATTGAGTACTTGGCGATTTATCTTGTATTAATGTGTATTTATTATCCCTTTTATGCATTCCTATATTCTAAATTATGCACATGATGTGTCTACAAATGCTAAATATCTTTAAAGCCCTTTGCTAATTCGCCCGTGTCCTTGTAATTTTCCTTTCCAGCCTTGTGCCTTCACTTTTGAGCGACGATTATATTCATCCGAAAGTGAAAAATAACGCTTGTTTTAAGCACTGATTTGGCCTTCTCATGACTTATCAGTAGATACGATGTGGAAAACAGATGTAGAGGAGTGCCGGGAAGCATTCCGTACAATAGCCTTAACGGGGCAATGAACTTTGCCGGAAACATGGTAGCCAGCTTGGCAGGAATTTCGTGCCTTACAGTTTGTGGCGAAGCATCATTTTTAATTCCCCGGGGTGTGTATAAGCAATCTGTTTGAGGCACAAGTTTTCACTTGCCAAGATTGGCGACTCTTGGGAAGCGAGCATTCGGTTGGCAAGGCATTCGAACCTGAGTTTCAGAGCAGAGAGGTTGAAAGAAAATTTTAGGGCCGCACCAAGCCTCATGCTGAGTGCCCGGGGCCCTCGGTCACCAAAAAAATGTTTCATTATATTCATGCAACCAACGTGAAAGTCTGCATCAACCAACATGTCTACTGCTGGTATTGATCGAAAGTGAAATTCCACAGCTGCCAATGTTCCCGACTACAATTCATCATCATGTTTATCTACAGCTTTCAGGTTACGTGAATAATTGGAACCTAGGTGTTTCCTTGCATCCTTTATAAGTGACTGGAGAGTCAGCACCTCCGATATGCCTACTGCAGGGGTTGTAGAAAACCCAGACCACACGACCAACCCAAAGGCTAATGGTAGCTTTCTGTGTGGCCGGGACTGCAGGGGTTGTGTAAAAGTGAAATTCCGCCAGCTTTCAGATTCCATGAGTGATTGGAACCTAAGTGTTTCCATGCAAGCTTTATAAGTGACCGGAGAGTCAGCTGTTATTTTTCATCCCTACCGGGTTTTGCCAATTTTCTTTGGTTTCAAATATGTGTTGTGCAACTTGAAATTAGATTTAACAGGGCTGGAAATGTATGCCTGTTTTGCACGTTGTTATAGGGTATAGTGCTGCCATCTAGATAGTTTCCTCACAAAATCTAAACACGAATATTTTTACAAATGATTTGTTCTATTCATTGAAATTTAAGTTAAGTCCTTATTTTTATACATCAATAATTTGTGTTTTCTGTTATTTGTATTTCAAATATTATGTTTTTGTGGACAGTTCTGCCAGACAGACCAAACTTTGGTCTTTAGACCAGAGTGGAATCTGAACCTGGGATTTAAATGGGTAACTGGATTTGTTTCAATTTGGATTTAAATTGATAACTGGGTTATTTAATTTGGGTTTTAATTGTTCTTTTCTTATTTTTGCAATATACTGCTCTATCCACTATAGGATTTTTTTTAAGTTATAACAATTTGGAAGATGTTTTTTTTTTTGTTCGTAAATTAAAGTGTTGTTAATAAAGAAAGTTTCATTTAACATAAAATTGGTTGTGTTTCTTGAGTTATTGGCTGTGCTCGATTTAATTTTGGTTCAAAGGTAAATGAAGTATTAGAGAATGAGTTGATTATTGATGATAATTTTAAAAGATAAACAACAAAGTAATGTGCACAGGCCAAACAGTAGGAAAAGCAATTAGTAAAATAAACAGAGATAATATTAATACTTTAAAAAGAACTTTATTGATTAAAACTATATGTTCAGTTTCAGTAGTTCAGTAAATAAAGATAAACTAACATTAAAAGACTTGCCAAATGTTTATATTTTATGTAGCCCTTCATTTTCAGCAGAATAAAAAAAAATATATATATCTAGTGTTATTCCAGAATTGTTTACTGGTACATTAAAATATTTTTCCTAAAATTGTAATAATTAAGCCTGTGTAATGCAAATAGATGGATAAATTGGATTTTACCCCAGGCTATAAAGTAGAATTTTAGAGGTGCATGAAATCTATGTAATAGCGTAAGATTAAAATCATTCAATTTTTTGAGGTCTCACTCACTTGATCACCATGGATCTCCATTCCAAAGAAGTTCAAGGATTTTTTGATATTCCTGTGGATAATTTGAGAGCTTCTCCTTTCTTGTTGCAATACATTCAGGAAAGTGTAAGTTTATATTTTGCTATTTTTTCATGAATTCTGTTAGTAAAGAAGTTTATCATTCTTGGTTCTTTTATTAATATGATGTGTGCCTATAAATCTCTCCCCCCCCCCCCTCTCTCTCTCTATATATATATATATATGTATATATATGTGTGTGTGTGTAAATTCACAATTTAGGACATTTGTCTTTTAATTTGGTATTTTTACTGTAGGTAATCACATCCATATTTCTAGGTACAAGGCATGTTAAGATATAGCTCTTTGAAACCACGTGCTCTGCTCAAATCGCCATTTTAGCTCAAGTCGCTATATCTTCCTGCATCTTCGAAATTAATCCTTGCATCACTTTCACTATTCCGACATTAACTCCTTCAACATATATTTTAATAAAATGTTCGTTGATTACATCACTGTTGTGGAATGAACTCTGATTTCATTCAAAATACGTATTGGCAGGAGTCGGAAGCCGAGGCTTACCGCTCCGCCTTAAAAAAGCTGCTAATCAATCTGCGACCTTGCAGGTAGCGGTTCTTCGAGAGAGTGGGGTCAATGTTTTCCGAGTTTCTCCATTGCCGAGTCAAAGGTAGCCTCTCATTGACGCCTTCTCTACTCTTCTCTGACCTCTGTGACAACCTTGTAGTGTCAAGAACGTACTCGAATGTTCTCGAAGGAATGGAGTCTCGCCTTTCTGTATGATGACACAATTTCGATGTGTACTTTTTTTTTTTTTTAAAGAGGAATGTCTGATAAACTTAAACTTATCACGACACTATTATAAATGCAGCTCAAACGGGAGACCTGTATTGAATCGGGTACTTGGGTGTTACTCATTTTGCATATCAGTTTTTCTTTATTATTCAAGCTGCGGGCCAGGTTTCTTTTATAATTCAAGTTGTTGGTCAGGTTTACTTTACTTTTTAAGCTGCGGGTTGGGTTGCAGGTCCACCCACATAAATTAATTTTAAAAGCTATACCATATCACATTTTTCTATGAGAGTAACTGGATAAATGTAGGCAGTAGAAAATTGCTCATATGCATTACTAAAAATTTAAAACCTACAAAATGAAATTTTAAAATGCAATTCCATTGTGTAATGTGGGTCGGAATTTGGATATTCGCTGTGAGTTTGGGTCGTCAATTTTCCTTGTTGCATGTGCAGGTCGAGTTGCATCAAACACAATCTGCACAGGTCTCTGGCTCTAACTACTGCTAATATAATAGAACTAAAATTATTTTGAGAGCAATATACAATACAAAATAATAGTATCGACTGGTTTTGAAGGCGAGAAACCATTTTCTTCTTCACCAAGAGACCAATAGATGTGAGGTTTCTATAGACACCTGCAAAAGTCCAATTATTTAAAATTTGCTTTGTAGCCTGCATTGTCCACAATTTGCAGCAGGGATTCATTTATCCAATATCAGCTCTGTGATCTTTTGAAAAATTTAATGAATCCCTGTTTTCAATACCAAGCAATGCTAGGTACATTTTGTAGTATAAAATATAAGTAAAGTGAAAAAAATTCCATCTACCAGTTTGATTCTAAAATAGTTGCACTGATTCAAAGTGGAGTGAATGGGCAGTAGTGAGATAACTAAAAAAATGTTAACCTCATGCATAATATGATGTCATATTTAAGACCAACCCACAGAGAAACAATATAGTACTCAAGTACCAAATTCGCATATTCTGAAGTACATTAAAATTTTTAAAAATATTAATTATATAAAATGAAACATTTTTAAGATTTAAAACTATTGAAATATGAACAGAAGCATTTTAAAGTTAAAAAATTGGCTAAACAAACTGTAAATTATGATTTGAGGCTCAAACTGTGTTTTGAGGAAAAATGGTGGTTGCAACAGTTTGACAAATTATGAAGCATGTTTGTTTTGGAACAATGCTACTTATATCAAAGTACTAAGTTTCTTTTCGCAAAAGTGAAACATATATATTGGTGATAATGGAGAATTTTTTAAAGCCTACTTAAGAAGAAACCTTAATATCCCGAGAGATGCCAGTGCTACATCTTTTGCAATGATTTTATTACCTTTCCAAAAGAATTAAAGTTGTTTAGAATCAGAATCTGTCCTCTACCTTAATGGTTTTGTGACATAAATAAAAAACACAAATTTCTATGACTATTTCATTTTTAAAACATTTTGTTTGCTTTTAAATAGATGAGATATTTAAACTTTTGATCACACACAGTTTTTATATACTAAAAAAATAATAGTAAAGCTAAAACATTTAAATATAATATTTTAAATATTTAGTTTTATTTACAAATTCTGAATGATGCTTTAGTAAAATGAGCAACGCATGAAAATCAGCAGATTCTGCTGGCAATGATCATTTTTTCTGGTTACTGAGTTATTGCCTTAGATACATAACATTTGGCCTGTTAGCCTCATTATTGGCATTAAGTATGCATGGTAAATACAATAGTTCTAATTTCTCGATTCAGCCCATTTAAATGAAGTTATAAGAAAATATAAATTAAAAATGTTTTTTTCTTTTTTACTAGTAATATCTCTCATAATTCCAAGAGAGATTTGAATATATTTAAGAACACCATTATTAAGGAAAAAATAAAGTTTTATGTGAGAAAATTGATGAAACAATGCTAGTTCCATATTACATTAGTACATATTTGTATAAAATGCCATTGTATGCAAAAGTTGTGTGATATTTGACAACGATTATTTAAAGCAAATTCCGTGTGCTGTGTATTAACATTATATTAAATTAGGGTGAAGTTTTTTCTGGAAAAACTAATTTCTTCTAGAACAGTGGAAGAAACTGAAAAATACCAGAAAAAATTGTTAAAAAACTGGAAGACATTAATCAACAGATTAGATTGTGATAAATAAATTGTTCATATGTCCTAATTAAAAGTAAATTAACTATTATCATACTCACTGTACAATCTGCTTATGATTCTTATTTTAAAATTGTAATTATTAAATTTATTAGTTAATTATAATTAGTAAGCATTGAAAGTTCTGGAAATTATTGCATATTTTTTATCTAACTTTTATTTCAAATTTCTGTTGATAAACAAAATATTAGTTAAAAATTTTAATATCTATCAATTATTTAATTTCATTTTAGTCTGGTATGAAATGAAAAGGTGCAAAAATGAGTGCAATTAACTGACTGATCAATTGATATTATATTAGGAGACTAAAAATAGTAAATGACATAAATGGGAAAGACACTCTTTCTATATATATAATATTTAATGTACAACTTTGAAGCATATGTTCTTATAATCTTAATAAACTAAAATTTCAATTAGAATTAAAAATAAATTACAGCTTCAGAAAAGGCTAGTCTGTAGAAGTAGTTTGTATCAAAGCTGTTTTGTGGAAGTTTCTTCCAATAAAGGAAAACATGTCTTTTACTTTTCTTTCACCATATTAGAAGATGTGGAAGAAACTGGAAAACTGAGTTTTATTTAAATATGCAGTTGAAACCTTCAATATATGAAATCTAAATATACCTAACTTCTTTGAATTGAATGAACAGGACTGCAGTCATTAAATTAGGGTAAATAATTCGGTCATCTTATTTTGTACATGACTAATAAAATCCATGAATTTATTAAATTGTAGTTCAACTATATTTATCTAAAAATTGCTATAAATATGTATAAAAATTTTTATTATATACGAGGCATGTTTTTTAAGTAAGTACCGTTTTGGAATTAAAAAAAGACGTGCAAAGATATCGCAATAATTTTATTTCTACATGAAAGCCTGTACCTTAATCTACTTTTCTACATAATTTCCGTGAATATTGAGGCACTTGTCATAACGTGGCACCAGTTTTTGAATACCCTCCTCATAAAATTCTGCCGCCTGACTTGTTAACCACTGTATCACAACTGTTTTGACTTCGTTATCGTCTTGAAGACGCTGACCACCCAGGTGTTTCTTCAAGTGCAGGAACAAATGGTAGTCGCTGGGCGCCAGATCAGGGCTGTATGGAGGATGATCTAGAGTTTCCCATTTAAAAGATTTGATGAGATCTTTGGTCCGATTAGCCACATGTGGACGGGCATTGTCATGCAGCAAAACGATACCCTTACTCAACTTGCCACGTCTTTTGTTCTGGATTGCACGACGCAGATTGTTCAATGTCTCACAATAAGACGCTGCATTGATTGTCTCATTACGAGGCAGAAACTCCACTAGCAATACTCCTTTTTTGTCCCAAAAAACTGTGCACATGATTTTCCGGGCAGAAATTGTTTGCTTAAACTTCACTCTTTTGGGTGATGATGAATGTCGCCATTCCATGGATTGTTGTTTTGATTCTGGTGTGACGTAGGCCACCCATGTTTCGTCAGCAGTAACAATTTGGTCTAAAAAATCTTTACCTTCATTGTGGTACCGCTCAAGGAAAGTCAATACACTGCCTAAACGTTGGGTTTTATGCAAATCCGTCAACATTTTTGGAACCCAACGTGAACACAATTTCCGGTAATTCAAGTTCTCGGTCACAATGCGATACAAAACACTACGAGAATATTGAGGAAACCAGTCGCACATTGATGAAATTGTAAAGCGTCTGTTTTCTCTCACCTTTTCTTCCACTTTCTGCACCAAAAGACCGAAGGACGCCCACTCCGTTCTTCATCATGCACATTTGTGCGGCCATCTTTAAATGCTCTCACCCATTTCCTTACCATTCCATCACTCATAATGTTTTGTCCGTAAACTTCACAGATCTCACGATGAATATCGATCGGTTTTACGCCTTTAGCACTAAGAAATCGTATAACAGCCCGTACTTCACAATCGGCGGGACTCACGATTGTCGGAGGCATCTTAAACACTCAGTAAACAACGTATACAATGAAGAATCAGTCTGTAATGGCGTCAGTGCGTAGACAAGAGATGTAGGTAACCAGCGCGCATGCGCGGAACGCCGACCGTAGCGCTGCGGCGGCGGAATCGCAAAACGGTATTTACATAAAAAACATGCCTCGTATTACTAATTAAAAATTTAAAATAAGAATAATAAAGCAGATTTACAGCAAGTATGAAAGATATATATTGTACTGTATAGTGTATGTGAACAATTTACTTGTTAAAGACTGGATGATAATTTAAATTTTTTTTCTGTTTCTATAACTATTTCCACTCTTTTGGGAACTTTTGTGTAAACAGTCTTGCTTAATGTCCTGTATAAATGTAATCCTCTAAAATACTATATTTTTTTATAATACTTTTCAATAATGATGGTTCTATTTAATAATAATAAAAAAAAATAAATAAGGTACAATTATATTGTTAAATAAGAAGTATACACTGTTTGTTGTAAGAAGTATATATACTGTCAAATTTTGTATTGATGAATTACTCAGTTTGATTAAGCTTAATACATATGTTCAAATCCAAAATACCAAAAGGATGATTTAAAACAATTTACCCTAAACGAATGGCTAAAATTAGTGATTCTTTTCAAGTAACTAGATTGGGGTTTTTGTGCATATTTATAACTTATAATTTTTCAGTTTTGTCCCACACTAGAAAAAACTTGCTAACCATGTATTAAATCTAATATCAAACTTCAGCTGCAGATTTTGGTTGTATAGCTGGTGCTTTATACAAATCAAAATAAAAACTGCTACATCCTGTTCAGCGAAACATACCTTTATCTTGTTTTTTAACATTTCTGATTTATGTTTAAATTTTAACTTAATTAAAACTTTGTGTCCAATTTCTCCTTTTTTTTTAATCTACAGAATAAATAATTCTCTTTTATTTAATATGCATGTTTTTTTTTCTTTTAACTAATGTCATTTTTTTTAAAATTTTAAATAATGTTTGTTTATCGTTCCAATTATTTACATTTTAGTGTGCTTTGTTTGCTTTTGAAATATCTTAAATTTTGAACTAATTTGGGTTACCATATGGCATGCAAAAGGACATTTTAACTTAAGATAAAATATCTTCCATTCATTCTAGACCTTTTCCAAGATAAATACAAAAAATATTTTGATTTTTTTTTCTATCCAGCAATTATAGATGATGCATGGTCTAGTGATTTTGCAGTTATATCTGATGCAGAGTTGTGCATTATCGAAAATACATGTATTTGAAATACATTTTCAAAATACATTTGTAATTTGTATTTTCAATTGTAAAACTTAAAGTATTTTTGTAATGTATTGAAAATACAATTACAAATTGTATTTTGTATTTTGTATTTTCAAAATACTCAAAATACATTTCTTCAGATTTCAAATTATCGTGTTTAAATTGCAATTGAATGATTTGCAAAAGAGAAAATGGTGAATTTGTATTTTGTCTAATCTTTGAATTCATTTCTAGCAGTTAATATAAACATCCTTTTTCAACTGGTGCCAGCTAATAAACGGATTGTTTAGCATCTGCAATGGCCTCTGAGAAAAGTTGTTTCAGTTATAAACTTTACTTTGCTTCCTATTGAAATGATAGCATGATGTTGTTTGGGAGATTGTTTTTTTCTATATATGTATGTAAAAGAGGAAGAAGGGAGCTTGAAGTTACATTCTTTGTGAAAACAGAACTTAGGCAATCGGAGCTCCGCTACACATTGCATTTATTTATTTTTATTACTTTTTATTTATATATATAAGAGATGCAGTGCAAGTCATTAGACACCATAAAAGATGGTTGATACTTCTGTCAGTGAAAATGCATCAAGAGAATTAATGGATGATAATGGTGCATGGTATGTCATATTAGATGGGAAATATTTTTGAATAATTTATATTGATGATAAACTAAAAATAAAGACATAATTTATGCAAACCAAAAGGTTTGGTTACAAATGGGACTTTTGCAGTCACAACTAATTTTTAAATGCATCTAAAGGTAAGATTTTAGTTTTATACCTTGATTTAACAAATATTTTAACTAAACCCATGGCATTCATTCAATGGACTCCTGGGTCTCCGTGAACTCCTTGCAAGGGATGCTTGGAAAATTTGCAAAAGTTTCCAATAAAAGTAGAATATAGCTATCTTTTTTGTAATTAAGAAAATTAAAATTATTAAGGCTTTAACAGGAACTGTTGAAACCTTAAATATGCTTTATAACAATAAAGCATTTTGAAAGTTTAACTTGGTTAAGCAGCGAGAATTTTAATTGAGAAGAGAAATTTTATTTAAGCTGAGAATTTTTATAGCTTCAAGGAATGAAGTTAGCAGCTCAATGGTTTGCAGTAATGAATATTACCAGCACTCTTGCCAAATACTCATAAGGCTTCCAGATTAAAAAAAAAAAAAAAATTAAAACAATAATGGAAAATGTCAAACCAATTAAATTAAAACATATTTTGCTTAATTACATCAGATGAAAATGTGCATGTATCACAACTAATTTTAAAATGCATCTAAAGGTAATTTTAAATGTATCATAAAACAATTAAACTTAACTTGTTTTGTAATAACAATTTTATGAAAATGAATTATTAAAACAACATCATCACAATATATATACACAATGTTTGTCTTTTTTATTAACAATATTTAATATATAGAAAAGAAAAACAATAAATACACTTGAAATATTTTATTCAACAATATGAGTTAGTTAATATTCATGAATTCTACTGCTTTACACAGCTATTTTGTAATTTATCACTGTGGAACCTAATGCGTGTCAGCCAAGTGTGGGGGGGGGGGGGGTCCTATGATATTTTACTAAATATTTCAAGGGTTCCTCCTAACAAAAAAGGTTGGGAATGGCTGGTTCAACCCTTTAGGTGGCCTATTTTGCTCTTCAGATGTAAAGATTTACAAAATCTGTATCATATAAAATGTGTCAAAAAGTGATTTTTTTAATTATTAATTAACATGTTTTTTGTAAAATATTTCTTTTATGCTTAGATTACTATAGCAATGATTTTGTGTTGCTACATCAATTTATAAATTGCAGCAAAATATGTTAAAATCGAATATTTTTTCTGGTGAGTTCGTTTTTTTTTTTCAGCCCAATGTGTAATTTAAGATCTTTCTTAAGAATTTATGATATTATAAGATATGTATTTAACCCAGCATGGGTGAAACAATCGTCAACGACAATATATTCAAATTATTTTTAAATGCCAATGTTAACATTTAACAAATATAAAATTTGTTTATTTCCAATAAAATGTATAGATAAATCTTGCTTTCCATTAAAAATTCAATCCATTCCAGTACACAGTAATGTTAATTTTTTAAAAATATATTCTGTATTTTAAATATATTTTGAAAATACAGGTATTTTTTATGTTTGAAATTTTTAAAAGTATTTTGTATCGAAAATACAATTTCAATGTATTTTGCTAACTTTGATCTGATGCATGATTCCTTTTTAAAGCTTGCCCCAATGGAGATTGCTTTTCATAATTGCTTGCTAAAAATAACAATTTTTCATTCCTGGGTATAATAGAAATATAGAAAGAATATTATCGTTCATTAACGATCAATAGATAATGAATGAAATAGATTGACTGTGATGAATGAATAAAATTGGTTAACTTTGAAGAATGAATGAAATTAACATTAATAAAAATTAATCATTAATAATCAATGAATTAATATTAATACATTAATCAATGAATGAATAAAATTAACATTAATAATCAATGAAAGAAATAGGTCAACTGTGTAGACTCAGTTAAAGGTGTAATATTTACCTAGTATAATTTTTAAAATATAACCTGCTCCTCCTACACATGAAAAAACAAAGAATTAGTTAGACATAATTACCTCTGAAAAATCTTTAAACTTTTTATTATAATAAAGGATTGAATTTCCAGAAAGATATTGTCCTTTACAAGTCTTTCATTCTCCATTTATAAGATTTTTTTTTTTTTTTTTTTGGGGGGGGGGGGGGGGTAATCCTATGTGCAAGAGAATTAGGGACTAAGTATTTATTTTGGTATTAGCTTTGTTGCAATTATACGAAATTATTTCTCTCTGAAGATGTATATGCTTCACTGTTATTTATAACGTTCAATCCCATTTTTAGATTCCTGATTACAGAAATGCTGTTATTGTTGCAAGAAATCCGGGTTCTGCTAAAAAGGCCACTTCCTATGCCGAGAGACTCAGGCTAGGTATGGAATTTTTCTCTACCTGGTGTTCTTTCTTGCTGTATTGTGCAAGTGGCATTAAAAGTAGTTATTCTTTGTACTTAGGCATAGCTGTGATTCACGGAGAGCAAAAAGAGGCAGAGTCTGATATGGTGGATGGAAGATACTCGCCTCCCCCAGCTGTGACGGCCTGCAGGACCATGGATGTGGGTCTGGATATTATGCCAGGTATTGTTTCAATTTGTCTATGAACAGAGCTGTAGATATGCACCATAACATGCAGGCAACTTCAAAATTTCAGCTATTTTTGAATATTATAGATGTCAAGTTTATTGGTTTTAGTTATAAACTACTGTTTTTATACTTTTTTTCCAATTTTTTGCATCAGAGTCAAAATCTGCCATATTTTTTATTTTTATTTCCTTATATTTAAAGACTATAAAAATCTCCCATATAGGGCATTTTTCATTAATCCAAAAAGAGTACTTTAAATAGCCAATAGATGGCAGGACTGGATGTAGACTTGGACTATGTATTGATACATCATGATAAACTAATGTGAAGTCGACATCATCACACCGGTTGCATAATTTTCAAGTCAGCGATACATTGTGATTTCCTGACACAGCCGTCATTTAGCATCAATCTTATATTGGAATTTTTTTGTTTTTAAATGATATTGGAATTTTTTTTGTTGTTGTTGTTGTTGAGACCCAGACCGTCCGACCTACCAGAAAGGTGTAAGGTAACTGTTTGGACGGCCGGGAAGTGCCACCCAATTTAGACCGGAACCCAGTGGGGGAGGCATCCACAGGGACTGTACCCTCCTTCCCCTACCACCAACCTCTCGGAAGGACTTACGGACCCACATGTTTAACGTGATCGTACTCCGCATGAACACGGCGGCAGTTCTGGCAGCGGCGAGAATCGCGCGCTAACCACTGGGCTGCCGCGCCCGAAAAGAGCCAACAACACGCTGTGTTCCCAGGTGGTCACCCACCCAAGTACTAACCGCGCCCGAGGAATTTTTTTGTGTATAAGTAGTTTCCCGTAGGAAATTGGTCCCACCAAGTTTAAGACAAACGATTGTGTATGATTTTTCATACAGTATAGCTTTTGGATGCTATGACACCAAAGAATCAGTGTTTATTTTTGGCATACATCTGCTCTCTCCCTCGGAGAAACTTTGTTGCCAAGCCAAATGTAATTACTATGTACTAGATAAAATATATGTAATAGGCCTCCCCTTTTAAGGTTCCATTTACTCCTCTTGGTCAAAAGTCCTGAAATAAAGACTGCAAGGATCTTATACTAATAATCATTAGAATTTTTTTAGATATTTCAATTTTCACATCAATGTTTCCTGGAATATAGTGACACACACACAAGGGTAATGACAGTGTGAAAGTAAGGATCCAGTGTTACAAAGAAAACTGTGTCAAGCCACAGGGAGTGAGGAGGCTAGTGCACACCTCAGAATTCAGGGGAGGAGAATTTAACAGGCCAGGTGTACATTGTAAGAATTTGTCGGACATTTTAAATAATGAAAATCAATACGGTACTCATGCTGTAATCAGGTAGCCATTTACACCAGTTACTAAAAGCAACAAAAACATAGCAGTGGTCAACATCATTTCAGCTGGTGAGTAACTCTTTATATGCATTCCAGAATACATTCTGGAACTGTCATATTTGATGATTTTTAATCATTTGTATGTTAGGTTTCATAGTTTATGAACAATTATTTATAGTTATATCAATATTTTTATCACTGAGTATATTATATTAAATTGAAAAAAAATTATTGAGAAAGTCATCTTTAGTACTGTAAACTGTAATCTGTTTTTCCAAATTATTTTAACATTAACAGCACACTTGTGTTTAATGCATGTTACATTCTCTAATTTTATATTTTTAGTGCTGGCTGCAAAAGAAAAACCTCCCATCAATGTAGTTGGAGATGTTGGTGGAAGGATCGCTATCATGGTTGTAAGTTCTTTAGCTGTTTTTAACCATACTGCATCAGTACAATAGACCTCTGGTCTCTGTGCTAGGCTCTTCCTGAGCCACCCACCTTTAAGACATTAGTCATCATATTGCATGATTATTTTATTTATGTTAAAAACATTCCTTCTGACCTTTAACGTCAAACATGATCACAATTTAAATTTTTAAAATCCACATTTAGCTTTTACTTAGCTGTTTTCTTCAATGGCATCAGTGTTATAACTCTTTGTCTTTATACAAAAGTTTTAATGCACAGATCTATAACCTTAATTATCTGACTTAATAGGAATCAAGTTGGGAGGGGGGGGGGGGTCGGATAACCAAATTTCTGTGAAAAATTGCACAGGTTTTAGAATGTAACTAAAACATCAGTTGAGCACATTTTATAAAAGTAATAAAATAAGGCTACCTGTCTTATAGAATTCATTCAATTTTTCAAACATCAATGTACAATTTTATGAAAATTAAGACACTGAGTTTTACAGCGTGCATACAGGTGCTTGAAAATTGGGAAAGTCCTTTAATTTTAAACATTTTCTAGGCCTTGAAAATACTTGAAAATTCCCATTTTCTTGGTTAAGTTCTTGAAAGTGCTTGAAAAGGGCAGGTTTGAAAGTGTTCTGCACATTCACAGCATTGTGTGTTTTCTTCAATGGCTACTTCAAGTTCTACTTTCTCCAAAAATTTCCTCAACAGCTTCATCATTAGACAATAATTTTAGTTTGCTATGATTTTTCCTCCCAGAAATGCATACAACTTCATAATATGGAAGAAATGATGACCATGAAAAATAATTGCATGGTACTTGAAAGTCCTTGAAATTTTTTAAGGAAAGTGTACTCACCCTGGTTTTAAAACTTTCAATATTATGCATACATATGAAAATTAGGTAACTGCAATTGTTTTGAGAGCATTTTTATAGACTAGGGTCTTTAGGCCAAAAAACAGTGTCTTCTCTTAGTTAAGCACTAAGGAAGAACTGCAAGCTGGTAGGCAGACAAACAATCGAATAGATAGATATGGAACACTCAAAGCGAGAATTCGTAGCATGATAGCATACATTGAAATCGAGATTCTCACCATAAGCATATCAACACAGGCCAATAATGCGGCCTAGCCCACTCATTACTCCGAGTGAAAACATTGATATGAGATTTAAAATAAAACTGAGATCCAAAAAATTAAAATCTTTAAATTATTATAAAAAATTAGAGAATAGTGAGAAATTAGAGGGAGGAAGAAATAAACAAACCCATATAAAAAGAAAACTATAGCCAAATTGTAAAATAGTTGCTAAATAGGAGTAAAAAAGGATGAAAATATAAGAGACATAAAAATTAGTATAACCATATTCAAAATCCATGAAAATATGTAGTAAATAACAAAATGAAAGAAACAAGCTGTTTCAGGGGTTAAATAAGCCATCTTCATCAACACAAAAATTTTTTTAAACTAGTTAATTAAAATATAATTACAGAAACAACAAAAATTAGTAAAAAAAAAACAGTTTTGGAGTGCTTCATGATAATAATGACAATACTAATGATAATACAATCAAACTACTTTAAATAATATTACCAAAGCATGCTACTGAAAATAAGAAAAATATGAACAAAACATCAGGAAGTAACTGGTAGCTAAGTCAGCTAAATTTATCAACTTACTTCAACAGACATACGATCCAATCACTCTAAAAGTAGCAGTGAATGTGATAGAAAATTAGAAGATTATACCAAAAATAATAGTGGCAATCGGTTTCAGAAGTTAAATAAGCTAATGTCAAACAACTTAAATAAAATAATCTCTAAACAAACTACTAAAATGAAAGAAGAACAAACGGTTTAGAAAACTATAAGAACTAAATTTTAAAGTCATGGATGTGTATGGAGAATAATTTTCCAGGCTATGGAAACACAAGGAACTGCTGATTTATCATTTACCAAATTATGAGAGTTCAAATAAATAAATGCTCCTTCCAAAATATCTAGTTCAGATCCAGTGTGGGCATGAGCAGATTTTCAGACTAACAATGATGGGAAATAAATGTTTTTTGCTTAACGATCATCATAGAATGTTCTTTGATATACTAGAGAGCAGAATTCTTAAAATTTCAAATTGAGACAAAAGAGGTGGGGGAGGGGGGGGGGGGCGGCACTTTTATGCGGAGGGTGAATTGATAGAATTCTATGGCATTGATATATTAAATTACAACACTAAATTTGAAAATTTTAAATTCTCTAAATCAATGTCATTAAATTATCATTGTGCTGAAGACTACAATAAGTAGCACTGAAATAATATTGAAAATATTATAATCAGTATTTTTAATTTGAAATGTTCCCAGTGCACTTTTATAGGTGTGTTTTGTAGTTGATACCTAAAATTATTCAATCATATTATTTCAATTGACCATTTGCATGCAATGTCACTACCAGTAAATCTACTTCTTGTCAACCATGTTGGATGAAAAGATCGCTTTGCTGTCTCATGTTAGAGTATGCTTTCCTTGTTGTTCAAAGTATAATTTATTGATTGTAATTTATTATTTAATAATTGTTAGTATAATTTTGAAAGGTATAATGTATATAAATTGTATATATAAATCTATATCCAAACCTCCTACATATAATTTCTTAATATCTTTCTAGAATGCGAACATCCATATTTTTTATCATATATGATAATGATATTATGGCTGGGTCCATTATCACATTGGCATTTATTCCATCCAACATAGCAATGTAAATAACCGTGGCATCATGTTGCAATGTATGTACAAATGGTTAAACTCCATGCAGGGCCTCATTAAGCCAAAGTGGGGCTCAGGGCATGGGCCCCATACATTTACAGCATACCAAACACATGCAAAATATCAACACATAACAAATTTGGGGGCTCAGGATCATAGCTCCAAACGTCTTTTTATAGAAGACTTCTAAACTTTTTACTTTAAAATAATATATTAGGCCCTGCTGTGGCATTTACTTGGGTGCCTGAAAGAAAAAGATCTTGGGGTCGACCCAAGCTAACTTGGAGGAGACTAATAGAACAAAGAAATCTGATGGGATAGGTGAGCTGGTTAGAAGCAAGGACTGCAGCACAGGATCGCCCAGGGTGGCGACGCAAACTGAAGGCCTTATGTGCCACTAGGCATTATGAGTGATGATGATGAATATAATAGCACTTTAAAGGATGTATAATATTTAAAATTATTAGCATATTTTATAATATAAAATAAAAATGAATACTACCAGTTTTAATTTCATTAGAAAATTTTTTTGCTTACATTTTTTTATCCTATACAAAATTTGGAGGTCTAGGACCGCAGCCCCGTGTGTTAATCAGGCTATGTGTTCATGTTATCTTTGGTCAGAGAAATTTAGTTATTATCTTAATCAAGTTATTGCAGTGACAATTCTGCTGCTGTATGGAAGACTTTCATCTCAGTTATATTTAAATATGTTCTTACTGTTATAGGATGATATGATCGATGATGTAGAATCTTTTGTGATGGCTGCCGAGGTTTTGAAGGAGAGAGGAGCTTATAAAATCTATGTTTTAGCCACTCATGGATTATTGTCTTCAGATGCTCCTAGACTTTTGGAGGCTTCTGCTATCGATGAAGTTCGTATATTTACTCTCATGTTATTATTGTATATTTGCATATTCATTGTGTATGAATTTATTAAGTTTAATTATACTAGAAATATATAGGGCATAATTATAGAAAAGCACTTGGAATCTATAAAAAATTATGATTGCACAATAGATTTTTAGTATAGACTTATTCTTTGAGTCACCTGTAATATCAATGTGTGAAATATTGTAGGTTGTGATAATCTTTTTCATTAAAACATACTTCACCTTAAATTAAAATTTGTAAAATTTAATGTCTGTTTACAATATAATTTAGTAATAAAAAATACTAAGCAGATGAACTAGCATCTTACTAAATTATACCTTTCTATAATTATATAGCATATTTTGTAAAAAAAATAAAATAAAATAAATACAACACTATTTCATATAGTGTTTCCCTCCTATATTTTATAACAATATTGCATGTGATTTGCGGATATTTAACTGTTTCTGTAGAAACATTGTCACAAAATTTGACACTTGTGTTTAACTCCTTACCTCTCATATTTGACAGTAACAATGGAGTTAATGAACCAAAAGTTCACGTGAGGAGCAGTGATTTAAAACACACATGTATCTTTTTTGTAATACTCGGTAATCACACAAGTAACTTTTTTGTTACTCGCATTTTATGTGCAAATCCCAAAAATTTTGAAAATGGTGACTTGTAGATTTTACAACTATGACTCCGCAATTGACATTAAGGTTTGAAATAGAATGTGTGCTTATTATTAATGAAATGAAGATATATTTTAAGATAACATTATTTACTTAGGCATTTAAAATGATTTGAAATACATTTAAAGAGCATAAATTAGAATTTAATATATTTATACCCAAAAAATTTTTTTTCACTAGTGAATCAGGCTGAATCATAAAATTTTAAGTTAAACACAAACCTTCTAACTCAACTAATAAAATTATAAATAGAAACAGATACATACAAACCAGACTTTAAATTGTGGGTTTTTTTTTTCTTTCTTTCTGAAACATTTGCTGAAATTTTAGCTAAAAAGCAATCGTACATTTTCCCCACAATTATATAGACATTTTCCCAAAGATGAGATCAATTCATTGGACGTATGCTTTTGGGTATCATTTAAACCCAAGATTCTTTCATTTTTAGTGTACAATATGTATGTTGTAATGAGAATTTCAAAATTTGTTTTTGTAGTTTTCAGACAAACTTTTTATTTCATATGGATATTTTTTAAAAATCAAGATTAATGTTTAGCTGAGAAAAGTCAGAAAAAACTAAATTAACATCTGGGATTTTACCCAAAATGTTAAAGATTTTTATTTGCTAGTTTTAAACCTTGCCAAAAATGCAAAGTTCAAGAAAGTGTTCTACCAAATGAAGTTCATTACCCAAGCATGAGATTCTTGATTCATGCATGGGGTAACCCCCTTTCAAGCATGGATCCATGATTTTGTTTTGTCTTTCTCTATGTACATTTTTCAATTTTGCCCAAATAATTTTCTTCTTTCTGCAAGTGAAAACATTTTCCTCACATATTAAAATATTTCCCTTCCTTAAACAGGATGTTTACAGGTCTAAAAGGCCTCCCAAAGTTATGAAATGGGGCACGAATATCACAAAATTGGAAAGTTTTCCCCGTTAGAGATTTTTCATTCTAGCATCTGAAAATCCATTTTCCAGTGATTGCAAAATGAAAAAAAAAATTTTCAAATGCATTATTAATAATGGAAGGGACATTTTCCAACACTATCACAAAAACTGCATTTGTATGCAATTCTCAGTATATTTAATTTAATTGTAAAAATATTTTCCACTCATGCAATCTGTTTGAATGAACTAAATTTTTATAATTATTACATGTTGTATACAAAAAAACCTGTTATTTAAGTAACTTGTCTAGATCTTAGTATTTATGTGGAAGAATTGCTAAAGGTAAGGTATTTTAATTTTATATCATAAAATAATTAAAATTTCATAAAATATGTATTTAAATTTGGATGTTTTTATTTTGATACATTTAATTATTATGCATTTAATTTTTTATGCATTTAATTATTAATTGCATTTTTTAATTTCAAAGTTTTTGTTTACAACTAATGAGATTTAAAGCAAATAAGTGTTCATTGCACATTTTTTTTACATGAATTAAAAATTCTTTTTTGATCTTTCTGCAATTTTATGCCTTATTACCATAATTTTCGAATACAAAATTATTTTGAATTATCTTTTATATTTACACAATTAATATATGCTATTGCTAATTTTATTGAAAATATTCTGAACAATAATTAAAAAGAAATTCTCTTAATGCACCTAATCATGTTCATTCATTCTGCAAGTTCCCTTACAATCCAGGTAACTAAATGTCATGGATCTGTGCCATGAACATCCCACAGAGCATGTGCATGTCATGAAGCCATGACATCAGAAGTTAGCATGTTAAATACAAATATGAAAATTAATGAGGTGAAAAACTTGTGTGTGCTTAAATCGTTTTTATACCATTATTCAGAACTAAAAATATTATTCTATAAAAATATTAATTGGTGCAAACAGATTACAAATTAAGAAGATGTTTACAATAAAATAAAATACACAGAACATCGTATATAAATGCAAATTTCCATGATATTGAAAATGGTCTTTATAAGTGACTAACTCATGAATAAAACAGATTAGAAACACATTTCTAAAAAGAAATTTTTGGGTAAAAATAGAACATGAAAAAGTTGAAAATTTCCAAGAAAATGTAAGAGATTTGACAAATATGGCTCAGCATTTGAAGAAATCAATCAGAAGAGGTCTGATATTTCATTTTATAGTTAAATACTTTTATCGACATTTTAGAAAGGATAGCTCACATTAACAGCTGGAATCTGTTCAAAAATGTCATTTTGGATGTGTAGTGGCAAAATTTTAGTTGTACTCTGTGGTTTGGCTTTTGCTTAAAGTTCTCAATGTAGGAATTTGCTTAAATTACATACATATAAAACAAACACTGAATTGTACTTTGCAGTCGAAGGTGGGGGTGTCAATTACAATATCTTTGGGGATTTGCAAAACTAAATTATTTCCCAGAAAATCTGATTTCTGGAAGCAAAAACAAAAATGAATGTGAGAAAATTAGAATGGTTAATAGCTTTAACATACACAAAAGTACAAGAATAACATTTTACCTACTACGTCGCAAAATGTGATGCAAATTAATTTTTACGCCGCAAAACACAAATTTTCCATCACAATTTGCAATGCAATACTGCTTATTTTGTACCCATGTCAGATGTCAATCAACCTGTTAAAGTGTGTATTATAGGGGAGGTCATGTATAACATTATGGTAACATAAATAATTATGTTACCACCATGTTTAATTATGTTACCATAATGTTATACTTAATTAACTTGTTATACTGATGCTACCATAATGTTATACTTGATTACCATAATGTTATACTCTAACATAATTTGTCTACTCTAATCGGATGCTTCTCGCCTTTTAAGGTTGTCGTCACCAACACAGTCCCCCACGAGGTCCAAAAGATGCAGTGCCACAAAATCAAGACTGTCGATATCAGCGTTCTCTTATCGGAAGCCATTCGGCGTATCCACAACAAAGAATCCATGTCCTACTTGTTTCGTAATGTCACTTTGGAAGATTGAGCTTGCTTTTCTATTCCAATTCAATGTTTTCTTATTTACTTTTACAAAGATGAATTTTTGAGCTGAATTAGTTTCATATATTTGTGCTTTAGATGGATATAAGGGAGTAATACAAACCAGATAATTACAGATGTATATTTTTCTAAAAAAAAGGAAGAAAGCATATGACCTTGTAGACTATATTTTTTAATCCCTAAAATTCAATAAATATATTTCTTAAATGAAAATTGCATTTTTTTTTTTATTGTTACATGTTGCGTAAAACATAATGGAATCCTCCAAGAGCAGAGTAAGATATTTATTCAGCTGTTATTTTTACTACCAAAAAATTTAACTATGAGGAAATTTTAATACAACTTACATGTCAAAGCAGGAAAGTTTTATAGGAACCCTGAAACCCAATAGATTTTCTGCAGTTTTGATTCGATAAAAATATTTTTTATTATGGTTATTAACTCTTAAAAAAAAACTCTTATCTCGCTACTTTCAATAATTTAGAATGCATATTTATCTGACATTTTCTATTTTAATATATGTGTTTGACTGCAGTCATATCGTTTTAATGTTATTTGCACATAAAATATTAGAATTTTTTTCCCCATTTTAAATATCCCTAAAAAACTTATTTTACAATGTTGTGAGAAGTCACTAAACATTTGTAGTAAATAGTCTTTAATATTGATTTTTTTTATTTTGTTTAGAACTTAAAGAGATTTGAGACATTGTACTTGCACTAAAACCTCTCTGAAACAACCACCCTGTGTTGTTTTGACATGAAAAATAGTCATAGAGGGGGCTATTCAGCATTTCACCTTCCAAATGTTTTCAATTTAGAAATTAGTGTTGTAATTTTATTGTTTCTGAATAATCTTGATCAGTGATGCCGCTAGGCCTACTAATCTGGTCACCAAAATATGGGTCCTTTGGCAATTATTCTGGGTCCTTTAAAAAATGATGGCAAATATTTTAATTTTTAAATTCAAATATATCATATATCCTCTCAAAATGTGTTTCTAAAATTATTCTAAGTGTGTCAAATAAATAATAATAATGTTTTATTAGCAGTATTTATAAAATAAACATTTATTTTATTATTAATGTTTGAAAAATAATGTTTGTGTATAAAAAGCAAAATAAATTAAAAATATTAACAGATAAAAAGAGATTACAGAAAAGAAAATTACATTAAAACGACGTATACTAATGATACTGCTAATTTTTTTTCTTTGGATGTTAACTAATAATAATGGACATTAATTTTAATTGATTAAAAATACAAAATTTTATATTTGGTAACAAAATTTTAGTGAACCGAATTTGCATTTCGTAGATGCCATGATTCTGCGAATTTTGTAGTCACTCTTCCAGAAATGTGCATTAATTACATGCAACAGTGTGGATCCTGCATGGATCAAAGGCATGCCAACCGAATTTCTGAATAAAGCACAATAACACGGAACAAATCTAGGAAAATTGGAATGGCCTGCAAAGTTACGTAAAGTTTCTCCATATGCACAATGTTTCGGAAAGTGGTTATACAGCTGACACATCTGCATATCAGCTCTATCACAAGCCATAGAACTAGATCAAGAAGCTTCTGTTCGAGATTGTGAAAACTGGGAATATTTTTCAAAGTTGCGGGCTCTTGTATTTCTGTTGCATGGCATTTGTTGGAAATGTTTTTGCAAAAATTGGGAACAGTTTTTCGCAACCCAGGTCTTGCAAGGACTTTCTTCTTTGTGTTCTACCACCAAGCCCTTATTGGGAATTGTGGGAATTTTTTTTAACCAAAACCAGGAATGTCCTAGTTTGCATGTCCTAGTTTTTGCACAAATTTTTCCTTTTTTTCTTCATGGCCCAACATAGTTTTAGAATTGAGTATCCTTTTTCATATTTTTTTTTTTTTGTATTTTATGCACATGTCGGCGATGAATGAAATTTAGGAACTGAATCATCTAAAATATCTACGACATAGTTTTAGAAATTTGAGCATCTCTTTTTTTTTTTTTTTTTCGATGCACACGTCGGCGATGAATGAAATTTAGGAACAGAATCATTTAAAATATCTGCAACATTTTTAAAATTTTGAGCATCCTTTTTCATTTTTTCTTGTATTTGATGCACACGTCGGTGATGAATGAAATTTAAGAACAGAATCATTTAAAATATCTAAGATTGAAAATAAGGAGAAAAATTCCTTGTTTGTTGCTGAAATTTTAAATGAAGTTTTAAATACAAAGTGATAAAATGCATTTTTGCCTTCTATTTTCTGATCACTCAAAGCAAATGGACTAACTCTCATCATTTAGGATTCACTCCTGATTTTCTACCCATTCACTCACTCTTCTCATAATATTCTATTCTTCCTGATTTGAATGTTTTTTTTTAACGTTCTCATAGCAAATTTAGTATGGATGTGATTTTCTTTATTTCCATAAATTATGTTTCTGTATTCAGTGTGCTTGTTTTTATTTTTGTATTAAAATGCCATCAAAAACAGAGAGGTGAATTTCAAAAACTCTTATACTGAAACATACCTTTAGCATTGGATATATAAAGGAAAGTTTTTTGTACTGTTCATGGTATTGTGATTCAAAATTTTTCATGATAATAAAAATGATATAATTAAACTCTTTATCTGTAGTTCAAATTTATATGCATAAAGAAAGAAATAGTGCCAGAGTAAAGTCAGAAATAGTGCCACTGCACATAGTTCTGAAAACGTCGATAATTAAAATGTCATTGGCATTTTAAGAAGCAAAAACGCTTTCTCGCATTTAGATTTTGAAGGTTGGTGAGAGTGAAAAGTTTTGCTTATTAAGAGAATTGGTATTTTGCCATTTAAAATTTTCTTTGAGGAAAACTAGTTTTAAAAGAGGTGGCTGTTAAGAGAGGTTTCACTGTAGTTTTATGTGAACTGTACTTATGAATTGAAAGTATTTGCATTTCTTAATTTTCTGCATGATCCTTAACCCTTTCTCAGGTAAGGAACCAGAACATCCTGCCAAAACCAGAAAGTTCATATCCTGATAGCGAATAGATGTTTAGATCTATTTAGCCTATTTTATCATATATAGAAATAATATATCACTTATGTTTGTATCTTTGAGTTTATCTTATGCAAGATGTATGTGCAGCTCTTATTTTTTACTATTCACATGTATATTATTATTAAATAAATACATTTAAATGCTTTTTTTATTATTGTGTTAAATGCATGAAAAAATTTAAAAAATAGATCTGCAATTTTCAAAAATGGATATACTCATTCATCAGAGTAAAATAAAATTAAAACAGTCTCATAGTAGAAAAATGTGACAAAATGCTAAATATGAAGTGATCAAAAATGTTTCTATCTGCATGCCCAATAGAGTGCAACAATGACAAAAAATGTTTCAAAATCAAAATCCTTGGAGCAGGGCCCCCACAATGGGGGTGTCAGTTGGGACCATAGTACTGGGGCCCAGCAAACGATAGGGGCCCGTGAAGGTACCCGGAGAAAATATTTTTTACAGTATTATTTGTGCATATGAATTTATAATAAAAAAAATTTATGATACAATATAGCATATTTTGTGCAATTATAAAATTACAAGTATAGAATAAATAGAAAGCAAACACAAGTCTTTTGAAACCATAAAATAAAACCCAAAGAATTGTAGAGATTAAACATGTGATACGTGAGGGAACTTGTTCTATTTCTTTGATATCCCACATTTGTTCATCAACACAACAATAAATACTTCCTGTAAATTGCCCAATTTTGAAGGGAGGGGAAAAACCTTTACGAGGCATCAGCTTCCAACAAAAAGCCCTCTCCCAAGGCAGTAAAAATAATTGTTTGTTATTTAGCTTCTGAAATTTGCAAGCATTGAACTGATAAAATAAATGCCTTTACAAAAAAAAAAAAAATTCGCAGAGAGTGAGCACTGCATCATTGTCATCTCTTTGTCTAGAGGGGTCTTTTTCACTCCCGGAGTGTCCAGTCTACCGACTCTCTTTTGCAGTTCTGGAGGACATTCAGCTTTTCAGCTCTAAGTTCTGAAGTAGATGCCTGAAAGCAAAGTGTTGTATATCATCCTGGAGGCCGAGGGATGATCCTTGAAAGATCTTTTATCTAACAGAATATTCCTAAGCGCGGTTCATGTGAGTAGTAGGTCCTCCGGAAACCAAGTTGTTCAGTTTGCGTTGATGATGTCAGTATAAGGGAATGTATTCTTCAATTAATAATTTGTAATTAAGATAATTTAGCACAGGGTATTAAGGTATGTTTAATTTAATTTTTATATATTTTTTTCAATATTATTTTTAATTGCTGTAAAGTCTTGATCTTAGAATGAACTTTATTTTATCAGGATTTTATATAGTTTTATAAAATTATTTTTGTAAAATAGTTGTATATTTAAAATTTGTATAAAACTTTTGGATTGATTTACTTATTGAAAACATCCCAAAAACGTATAATATCTGGTAAGTACTAGTAATTCAATAATATCTGGGAGTATAATATTTCTCGAGTAGATTGAAATATTTAAACAAAGTATCATCTGATTATTTTATCGCCTAAACATAATGATTTTCAGTGAGATCGGACCAAGAGAAGTCTTTTTCAAATATTTATTCCTAAAACTGAAAAGACACAAATAGATAATGTTACCAATATGTACAGAAATAGAGATTTAATATAATATTTTTTTTTTGTTGTTGTTTGTTTGTTTGTTTGTTTAAAAGCAAATTGCATCATTTATAGGATGTACCGTCGTCCAGACATTAATTTTTTAATACAGATAAAAAAATTCAAAAAAAGTTAAATATGATATTTTTTATCAATTGGGTAGATACTTTAAGTACTTTTAACCGGAAATAAACTGTAAATGTATTTAGGATTTATCACAAACCGCTTTTGAGATATTAGAAATTATACTTTTCTCACAATGAGCGTAATATCTCTCAAGAGAGTTAAACGATTTCCATGTAATTAGGTATATTTATTTTAATCGGTGTCAACTAAGGCCATTTATTTTCAGCCAATTCGCGTCATAAGGAAGTTCTAATTTTTTATTGTTTATAGATATCAAAATATATTCATTTTCTGGTAAAGTTTTATGTTAGATACATCAGATATTTTAATTATTGGCTCTGTGGATAATTTTTTCGTTCTTTGAGAAATAAATAAAACAATTAAAATTTACAGAAAAGTTTAGTTTCTTCCAAATTATCAAATAACTCATAATAGTTGTAGAAATTTTTACAGCTGATGTACTGTTGAACACAAAATTAAAAATAGTTAAGGGAGGTAGGTCTCAGATACCTGTCATACTTTAAAATTAATCATATCAGAAGATCATAGGATGCAAATAGGACTTTTTTCTTCTCCGGTTCGACATTTACATACCACTAGAACAAATCAACTCACCATTGCCCGGGTCCTAAATAAGCTACTTAACTAAAACATTTACAGATAAAACCACTCAATTTCCATATCGCCTTCAAACCGCCTCAATTTTCAACTCATTTTTTCCCTTTGTTTCGCAACTATGGAAAGCAGAAAAATAGAATAAATAAATAAAAGAAACAAAATAGAATTCTTTCTTAGGAGAGAAGACTTGGCTTAAACCACACCGTGAGTTCCAAGGTTTTGACGTTCATGAGCTCAAAAGTTCACCAGGAAGAAAAAAAAGATATGCATTTCATTAACGATACCTAAAATTTAAATTTTTATGCGTTTGTATAAAAATTCACAAAAACTAAAATAATGTAGTAATTATTTTTTTTTTCGTTAGAATGCGAAGATATACACACATATTTAAGTATCAAATAATCTAAAATATACACAATTTGATGTATTTTAAATAAATAAATATGTTTACAAATGCCGGTCGGTTAGCCGCTAGGCCATTACACAGTAAATAAATAAATATAAGGAATTGTTTGTTCTACGGGTTCTGTTCGGTTCAAACATCATTGAAAAGAACGCTATTCGATCTATCCGATGGTGTAAAAATAGAAACTTTGCGACAAAATTTTCTATCACTAAATAACCAATTTGAATGAAAATCGTGCTTCAATATAAAATAACTAAAAAACTAATACGAATAAAAGAAATTCGCTGAGTTGTATTTGTCCGTGTCCTAAAGTGCCTCTGTACTAAATTTCTTCGTTGTCCGCAGCTTAGATTTCCCGTTACACACCTTCTTATATTAAGTAAAATTAACTTTTTCATATGCCTATGATAGAGACCAGCTGATTTAGAAGATCCAAACTGCTATTACCTACTTAAAAAATCGTTTATCGCAAAAACTAGAAACTTTGCATATATGAGATTTTGATACAAAAAATTGATTACTACACAAAATCAGAGTGTCTTATCTTACTTTTGTTAAAAGATTGGCAATAGGAATAGAAGTTGATCAAATAATGATATTGGAAGATATTTTGAATAAATCTTTTTTTTCTTACTTTATTGATGAATATATATTTAATTTTTCGTTTCATTAAGTGATTGTTATTTCTGCTGTGTTTTACTATTTTGTAACTAGAGAATGCAACTTTAAATTAATTAAAAAGATAAAGCAAAAATTATTTTACTAAAGTTAGGTTTGCCGAAAATGTTTTGGATATCGGGGGTGGGGGTAATCACTCCCTTAATTCACATGGGGCCCACGGCACTACCTGGTACCCTGTCCCATAATTTGATGTGGGGGGCCTGCCCTGGAGGAGGGTCTTGAAAGTTGCCATTTGGATTAAAACTAGTGTGCAGATAATTTTAAATAAGAAAAAATATTTATATATTGCACACATGGCGAGTAATGTCACTACACAAAAAAAACTGTATATAACTTAAAGCTATATTTTTTTGTACATTTTTTCTTCTACTAATTTCTCATCATTTAGCAATAACTACAGCTTAGGTTACCAACTGATGAGGCATGGAGCACCTGCAAATAAGGTGCGAGTCACGTTACCAAATTAACGAGGAAAGTAAATATTACTTCAATAACTGTTTAAAAATGTTATATCCATTTGATACTTTTTTTTTTAATTTTTCTCTTTCTAAAAAAATTTCCAAAACACTCTTTTATAAGCAACAAAAATGAGATAATTTAACGTTTTATATTTTATTTCAACTATACAGAAGTAATTTTTTTTTTTAAAGAATCAACCTTAAAATATATAACACGGAATAAACGTTTCTCTAAAATAACTATGAAGTTCACATTATATTGTGAATATCACTAAAATTTGAAAGAGTCCTCAGTTTAAGCTGTAACAATTGACAAATCCAACATCATTACCAACTGCTAAGAGCCCCCAGTTTTCAAAATCCCTGCTGACAGATATGGTCGTCACTTCTGATTGTGTTGAAAGGGCAGCACAGCAGAATTCTTCTGTCACTGACCATACAAAGGCACCATTTGAATGGGCTACCACTAAGAAAGGCTCCAAGTAAGCAGCTTTTATGATTCTAGAAATGTAAAAGTCAATTAAATGTGTGCATTTATACATTCTTAAATTTTTATTTCATTTTTTTTTTCACTTATAAAAATAACATCTCAAAAATTATAATTAAAGTGACCCTAACACTGAACATACATGACTCACTGATTTCACTAAACCATTCAGGCTGATTATAATTAGAGTGACCCTAACACTGAACATATCACAATGAAACCAGATATTCATATCCATGCTAAAAATTTGAATTGTGTAAATCTTCGATACTCCGATGCAAGAACATAAAAGTGAAATTGTATAAAATATGTATATTTTGATGTATTTAAAAAAAATATATGAAACAAATGTCGATATTCAGTTCAAAGCTCATTGAAACAAGCATCTTCAATTTCTTCAATGGTATCGACTGACTCTGTGATATAATCAAAAATATTTTCACCACTCACCAAAAAAGTAATGGAGATGGTAATTCACTCACCACACACCATTTGCTAAAGAACCAATGAGTGTGAAAATCGCTCAACATTGTTCTTCAACATGAAATAAGTACAAAACTTAAAAAATTATTTTTAATTCAAATGTAAAAAAAAAATGGCTCCAAGGTATTTTAGAACTTCAACTATTACTGTGCCAAATTTCTTACCTATGGGTGACTTAGATTTTCTGTTACATGACCAACATACAAACGAATGAACACATATTTTTTACTAAACAAGACACAATTTTTTCCCCCCAAAGAAACAAAGTTGATAGGTTATGAAATAATCTTTAAGTAAAATATTAGGATGCTAAGAAACTCACTTGATTGCTCCATTTTCACTTTTAGAGGGTAGTGTCGTGTATGTCATGGCACTTTGGCAGAATCCAGTGGCTAGATTAGCTGCAAGTAGCTGACACACTTGGAAATCCTTTGTACCTTCACAAGTAGTCAAGAAATAAATCAAGCCCTAAATTATAAAACTTATAATTATTTTACATTTCACATGAAAAAATTATTTTTCAAGCATTTTATTAATGAAGTGATCCAAATAACAAAACGATTTGGGCACTCAGTAATACAGCTATTTCATGAGTATTAATTAGAAAAGGGAAACAGTCATGAGAGAAATAAAATTCTAAAAAAATGTAGCAGTTTTAATTGTTGAAAGAATGAATAGAAAACATTTCAAACTCTTGACACAAAGGACCCACTACGATACTATATTTATCTATAAAACCTCAGGTCCGTGATGTCACCTTTTTGAACACTAAACCTACTCATGTGCTGCAGCAATTTACATCACATTTAAATATTTACTTTTAAAATAATTTCAAGTAAACTAGTTAGGGTAAAATAACAACAACAACAACAAAAAAAAAAAAATAGCCAGAGTAAATCAGTCATTAAAAATGTTACAATACATATAACAACTGTTTCTGAGAATACGGATTCTATGTTCTTCCTTGATAGAAGCAGGCATATGAGAATTAGGTGACTACAATGGTCTAGGGTGTTAGGAGTCTTCATCAGGTCAGAAGCAATGTGTACTAATAAAAAAATTAAATATAAGACTATTAGAAGGGGAACAACAAAACAGGTGCATTAGAAATTGAAACCATTGCTAGAGATGTCACCTCATGTTAAAAAGAAGTTCTGCTCAAGTCTTAGGACGAGTCGGATGGTCTAGGTTTTCAACACACTATTAGCACCGGCCACTTAAACTGCTACTCGTGTCCTAGGGTGAGTCGAGTGGTCTGGATTTTTGACACACTATTAGCAGAGCTGTAGATTAGCACTCACCACACACCAGTTGATTAGTAATTTTTCAAAAATGGGTGGTAAAAAAATGTGCAACACTCAATAAAATTGGTGAGTATATTATTTTGTACCTGGTTAAATATGACAACACGAAATATATAGTCGGTTTTAAATTGCATAATTTGCTAGTCGCTATTTTATGCAAAATGTGCATACATGCCAATAAAATTCATTCTCTGAAGATGCCAATAGACATTTCTTACAAGCCAGCACTTTTAAAATCATCATTCAAGTCTTTTCCTCAGCTATGAACAACAAGCTTAGATTTAGTTCTATCTGAAGGAAAATACTAAGCACTGTTATGTCATTGTATCATCTGAGAAAAGGGGCATATTTATACATTGCAGTCGTTTGTTTTTTCTATTCAAGAAAACAGAAGGCCAACAGTGTTTACATTTGTCTTTTGCATATCTGCTAAACCACACTTTTTTATTTTGATTTTTTATCTGATCTACACATTTTAAATGTAAAGTTTTACATCTATAAGCACAATTTTAGTTGTTAAATTTTTCTTTGTGATTGGTTTTTGCAATTCATCAACTCGATAACGTAGGGTGAACATTTCAATTTTTTACAATGACTTTTTACTTGAAATAATTTTCATATAACCCAGGTCGGGATAAGATATCCAGAAATAATGATATTTTTTCTCACTAGATGTCACCACCAAAAAACAGTAGTGCAAGTTTCTAGTTTCGTTTTAACACTAGAACGACGGAAGCGGTCATTTTGACCGCTGCCGTCGTTCTAGGAAGATCGTTGATTTGTTCTCTTATTATAAAATCTAGAAGAATTTTCTTCTGTGTTTTCATATAACTTTTGGCTGGGATTAGCCGTTTTGGATAAATCGTTTCTCAAAGTAGTTATGCGGTCAAACTGGCAGCTTCTGTCGTTCTAGTGTTAATGCTGCCATCTATGAACAGTATATCGAAGTGCAATTTAAATAATATGTAAATTATTACAAAAAACAACAACAAGATTCCCTTTCACGAGATACCGACACAAAAATAAAGTCTTGTGAACAGTTCTTAACAAACGATGGATTTAATTTTAAATCAATCTATAGTATGTTCATAAGTTTAGGTGGTGACATCTAATGATAAAATATCTTACTATTCCAGACTTCCAACATCGATTCTGTTTTGATGCTGCCATCTTTGAGCAGTTTTACAAATTAAAATCAAAATTAGGAATAATAAGATTCTTTCGCACTAGATGTCACCACCAAACTACCGAGTTGGCAATGATGCCTTATAGATGTATAACAGTTTTGGAGGTGACATCTAGAGTGAAAGAAAATATTATTCAGTTATCTGAAACTCATTAGGTTTTAGTATATTTATCTATGAGCAGTTTTTTGAAGTGCAATTTATGTTATATGAAAATTATTACATGTAAAAAAATATTATACAGAAAAATAAGGAATGCATACAGACAGTTATGCATTTCCAATGAAAGGTCCATCTCACTAAAAGTTTCTAAACAGACCACATAAACATTTTTGTCCAACTCAGAACAGTTTTCTTTTCACAAAATATAGCTAATGTTTCAAATTGAACCTTATGTCTACAATTTAATTTTTATGTCTACAAATCTAACGTTTGATTCCGGTCAATTAGATTCAACCACAGTAAAGCCAAAAACTCAGAACATAAGTATTTTTTGCCACATACATACAGTAAAAAATTCATTTTAACTCCTAATGTCATTGTTTTTCAGAAAATTGTAATTTAGGAAGAAAGAATTGCAAGTGAATGACTTTTTTATATATGTGTGTGTATAAAAAATATTAATGGTCCGATGGAACCTAAATGGTTTTGCATGAATTAACATTTTGTAAAATAAAACTCCAGTAAAGTTTAACAAGTTTGTTCGATTTTTTCAGACTCAATCATTAATTTCATTTACAGACTTTAAAGCACTATAAATTACTTGCTGTTTATAGCTAACTAGCACTATTAGTTTTTGTCCAGATTTCATTTAGATACTGTGACCATAGACTTCACGTCAAAATATATTACTAACTAGCTTGACAATATATAAATTAAACTTATACAATATATCTAAGATTTTAAATTCAAGTTAATCTATAAACTTACCTGGCAGCATATAAATATGCACTTGAATATGTATATTTCCATCTATTTTGTTTAAACCTCATCAATCATTACACATCTTTAGAATCCCCAAGTTCATTTAACCTCCTAAGTTTTTAAAAACAAAACAAAATATCTCATGCTTGTTCACCATTATTTTACCCAGAAGTAAGTAAGTACAACGATCTACAACACTCGGGACATTTTAAAAATTACAACTTTTCCACCCATTGTAAAATCCAGGTTACGGTAAATTATTGAAATTATAACCACTATACTTCAAATACTAAGAGCTCAATCCATGTATATACACTTGAAGAGTTTTCAAAGAGCTACAAATTCTTGCTTCTTGTTCATAATCAAAATTTTTAGTTTTCGAGATAAAAGTATTTGACAAGACAATTTTTCGAAAACTATAAAAACTTTTTAAAAAATAAATCTAGGAACTAGATTTTCTAATACACATTTTTGTAACTAACTATTTATATCTATCTATTATAGTTTCGAAGATATCTTGAGTGAAAGTAAGAAAAATAAAATGGTAAAACACTCACTTGAACAGATATTTCAAAAGTTCAAAATATTAAAATTATTTTTATATATTCATAATCTGTACCCTATTTTTGACAAAATAGAAAAATTGTCTATATTTTTATCTATTAGATTCAGAGATATAAGTATCCAAGAGTTTACATTTTAGGTAATACTCTGATTTCCACCACAGCTATACATACCCCAAGTATAGATGTTATTCATAACAAGAAATAAAATCTACTACTCACTTTTTCCACAGTAGCCCAGAAGCAGTTTTTGATGGGCAGGTAATCATGGGGATGCAGAGATACAGCAGTTACGAGTCTTGCTTCCAGTATGTGCCTTTGTAATGGAATAAAAATTACATGTTAGTCATGCAAGAATAGTTAACTACCTGACAGTTAAACAGCCATCTTTAATAAAATAAATCAACAATGTGTTTCATCTCCAAACAGGGGGTACTGGCTTCAAATTGTACCCCCACTACTGAAATCAGGATTAGTAGAGAGTAGGAAAATGAACACAAAAGATTAAATTAAACTTTGAATTTTGTGATTGTTTATAATTATAATTGTTTTGTGTCTATTAACTACACAGAACATCTAAAAAATCATACATTTAATGAATACATTTAAAAGTTGCTTATTTTATTTTTGTCATTTTGGTTTCAAAATATTTTTACTTGATACATTTTAGACAGATTTCATGCAATATAAACACTACATTTTACCGGAGTTGTAAATTTAAAAATGGCTTCCATACCATATATACAGCATAGAGTCATTGACTCCCATCAATGCATTTGGCAGCTTGTCAATCTTGCAGAGGCTGCACAGAAAGCTGTTGGTGGACCCCAAAATGGCCGTCATTAACCGCGGATTTTCTTTCAAGCTGAGGAAGGCATGCAAAGAAACTTCGTGGTTGCTCTTGTTTTGAGCCGTAGCGAACATCAATCCATCCAGACCACATAGCAACACTAGATCTTTGGAATGGCTGTTAAATTGAAAGTGAAAATTTAACACACAAGTTAAAGGTTCTTTTTTCATTTAAAAATAAACCACTTTTTAAGAATTACTAAAAAATTAACTTTGCAAATGTAAGGGCAATTTCATTTATATTATCATACTTTCTATTAAGATAGGAGCTTTGATCGCAATGTAAATCAACAAAATAATATTTTGTAATAAAGTAGAGTAAAATCTTTGCAAATTGAATTCTACTCAATAATTTAACATTTTGCAGTTTCAAAAATTAGTGTGCACTGCAGCTAAATATATATGGAAAAGAAATCTGAAAATAAACTAGATTCACAAACAGCTTGCAAAGGAGTGCAATGTGTGTTAGCATACAATCTCAAAACACACAACTATTCTTTCAGTTCTATTAACTTGATGCACCAATTCCTGCAATACAACTACATTTTAGCTATGCGTCATATCTAAATGACTTTATCTCATATAAAGCACTTAATCAAGCCCATTACTTGAGTACTCAGTTGGAGATTTCATTTAATTCAAAAATTTCATTACACTGCTACTTGGTAATTTAAACTTCTTGGGTTTTAGCAAAACTTATGTTTCAGTTCTATTAACTTGATGCACCAATTCCTGCAATACAACTCCATTTTAGCTATGAGTCATATTTAAATGACTTTATCTCATATAGCACTTAATCAAGCACATTACTCCATTACTTGAGTACTCAGTTGGAGATTTCATTTACTTCAAAAATTTCATTACACTGCTACTTGGTAATTTAAACTTCTTGGGTTTTAGCAAAACTTATGCTTCAGTTCTATTAACTTGATGCACCAATTCCTGCAATACAACTCCATTTTAGCTATGAGTCATATCTAAATGACTTTATCTCATATAAAGCACTCAATCAAGCACATTACTCCATTACTTGAGTACTCAGTTGGAGATTTCATTTACTTCAAAAATTTCATTACACTGCTACTTGGTAATTTAAACTTTTTGGTTTTAGCAAAACTTTGCCTACAAGGAGGGGAGGGGGGGGGGTCTAATTTTCAATGCATTTTAAAGCCAATTGATGTTAGCATACAAAAATGTCAGCACTCCAACCACAAAAAAGGAGTTTAACGATTGGCTAATCAGTTAATGTCATACGAAACGGTTAAACACTGGTGACTTTCAATGGGAATTTTCAAGGGCTTAAAAATGGTCATTTAAAATTCAGGTACTTTCCCAATTTTCAAGCACAGGTATGCACCTTGGAAATATTACTAATGAAACCATCCAATCCAGAGAATCATTTGTTGTGAAGACAACATTTTTCGAAAACTTCACTTGAAGACAATTATATCATGGATGTGCTAAGGAAAATAAATCAAATGTGCTGATACAGTATAATTTTTATTCAGATTATCCACTTTAAATAATAATAATAATAAAACAAGAAAGATCAATCGTGCATAAAGCACTGATTATGAAACATTTTCCAACTGCAAGTTTATTTAAACATCTCTAAAATGTGATACATTCAGTGGTATTATTTTTAAAATTATCGCAAAACTACATTAATTTATTATGTTTGAAATCTTAAAACTTCATCGAAAAAAATGAACTTTATTCAAATGAAGTCATTGAAATATAAGTCGCCTGGTTTAAACATGTCTAAAATGTGATACATTCAGCGGTAATATTTTAAAAATTATCACAATACTACAATAATTGATTACATTTGAAAACTTAAAACTCCAACGAGAAAAATGAATTTTATTCAAATGATGTCATTGAAATAGAAATCGCCTGGCTCTCTATGTGAAAGCTTTAAATATTTCATTCATACACTTTTATTCCATTACTTTCATTCATCACAATACTACAATAATTCACTTCATGTAAAAACTTAAAACCATGGAGGTACAAGTAATTTAACTCTATGGTTAAAACTTCATCAAAAAAATTGTCTGCTTTTCTATGTAAAAGCAATGAATGTTCATTCATATCAGCTCTAATGCAGACTCCAGAGCTAAATAATTTTGTGATAAAGAAATTCAGTAATTCTTATACAACTCATCCTACATCTTTATGTGTTTACATTCTCAATAAGTGAAAATTAGGCTTTGTTGTAGAAATAATCAAAGTTTGATGATTATTTAAACTCAAATACATTGTAATTGAGTTGTTTTAGAATGTAGATGTACATAATTTAGGCAAAAATAAAGCTGTTTTAGGATGGATACAACACTAAATATAAATTAAAATGAACTGTAAAAATCACGATTTCGACATAAGACGGATGCCATATTTTATTTTGAAGTGGGTTAAGTGATCTCTTCATATAATATGGCTGTAATTATTATTTTACTACCAAATAAATTAAACAACTAAAAAACTACCAAATAAATTTTGCTGAAATTATTTTCATATTTTTTATGGAATAATTTGAATATTTCCTAAAAGTTTCAAAGCAATTTGTGAATTTTAAATTCGCTTAAAAAATGTTTGAAAAATTAGTTTTAATAGGGTTCAATGTATTTCACTTTTTCAACCCGGGTTCAGTCCAAAACTAATTGGGTGTTATTATTCATTTATATTCCCATAAGTCCCACAAACCATCTGAATAATGTACTAAAATTTCATTTTGATAAAGTCATTTTTATGGCAGTTATCGTGCTAATGGACAGACAAGACAGACAGAATGAACAAAGTCATAAACACTTTTCAACTATGTTGTAAAGTGTTAAAAAATGGATATAAAAATAAATTTTATAAATTAATGGTATTATGTTTTTGATTAAGTTATATTAGTTACAGCTTTGGAATATGATTACGGTAATTAATGATATTTTCAATTTCTTAACTAATCTGTTTTATATTGGCAAAGATTTTTCAAATTCATATATTTTACTGTGTGTTTAATGCATTGCTGCAGCATGATAGGCATGGCATGAATATATCTTTTGCTTCTATTTTAGCACTTTCATTTTGACATAGGTTGATCAAACTTCATATTTTTCATAAATTGGTTTACAAGCAGAGAAAGTATGGTCTATTCTTTAGATTTGCTTATACTGATAATTTTGTATAGTGACAGACATGTATAAACAGACTCTTATATTTCATTTTTAGGATAATTAAATTACATATCTTAAAAAAATATTTTGATGATATATATTTTTTTTTCTATCATTTAGAACACTACTAGAATTTGCACATTTTAAATCATGAACAATTCTTGGTGTATCTGCTAGTTCTTTATATATATTTCATTGACAATTGTGTTATTTGAATGAATGATTTAAAACAATTAATTATTTTGAATTGAAATCATTTTAAACAATTTCATTAGAGGCAGTAGTGACTTGAAAAAACTTAAAAATTCATGTAGATTGTGCATTTGTGTTAAATATCCTTTAACTTTAGTTAGAATGGATTCATGGTAGGTTCTGAAAGTTCCAAAGATACAAGTGACTTTGTTATTCATGCGGCATATTTCATGTATACAGTTTTTGGAATCTAAGAATTTTTACTGCTTGCCATATGCTTTTAAGTAAATGCTTACCATATGCCACAGCTGGAATATAGAAAGTAGACAAACCATACTTTTCAAATTTATTAGCTAATTCTGAGGATACCTTTCAGGTGAAAGCAAAATACATAATATGAATCTAGCTGATTCATTGCCTACACAATTATTTGCACATGCAGCTTTGAAAAGTAAAACATCTGGGTCTTGTTCGTAAACAATTTACAAAACTGTAAAATTTAATCAGGTACACTTTCCCGTAAATAAAATTTCAAGCACGTTTCAAGCACTTTCAACTACCATGTAATTTTATATCAAGGATGTCAATCAACTCCTCATTATGAAGATGTATGCGTTTCTGGAAGGAAAAATAAATAGCAAACTTATGTTATTATTTATTGTTGAAGCCGTTGAGGAAATTTTTGGAAAAAAACAACAACAAAAAAAAAAAAAACTTTGTTTAGGAAATTTTCGGGAACAGCAGAACGCTACAGAAATTTCCAAAAAAAACAGAACTTCTTTGGAACATAATGCCATGGATAACACATAAAACATAATGCCATGGATCCGTGGATTCCTTTTTCAATCATTTTCAAGGACTTAATCAAGAAAATGGGAATTTTCAAGTACTTTCAAGGCTTTTAAAATAGTTATTTAAAATTTAAGAACTTTCCCAATTTTCAGACACCTGTATGCACCCTGTTTAGTTAACTTACATAAAAATAAAGATACTAAAATGGCAGCAAAAATTGTTTTACATACCATCTTTAATTCCATTGAAACAATCATTTAAACACATACAGAAATATCTAAATTTAAAGAACCTTTTGCCAAAATAAAATAAATGGCTTTAGAAATTGCAAATATCAATCATTCTTGAAATCTTTTATTCCAAGACTATAACTGATATAACTATGTGTGATACAAAAATATAATATTACTCATTTATAAAAATGGTTTTTATATCAATTTCTTTATCACAAGTATTTAAATCGGATAAATTAAAAAATAGTCTGTTGTTTAAAAACATATTTGACTTATTTCTATTGCTAAGTAACATGCTATAATTTTCTTTGAATAAAGTTTCGGGGAAAAAAAATCAACTGCATTTTTTTTGTATGTGTAGATGGTTTAAATTATTAATATCTTAACAATCTCTTATCCTAAAAACTTGAACCATGAAAGGGAGTAAATAGAAAATAACCACAATAAATTAAAATAATAATAATAATAATAATGTCAAAAAGTGTGGATTTGTATATGAAAGACTTTTACATATATAGATCAACTGTTCCACATAACACAGTAACGGGCGCGGTAGCCCATTGGTTAGCGCGCTGGAGTTGCACTCGGTAGGCCCGGGTTCGATTCCAGCCACTGCCAAAACTGCCGCCGTGTTCATGCGGAGTACGATCACGTTAAACATGTGGGTTCGAAAGTCCTTCCGAGAGGTTGGTGGTAGGGGAAGGAGGGTACGGTCCCTGTGGATGCCTCCCCCACTGGGTTCCGGTCTAAATTGGGTGGCACTTCCCGACCGTCCAAACAGTTACCTTACACCTTTCTGGTAGGTCGGACGGTCTGGGTTTCAACATCAACATAACACAGTAACATTACAATAATACATGGTATACATCCAATGAATTATCTTGAATAGTTCTAAAATACCTTTCTTCCAACCAGTGTGTATTCTCCATGAGTTTAATGATTTTGGCATCCTTTTCAAACAAAAGAAACTGCAAACAGCAGTTCTGGCCATTGTTGAGTAACATCACGATGACTAAATTATTATCATCCATCGAAATACACATCTTGTCCAAATAGAACATCTGTGAATAAAGGGGTTTTATTAAAATAAGAATGAAATTGACATTTATTTTTGTGAGGGATTTTAAATTTATATTTTATTTTATTTTGCTACATATATTCAGTTCATTCACTAACATTTATTTATTTTTTCCTACTATTGTAGAGAGATTGTGTAAATGCTTTGTAAGTAACAGTAACCAAACATAGGACCCCATTAGAGGCTATCCTGAGACCATGAGGTATTAAAAAATTAATTTTTCGACATAGAACACTAAACCTTTTGAACAAACTGAGCAAATCGCTTAAATTTGGTATAATTATTTAAAGGGATAAATGTTTTGTTTTGTTTTTTTCAAAACTTGAAATTTTTTTTAAATAAATAAATTAATTATATTTTGTTGCAAAAATACATAGTTTATATATATATATATATATATATCTTTTTATTTAAAATTGAATGACATTTACTAATTGTAATGATATTAATTGTTGACAATATTACATTGATCCCAGCACTCAACAAACTAATAAAGGTGGCTGAACTCTATTCAGTTGCAAATACATTCTTTTCTGATTGTTGTTAATACTCGGATATTAAAGCTGTTGGAAGAAAGACAATGCTTCTGTAGTATGGCTCGGTACACAATCTTAGTGCACTCTATATCACTGAATGTCAGATGACAAGGTAGCTGAAGTTCAATAAATTGTTACACCCAAGCATTTGTCCCCTATCAATTCATCCACAAAGTACCACAGCTTTTGCACATACACTTCAATAAGCCTATAAAATAAAAAATCAATGCAAAAGAGTGGAGTAGGTATGTAACTACTAAATTAAAGACAACCAATCATAAGTTTTAAAAATCATTTAATAAAACCACCTTTCTTGACGTACAAAAGATTACAAAGCCAAAGCGCTTTCGGGCATTACCATGCCCTTCATCAGTGACGGGATATATAAAAGAAAAAATTATTAAATCTAACTACTACTACTCTACTCAGCAACATGCCACTAGCTCCAGGTTAGTTACTTAACATGATCCACAGTTTCTGAAAAATGAAATGTGTTACTTCGTGACATAGATGCAAGTGTAATAAATTGTCCTTTTTAGCTATTTATAGCACATGCTAAATCAGTTGTTGTGATAACAACCCAAGCAATGAATATAATGATAGTGATGAAGAGGATTAATTTCAGTATCATCCTATATTTTTCTACAAAGCTATAAATTAGACGTTTTTATATTCTGTAGAAAATAGCCATTTAGAAATTCATTTAGGAGATGGTTCAATTATGTTGTATTTTGGATATGCTATTCAACAATGGTTTGAGATGGAAATCATTTCAAAAGCTTCTGAAGCAATTTCGCCCAGGTCTAAATCCCCTGGACTATTAGTTATCAGAAGTTGTTGGAAGTAGCAGTTACATTTAGACCTGTAAAAGACTAGTTAGACCTGTAAAAGAAGCCAGCTAAATTCTCATTAGGTTTTTAAACAGGTAATATTTACTTAAGGTTATACGTGAATGCTATTTCAGTCCATTCTCTGCAAGTATATTCTAGGTGCAGGTATTTTTGATAACTTTTTACATGCAACAAATATGTTTCTTTTTAATATTGTAAAATCAATGTTTGTTTATTTGACTGGGTTATTTACACTCCAGTTCAAGTTTTATATTATCTTATATGGATTTGTAGGGACAGTTTGCAAACTGATTATAGTAGAATCCCATTTATTCAAATTAAATGAGACCTGGTGTGATCTAGATAAATGAAAATCTGAATGAAAAATCTGCTAAGAAATACAATAATTACCTATAAACAGAATTTATAATAATAAAAGGAAGAATCTGTCTGTTTGTTTGTCCTCAATGTCTACCACACTTACAGGTCTGAGGTTTTTCATACACTAGCATTTATACCTAAACTAATGCACTTCGAAGGCTTTTTTCCTAATTTTAAATTACATTTTTTAACGAATTTTTTAAAATCTAAAAGCAACTAATCTCAAGCTACCAATACCATATAACAGGTACCATTATGATCTAACAGCTACCATTACGATCTAACAGCTACCCATATGGTCTAACAGCCACCATCATTATCTACTGGCACTTAGAAGTTTTAATTTTATTTTTTTGCTTTACCAACAATACGCATGGAAATTTGGAGACAATTTAGGATTTGAAGAACATTGTTGCCTGTAGATGTATTATTTAAAGTAGTAGGTGTTTAAGTATAACCTGTGCAACACTAGGCAATTTGTTCTAGTAATAAATATTACTATAAATCATATTTGCAGAAATAATTTTTATTTGAAGGATGTAACACTCCCGTTACTGTGTTACAGGTAATAATTCTGTTCTCGTTCTTGCAAGGCCTACTTGAGTTAATTGATTTTTTCTGTGTACCATTCGGCAGTCTTTGTTATGCTAACGATAAAAAAGATCAAAATGCAGTAAGGCTAACTAAGTATTGATCTTTTTGACTGAATTACATTTAGGTGTTAGCAATGCTGACTGAAATTATTTAGTAGTATATATATTTTTTAAAGAAATCAGCTTCGTAGCTGTTTGGAATGGGCTTAGTTCGTAATAGCTCTGTATGAGATCTGTCTGAAATTCCGCTCAGCTATGTTTGTAGTTTGTGATAATTTGTTTGCAGATTAGAAGGTGCTGTTAAAACTATGGTTGAGCCATAAAATGTTAGTTTGTACCTTTGAGGGTGAGTAATTGCACTTGGCTGAAGTTTTGTTATAATTATGTGGTCCATGTTTTGGGTCCCTGTAGTTTGGTTTACGAAGTGGCAATCACAGTAGCTATAATGAATCGACCAGCGATGCAGAGTGCCAGTGTCTTGTTTCTTTGAGCTAGCATTTAGACCCAATTTATTAACACTTGTTGTGCTATGGTGTCCGACCTCCTAGTGTTTCCTAGGACTGAACTTCTTCATCTGCATTGTGCCAGCTAGCTGATGGATTCATTGAATTAATTGTAATCAACCTTTTAACTGTATATATATTGTTCATTTTAAGCCACACTTCTTGTTATAATATCCTTCTGGTCAAAGATAGTTATGTTGTTTGAAAAGTGTCACTTTTGTATCTATTAAACTGAATCTACTATGTTATGTAATATATAAATAAATGATGTTTTAAAGTAATCTTCTGATTCTCATCCCTGTTATTGTCTATGGGCATGGCAATGAAAATTTAAAAATTACATAATAAGTTTAAGTATAAAAATATTTGTAAAATTTTCGGCCATTTTTGAGTTAATTATTACCAATTATTTTACTGAAGTTTAAAATTTACATACCCCCCCCCCCCCAAGAATTTTAATCTGAATTATCTGTATAAGCAGGAATATATTGTATACTTACATCTTCAACTTGATGGTAGAAAATCTTCGCCCATTTTTTGTTTCTTTCTTGCCGCCACACATGAACCTGAGTTTTATGTTGCAGAAATGCATATTTGACATTACTGAATAAAACTATTTCTGCATCGATAACTGGCTCATTAGATGCACCCTGAAAAACCAATTATAGTAGAAATAGAATTATATGAATATTACTGAATATAATAACATTAGACATGATGAGTGAACATTATTAACTAAATTCCAGTAACATGCAAACAAACAACTTTAAACCACTATTGAATGAGATTGGAATTAAGAAGGACCTAATTAAATAACTGACAAAAAAAAAAACTGTTTTGGAAGCTATATTAGCTAATATATAGCTTATCACTGCTTAAGACTCCATTTTCAGAACCAACTTCCTTCTTTGGTGGGGAAGGGACCCTTTATCTGTCTGTGTTAATAGGTTTAGCATTGTTTTTTCCAATGACTGATACTACCCATTAGTCAATTTTTAAGTTGTGCATTCTAGTTCTGTTTCAATTGCCTCGTTACAGGTTGTTCTTAACAGTTGCAAAGGGAGAATACTGTTCTTTTGGCCTGAAGAAGGAGGTTTATAATGCCCTCGAAACAACTGTTGTCATTTAACTGACATACACCTGTTTTCTTCAAGGAAATTTTGTAAGCTATTTAAAAAAAAAATTGCTAATTTTGTGGAGTGTTGTGCATTATTAAACTAGACATTTTTTACAAGGGCGCAGTAGCCCAGTGGTCAGCGAGCGGGAATTGCACTCGGTAGACCCGGGTTCAATTCCCTCCGCTGCAAAAATAAAAAAAAATACTGCCGCCGTGTTCATGCGGAGTACGATCACATTAAACATGTGGGTCCGCAAAAACCTCAGGGGTGCGGAACTAAACCTGTAAACTGAGAGGTAGGCCAGGTCCGCACTGCTGTCTCCTAGACATTTTTACAAGTTACTCACCAATTGGCATGTGGCAAGAGCAGCTCTCTACAACCATGCATACTGGCATGAAAAAAGTTTACTTTATCATGTCAATCATTAACTTAATTAAAATGGTATGTTACTTACATGTAAGCAGCAAGTAAAATTCAAAGTGGATTCTGTCTCAGCTTCGCATTCATCAGTATAAATATTCTCCTGGATATTTTCTCCACTCATGTATGGAACTTGCTTGAGTTTTCCCAATTCTTGTGCATCTTCCTCTAGAAGAGATGTATCCATAGCTAAAGTGTCGTGGAAATGAGAGATCGCAGCCACTGATGCCACTTGGCTCTGTTCAGGTGTCGAAGGAGGCTCGTCTCTCATTTGGCACTCTCTCAGGTTTGACTTTGAATCACCTTCAAACTCAAATTGATCTCTGGACGATTTCAATGCAGATACAATCTTATTCACAACAGGAGATGCTAATTTTGACTGAGATGAAACATTTAATAAATCAATTTTCTCCTCAAAATGCTTAAAACTTTGAGATAACGATGATGTCTCAAGAAATTCTTCTGTGTCTTTGGAGAAATAAAGTCCCAGGCCTTCTGTTTCAGGAATAACCAGAATCTCAGAATCAAATGTTATAGTGTCAGGGTCGGTATTGATGTTTAATTTAGTTTCGACTATCTCTTCAGGGTTAGATGCAAAATTCAGATTTAAAATGTTCTCACATACTTTAGCTATTAATCCATCCACGGCTTCAGTAACTTGCGGCAATATGTTATTATGTAAATTACTTTCTGGGCATTTAACTTCAGATAAAATATTTTGTGAGTCAGTAAAAGAGTCAAACTGTGAACAAAGAACAATACTGGTATCAAAATTAAGATCTTCATTGGTAATTGCATTGTCACTCTCCAAAGCTTTATCAAAAGGAAAAGGTGTGTTGCTCTTTACTCTTGCATATTCTTTATCAGATGCAAATTTTTTATTTCTATGCAATTTACCGTTTTCTAAGGTAGAAGATAATACAGACTCGTCCAAAAATGTTGATTCTTGTTTAAAATTTGACACAGTATTATCATCAGGTAGTAGTCTTTTTTTTTTCAGAACAACCTCGTGGGTTGCTTGCTGAGAGGAAAATTCATTGCCATCATCGCTTACATTGCGAAAGATGTCACTCTTGGATTCCGTCTGCTTGCCAGGACTTCCATAATGGGCATCTAAGACAGAAGACAAACCACTTCCAAGAATAAATTTTAATGGGGAAGAATAAAATGCGTTTTTCAAAACTTCATTTTTAACTGGCTTATCCAGTTTGGGATTATTTTCTTTAGGATCAGTAACATAATTTTCAGGTATTTTGTAACTAGGTTCGGATGTATTGCGAGATGTTTCATATTTTTCTTGTAAATTATCGAGAATAATTTTTGCATTATTAGATTGACTCATATTTACATCAGTAGGGGTAGAAAATTTTGGAAAATTAAAATTACCAAAGTTATTCTGTTGAGACTCATTTGAGGAAGGATTTACTGAAGAAGGGGGTGATATTCTGAGGTCAGAAGTAATCAGTTCTATGCCCATTTCTGACTGTTTAGGACAACTTGTATTATTTATTGTTTTACAAACATTGTCTACACTTTTAATAATTCTTTCCTTATCATTACAACTATCAAGGAGTATATCAGAAGATATAAAATAGCTCATGTTACAATCTAGAGGATCCTCTGGAGATTCTGGACTTTTGTTTTTCTCACTCGTTAATACCGGGGTCTTATTTGCATCATTATGTTCTACAAATTTATCTGAATTTTCATTGTTCAATAAACTGTCTTTGATAACAGGTTTTTTTGTGGATATAGCCTCAGTGCCTAGTAATATATTTTCAGTGATTTTATCACCAACAACATGCATTTTTATATGCTCTCGGTTAAACTTATCAATTTCAATTGATTTGCCGATTTCTGTTTCAGTATCGGAATGATTTTTAGCAGTAAAATTGGGTTCACAGGTTAGCAAATCAGCTTTTTGAGCATCCAAGTTTTCCTTGTTCTTTTTTTTCAGAAATGGGTGAAACTTTTCCCTTTCAACTAAATTAGTATGCAGGGCGTCACTGTCTGCTGAACCATTTTGATTGTCATGATTTTCATCTTTTATGGCCTGATAAACAATTTTTGAATCCGTTTTTCTACATGAAGAAGCTGGTGAATTACTCAGAATCTTGCTGTTTTGTGGACTTTTTGAAGGACAACTCTTTAATTTCTAAAGAGAAAAATAATAATTTGAGAAAGTGTGAAGGAGAATAATAATAATAAATAAAACAAGTATTTTTTTTAAATGTACAGAAACAAGAAGTATGGAAGCTGCTGAAGAATATTTAGAGTGATGTCACAAAGCTTTATTTGCATGCATGGGTACAGCTAAAATCTTAGAAAGGAAGAAGAGCAGACAGTAAATATTGCTTTGATAATGGGGAGTTAATGAGAAGCCAATGAATTTATTCAGTTAATGGCAGTTTTGATCACTAACCACCCTTGGCTATTAAATCAATGAAGTGCTCAATTAATCATCCATTAACACTAGTGAACCATGTATCGCAATGACTGCATCTCAGTAATAAGATAATGATCAAGTGAACACAAGAGATAATCAGTGAACATAAGAGATAATCAGTGAACACAAGAGATAGACGGTGAACACAAAACTTGTTAAGGCAAGGATTTTAGAAATTTTCTGAAAAAAGTATACTTATACGAACCCTGTACTGACCAGCAACAATGACTGTGAAACCATGATCCACAGGTGGTGATGAATGATTAGTTTAGCATTTTTTTACTTTTATACAATGCCCTGTATAGGGCAGAAGCCACTTTATTTTAATTCTGAGTGCTTAGAATTCTTTTTACGGTGAATGGAGCTAAAACAATGCGTCATTACTAGATTTGAAGTAAATATTTCGACCAGAAAAATTCTGAAATCCTTGCCTTAAAGAGTTTTGTGCTAATCATCTCATTGCTGGATCATGCTGACGAATGGAAATGATTGCAAAACAATGGACCACGGGTGGTGGTAGATGATCAGTTAAGCCCTTTTTAGCTTTCATGCATCTTCCACTATAAGGTAGAAGTTCCTTTACTATGCCTCCTTCAGCAGCTAACACTTCACCTATTCATGTGTATACATCTCAATGTATTTCCTTAGATTTTGGCCTGAGACATATTTTTAAATGGTCATTTTTAGTTGGCAATGTTTCTACTCCCATCATAGGTGCAGATTTTTTATACAATTTTAATTTGATACCGGATCTGTCTAAACAAAAATTGATTAATTCAGAAACTAAAATAAGTTCTCATTGTACATTTAGTGTAAGTGACATCCATTCAATTAAAACTGTATCAGGTGACAACATTTATCATAACCTTTTAAAAGAATTTCCGGAGATAACCAGACCACCTCGTCCGGATCAAGCAGTAAAACACTCAGTAGTTCACTACATTGAAACTATTGGACCTCCCGTAACTTCTAAAGCATGGCGTCTTGCACCTGATTGTTTGGGCATTGCAATGGAGGAGTTTCCAAGTATGATTGAACTTGGTCACATGCGTCCTTCCAAAAGCAATTATTCATCCCCATTACATATGGTACCTAAAAAGGAAAGTACTGAATGGAGACCTGCAGGTGACTATCGAGCACTGAATGCTCAAACGGTAAAGGATAATTATGGAGTACCCAACATTCTAGATTTCACTTCGAACCTCCATGGAAGCAAAATTTATTCACACATAGATCTTATCAAAATTCCTATCAATCCAGAATATGTGCATAAAACTGCATTCACAAAGTCCTTCGGATTATTTGAGAGCACTCGTATGCAGTTTGGACTCTGTAATGCAGCTGCTACTTTTCAACGATTTATTGATGAAGTAACACGTAATCTTCCGTTTGTATACGCTTTTGTCAATGATATTTTAATAGCTTCGAAATTGCCAGAAGAACATATTACCAATCTGAAAACTTAGACCTATTACCAACAGAACATACAACCTAAGAACATATTACCAACCCCTAAACTCAGACCGTATTGAACGGTTTAAACAATACGGTCTGAGTGTAAAACCATCAAAATGTAAATTTGGACTTTCATCGAGTTCTTGGGATTCAAAGTTTCAGCATCTGGTATTGTGCCACTCACAGAACGTGTAGATTGTATAAAAAAATTTCTGAAGCCAACAACTATCACACAGAAGACCTTGGATTATTTAATATCCTTGATTCCTTGGATTATTTAATATCTATCGACGTTTTGTGCCAAAAGTTGCTCACATACTAGGTCCATTAAACAAATTTTTAGAAGGTATCAAAAATAAAAAGAAGTCTAAAAATACTACACAAACTAAAGCTCAAGATTTGCTTCAATGGGAACGGGACAACCTCGACCTTTCGTTCCCGAGTCACATTGAAAAATCATTTTTAATCAACTTCACAAACTTTCTCATCCCGGAATTTTTGTAACTGCTAAGTTGATTACTGCCAGATATATTTGGCCTGGTATGAACAGATGTATTAAGAATCAAGTTAAATGTTGCATTCCTTGCCAACGATCAAAGGTGCATAAACACACCAAAACTCCGATTGGCACATTTGCTCTCCCAGACGGACGGTTCACACACATACATCTCAACATAATTGGCCCAATTCCACCATCTAATGGTAACAATTATTGTTTAACAATAATCGACCGCTTCACGAGATGGCCTGAAGTTGTACCAATTCCAGACATAAAAGCTGAAACTGTTTATAAAGCATTATTTCCTGCCTGGATTTCGCGTTTTGGAGTCCCAGTAACCTTGACAACAGATCAAGGAAGACAACTGGAATCCTCTCTTCTCCAACAACTTAATACAATGATGAGTACAAATCGCATTCGTTCTACAGCATACCACCCTATTTCAAATGGGATAATTGAAAATTTCCACAGACATCTAAAATGTGAATTAAAAGCACATGAAAATGCCAATTGGACAGACACACTTCCTATCACACTCTTAGGAATACGAACAGCTCTCAAAAATGACATCCAAGCCTCTTGTGCTGAATTGGTATATGGTAAGACATTAACTTTACCTTCAGACATGTTTTATGATTCCATACCTAAACAATCGTACGAATCAACGTGGGTGACAAATTTACGAGAAAAAATGAGAACACTCAATCCCGTAGCAACATCAAGACATGGCAAAAATTCTATTTTCATCCACCCATCTCTGGAAAGCTGCACAAATGTTTTTCTTTGCACAGATTGTACGAAACCACCTTTAGGTCAATAGTACACGGGACCTCACAAAGTGATTGAAAGAAATAAAAAATCTATAAAAATTGAACTTAAAGATAAAAAAAAAAACTGTATCTTTAGATCGAGTGAAGCCTGCATTCCTCCTAGAGTGTGAAGAGGCAGAAAAACATAAGCCTCTTATGACTTTTAATACATCAAATGAAAATTCGAAATCTGCCATCAGAACCAGGAGTGGTAGGATGGTACGATTTCCTGAAAGACTAGTACAGTACATACTGATACATGTAAGATCAATGTAGATTCGATGTGCATTCCTAAATTAATTTAATTTGTATATTTTAAACATGTATATTTGTATATATTGTATATATTGTATATTTGATATCGTCTCTCAGTACCCCTCGTTCACTGGGGGGATACTCATGTGACATTCGACGCATATTCAAGTCTTGGCCATCTGCCAAGAATCACGTACAGCGCGGCAGATACAAATTCTTGCTCTGGCTGATAAAAGAGCACCAGTTCTTCGCTGTGCCAGTCGCTGGTAAGTTGAAGTGTTGTAACTAGAACATGTTTTGTAATAAAGAAGTAGATGACGATTTGACAGTTTCGTGATCATTGATGCGAAACACTACAAAATCTTTCATCTGACAGTTGTGACTCATGGACAGGGGTGGATTTATTATGAAACTAATAAAACTAAAGCTTCAAGGCCCAAAACAAAAAGGCGACCCCTACAAATCCAGATTATGAATGTTTCACTTGCACTTATAAATAAATATATTTAATAATGCATTTATACATAAATATATTTTTCTTTTATAAATTTGCATTCCATTATTTTTTTAAATCATAATTTATACTACTAGGTATTAAATTTCCATATTATTTTAAAAAAGTATTTTTTTTCATGACTGAGGAAAATGTTTGATTTTGCTCGTAAATAATTTCTTTAGATTACCATTCCAACAGACGCCAGTGGCAATAATTCTCTGAGATACAGTCATAACAAACTGAATCAGCTTCTTAATGAAGGACATTGAAAACTATAAAGAGCGCGTAAAATAAAGCATAGGCTTATGATTTAGCTAGCTATACTTAAAATCATACTGAATGATTTGATCGCATAAAAATTCAAATAGATGACTCGAAATTAAAAGGAATTCTTAGCAAAGAATTTGCACAAAGTAACAGATTTGCTGTATTAGGGATGAGTTTTAGAGACGCCATTCTGTATTTTTTAAGAAATTAAAGAATTTTGATACTATATTCAGTGGCCAAGACTCTAAGCAACTGCTTACTTAATCCACTAAAACTGAAAGGAAAGGTACTCAATAATACATTGTATGTGTAAACGTAAAATATTGTAACAGGTTCAAAACTCCTTTTTTTTTTTAATAGATGGATGTACAAATTTTGATCCCAGAATACGAATGAACTATTTTTTTCTTCAATTATGTCTATGTATCTGCCTGTTTAGCAGGATATTTTTTGAACAAATTGAACCATTAAAATGAAATTTTGTACGATTATTTCAATGTGTTAACATAGAAGATCTATTTTCAAGATTGTACCAAAGAAAAGTCTCCAACTTTTCAAACATGCTATTCTCAAATCGTAAAATATTATAAGAAATTAACTATCTTAAAAATGCTACAAAAATATTTTTTATGATAATTTTTATTTAAAAGGGAATAGCATTTCTATAGGATGCTAACTTGCGATCTTCTCATGACATTACACTTATTTTTATTTTCTCATACATAGTATTTAGAAAGTATTGTTTTCACAAAATTTTTCGATATCAAAACTTTGATGCCAATATATGCTTTAGGAAGTTCTGAACACGTTTTGACTATTTTGACTATTTAGAATGATGTCTATCTTTCTGTCTGCGGTCGATTTCTTGTGTGCATGATAGCTGCTCATTAATTAATCAATTATTAGTAATAGATTAATGCATTTTCCCGAAAATTTATATTCGACTTATCAAAAAATCTAGAACTAGATAGAATTAGTTAAACTCGACCGAAAATTTCAAAATTTATTCCAAATTTTATATTTTCTTAACATGGCAGCGTAGGACAAAATTTGACATAATTATGCATAAAAGGGGTTATTTATAGCTCGATGATCATGAAACTTAATTATTTTAATCATTGTACTGAAAAAATAATTGCGATAAAATTTTTGTATTCGTGACACTGTTAAAGCCCTTTAAAATGAAGGGTAACATTCTATAATTAATACAAATGCAAAGATACAGATTTTTCAAATTTTTCTTGTAAAATTTGGGGGGAAAAAAATTACAAGTTGCCCCAAAATTATTCTGGTAGGAAGTCGAGTTGACAAGTATTTATGGACTTTCATGGCAGCATAGGAAATAATTTGACATAATTATGCATAAAAAAGGTTATTTAAAGCTTGCAGAATCCACTTCGAAGATAAGAGCTTGCAATTTCGTCCCAATAGCTAAACAGTAGAGTGTCAGCTGGCCAATTCGGAGATCCAGGGTTCAATTTCCAGTTGGGGCAACAATGGCGCCCGAACAAATCAACCTTGTAAGTTAGTGCAAAGATATCGGCGATATGAAAGTGACCCTAGTACGACTAGTATGGATTCAGTAGATTCTGGAAGATTGAGAGCCAATTTCAAATTGAGAGGATAATGACCACGCAGGATACTAACCTAGGTAAAAATAGTAATAGCAGGAGACTAACCTAAGGTAAAAAAAAGCAGGAGGTGGTCAATCAGATTGTCAATTGCATGCCAATTAGAGGGTGGAGAATGCAGAATCCACTTCGACGATAAGAACTTGCAATTTCGTCCCAGTAGTTCAACGGTAGATCGTCGGCTGGTCAGTTCGAAGGTTCAGGGTTCGATTCCCAGTTGGGGCAGCAAGGCTCTTTACAAGCTCAATGATCACAACACTTAATAGTTTCAATTATTGTTGTAAAAAATAGCCTCAATTTCATCAACTTTTTGTGATCGTGAAGTCATAAGCCTCCATGACATAAGATAGGGCAAGGGGAGGGCAGATGTGCCAACTTTTCAAACAGAAAAAGCAGGAGACTATTTTGTCACAAATATATTGTTTACTTATGACACTTAATATTTGTTTAAAATTCCATATGTTTCTTATAAATAAAACATTAAAATACTGTACCATTTAAGCACATTATGCTTTAAACTTATCTGAAAAAACATTCATGAACTATCTTTTGAATTAAAATAGTGTTAGTAACAAATTATAAAAAAAATAGCTTGATAACATTAATTCTTGATGTGTTTATTAAATCTGAATCTCCCCCCCCCCCAAAAAAAAAATATTGCATTAATTATCAGGGGTAGTATTGATAGAATATGAAAATTCAGAACACCAATTTTACAAAATTTCAGAACAATAAATGGTACTTACGTATTAACGCCACCGCGTTGCGCTAATGCGCCAATAAAGAGCAATCTTGTTGTTCGCACGCGCACGCAGTGATCTTTTGGATTCCTTGTTGCCTTGTTGTTTGCTGATTTTTAACGCCATTTTTTAGTGCTACGAAAATGCGTATTTGGGATTTGCCAAAAACAGAACAAGATGCAATTTTAATTTTTCAGGAGCGAAATATTTTACCAAAAAAACGAAAATGTACCAATTCCCATGACATGAAACTTTATTTTGGTAAACGTACATTTTGGAAATGTAATTTAAGACTGTGTGATCAGCAAGTGGGACTTAGAAAAGACAACTGGTTTGAGGGAAGCAGAATTCCATTTTGTTCAGCTTTGAGATTCATATACTGCTGGTGCGAGGAGTTGATGTCGATTAAATTTTGTGAAAAGCAACTTGATTTATCGGATAAAACTGTTATAGATTGGAACAATTATATGCGTGAATTATGTGTCTTGGATATGGAGAATAAACCAAACAAGAAGGTAGGTGGACCAGATTGCATTGTGGAAATTGATGAAAGTTTGTTTACTAAACGTAAAAATAATTGTGGTCGAGTATTACCCGAACAGTGGGTGTTTGGTGGTATATGTAGAGAAACAAAAGATTCGTTTGTTGTCACTGTTCCTAATAGAACTGGCTCTAATAAAATTATTGAAAACATTGGAGATGGTAGCAATTTATTCTGACAGTTGAAAAGGTTACCAAACAAATAGAATAGAAATAGAAGGATTCCTACATGCTAAAGTTAATCATAAATACAATTTTATTAATCCTGATACAGGAGTTCATACACAAACAGTTGAAAGAATGTGGGGCAGTGCTAAATGGAGGTACAAGAGACATAGGGGGACAGCGAGACATCATTTGGAATCTTATTTATCAGAGTTCATATGGCGACAGCATCAGGTGAAAGAAAATAGAGACTGTTTTGAATCTATGTTAAACTCTATATCGACCCATTTTCCACCGAAATCCGATTGACTACTTTGTTTTAAAATGAAGTGTTTTGAATTTTGAAAGTGTTTTGATTTTAAATAAAGTGTTTTATTTTATGATTTGTCGCAAAAATTTTAGGTGTAGATTGGTGGCAATTAAAAACTGCCACATCTGTAGCTGCAGTGGCGTTAATACGTAAGTACCCAATAAATTTATAAAACAAAAAATATATAAAGGTGTTATCCGGTGAAAATTACTTTATAGTAAAAACAAATATTTATGTTTGGTAAAACACAAGTTTTCACCAAAGAGAGTAACAAATATTGATCTTTAATAAAAAACAAAATATAGCAATGAATTATATTCCTGTCAAAATGGTTTCCTTTTTATTTGCCTAAATCATTGCCTTAATACCACTTTTTGGAAAATATCTCTTCATTTCATAGAGTTCATACCCATTTTTCAAAATAAAAAGATTTGTATTATGCAAATATAATTAAAAAATTAACCTTAATAATTAGTTATAATATGAAAATAAGCTAGTTTAGTCGATCTAATATGCAACATTTAAATGATGGAGATCGATGGAAAAAGATACTAACATACTCAGCATATCACGCGAAGTAACTGAATTGCGCAATTGCACTGTTTATTCGAAAATTATTAAGAAATTAACCATAAAAATTAATTAGAATATGAAAATAAGCTAGTTTAGTCGATTTCATATGCAACATTTAAATGATTGAGATGGATGGAAAAATATACTAACGTACTCTCGGCAATTCAGGCGAAGTAATTAAATTGCGCAATCACACTGTTTATACGAAAATAATTATGAAATTAACCGTAATAATTAATCAAAATACGAAAATAAGCTAGTTTAGTCAATCAAAATGCAATATTTAGAAAATTGAGATGAATGGAAAAAGATACTATTGTACTCTATTACTTCATGAGAACGAACTGAATTGCGCAATCACACTGTTTAAGCGAAATTAATAAAGAAAATAACATTTTAGTGATTTATACTGAATTAGACAACTTTTGAAAAAGTATATTTATTACTTTCATAAAATAAGAGATCGCTATCTTAATTTACATTATACGTGGCCGTAAATATCTGTTAATGTGATTGGAATTACCGTGCATTTTATTATGTATTTGCTACGATTCAGGGAATGGTAGAAATCAATGCTAAAAAAGCGGAAAATCAGTGTTTCCGAGGAATTATACCATGTTTGAGTAATTGATAAATTTCAAACAAAAAAAGCCGGAGAATTTCGTTAATAATCTGGAGGCCGGAGAATTAATGAAAAATCCAGAATTTCCGGCCAAAATCCGGAGAGTTGGCACGTCTGGGAGGGAGCATGTGCCTCGTCTGGACGCTTATAGTCACAAAGGCAGGCATCATGCTAATAAATGTTGTACGTCTTATCTTTGAGTTTGCCCCCCTCCTAGAAAAAATTCTATAGGTGCACATGCCCCTCGGGGGTTAGTTACCTCCCGAGGGTGCATTTTTAAGTTTGGTATTAACAGGGATCACACTCACACTAGTCTGCTTCGTATCACCTTTCATATCAGGAAAAACAGAGATTCGTATCAGTTTCATAGCAGGTAAAGGTAAGTTTGGTATCAGTTTCGTAGCAGCTAAAGCTAAGTTTAGTATCAATTTCGTAGCAGACCAATGCCCAAATTGTATCATTTGTAGCAATGTAAAATATTTCTTTTTGTCCTTAATTTATTTTATGTAAATTATAAATTACTTTTATATATTGAAATTGAATAAACAAAAAAGTTAAAATTACAGAATTAAAGCACTTACCAGGAGAAGGATCACATACTTAAAACAAAAATTTTGCTATACATTATAAAAATAAGAAACACTGAATCATTTCCTTGAAATAAAAGCTAAAACTTGCCTCTTTCATTGTCATCATTTGCATGTGGAAGAGCTTTGACAAGTTTTGAAATTAGTTGATATTTAATCGATCCAGTAATATATTTCATTTTAAAAATATGTGACCAATGCACATCAAGAGACTCAGCTGGGCTAGAAATATGTTTTAAATTGTCTCCATTCTTCAAGATCAGCAGAACACTCTGCTAGCAGTCTGGTCCATTCATCACCTGGACTGGATATATCTTCTGATGAAATTATTTTAGGAAGCTCAGAAGCAATCAATTTTATTGAGATGAGAAATTCAGCTTGAATTTGCTGTAAAGGGTGTAGACATTTTAAATTCTTGAGAATTCAGTTACATAAAGGTAAAACTTTTATTAGGTATTTGCATGCAGTTATATAAAAATATCTGGCTCCCATAATGACTTTTATCTGAACTTGTTAGATGTTTCATTGCCTTTTCTGTATCAGGACCTATTTCCAATTCATTTTACCAATTTTCACCTTTTCCCACATTCATAAACTTTAGATCTTCACCTTTCTAGTTTCTGAAACATTCATCTTTCAGAAACCTACCCACGATAGTCTTTAAAAGTTGAACTAATATTATCCTGACCCATCAGATATTATGTAGGACAACTTAGAACTTTTGCATTTAAAATCACTGGCTATTTTACGGTCAGTAAACATCTTCAGGAATATATTATATTAGTTGCAGTTTTACTAAATGAGTATGGTATATGAACTGCAATGGCCAAATACAGCATTGTTTCTGCAGATCTAACAAAATCTGCATGTGTAATTCCTTGGAAATTAAAGCAAGTAGTAATTTACAATTGTGACAACTTTTTAAGTATGTAATTTTGTCCAGAATTCCTTACACAATTATCTATATGGCTTTTGCTTTTTTAATGTCACTTGATAAGCGATTCCATGCTGGCAGCAATTAATACTGATATTGCATATGTAAAAAACTGCTTCTTCCTCATTAGCACCAGCTTTGCACCATGTGCTAATTTTATCACCATTTCCATCAATATCATTTCGCACATCAGTATTAAAACGACTGCATCTTCCTAGAAATAAGAAATGCACTATTTTATAACTAATATGAATAAAATATATGGTAAATTATGGACATAACTAGAAAAAGTAGGATTGCCTGTATTTAAAGCAGGTATTAATTTAGTTAATTTATTTCAATGTTTCAAAAAGAGTTTTCATACCCCTCCCGCTTTTCAACAATTCCTTATTTTAAGCAAATGAATAAGAACTGTTTTTGAACAGTTGCGCGAGAGCTTGATACTTTGGTCACTAAGGGTTAATTAAAAAGCATCTGCATAATGGGAACATGAATTTCTCAGTTGCCGTGTGAAATCTAGGTACACTTGCGTAGCGGGCAAGATACACCCATAATAAGTGCATTTTACTCACCTTTGATCCGATGCAAGGGCACTAAGTGGCCTTTGTTAAATGGCCACGGATCGGCGTACGTGCCAGCTTAGCTGGTACGTAGGCCACTAAGTGCCTAACCCTAAATCAAACAGCATACGCGGACCTAATACACCCTAAATACTCGTGGAGATTCTGAAGGAACAAAATAAAACAAGAAGAACAAGTGGTTAGTGCGACAGTCGCAGTTGAAAAAAAAATTAATTTCCAAATATTTTCTTATATAACAACTCAATAAATAACAACTCATTTAACAACTCAATAAAACGAATGGTGAAAAATGTGGCTCGAATTTCATTTGAGGCACGGTAGCAAGATCATAGACAAGCATCTCGGTCACGAAGCTGGAAAACTCCTGATGGATGGTATTTCATATTTATTAGGGTGCATGCAGATTTTCGCAGAATCGTCTGTTTCATGAGCGGTTGAATCAATTGTGGTTATATTTTTTGTTTCGTGGTAAATTGCGTATAATTATTTATTTATTTATACGTAGTAGATGCCTATTTAGAACCCGGGTAATTCATTCTAGTAATGATATATAATGTAAACTTTAAAGCATCAGAATGGTATCTTTAAAATTCGCGAAGTAAAAAGTAAATGAAATCCATTTCGTTTGTTGAACACCTGTTTCTCCGTTTGAAAAAATGTCTGCAATATCACTATCGTTAGCTATAAATAAATCTGAATCTGATTTGGAAGACGAATTTTCAGCTTTAAATGTTCATAACTTTTAAGCTTATTCCCCCCCCCCCCCCCCAAAAAAAAAAAAAATCACGACGAGGAGTATCGTCCGAGGATCTGAAGTACCCGTGTACTGAATTTCACAGCGATTTGCAGCTTTGATTTTCTGCTTCAGACGACACAGAAATCTTTTATTATATTTGATGTATGAATGAAATGTAAACAGCAAAATCTTTAGAATTGAGCAGACGGGTTAAAATGCAACAATTGTAATTTGTATCGGTTAATATTTTCTATAAGAGGTTAATACACTTCTCTTTTTAAAATACTATGCTCGATACTGTTCGAAGGAAAAAACAGAACACATTATATGTATAAAATGTATCTATTAAAACAAGAAAGAGCGCCAAAAGAAAAAAAAAATGAAAACAGAAAAATCCAGCTTAAAGGTTTTATAAATAAATAATATTTGGAAATAGTTTATGTTGGAGCGCAAAAGATAATTACCCTAGCTTGACCTTTTAATCTCTTTAATGCCTCAAAGGCCGAGAGCATCAATGTCTGACAGAACTCTCCCTCCCCTATTTGTTTTGATTAACTCGATGACGTAAACACTTAAAGGCGAAAACACGGTTCATTCAAATGAGACTCAAAAGAATCCAAGTCCAAACGACTATATTTGTAAATATTGGTTTTAAAGCAAAAATTCTGAAAGAGTTCAATTTTTCAGAACTTTTAACCACAAATCGATACCAAACAAAGAATAATCCTGAAAAATTTTAACTTTGTAAAGAAAAGAAAACTGTAGCAATTTATCAAGTGGGGTAATTCCCTCACTATTTTAACAAACTCTCATTCTCTCTCCGCTATGTTATTTTCAGGTTTAGAATAAGGTGTTTTGCTCTATCATTTCTACTGTTGATTCGGCTAATGAATTGGGAGGGGGGGGGGGAGAAATAAAGGGGGGGGGGAACACCGCAATCTGTACTATTTTTATTGTAGCTTTGAACTACTATGCCTACGGTCATTCCATAGTAATAGGCCAGGGTCGCCAACAGCAGTTGTGTACAATACAAGCATTTATAACAGGTCCCTTCCAATTTGATTTTTCTTTTTTGTGAATTTTCTATGCTTCAAAAAGAAAATATTGGCCGTCCACCACCCCCGTATAGGCATATATACATGAGCTGCCCACATAAAATTTTTGAAAAACAAATTCTTTTCTTTAAAGTTAAATCTGTATTTCTAATTTTATTCTTCCCGACACAGAGAAAAACGAAACTGAATAAAAAGCCATCACGATCGTTTAAGAATGCGTTCCGATCGGTTTCCGTTTTCCAGAAATTTTCGATCGTAATAACGTTTATACTTCGGCAGTCTTATGAAATCAATTTTAACAAAATCGTCTTTATATTTGTACTTATTTGAAGGTATTATTTGTAAAACATGTGAAATATACTTCAGAAATATTATAAATGTAATTCATCTTATGGATAAATTTAAAACATATTTATAAAATAAATAAAATACTTACTTTTAGTTCGTAACATTCTTCAGATTCTCTGTGGCTGACAAAGTATTTATTTCTTGGACATCAAATGCTGATAACTTTTTCAATCTCATTTCCCCGCCGCGGTGAAAGTCAAGGTCTTCCCAGACAAGCAATGATTATTTGCTGCTTATGCTCTTGCCGTTAATCTCATGGTTGCAGCAATATACATACATACATGATTTATACAAAAACTAATAATAAAAGGTGCACGGAAATGGGCGATAAAATGTAGGTTCAAATAGAAATTATCACGATTGTACCGGAGTGTAAATGGAGCAATTGATACGAGTGGCGGATTCGTAGTTTGGTGCAGAAAATCGAAATGTTATGCATTTGTATCACAATGTATCAGTTTTTTCTGATTGGCACACATTGGCGCAGGAGTGTGATCCCTGTATTAATCAAAAGATGTTTTCAAGACCTTTGAAGTGAAGGGTTACATGCTATCATTGTAATCATTTGAACCAATGATATCGATTTTTCAAATTTTTCTTTGTAAAATTGATAAAGAAAAATTACAAGCTACTTAAAAATGGATTCTGGTATGAGAAAGTCAAGTGAAGTCATACTTCAGTTAACTTATTTCAACTGGAAAAACAAAAAATTCAATATTCTCACTATTATCTATTGCTAATGCTTTGTAATTACTGTTTATAAGAAATGAATAAATGCCATTGTTGTCGATTATTTAGAGTTGTTCTCGAAGTATTAGAACATTTATTTTCCACGCAGCTTAATATTTCTAGAAATAATAAAGTGATTTTAATGAAATTTTGTGTGCTTACATTATCATATTATACAGTAACTTGTTATGTGATTAACGAATGTAACTGAATTGTGATACAATTTAAAAACCAATTAAACTTCTGGATGTACAGAAAATGTTATTATGTTACACATGAAAGATAGATTTAAAAAAGAGTCGATCTTCATTTTACTAATGTTTTATATTTATTTCTATATATGAATATGGAATATACGAAGTATGGAAATCTCAGCATAAACAAGTAATAAAAATATGAAAAAGGACAATTTTTCATTTTTACCCCTTGAACAAAATAAATAATAAAACAAATATGATCGTAGTTTGGATTACACAAAATATGGATTAATGGGGTTCAGATTATTGAATCATTACCGTATTTGATAAAATTGAAATTAAAAAGGGGAATTTGAGAGTTATGATAAGAAATTCTTGACATCGCTCCTGGGTGGGGCCTCTCCAAAAAGCTCGCTTGAGGCCTCAAGAAACCTTGAGACGTCACTGACTTTGGGAATAACTGCTACAAGCAGGTTCTGTGAGTATGAGCTTGTTATTGCAACCTTATGCAGCCTAAGCTCAATTTTATTTGAAAATAATTTGTCTTGGCTATATGGTGGGACTGATTTTATCAGTCTCCACAGATTGTAGCACATAGGATGTTTTATTACAATAAGATAATATATATTAAAACACTGAGTGTCAAACATATGACACCAATATATGGTGATAAAACCATATCAAAATACAATGATAGCATAGATTCTAAAAAATAGTAGGTTAATATAAAACTGTACTTTTCTTCAGGACAGTAAGTGCATTTTATATTAAAATCGAAATAACCAGTTTCGAACAATGGTGAGAGTATGTTAATATAAACCCCATTGGCACTGTCTACTGGCTAATGGATGGAGATATGAAATAAAATCAGTATATATATATATATATATATATATATATATATATATATATATAAATAAATAAAAATTGAAAGATTTTAATCGAAAATTATGCATAAACTACGGTATGTACAAAAAAAATCCATCTTGAGCATATCTGTTACAAATGAGTAACTATAGACCAAGACTAAGGATAAAGATAGAAGGTAACATATCACTACAATGGAAAGGGGGATGAGAAGAATATTAGGATACAAAATTCACAATTAAAAGTATATAAATATAAATAAAAATAAAAAGAAAACATGGCAAAAATGAGAAGAGGCAATAATAATTAGCTCAAGATAAAAGATTAAGACATAGAGAACAATCAATTGAAACTACACAAAAAATGGCGGTTAGTTCGAAATTGCATTCTCATCAGGACAGCCATACAATTCGAATAAAAACCGATAGAATAGCCAGTTTCTGACAATGGCGATAGTATTTAACTATAGACACCATTGGAACTGTCTACTGGCTAGTAGAAGGAGAAAAATAATTGAATTACAAATCAGAAAGATAATACCTCCTCGAACAGAAATATGAACTCACAAGCATTGTTACCACGTGTAAGTTAAACAAGCGACTGAGCATTTCACCCCACTTCGTCAATGCGAGTGGGCACCGGAATGAATACATGTGAACGATACATAATATGTATGGAGACTTTCAAAAATAGTAATCAGTATAGGACTCAGGACAAGTGGAAAATAGTCATTCGAAAATAGTAAACGATATTAGACTCAGGCCAAGTGGTAAGTTAGGTGATAAGAATGGGTGAATTCTCAAAAATGAGTTATCCAATCAATGATAAATAATGCATGTATAAAATTATTACGTGGTATATTTGAAATTATTAATAATATTATTTACAAATACTTCTGGATATTGGTAATTTTGACAAATGCGTTTAAGATTATTGATGTGGAGAAAGTGAAACCGAGGATCAGAAAGTCGATGTATTCGAAATAACTGGTTTAAAATGATGTTTCTAAACAATTGAATAGAATTGCAAGATTGATATGATAGCAGCTTTATGATAGTGAAGTTGTAAGAATCTTTTTTATCATATAGATTGGTGATTACATGATTATTGAGGGTATCTAAATTTAGGTCTAAAAAATTTACAGTTTGACTAATGCTAGGTTCATTAGGAATTAATTCTAGGTTAGATGGGTAAAAATCAATATTAATTGGATAGGAATCATCAATGATAATACAAATTAAGTCGTCAACATATCTATATAAAATATATGAATTAGAGTTAAAATGACATTCATAATAATAAAGATATAAGTTAGCGAGTATACTACTACTACAGCCACCTTGTGGTACACCAGATGTTTGTAAATAAATGTTATCACCTTGGATAATATAATTGTTGTATAACACAAAGTTCAAGAGCATAGGAAAGTTTTTGACATTAAATGCAACATTATTGGAAGATAGATAGTCATGATAAAGAGAGATAATAACTTTATATAAATCTTTAATGAGAATATTATTAAATAGGTCTTTAAAATCAAAGGTATGGAAACCAAGAATTTGTGGAAGCTTGCTAAGGTGATTTACTAAATCAAAACTATTGTTCATAATGAAATACAGGGTGGCCACTCTTTGGACATATTGAAATTCCCTGACTTTTCCAGGTTTTCCAGGTGAATTTAAAAGAAATTCCAGACCAGTAATTTTAACATAAAACGTGCGCACGCACGTCCCTATTTAGTTACAAATTTGATTAAAAATCTTAACAATTTAACTCCACTATCCAAAAAAGTTATATTAAATCAAGAGAAAAAAATACACATATTTTTTTTGTATTTACAAATAAATTTTGACATTTTTAATAAAAAAAATCATGTAAATGCAGTAAAATTGGACTACTGAAATATTTAAAAGAATTTAATGGTTTTCATTGAAGACAATAAAAAGAAATAGTCTAAACTGATGTCTATAAATATGCGCATTGCAAATTGCTCACAATGACACAGATCATTAAAGATATGCAATAACTACACTACAACAAGCCACAGCCTTTGAATAAATGTCAATTCGGCCATGTCGAAAGAATGTCATTAAAATACAATTATACTTGTAGAAAAAAATATAGTAAAATGTATATAATATACAGTGATGCCAACCTCTGCAAGGGGTCATCGGTAGAAAAATCAGGAGTTTTCAGTAAAACCGCATTGACCATCAGTAAGATTTTACGTATATTGACAATATATATTTTAAAACCTTAGAATAAGTTCAAAATGTAGTTTTGCTAACTTAACTGAGTTAATTACAACTTAATGGCACTAGGTGAAAATAATTAGGAAATTAACCTTTATAATTAACCAAAATATGAAAATAAGTTAGTTTGGTCATGTTAATGTACAACAATAGGGAGATGGAGATCAATCGAAAAAGATAATTTCGTACTCTCGGCAATGCCCGAAGGGGGGGGGGGGACTGAATTTCACGATCGTACTATTTATATGAAAATAATTAATATTAGACTTTATAATCAACCAAAATATGAAAATATGTTAGTTTAGTCAAATTAATGTACAAAAATAGGGAGATGGAGATCGATGGAAAAGGATAATTGGTTACTCTCGGCAACGCCCGCGAAAAAAAAACTGAATTTCACGATCATACTATTTATGTGAAAATAATTAAAAAATTAATCTTTATAATCAACCAAAATATGAAAATAATCTTGTTTAGTCAAGTTAATGTGCTACAATAGGGAGATGGAGATCGATGGAAAAGGATAATTGCATACTCTCGGCAACGCCTGGGGAAAAAAAAACTGAATTTCACGATCGTACTATTTATGTGAAAATAATTAAAAAATTAATCTTTATAATCAACCAAAATATGAAATAAGTCAGTCTAGTCAAGTTAATGTGCTACAATAAGGAGATGGAGATCGATGGAAAAGGATAATTGCGTCCTCTCTGCAACGCCGGCAAAAAAAAAAAGAAAAAAAAAACTGAATTTCACGATCGTACTATTTGTGAAAATAATTAAAAAAATATCCTTTATAATCAACCAAAATATGAAAAGAAACTAGTTTAGTCAAGTTAATGTGCTACAATAGGGATATGGAGATCGATGGAAAAGGATAATTGCGTACTCTCGGCAACGCTCGCAGAAAAAAAAAAACTGAATTTCGCGATCGTACTATTTATGTGAAAATAATTAAAAAATTAGCCTTTATAATTAACCAAAATATGAAAATAAGCTAGTTTAGTCAAGTTAACGTGCAATAATAAAGGGATGGAGATGGATGGAAAAAGACAATTGTGTACTCTCAGCAAAGCCCGAAAAGGGCTGAATTGCGCAATCCTATAATTTAAGCGAAATATAATTTGTTTAGTAAAATATTTCTTTATTTTTACGGGCACTATAAAAATAAATTAGGTCTATTGTTCTGATATGAAATCATTAGAAGAAGTAAATGGATGCAAACTGATAATTTTGAACTCTCAGCACAGCAGGGAATATGAACTGAATGGTAGGATGCATGGATTTCACGGGATTTTCCGCAGTTTTGGGAGTAATGTCCGTAAAACCGTAAGATAAAGTAAAAATCCGTACAAACTACGGAAAATCCGTAAAAGTTGGCATCTCTGTACTTGGCGACATTTGTCCAAAATGGAGCACAAATTCCGCATTTTTGCTTTTATACGGAATTAAATGGACCCATGGCAACCTTTATTTAGCGGTCACGAGTACAGCGTAATACTTGGCGAAATTTTTCGAAAATGGCGTACAAACTGGGCAGTTCTGTTTTTATATGGACAACTAGTGAAAAAAAAATTTCCAGAATTTTCACAAAATTCCCTGACTTTTCCCGGTTTTCCCTGACCATTCTAAAATTCCCTGACTTTTCCCGGTTCTCCCGGTTTCCAGGATGAGTGGCCACCCTGAAATATCCAGAATTCCTAAATTTAAGAGTTTCATTAATTCTATTTAAACAGTTAAGCAAGTACTTACTAGCTGTAGTGGTAAAGGTATTATGTCCACAAGTGGCTGTTCTAAAACTGAGAGGTGATTTATGGAATTTAGGAACCAAAGTAACATAAGGAAATTTAAAAACTTACAATTGATATTTAATTGTGTATATAATTTTAGCATTTTAGTTTTGATTTTGATAGACTGATTATTAATGGGTTTAAAAATTTGATTATTTTTTAAGTAATTCTGTGACAGAGAAACATAATATTTTTTACAAATGATGGCATAATTATTAGAAGCTTTATCTACATAAGTTATGACAAAATGTTGTTGTAGCTCTTTAATAGCAGATAGGAGTTGTTTATAAGGATACCTAGGCTTCGTTAATTTAATGTTTATAATATAACATTTTTAAGTAGATGTAAGGTAGTATACTTCCATAGATGGAATACTTCAATAGGAATGGAATGTGAACAAGCAAGTTGATATATGAATTTATCAAAATCAAATGATATAGACTGAAGAAGTTGTTTAGGTTGATGGCAGAATGGAATGCGAAATTTGAACCCTTTATTCATAATATCCCTAAGTATATCATCCTGAACTATACTGAGATCACCAGTAATAATGTGTCCATGAGAGGAGTTGACATAAGGGGCAAGATTTTTATTGCTGCATACACATGATGTAAGGTCATCGGAGTTTAATGTCCTGGAAATTTCATTGTAATTGTAAATAGTTCTACCAATTGGTAAATTATATTTGAATGATTTTTGTATTTTGATTTCTTTTACGGGTAACAAGTGCTGATGTTTTGCAAATAAATTATTGAAGTTAAGAGAATTAAGAATAGGGTGTTTAAAAGAAATTACACAGTAAGCTATTTTAGTATGTGGATCTGGTGAATGGAGAAGGTGGTAATTTAAGAAATTTGTACGTGAAAGAAGCAAATCATAAAATAAATGTTTAAAATGCTCATGAGTAAATTTTAATTTTAAAATATATATATATATATATATATATATATGTATGTGGTATTTTATATTTCATGTTTATGTGGTATTTTATGTTATATAATTGAATTTATCCTATTTGGTTTTTTTCTGTTATTCCGTTGTTGGGCACAGATTGCATAATATTTTAACCACGTGTTTTTATGCAATCATAGAAACAACGGATTTTAGTATATCTGTCTAGAATGTGCCCCTGAAGACGTTTCTGGCAGATATACTATTTTTTAATATATTTTTTTTTGTCCTGGCCTCTCCGTGCTCTGCTTTTTCGGCCCTTCCTCGTTGCTTTTTGCTTTTCACACACGCTTTTATTTTGCTCGCGGTTAGATACTGTGGTTACTGATTCACACTCTTGCACTTTAGTTTTTGTTATTTTAATTTATATATATATATGTATATATATATATATATATATATATATATATATATATATATATGTGTATATATATATATATATATGTATATATATATAAATAAAAATTGAAAGATTTTAATCGAAAATTATGCATAAACTACTGTATGTACAAAAAAAACCATCTCTAGCATATCTGTTACAAATGAGTAACTATAGACCAAGACTAAGGATAAAGATTATATATATATATATATTAGAAAAATGGATTATATATATATATATATAATTGCCCATCAATAAGGGATTTATTAAGGATGAATTAGGAGGAAGAGAATTTGGAAAATTTTTCAACCTTTTGTCAATTTTTAAAAACTCTGGAATATTAAATATATTTGTCAACAACCATAAAATAAAAGCATCAATAAATAATCATAAGCAATCAAAACAAAAGTATTTGATACTAGTAGAAAATATTATACTGACTACAAACTAATATCAATACAAAAAGTTATTTTTGGAGCATCCTAATAAATATTGACAACAGCAAGTGCCCGAGCAAAATATAGAAACAAAATGAGAGAGTTTTAGAATAAAAAACAATACCATTAATTTTCTTTCTTTATGAGCTTTTTTCCTCTTCAAGTCTTCCAGCTGTTTTAAAAGCTAAAATATAAAAACTTTATTATTAATTTTTATATTAAAACTTATGTACATCACACTTTACAAGTAATGCTTCATATAAAAATGTCAAAACTATTATACAGTATCACAATGCTTCATATAAAAATGTTAAAACTATTATACAGTATCACATTTTACTTCATATATATGAAAAACAATTTAAAAATAGCTTTGGATATTTGAAATATTATTTTATTAATCTAAATTTGAATGTGATTATCGGGGCTAGGATTTTTATAATTTGAAATTTGCTAACGAATGTCCTATAAAAAGGGGCATTTCTGACCTCAAACAACTAAAAAAAAACCTCTCTAAAACAGAAGTATGATCTAAAAAAATTATTCTTATTTATTCTTTTTATATCCTAGTAAAACTAATTAAAAATAGAAATATAGGTGCTTGAAATAAAATGAAAAAAAATCTAAAAGATATAATTTCATCTGTTGATTATTATTGTGTCAGATGAAATTCTTTATTTTGATAACCAACGCATGACCTATAAAATAAAATAAAGAATAAACATGAAATACAAATTAATTTTTTTACAGTTCCCGTGCTTTCTGGGAAATTCATCTAAAAATGCCCCCTTTTTATTAAAAATGTTAAAATATGCAAAGTAATGACTTGAAGAAAAAAAAATGCAATAAAATGACTGAAAATCCTAAAATAAATGCCATAACACATAAAAATCATGAAAAAATTACATAAAAAAAATATCTTAGCAAAGGTATATAAATAATCGTTTTTTATGTAACACATTTATATACACCTGAACAATGTTCCAGTGTTGCCAATAAATATGCAAAATCATAAAAATCTTAGCCCTAGTGATTATCAAAGGTGAATTTCATATTCTGTCACCCATTTACACTTAATTTACATGATCTGCTTAAAATATAGCAGACTCCCAGAGGTAAACTGACAACTCATTATCCTGAAAATAATCGATTTTCCAAAAATAATCCTGATGCCTTTAATTTTAGATTTAAAAAATCTAATCAAAATTAAATGAGAATTATAATTTTAAATTATATAAAAGGAATTCTAATTTTTCACTACCTTCAAATCCAATGCTTGAAGCCACTACAAAGAATTGTTTTTAATTTTTTTTTTATGACAATTCAATAATAGAAGTTTGTTCAGACTTCGCTATTGATAATCTGAAACTGACTCACCAATGACCATTGAGCTGGAAGCTTTAAGCACATCACTTTCACTTAATGAGAAACTGAATATGACAGGTATATACAAAGAAGAAAGTAGATGCTGTTATGCTATTAGGGCACTAATAAAATCCTCTTACACTATAAAGAAAGTCTGTAGCAGGAAATCTAAGCATTGTATGCCCATAAAATATGGTACACAGGTGAAAGTGCACTTCGGAGTAATTTTTTTAAATTCGAACTAGTATTTTAGTTATGAATTTTTTTAAATCGAAAATCATGATTTTCTGCCATTTTGTCAATTAAATCTATTCCTTCTTCATTGCATCATATTCATGGGTGATTGAGCAGTTTGACAAACATTTAGTCTGACGGAATAAAATAGATGATTACATCAACTGCATTTATATTTCTGGGTTTTCAAAATTTTTGAATTCAAAAGATGTTAGCCTAGTTTTCTTTATTTGGGATTATATATCATCATTATGAGTATTGTGCTGAAATTTGATTGAAATTGAATGAAAATTCACTAACATACAAATAATTTTTGGGTCAAAGGAACCTTTTTTGCAATTTCAAGTATTTTCATTTATTTGTGTCATGAGAACGGTTTTAGTTCAAAACAGACAATTTGGAAATTGAGTGCTGTTATCTGTATCTATTATTTAAGTATCAGGTGTATATTTACTGGAAATATAAAAATTACATTGCTTGCAGAGGATATAGCCAATATATAAATTGATCTAATTGTGCTGAGATTATTGAAACTAAGATTTAAATTGTGTCTGTCAGTAGATTTTAACAAGGACATACAACACAGGCTCTCCACAAGTGACAGTTTTGTTTTTGTGATTTGGGGTGAGTGGGTGGTGGTAGTCAGGGTGAGTGCACTTTCCTTAAGAAAAATTTCAAGCACTTTTCAAGGACTTTCAAGTACCATGCAATTATTTTTCAAGGACATAATTTCTTCCATATTATGAAGTTGTATGCGTTTCGGGGAGGAAAAATTATAGCAAACTAACATTATTGTTTAATAAAGTCATTGAGGAAATTTTTGGGAAAAAGCAATGTTGTTTAGGAAAACTTTAGCGACAGCGTAACTGCTAGGGAAATTTCTAGAGAAAGCAGAACTTCTCAGAAAAAACTCAATGCTGTGAATCTGCAGAACACTTTCAACTCTGCCTTTTTCAAGCACTTTCAAGGACTTAACCAAGAAAATGGGAATTTTAAAGTACTTTCAACACCTTAAAAATGTCAATCTAGAATTCAAGTACTCTCCCAATTTTCAAGCACCCCTGGGTAGTGGTGATGGGTGTGTCACAGTCATTACGCTGATGTACATGGATTGCATGCAATTTTCACTGTTATTTATATGAATCAAATTTATTTATTTTACATAAATACCCTACTATAAAATTTGGGCAATGCCGAGCACATTTTCTGGTTTGCTCCATAACATTGAGGTACTTGTTACTTGTAAACTTATATTTATCACATGCTAAATCTAATGTACTTGCTGCCCATAAATTGTTTATACTCTTAATTATAAATTTGTCTAATTTTGATGTTTTTCAATTACTTATAATATTTTTTAAGTTTTTGGATCAAGTTTGCTGATGCACATTAAAAAAAAAACCAAATATTAAAAATAATTCTTTCAATTTAGGGAATTTTAAATATTCAATTTCCTTCAACACCCTTAGACAATTGTTTGGGTAGGTTTGTCTGTTAACAGTTCCGAAAATGGTGGTGAATTATTGTGAAATGATTATGAAATGAATATAATTCTCATAAAATGTAAACACAATACAGTACTCTTTAAGCATAAAACTACTGGAGACAGATTACCGGTGGTGCTAAAAAGAAACAACAAGCAGCAAATACTGACAAAAAGATGGTACCATTCTTATAAATATTGTGCTTCTAAAATGTCTGATTATTGTTTATGAGCATAAGACGTATGTTAAACATGAATAATCCCACAGGTTCAAGATCAAAATTATTGACAATATAATATATATACACACACACACACACACACACACATATATATATATATATACACGAGAGACCAGATTACCTGTGACAGATTGGGACACTTTTTTGAGAGACAGATAACTCGTATATATTATATTGGCAATAATATAGTCTTATTTGATATTTTAAGTGTTTTGGAAATATAAAATATTTGATAAATAACACAACAGAAAATGCACAACTCTATTGCCATTCTCTTTTAATTACTAGTTATAATTAAAAATTTAATGTAGTGCATTGTAAAGCTTAACTAGTGCATAAACATATTTTACTTTTTAAAATAACAATACTTCAACTGTACTATGTCAGGAATATAAAATGGAGGTAGTTTAATAAAATCTGAGAATAAATTAAATTTTACTATATACAGTAAATATATGCAAATTATAATAATGGACTAAAAAATCTATAAAAAAAACATACACAAAAGAAAATGTTTTCAATTTTTATACAAGTCTACTTATATCACCAAACACTTTTTGGAACCAACTTCACAGTCAACACTATTATTCAATCAATTATGTTATTAGAACTATTATTAACAACATCAAAAGTAATTAATAATACAGTAGAAACTGGCTATAACGAACCCTAAAGAGACAGACAAAAATATTGTTATAACTGAAGTTCATTATAGGTAAAACATTGACCTCTGCATTTATACTCAAAATGTTTATTGTGCAACATATTTACAAGAACATGGTACATAATATCTATATAAAAATTACACATGCATTTACTGATGTGTGAATTAATCCATTACATTTTAATGCTACCAAAATATATTTTAGAAACTGTACTGTTAAGTTTTGAAAGAGAGGTCATTAGAGAGTATTAATTGCCTCTCATAGTAGAGGTCATTAAAGAGTATTAATTGCCTCTACTTGCCTCTCGTCTGTGTGCTTTTTAGTAGAGAAGCTCTCTTTGCTTGCTTTTGTGAGTTGCTCAAGATTTCAATTCAAATTTCAAAGCATTTTAGGAGGATTTTAACAGAATGCTTCACTAAAGCCAAAGTTTCCTTCAGCCAAAGTTTTCTTATACATGACTTTGCTACAGAGTCCAATTTCATTATGTATGTAGGATTTCTACCTGGACTTGCCGTTTATTACATTATGAAGAAAAGTTTGATATAACTGATTTCTATTGTTTAATGATAAAACCTGCTGTGTAGTATAGTTTTGCAGGTCTTGAAAAATCGTATATTTAATGTGGGATTCAAACTATGCTTTACACATAGCTAGAGATAGCAATCATAGAAAGAGACTCAATGATTTTGTTAATTATGCAACTTTGGAATCTAATTCTAAGATTCATATATATTAAATAAATTCCAGTCAAAGTAATAAAATGCTGTAAAAATAATAATTATAGGATACGCTTTCTGTTAAACTTGTTCATTATTTAATTTGCCCAAGAGCATCTATGTTAAATTTTGAATATTGCACTTAATGGTATATTTTTCATGGCATAATAGCATGTCTAAGCTAAATACTGTTCCATTTCAACAAATAATGTATAAAATTGCAAGTAAAATATTGATTAAAAATATATTTTAGATAAGTGCAATAGATAACATCTTTACCTCAGCAACATATTTACTTGAAGCTCCATCCATTCTGTTCTAATTTAGCACTAAACATAGAAATAAGACACAACATTAAGAGTTGCAGAAATACTTTACATCAAAATAAGAAAATTTGTAAATTTTTTTTTTAATTACTAGGGGGCTCTGCCCCCTGCACTCGCCAACCCCTGTAGCTCACTTGGTGAGTCGGGAAGCTTTGCTTCCTACTTACTAGCGCTCGATGAGCTCGCTTCGCGAGCACAATAGTGCCACCTGCTACACAGACGTAGTACACCTGTTGGGGACTGCCACTGATTAACTGATATTAACTAGTTCTAGAACTCGCTTCACGAGCTCTTTTAATCTGGCCGGCTCACACGACTTCTTAAATGTCCTGTGGTCCGTCATGCATTCACCCCTTGCTCACCAACATCCGTGACTTGCTTAGAGAGTCGGTAGCCTTTGCCTCCTTTTCGCTTCGTGAGCACTTTAGTGCTGCCTGCTATGCAGGCGTAATATACATGTTGGGGACCGTCCCTTGTTAACTGACATTTTACAGCCTTGGAGATCACTTTGCAAGCTCATTCTATTTAGCTGGAGCACACGACCACCTACGTGTCCTGTGCTCCCTGAAGCCTTAAAACTCCAAGAATCCACCTTCCATTCCTGCTGCTCATTAATCGGAGCTCGCAGCAGGCATGATGCACTCATTGAGGCTTCACCCTCTTATTAGCTGACGCTCACCTTAACTCATTTTGAGAACAATTTCATCAAGCTTCAATTTCCAGTTCGCTATACTCGTCATCTCCAAAACTCATTTGGTAAGTTAGGAGGTTTCATCTTTTACTTCCTGGCGCTCACTGAGCCTGCATCACAATCTATATCATGCCGCCTGCTTTTAAGTATGATTGCTTACTGTATTACGAACAAACGGCAAAATTTCATAACTATGTTTTGCTATTTGTTCATAATACAGTGACAAAATATCATATTAAGCTTTCAGTATACAGAGATTTACAACAATGAATTGTTGTGAAATATAACGCCTGCTTTTAAGTATGATTGCTTACTGTATTACGAACAAACGGCAAAATTTCATAACTATGTTTTGCTATTTGTTCATAATACAGTGACAAAATATCATATTAAGCTTTCAGTATACAGAGATTTACAACAATGAATTGTTGTGAAATATAACAATTAAATTGTAATGTTCATGACAAGTTTCAAATCTTTGCTCATAAAGAACATTTTGCATAAAAAAGTGCTTTAAAAATTCAATAACTCATTAACTAAATTGAAATTCAAAAAAAGAGCTCTGTCCTGCAAAAATTCAACTATGTAGGTACATGCCAATAAAAATTAGAGGTCTTGCTATTGTTAGTTCATCCAGGACATGAACTCGCAGCTTAAAAACTCTTCCTTTGACTTTGACTTTAAATATTTCCTAAACTAAATTTTAAATATTGAAAAAGGGTTTATAGCAGTGTATTCCCTTAATATTTCTCTACAAATGTAACAAATTTAATATTTTTGTGCACTATAGCTTTTGTGCTATGTGACTGAGAAACTTGATATATATAAAATTTGTGTCGGCGGCGTCAGCTATTTTTTTTTTAATATAGAGAGAAAAAACTCATTTTACTGAATTTCAGTTATTACAATATGATAAACCAAAATTAAGAAAAAATTTTTGCCTTAAAGAGCCTTGGTGTATCATAGCTTCATCAATCAATATAACTAATTGTGCACCTGAATAATAGCAGACAAATTAAAACTTGCCTCTGTAATTATGCCAATTAACTATGTTATTTATTTAACTAGCATGAATACCCAGTGTTGCAGAGGATTTAAAATAGTGGTGAATGCTATGGTATGGCTAGTTTGGCACTGGTAAACCATTAGTATTGGAGAAATAATTAAAATAAAAATCTTTGCATTCAACAAAAAATTGTAACACTTTGCTTGGAAAATTTGGATTAGATGTATGCATCTGTAGCCAAAAGAAAGTTTATGAATGCCTCCATGCCTTTCAACCTTTATCAGCATTCAGTCTTTTCATCGAAATAGGAACATGATGATCTATTGTGATATCTTAGGGAGGCGATGGAATTTCCATCAAACTTCAGAGTAAATTAGTGCTTGTACGCATGTGGCTTCATGACTATGCGATTCACAGTGCCAGGTCATGAGGCAAATTTTTTGCCCTACTGAATCTCTGAGCAGAACTTTCCAGGTCATAGCGGGTAACACTCATGAGTAAATATTATTTATTTTTTATTATTGTCCAGGCCATCCAGATAACCCAAAGGGTGCAATTTTCTTGTACTATCATTTTATTGATAGTAAAGCAGCTTAATTCTTTTCTCTTGATTTTAAAACATTTTAACTGGAAAATAATTTTTGTGCCAGACCGATAAATGTTAAAAAATTATTGGAAATGACCTTTTCAAGCAGAAATTTAGCAAACAAGATAAAAATAGTAAAGAGCAGGTGACCCTGTTACACCTTTACCAAATCCAAAAGTGTACATAAGGATGAAAATGATGACTTATCTTCCGTATTTCAGCCATTTGGCATTTTTCTTTCTTTTTAGCTTTTGACTCTAAAGATGAGTAAAATAAAATCTATCATAAAAAAAATAAATGTAGGACGTTACTTTATATACAAATAATATATAATTGAATCCCATTGTAAAATACTGCAAATATAAAATTTCGAAAGCAGATGATCATTTCAAAATTGCTTCAAATTCCTTCCTCAGTAAGTCTTGAGCCTAGAGGTCGACACCAAAAGAATTTGGTGCATTTCATTTGCGCAGCATTTTACGCTATAATCTAGGTTTATATATATTTATGTCTTATGATATAAAATGGCCATCCTGATTCAAACAAAAGCTCATCTTCCATATTGTCTTGAATTTATTCTTTTTATGATAGATTATTTTTGACTATTTGTATAAAAAATATTGTCCCGTATTTATTAATTTTATGATAGATTATTTTTGACTCATCTTTAGAGTCAAAAGCCCAGACCATTCGGCTCGTCCAAGGACTTAGAGCAGCAAGATGAATGGCCGGCTCATCTTTAGAGTCAAAAGCGAAAAAGAAAGAAAGATGCCAAATGGCTGAAATATGGAAGATGAGTCAAAATGACACTTATACTCAGAATTTTTAGGTTGCTTCATATGATTTGTACACATGATTAACAGGATGCAAAAATCTGAACAAATTATTTTGCTGGCCTTGCTTACTGTTTTTTAAATTAAGAATTGAGAGATTTATGATTTAAAATTCTTATAATTTTAATTATTGCTCTGAAAAAGTTTAGAATTTCAAGTTTTTTAACTGTTAGAATTAAATTTAACATTTTGTGGAATATGAGCAATGTTTTGCCACAAAAACCCTATCCCAGTTACAATAGTAGTATCATTATTTATTATCACTACTATTAGGACCATTAAATCCCTTGATTATTGCAGTACAATTGACAACACGGGGGAGGGGGAGGGAGAGATGTAGAACTCTGATTAAAAGCACACACGGAACATACCCCACTTTGAACAAAAAGTAACTTACTGCACGAGTTTAATACACTCCAAGTAAGCATGGTGTGGGATGCATACAATCCAAGTGCATGGCCTTTATTATCTTAAGCAAGTCTTTAAAGCTAGTCTTTGAAGCTAAGCTCTAGCACAATTAGAGCTGAGATATAATAAAAATAGTAAAAGGAGTATTATAGATTGATAAGGAACACTATGAATTCATCCAACAGTTTTATAAAGAAAGGCTAGCATATTCATTAAAAATGAAGTTTAAAAAAGGTTTTAAAATATAAATCTGAAAAAATAAACTGCAAAGTATCCCATTATTCGATCACAATTCATTAATATCTTGACCGAGGGATGTGAAAATAAAATTTTATTTTTTATCGAGTTTTTATCCAATGTAAGTGAAATTTTCACAGAATATTTATAGTGATGAAATAGTCTTACATTTAAAAAAACAAAATATATCTCCAAAATTTAGAAAAAAATTTTTCATTTAAACCTCACGTCACAGCAGTTGCAGATCTAGGTTTATTCACCAAACATGTGCTTATTTCTTGCACTTTGAAAATTGTCTGCTAGAAATAAATCTGATTTTAAAACCGCCATTTTGATGTAATTTGGCATTAAATACTCATAACTTCTAAAATAATTCCAACTGCATGAAACTCAATGAGATGTATTGCCCAGAAAGCTGAAGTACCCCCGTCACCAAATTTTGTCACAGATTAAGGTCAACCTCCAGCGACAACTATAGGCTTATGCCGACTACGAGGGGAGGAGGCACATAACAAAATCCACTTCCGCAAAGCCGCAGCCGAGGGCCACGTTCTCAACGGGATCATTCACCAGGCAGAGACCCGAAGAACACCCGCTACGCCCGACCCCAGCCACTGTCCGGACTTTGGTTTAGGCCATGAATAGACGTAGTCCAGTGGTGTCGGACAACCGGAAGAGTCAGGGCCTGATAGACTTGCTGGTTTGATGGACAGTTCATTGTCTAGCAGGTAATCCGATTAATATGCCCCCCCAGAGTCGAAGGATCAAGGCTACAGACCCAACATCAGTAACCACCATCACAGGGTGGATCTCCGAAGCTTTAATTTTTTGTTACAAATCATACATACAGACATCTTTTATTACTACATAAGGCATGTCACACATTGAGGATGGAAGACACAATTTATAACAGGGTGCAAAACAAGTGGTATCGCATCGCAAATTGCAATGTAAAAATTAATTTGCATCACATTTTGCAACGTAATTTAAAAAATCACCGCAAATGATATAATGACAAATGATCTACGAGTACAAAGAAAAAAAAATAATTTCATAAACGTACATCGCTCCTTATTACAAATTTCCATCCCGCGCTTGCATATTTTTCTTTTTTTCCAAGCCGATTAAAAACACAGAAAGTGAACAAATTATGTTTCTATGTCCGATTCTGAATAAGAACATGGTTTCTCTGATGATAATCTTATTGCACATAAATAAATATAAATAAATAAAATAGTCATGTGTTGTTTTTTTTCAAACCTGACATCTCAATATACTTAAAGGTACATTTTTTTAAGAAATTGTGAAATAATAGTTGTGAACTGCTAGTCAAAATGTCGAAACTGCTACACAAATGAAATTTTGATTAGCAGTTTGCTACTAGTAATATTCCCTTATTACTACTGAATAATATTCCTTTAATTTGTACCATGTTGTACTAAGTGAACTGCATCTCGTATGTTGCTCAAGAAACCAGGAAAAAAAACTGGTTTTCTGGATCTGGAATGCAGCATGTGCCCAGTAGGTAACAATCATTGTTCAAAACGAAGAGCATCCTGCCCAGTGCAACGCGTGTCCTGCCTAAGATTTAGCATTGCAACTTCTCTTTGATAATGGGATCATAAAAAATAAAAATAAAAAAAGCTAAAGTTAAAAGTACCTAATTGTATCTAATTGCTAAAAGTGAATACAAAAAATGTCATTAATCCAGTAATAATGCTCTTAGCTCTACATAAAGTAAGGAGTAAGATATAGAAAAAATGTGTTAAGAATTAAAGGTAAATTAATAATCACAAAATGTCTAGAATTTATGTCAAAAAGCTGAAATTTACTAAAATAAATTCATCGACACTGCAGACGTATTTAAAATGACACAAAAAATTATCCTGGTTTAAGATTTTAATTGGGTGTCAATTCAAAATCTAAATTACGAAACCAAAAGAAATCTGAAGAAAAATTTCGAAACGTCTACAGTGTATATTTTAAATCATACATAATTTTACAAATAAAACTTGAACAGTGACTTAAATTACAAATGCTTATAATTAAAAATTTTAAATTGGCGCCATGTTTATTTATATTTTTATCTAAAAACTGTTTATGTTTAGAAGTAATGTTCCTGATACAAAAATGAAAAAAGTAAAAATACTGTGTAAAATTAGAATTTTTTTAAAATTTTAATCAATAACTTATAATTTAATGTACCGTTGTTTGCATTCGAAAAGGTTTTATTTGATTTTATTTATTCATTTGTTTTATTATTATTATTATTATTTATTTTTTTTGCACAGCTGTGCCTGAATATATACATCATTCCGGATTTAGCCCTGTCACTATTAAATCGTCCGAAGAAATAATCATGGCTACTCTGTTTTGCTATTTCTACATAATTTAAAACTTCACATTTGCTGTTGTTTATTCGATGATTTAAATATTTCTAAACTAATTTAAAATGGTGAGATTAAATAGTTTGTCGACTTTAAAAACTAGTATTTTTTGCGCCATTAATGTACTTAAAATGTAATTTTTAATGAAACTGCTATATGATTTCTGTATCCGATTTTATTTTCATGAAAGTTTTTTAAGTTGTTTTGGCGTCTACAAAATAAAATTACTTTTGAAAATTAATTATTTTTTAACAATAACTACTGCTTCTATTTTATTTGGATATTTGTCACATTAAGAATGTGTCTGATCATCTTTTAAATGTTTATTTCATTAAATAAAATATTATAGACTCATTAAAGTTATTTTACACAAAGTTGATAATTCAAATTACATATCGCATCTTTATTTTTTCCCCCTAGTTTTTATAACATTGTAAATTTATACTAATGTAACTTGTAATTATAGTATGTTAATTTTTTTTTTCCTCAAAATAATTTTATTGCTTCTGTTGGCACCGTAACTATTAGTACTGAAGAATTAATAGAAAATGAGACTTTTACAACATAGTTTTTCGTAATTCGATTGGTTTTAAGCCAACTTAGAAACTGATCTAAATTGTGTTTCTGATCCAGAAAAGCTGTTAATCACAACTCAATAAATAGTGTTTACTAATTGCTAAATCAAATTTTATAGGGGAAAATTGCCAGACCCAAAGATAAACTATGTTAACCATAAGACTGAGCATCTCGTGGTTTATTAAATTTTGATATATATGCCTAATTTTGGTATGTTAGTCTCACACATTACTAAAGCTTGAATTGGTGCTTTTTTGTTAATTAGATATCACATTTATTTATTGATTCTGGAGTGAAGGTTGTGTTAATTATTAATGATTAGAATTGATAATTACTTCTCAATCAACTAATAGTTAATAATAATTATTATATATTAACTCATCAGTATTTTATCTATGTATATCATTAATAACAGTCAGTTTTCCAGCTATAGCAGGAGTTCTCAAGCTTATTCAGCAGAGAGCCACATTAGGATATTGAAAGTGCTAAATCAAAAAATATATACTTTATTCCATATATATATATATATATATGTCCTTTATTTTGCCAAACAATTTTTTTTTTTAATTTTTACTTATACCCTCTAGTTTTGTTCTAAATGATCGCAAATCTATCAGATTTCATGTTGAATATTCTGGTTTTTGTGCATTTTTTGTTCAGCGTGACGCTCAGAAATCTTTTAAGAGATAAAATGCAGAAGGAAGTGATGCATCTCATTTATTAACATAAGTGTATTACAAAAAATCTACTCACTGTATTTTCTATTTAATGATGTTTCATTTTTACAATCTGGATGAAGCCATTGATGTTCTTCAACACAGCACAGAACATATTGCTATTGGTTCTTGTTGACTATCAATAGCCCATTAAAGTCCAACATCAATTTAACAGCTCTTTCAGTTGTGTCTGTTACTGCTTTTAATGAACTGGCTATTCTTCTAGCATTTAAATATGATATGTCTTGCTCCCATAGAGTAGGAGAATTTTTGAGAAAATCTGATTTTATCATCAAAGAAACAAAATATATTTATTTTCGCTTGAGATAAAGCCACTTATTGTTTTTACTATAAAGGAACAATATATAAATTTAAAAATACCCAATATAAAACCATTTTTTGTAAACAACAAGAAGTCATCAATATCATCAGATAGTACATTAAATCTCTTTTCCATATTTAGGCTGTCTTTATTCAAATGTTTCACCATTTTAAGTTTGTTTGAGTATCACCATCAACGTCAAATAGATATAATATGACAATTTCTTCTGATTGATAAGTACAAAAAAAAATTTATAGAACTTCTTTACAGTGGCTTTAGAAATAGTTTTGCCTGTCAATTCACACTTTTTCAACTTTTTCAGAAAAGATAAATCTTGATAAGGGGCTTGACAATAACGGCTGATTGACAATTGAACCACATTCTTAAGTAAACTGTAGCTATAAACAAATAGATATCTTACAAAGTTTTTACGTCTTTTGAACACATTTTAAGTTTTTGTAAAAACATCTTCAAAGAGTGAATTTCAACGAGCTTGATGCATAGCACTAGGAGGGCGAATTTAAGTTTCTTCTTAATATCTCCATCCTGATAGTTCTCTAAATTCATGATAATAATTTCTTAATGCAGTTTTAAACAACTCATTATTTGAAAAGTCCAAAATTTCTTTTATTTTAAATTCACTTATGGTATTTTTGATCACTTCCTGCCACTTTGAGATTTTGAGTATTACTAGTATTTATCTTTTTTCAGTAATCTCTTAGCTGTTTGAAAAAAAAAAAGAATATTTGGACTGCATATTGCTTCAGACACTATGCATTCAAAAATATTGCACAAAACAAGTTTATATAAATATGATACCAGCAAGGCAGAAACAATAAATCTCTCCCTAACTTCTGTTCAATAATATTGCAAGCACCATTTATACATCCAGTAGTAAATGCAATTGTGTTACAACAAGGGGCCTGAACTTTTTCTTCCAGAGCCCAATCTTGTAAATGCTCCAAACAGCTAATGCTTGCTCTTTACTAGAAGAATTGAGTCATTTTGGGACTTCAATCAGTCTTCGTTTCCATATGTGACTACAACAAGGAGACATTCGTCTTTAGAATCTTTAACATTTAAAGCTGGCAAGAGTTTACCATCGCGATGAACCATCATGACTTGTGGCATACTTTTTACAAATGCATATTTAATTTTTCAGCATGTTCCTTCCTTAATTTTTTTTGGTATCGTTGAATAGATGACTTGTTAATAACTACTTGATCACTATTGTGCCTTAATTCTTCTGCTGTTGCCTGAAAAACAGAAACTGTGTCTCTTACTGACAGCTGTCTAGTGCAGTAGCTGGTTTAGGTGTCATAAATTCCTTTCTTCTATGTTTGCCATCATCTTTTGTTTGCAAATTACAAACAATAAAAATTGAGTAATTTTTATTATTTGTAATTTTGAAGCGAATTCTCAATCTCCCATTTCATCTAAGTCTGGTTCTTCTTTGAATTTTTCAAATTATGGGAAATGGTAAGCATTTGATGATTGTTGCATGGGAAATGGTAAGCATTTGATGATTGTTGCATGGGAAATTGTAAGCATTTGATGATTGTTGCATGGGATATGGTAAGCATTCGAATTTTGTTGCATTTCTTGCTCTTTAGTTTTTCTCTGCCTTATTCTTTCTCACCTTCTCGGAAAGTTTCATATCTGTACCAGCCAGATAGCCTTATTGTCCTGATTCTCTTTGACATATTAAAAGTGGTCTATCTTTTTCTATTTTAACTATTTCCAGAGCATTTGCGTGTGCTATATCAAATTGATTATCCAATTTCATTAAAAAAACTTCTGCATGTTGCTTAAAAATATATCTTGATTAGATGATATTTATGAGTAATAAAAATCTCACATGCATTATGGTCCAATGCAGCTGCTGACAATACTCTGCCACCAAACTTGCATTAGTTTTAGTGAAAAAAATATGGCTGGATACGTTTTAATCAGACTTCATATTTCTGAATGTATTTAAATGATTATTGCAATGGGATAAAATATAGGATGGGAACAACTTACTATCATTTCAGCTTCTTCATTTTGACATATGTTGGTCAAATTTCATATTTTTATAAATTTATTTAAGCAAGACCAGGATGTTTTATTTTTCAGATTTGCGTATGCAGATAATTGTGTAGGTATATAGAGAACAAATATTCTTAAACTTTTTATTTCTTTATAGGGGAATTAAATATTTTATGGAATTTTTTTTTCAAGTGATACATTTGTATTGCTGTTAGAATTTGCATATATTTTAAATCACAAATAATTTTGGAAATAATCTACTATTTAATAATAAATTTTACATGCTTGTATTGCATTTCTTTAAATATAGCACATAACTCTAATTATAGCTCTTAAAGGCTTTGTAATTTTGGTTTATTAATCAAAGTGAAAATTAATTTCTGTTATTAATTATGTTTAATTTTGTAACTAGCTGGTTGCAGTGCAATCTCCTGATGGAAATAAAAGAGTAGAATGTAAATCTACAGATACTATCACAACTTTTCTGTCAAAGGTAATCCTTATCTATACTTCTCTGTTTTTGAAATGAAGATTTTTGTGCACCCCATAAAAGTCTAAATTTTTACTAAATACTGAGTTTTTGCTTCACCTGTTCAAAATGGCTAGGGTCTTTAAATATGATTCTTAACGCTATATTCTTAATAAAAGCTGTTGATAACTTTTCTGAATATTAAGTCCTAAGATTTAACCTTTAAAATGACACATTTTATAATTCTGTTAACATGTAAATGAGAAAATATAATTAATCTTATTTCCTAGCATGCCAAAAGGATTTTTGACAACCTATTGCATTTTGTGCCATATTATTCAATAACATGGAAATGATGAAAACATATAATTTAAAATATATATATATAATTTAACAGGCAAAAACACACTATTCTACAATGAGCAATTTATTAACAATTAATAGGCTATCAAATGGACTCATTTTTAGATTTTTAAAAAATGGTGTTTTTGAGTAACTGCCATTCAAAAATTCAGCATGTTTGAATTTCCACATAACTCAAAATTGAATTTTATGGACTGTATGAATCCCAGGTTTAAAATAAAATTTGCGGTAAAACTATCATACAGGAACTTATCTAAAACATTGTTATTTAGTGTGAGAGAAAAAAATTCTTAAAATCCAAGAAAAAGCATATTTTTTATGATCAAATTTTATTTATTTTTTTCTTTATTAATAATGTCATCAGGCTTATTCAAACTATGTTAAGTTAAAATTCAATTCAATGGTTGCAAAATAAATAATAATGATAATTGAATAGATTAAATAGTTTTGAAGCAGTGCTCATTTTAAAATACAACATTTTTCCCATTTTTCAAAAATAACTAATTTTTAGCCAAACTTCAAAACCCTGTAGCAAGAGAAAAATTTTTTTGGGGGAAAATCATTTTAGGATATTTTATGTCTCCAATAGTTGTAACTACTGTAATTTTTTTGAAAAAATTTAAAAAGGTTACCTGACATGCCTTGTCTGAGATGGAATCGCTCTTAATTGTTTAATTTTCCCAATTAACAGAGAAAGAATATAAAATTGGGTTTCTGTTACTTCTGGCTCATAAATGTCATTTCCACACAACAATTGTGAAATACATTTTAACAATTAGAAAATTATATTGCATTATAAAGTTATTTCTTTTTTCTAGTTTTAATTGTTGGCAACAAAAAGAAATCAAATTTCATTTTTATTATTTTTAAGAGTCAAAGTCATGTAAGCTTTTTGAAGATTCCTTTGTATCGTTGCCCTTAATTTAAGTTTTTGATATTTTCAAATTTTCTATTGCTTTTTTTTTTTATGCGAAAATGGGGGGGGGGGGGGGGTGGAGGCCTCCAAAATATGTAAAGATGAAAAATAAAATTTTGTTTCTTCACATTTGAGATGGAGCCGATTTTGGTATACTTTCCGTTCAGCCAGCAGAGAGCACTCAATGGATGTTTGACTGTACAGAGTATAAACAGAAGATAACATGCTCAACGCAATAGCATTTCTATTGCATACTGAGATACATACACTGAAGAAGTGTATTTTTTATGTTATATAAATTACAATTTTGCAAGTGTATTTTTAATGTTAAATAAATTAAATTTTATAATTGTACTTTTTATGTTTTATAAAGTTTATTTATCAGATACGATACAGTCGGTCTACAGAATCTGATCTGGCTAAATGGAAAATCCAGTGTCAGTCCTCAGGGCCCGATGCCGACCGAACAGAAAGTTTGGTGTCGGACCCCAGGGACTGACACCGTCTGTGTTAATAATCACGAAATATGTTAATAATTACAGGTAATTACATATATGCAAGAAAGAAACTATACATATTAAATATAATAAATAGTTTTCAATGTTTCAAGGGTTACATAATATATGCTACACTTTATACATCTGAATAAGTAACAGAAATTTCTGGTAAAAATATTTAGATGGCAAAAATATTTTTTGACTGGTAACTTTTTAAGACTTACTGGATGGTAACCAAAATTCTTAATCTGCTGTATTACTGCTCAGAAACCAACTTGTAAGGACATGTAAAAAGACTGACATGCAGAGAATAATTGATTCTCAACTTTGTTCAATTTTGATACTAAATTTTTAAAACAGATCCAGAAAAATCAGAATGGTTGGCTCCTCCTACATACTTACGATAAATAAATTCTCATTTACATTTTACATCATTTAAAAAGCACCAAGCTGTGACTTATCGGTACCTAATAAAGAATGGAATGACACATTGAAGTGGTCCCAGATGCAGAAGAAGCAGAACTTCTTGGTAAAGATAACTCAAAAAGCAGATCCATGTAACATTTTTATCCCTGTTACATATGAAAAAAATTTCGTGATAGCAGCACAGAGTATGAAACTGCCATGGCATGGAATGGAAATAAATTTGTGAAGTATTTTTAAAACTGGTTTTTACTACACAGTAGATGCTGCCAATTTGAAACTGTGATATGGAGGAAATGATCTGAAATTGGTCCTTTTGACATCCATCTTGCTCCAGAATAATTAAATTTTGTTGGAATGGATTTTGTGTTATCTAGAATTAAGAGAGATAGTCTTATGAACTCCAAGTAGTCATTACAGAGTTGATTTTTTTAATTGAGTGTGCAAGAATTCCACAGGATCATGTAATTTTAATATTTTTGTTTTTACATGTGCTGACATATTTTTCATAAACTGCTTTTAGTTTGACTACTGCATTTGGCTTTTGAGTTATTGTACTATTAGCCAATTGCCATAAATGATACAATTCATCAATTACATTTAAAAAATTTACAGATATAAAGATTGTTTGTCTTAAGGTAATAAAATAGATCACAAAGTATTTGCTTGACAGTGAGCAACTGATTAAAATGCTCTTTATCAAGTATAGGAATTTGAAGCCCAATTAACCAGACCTTAGTTTTAAAATGTGTGATTACCTTTCGTTTATTTGTTATTGATAAGTCCATTTTTCGTACCTATAAATGCATCATTAACTTTCTAATTATCTAATTATCAAAGGAATAGAATTTCTAAAAAGTCTCATAGAAAACTAAGCTACCTTACACAACACCAAGCAATTCAGAAGGGTTTTTTTTTTCATTTTTTTTTGCCCTTTTTTACTTCATTTGGTTATGTTTTACTTCATTGTACTTGTTATTTTGTTTTTTCTTATTTTAAGTATGATGAATATATTATGTAAGGTTTAATTAAATGAAAGTACAATAGTGCATGTAATTATTGAAAAGAATCTTTAATTTTAAAATGTTTTCTTTTGGGAGGTTTGTTGAAATTAATTTTATGGCTTAAAATTTTTACAAAGTATTTATTTTATCATTCCTCACAATTTAAGCCCATATGCATGCATATTATTTAAGAGAGGTTTTTTTTTTCTTTTTGGAAACACTCAAATGTAGACTATTTTTGATTAAAATGGCCCTAATTATACTTAATGCATAAATCAATAACTTATATTATTTTTTTTAACTGTGCAAAATTGAAACCATATAAATTGATTGTTAGGTGTTTGCAAAATTTCCAATTATCTTTGTGTGGGCAATAGTTGAAGCTTTTATTTCATTAAAAATACTGTAATTTTCTTCATATTTCTTTAAATTGTAATTTTGGTAAACCGGTAAAAAGCAAACTAGCTAGTCTTGTCTTGATTTTCGATTTTAATGGAAATGGCTTTACCATTCTCTTTTATTATTATTATTTCCAGGTGAGAAGTGCCTTTGATCTTGAGAGTATACTCACTTTCAGTCTATACAAAGACAGGGCTAAGAAGCATGTCTTAATCTCCTCAGACAGAAAGAAACTCAACAGCTATGACATTAAGTAGGTTATAAAGCATTTAAGCTGTGTCAATTGATTTTCACATGTATTCATCTTTGTACTTATTTAGAGACTAAGAAATTTATTATTTTAGTCGACTTTCATTGTTTTGCAGAATACCATGTTGAATGACAATTAAAGAAAAATTTATAGATCATTGCCACCATCCATTTTAAACTGCTTTATAACTATAATAAGATTTGGGCAAATTATATTGGTTTCAAATCATAAAAATGAATGTACCAATTTCATATTCCATATTTATATTCGTACTTTTAATTTGTTTAATTTGCATAACAAATAAGGAATAAAGAAGACATATCGAAAATTGGGTATGGCTCCATCTGTATCATTTAATATCTGAAATGAAACACAAACTTTTAGATGGTAAACTGCAATTAAAATACAGTAGTGCCTCTGTATCAATAGGTAATAGACCTACCAAGACCTACTGTAGTTACTTAAAATCATGGATACCAGCATATGCCAGTGGTAATGATGTACAATTCTGATTTTTATGCTTGTTTGATTCAAAAATTTGATTTATGAAAATAATGTAATGGCACTTGCCATCACTAAAGTATTTGATTTGTAGTCTACACATAGCCAAGTGGCTACTAGTTGATAAAAATTTGCTAATCAAATTTGAAATCGATTAACCAGATGGCATGTGGTTATTATTGTAATTTAAACTATACTTACAGGATTATTCAATTATCACAATTAAGTGTACAAAATATTTTGCTTATATAAGGTATTATAACATGAATGGAAAGTTCTTATGCGTGACTGAATTTTTTCAAGTAATAATTTTGTTATATTTCAAAATTTCACATTGAGGATCAATCATCAGGTTACATTACAGGGCAAAAAATTTCAGCCCAGAATTTACTTGCCAAAATATCTTCTCCCTCACCAGCACCATATAAATATAACATTACATAACATTTTCATAATTTCTTCTAAAAAAAAAAAAAAAATTGCAGTTAATTTATTGGCAACTATGTAATCATTGTGTAAACAAAATTAACATAAATATACATATGACATATGAGTAATTAAGATATTGAACATGCACACTTCCCGTAGCCACGGTCATGTTAAGTGCACGTGCATTGAAGCTTCACACCATAGTTAAATCGTTAACAATCAGGGTGACCACAGACCTGGAAAATCTGGAATTATCAGGGAATTCTGTTGAAAGTCAGGGAAAACTGTGAATTTCTGCGATCCCCCCCCCCCCTTGACATTATAGCTTTCTTTTAGCTGAATGACCAATGCTTGTTCATTCCATGATGTCATATTTTTCATTTTGTATTACAAGACCCTCACTGTCCAGGGTCAGAGTATCCACATGAAATCAGGACGAAAACTAAAAGAAGGTCAGTTCCACTGTAACTGACGTGATAATCAGGATCAGGGGGAAAACTGGGAAAATCTGGAATTATCAGAGAATTTTATGCTTCTGGAAATATCGGGGAAAAATCAGGGAATTCTATTAAAAGTCGGGGGAAATTATGAATATCTGCAAATTTTTTTTTTTTTTTTTTTAAATTTCATTTTTTGACTTTGTTTTCTTTTAGCTGAATGAACAATGCTTGTTCATTCCATGATGTCATATTTTTCATTTTGCGTTACAAGACCCATCACTCATCTCCTTTAAATATACTTCAGAACAAGTGGCTGGAGGGAGAGTTTTCATTAACAGGTGATGTGACCTTGATAAACATCTTTCGAGGGGAACATTTCAGGGAATTATCAGGGAAAAATCAGGGAATTTCAAAATGAATTTCTTGTGACCATCTTGACTATAGAATATCTTGTACTGCTATTATATTATGCTAAGCTGAGGGATGAATCGCATCAGAAGGTGTTACAAAACAGCATCATTAAAGATTTTGATTTTCACAAATGTTGTAGCATTTTCTAAAGCAGAAAACTCATATAATATGCAAATGTTTTTACTCGCCAGATGAAGATATCGACTCACTGTTGGCAAGTGGAAATTCCTTTCCCTGTGACTAGCATAAAGCATGGATTATCCCATTTAAGTATGAATACATTATTTAGGCTATTCATGCTAGTTCACATTTTTTTTTCTTTTAAACAAATTCAGACAATGTTAATTTGAAGTTAAACATTCAAAATATATAAGATTTAGGCCAAATCATTGATCTAGTATCCACAAAATAAATTTCATTTTTTAAATCTGCAAAATATTGGTATATAAAATGGTAGGTGCAAATATAAAATGATGATATAATTAATATTTCTATCTACTTTTTTGATTCACACCTTTTGAAAAATTGAATGACTGAATTCAATTAATCCTTGCTTTAAATCTCAATCATTGCTGGATACATTTTGTAGTCTTAAATAAATGGCATATATTGAGTGCATTAAACATTATCTCCAATTTGTGCATTTGAAAAATAAATTAAAATATATTCTCTTTTTAATCCTTTTAACTAACAATTATATTAAATGTTGTTATTTATATTTTTCAAAATATGTGTAATTAAAAAATGGGTTTTTGTATTAATACTATTATAATTTATAAATTTTTGATTTGAAATTTAAAATTAATCACCCTAATTTTATTAATTCGTGAATAATAGAAAATTATTTGGCCAAACTGAATAATTAATAAATTTAACAAAGTGGTCCTTTGTTGCATATCTAATTAATCTATAATAACAAAAGAGGATGCCTATGTGTCATCAGTAGCAGAAAATCTAAGCTCCATGCAGCCATGATATTTGGTACAGGGGTACCTTGGTTCTTGCAAGGAAATATTTTCTTTTGGGAGGTCTGTTGAAATTAATTTTATGGCTTAAAATTTTTTATCATTCCTCATAATTTAAGCCCATATGCATGCCTATTATTTGAAAGAGGGTTCTTTCTTTTTGGAGGGTTTTTTCAATTCAATTTAGTTTTTTCGTTATATGTTGAAATACCATTTTGAGCGATTTTTGCAGAAATTGGTTTCTTAGTGATAGAAAATATTATCACAGATTTTCCATTTTAGCACTGTCAGAAACATTGAAGCATTCTCTTTCAAACAAACTTTGAATGGAATCCATACTATCAATAGACACACTTTTGTGAATTTTAAAATATATATATACTTTGTGATTTGAAGATGTCCCCAATTTTAAAATTGCGTTATAAAAAAAAAAAAGTGATTGGTAATCCTATCTTTATCATTTAACAGCAACTCCGTTAAAGGTTGCACACTGCTCGGAACCCTTTCTGGTAGGTCGGACGGTCTGGGTTTCAACAACAACAACACTGCTCGGAACAAAAAAAAAAAATTCTAAAGCCATCCGTTCATTAGTTCTAATTTTTATAATGTATAAATGTCTTGCTAATTTTTAACAAACCTTGGTATTTTGCAAATGGTCAGGTCAAAAAATTTCCCCAGTATGGTGCATAAGGAAGGTGCATAAAGGTGGGAATTGCGATATAACGACTTCCTTTCTTGAAATTTGGCAGAAAATGTCAGGTGACATTTCCTGCCAACCCACTTGACTGCATAATCATGTGAGGTGGCAGATGTTCAGCTTGTGGCATCTCTTGCATTATCAGACACAGTCCCTAAAGAAGTTCTTTAAGGGTTGTGTTCTTGAAGTGTGGTAAGGATTTGTTCTTGGAACACAGTAAAAAACAAACTGGATGATAAAAGACAAATAGGATATCCCGAGGGAGTTTTTTTTTAATTTCGAGTATTTGAATTTAACATACTGTGATTTAAAAAAAGTTTAACCCCCCATTTGAATGCACCCTGGGCACTTATTTAGGGCATATCAAAATTTATTTAGTGTATTATATTCTGGCAGGGAGCAAAAGGCTTATTTAGGGCATACATAGTCATATTAGAGTATATTGATCAATGTGCCCAGTGCTGGGCCCAAGGTATATTACATGACTGCACAGCAGGCTAAGACGTGTTTAGGCACTTATTTAGGGCATATTACAGTCACTTAACAGGCAGTACACAGCCAAGCATGTGCTCATGCAAGTATGTTTTTAGAAAAATTGAACGAATGAATTCAGTTAATCTCTGCTTTAAATCTGGGTACATTTTCTAATTTATAAATGAAATAAATATTTGCCATGGTTGGCATTTTATTTAACAATATCAAACAGTGCAGCATGCCCTTCGATTTTCAATCTGTTATTTGCAGCACTTATCTATATATACTAATTGCCAAGTGGCTATCATGCCTTTTTTAGGCACTTCTTGCATAGATAGAGACTTACAATTTGGTACACGGATCAAACATTCGATAAAATTCTCTGGACAAACTGATATTTTTTTTTTTAAATGTTCAGTAGAGAGGGGGTGCTCCACACCAAAAAATTTGAAAGGTGAAATGTTAAAAAAGCATACTTAGCAATGTGATAGAGACTTCAAATTTGGTGTTCGGATATATAATTCAAAAGGAAGAAAATGTGTAATTTCAGTTTTCCGAATTTTGCTACTTTAGGGAGAGCCACACACCAAAACGAATAAATAAGAAATGCCTCCTATAAAATGTGAAATTTAGTATAGTTGTCAATTGGTGTTTTTGGTATAGTTGCCTTTGAAATTTGGTATAGTTGCCAATCATTTAATAAATCCTCTTCCTCAAAGTAGAGTTTTTCAAAAATGTTCATTTGAGAGGGTGCTCCCCACCAAAATATTTGACAGCTGAAATGATAGAAAAACTACTTTGTGATGAGATAGGGACTTTAAATTTGGTATAAATGTAGATTGTTTGGAAGGAAGAAAGTACACAATTTTATTTTTCGAATACATGCTACTTTAGAAGTACAGCATGCCAAAATGTTCAACGTGAAAAATAAATGAGAAATGCCTTCTTTTAAATGAGATATAGACTTGAAATTTAATACACAGGTCAATCGTATGATTAAAGAAAAATTGAGTTTTACAAAAACCTTCAGTAGAGAAATGAATAAATAATACAAGGTTGTTGATTTTCAATGGGTATTCGGCTAGTTTTTATGTAAATATGTAAATGCAAAATAGATAACATTCGAATAGATAATAAATATGTAAAATAGATAACAGATTATATGTGTCATTCCATTTTATTTGTGTGCCAGATTATGCAATAGATTCTTCCGATGAAATTTAATTTTCTGCCCTTTTGAAAATATAACGTGCCCATTTCAGATCCAATGTGCCCTTTTATGTTACAGTATGCCTTTAATTTAATCTAGCAACCAGCCCTTTAGAAATTCTAGAATGAACTCTGCCCAATGGCTGATATATATATATATATATATATATATATATATATATTAATAAGTAAAACATAATACATATCAAGCATAAATAAGAAATACAGAGTAATAATATAATTTTGCATTATAAAACTGTAAAAAAAGTGTACAAGGAAATTGTAATTTATTCCAATTGTTCGTTTAGATAAAAACATTTATTTCAAGAAGAAACTGGAATTTCAAAAACTCTGATTCACATAAAAAATGGCCTCCATATTCTGGAGAATTTGTGTTTTATTTTTATTTTTCCAATAAAATGCTCATAATTTAATTGTTCATGATTTAGGCAAATCTGCAAGTCAGAATCTACCAAATTGATTTTAAAAACATGCTAGGGACAGAAGCAATGTCAAAGTTTAAATGTAGAGTTGTAAGTTTATCAAATCTTTTGTACACAAAATTGGGTAAATAGGATAAAAATTGGAAACTTTTTGCAAGTGCATGCAATTATGGTGTCTGGCATAGGAGCATTTTCAAAAAATTTTCCATAGCATTTATTTTTAATTACTTTTATTATTTTGTTTTATGTATTTATTTATTTTATTCATTGTTTCTTTTTTAGTTCATTTTTACAAAATTTGATGTTATGTTGAGTAGTATATAAAGAAAATGAGGTTTGCAATAAAATTTGAACAGGCAGATAAATGGAATGCTTATAGAATTATTTTTAGTAATTGGTATCCCCTCTTATTATGTAAAGTATTGTGCAAATTATGTAAATATATAAAGAAAATAAATATATAAGTATTTTGACACGAAAAAATATTAGCAGTGAAATTTAGAATATTATAATGATGAACAGAAAGACAGCCAAACCTCAAATCCATCAAGTGATAAATAAATGTAATATATGTGTAGTATATATAATATATATATATATGTGTGTGTGTATATATTGTAAGAATTTTAAATACCAGTGACTTATCTTTTATTGAAAGTGGTCTGATGGGCATATGTAAAAATAAAATAGACCCAACGTTAGGCTTGAGAAAAATTCCTTTTTTAATAAAACAGGTACTAAATAGGTATTAAATACCCCTCGTTCCCTATTCCATATATAAGGTAAGCCATTAAAAACTGTATTTCATGTTGTGAAAGCCTGGTAATAATATAATATAAGCCTGTAACTGCACCCAATAATGAAATTAATATTTAAATGTTTTATAAATTATATATGTAATACAGGTACTAAAGGTACTAAACCCCTTGTTCCCGGCATTAACATACATTGTGTAAGTGCATGAATAGGTTAGTAGATGAAAAGATTCAAATTGATAAAACAACACATGGAGCTAGGCCTTTCCTGGCTCCCAAAATTTTTTGAGAGTATCACACATGAAAGAGAAATATAAAATAGTAAAAGTGAAAAGTACTTCTGAAACTGTGTACATTTTCAAGGGCCATACTTGGTTCGGTAATACTGAAATTCTGCGTTTCTATATGCATAACTGTATATTGTATTACAGAATTTCCTCTTTTTGTTTGAATTTCTTTTATTTCTTTGTATTTTGTAGAAAAATTTTGGAATGGTGTATTATGAGTTACTACTTACATTCTAACATTGGATTTACAATTTTATATTTTTACATATATCTAATATATTGCCCTTTTTAAATATTATTCTTAATAACTTCTTAATGGTAACTTTTAATATTTAATGCTTTTAATATTTGAAAACTAATCTTAAATTTCCTCATATGAAATGTTCTATTTGCAGACATGGCGATACAGTGTACTTAGTTTTTAATACTGCTCCATCTCATAACTCCAAAAATGTTTCTCCTACTACATCCAATTCCGTAGCCCATGAACCATCTCGCAAAGATTCCCTACCTACATCGGATGCTAACTCTGATACGTTGGAAGATATGAAGGAAGACAAAGTGGATGTATATCTTATGAAACAGAATGGGTGCATTGAAAGAGAAAGAGACTCTAAGCTGTAAGTGAGAATAGAACCTGGCATTGCTTCATTTATTTAAATTTATTTTTTTCATCCAATAAGTTTTTAAAAAGCTCTTCCCTGTAATCAGCTTGCCCAGTAAAACCCACTATTTGAGAGGTCTCTTGAATTATTAATTCCTATACGATTTACTGCTTCTGGGGTGGGTGCTGTTTTCAAAGTTCTTTGATAAATATTGTTCTGTATGAATTCTTTAGTGTAAAGTTTCCAATCTGAATTCCTCCCAATTTATGTTAGAAATTTTGTTAGGAAAAGGGAAATATGGCTATGTTTCTCATGTGGCAACTTTCATAGGCTGGAAAAACTAGATGTAAGCACAGATGTCAATTACATCAGTCAGCCATTTGGCTTTTACTTACACAATTATGTAGTTGGGAAAATTAAACTATAAGAATTGTAAAATTGATTTATTACATTCAATTGTAGTTACCTTGACGATTTAGTTATAGACAAGTGAAGTGGAGTTTATTCTCCATTTCTAGTAAACCACCTGAATTTTGTTGCCCCTTTTACTTAAATACTACAGGAAGATGAATATTTCTCAAGCAAAAAATAAAATAAAAGCCTCCATTATCAAAATAAATGAGAGAAAAGCCACTCTAGCAATGGCATGACAATGTGTGGTCCTGTGTTCCAATTTTTTTTTTTTTTTCAATGGCCCCAAGCTAACACTTCTGTTTTAAATATTTTTTTTTCCCTTTTTTTTGGATGACTGCTCTGTCTCTATTGTAGTGACAATTTCTCTTTTCTTTTTCCCTCATCGAAAACTAGTTGATATTTTTAAATATTTGTCTTATGTTGTTACTGACAAAATGTGTGAAGTTTTACTTGTTCGCATGTTAGCTGAATAACCAGTTTCTGAAACACAGTGCACAGGGAGAAACTTCTACACAATACTATGGACTAATTCAATTTTTCCTGATTCTTTCTATCTTGTGCTTTGTTCTGGGAATTCCATGGACATGACTTTAATTGCGATGTGCCATGCAGGATCCATGCTGTTATGCATAATTAATGTAAATTTTCTAAAGAGGACTAAAAAATTCATGGAATCACAGCATCAACAAAATATAAATTCGGTCTGTTAAAAAATGTTTACCAAATATATCAAATTTCATCTTTTTTAATCAATTGCCGAAATTATCGGTTATTTTTAGTCAAAATTCGAAGAAAAAAATTTGCAGATATTGAACGTGATTTAAAACCACTTCCTTCCACTCCAACACTTGACTTCTTTCAATTTCGAACCGTAACAGCCAACTTAACATTTTAGCAGCAGAGTAACAGCCAACTTAATATTTTATCAGCACAAAGAAAAAGCAAAATTGAAGTGCACTTCTGGAACGAAGGTATAATGTATCTCCGAAAAAATGTATTGTAATTGCCTTCTTATTGGGGAAAGATAAGGCGGCATCATGAAGTTAATTTTCAAAGAAGGGTGAAAGTTAACAATCCCTGAATTAAGATCCTTCACTATTCACAAGTATCGTACGGTTTCTTCTTTTTCCCACTTTTCAAAAGTGATTCCTACTTTCCTTTTATTTCCTTTTTATCCCTACTTTTCCATAGTTGGATGCTCTTTTTTTGCTTTTCTAACCAATCGCGAGCATATCAGGAAAAATGTTTGAGGAATTAATGATGTGATTTACGAAACGAAGTGAAGAAAATTGGTCTGATGAAGCCTGTTTTTATAATATAGTGTTACAATTTGCAATTTTTATGCAAAGCAAAAAAATTAGTGTTTGAGAAAGAGCATTAAAATTCATAATTTTTACGTTCTCATACTATGTATTATAGTATAGAGAAATTATTTTTTTTATGAAAATTTTCAAATTTGAGATTTTGATACCAATATATGTTTTAGTACTTCTTGAACACGGTTTGACTGTTTTTAGAGTGATGTCCATTTGTCTGTCTGTGGTTGATTTCTTGTGTACACAATAGCTGTTACAAATATATTAATAGATTTTCACGAAACTTTATATCCAGCTTTGTTATTAGAAAATCTAGAACTAGATAGATTTTTTTTTTAATTTGAGCAAAAACTTTTTAGAAATTTAATTGAAATTTTTAATTTTTTTAACTTGGCAGCATAGGACAAAATTTGATATAATCATGCATAAAAGGGGTCTTTTCTTAATTCATGATCGCTGAGTGAAGGAAGAAGCACTTCCGTCAGCCCATGTGTCTGCTACTCCAGGCCCATGCACTTTCTGATGCACTAGGCCCAGGCACTTGCCTAATACTGCAAAAAAATCGTATTATAAAAACTTTGCTGTAAAATACATTTAATTTGTGCATAATTATGTTACTTAATATTAACTTTAATTTCATTGCAGCGCTCAATAAAATGCAGCATTGATGCTTCCAACTTCTGTGCCTTTAGCAATATGATTAATGCTCTCATTTCATATTTATTCCCCTCGCGACTGATTCTTGCTAGCTGTTTCAAAATTACATATATTGTTTTAATCAGATAAAAAATGTTAATAATATTTTATCTCCCGAAATTTTCAGAATGCTGATTTCCTTGCTACAAACTGCTACCAAAAGGTTTTATTTCTATAAAGTAACATATAATATGCACATTTTCTTGCTACAAATTTAAAATTTTCTCCAAATTCCAAGTTTTATTGCTAACGCCCTCAAAATGGGATTTTTGCTGCTTCAAAAGCACTGTATGATTGTGTTGTGCATATCTCAGCACTCTATTCATGGGGGGGGGGGGGCGTTATTTATGGGGGGGAATTAAAATTCCTACTTTTTTATGTCAAAATTCCTGTTTTTGTTCCTCTTTTTGGGGAAAAGTTGAGTGCAATTACTGTATTTAGCATTAATGAACCTCAATTTTATTCTAGGTGTCACCATGGGCCTCAGGGCAGGTGTGTTCATTGTGTACCTCTGGAGGTAATTGTATTAACTTATTATTTTCTGGACTTTTCATTAATAACTGATTACATGCTAAAATGTTGTTGATAATTGTTTATTCCTTGGAATTGTTTTATCTTAATCATTTTTGCTTTTTTATTGTCTGTGTTGTTACAGTCAAACCTTGATATGCCCCTACTGTTTGTTCAGCTGTGATTTAGCTTCATATCAAAGGTGGTGTTCTATGAAAATCACTGAAAAAAATATATTATACTATATACAATGTACTTTGTATAGTAGGTGTACATAAACCATGCAAAAATTTATTAATTTAAATTGAATGAAGTTTTAGAATTTTGTTGTAGCCACATCTCTGATATGTTCTTAGGATCACCATCTCATTAAAGTGTTCCACATATCATTGATATGCCCAGCAATGCTTTTTTGACAGGTTACAGTCGTGATGTATACAAATTTCTACTTTCTGTGTTAAGTTCACAGTTCTTTTTAACATTTTATTAGTGTAAATGTTGAGCAAAATGAGCAAAAATAACAAAGAATTTATGCATGGAACTGGAAGCTCAGCCGTCCAAACAGTTACCTTACACCTTTCTGGTAGGTCGGACGGTCTGCGTCTCAACAACAACAACATGGAGCTGGATGAGGAATTCAGAAATTGTTTGATAAGGTTGAAATGTCACTGAATCATTTCCTGTGCTCTCTTTCTGCTAATTCCCAAGTAGGTTGCCGTCAAAGAGTAAGAGTAATGTGAGTCATTTCCTTTTCCCTTTCCTCTAACTCCAAAATAGAATCGCTGTCCTAAATTCTTTCGGACAATGATAGAATACGGCATTCCTTTCTAAATGTTGTGGTTCAGCGCAATTAGAGCATTGCATGACTAAAGGTATTTTTTGTGCAATTATGTGCAATTTCTAAACTTTGACTTACAGCCCAGTCTGTTATATTAGTGAAATCAGCAACTACTGACTGATGTTTAGATTATTAAACATAGGAACCCAAATCAATGTTGTATAGTTGTTGTCTTGTCTAAATAACTAGGTGCACTCTTGTTTTAACTTAATAATAATTTATTTAAAAACTATAAATAAAATAAAGTATAACACAATACTAATAGAACTGAAAAACTTTACAATAAATGAAACTGCTGCTTCTGAGAGTATGATTTTCTAATTAATATTTCCTTAAAGAATAGGAGAATTAAGTAACCTCAATTGTTTTGAGAGTATTTTGAGCTCCTCTTTCTCAGGTCAGAAAGTGTTATGGGGGCCACCACTTTCTAGAAGTGGTTAGAGACAAATAGCTCTCTATATTATTGCATGTATCCGCATAGTGTCAGCAACTCATAGTATGACTCGCAGTATGAGAAAAGACATAACAGGCATAAACTTGACCATTTAATAGCGAATAACTTTAACTCAACTAGAAATAGATGTATATTACAATATTGTATGCGTGGCTTTAAAATGCCATAGCAAAAAGCTCAGCTAACCAGCAGCTAGATGCACTCATAATAAGCAATCTTGGAATGTGCACTTAGAGTTCAGGTCTTGAAACTTTGAAACTGAAGCTGTGGCTATTGCAGAATATCAAATCCATTGCCACAGACATGCACATTAACTGCATCGGCTGTCAAGTTGGAAAACTGTGTAGTCCCGCAGTAAAGGCGGCGCCACAGTGTCTTCTCTTAATAACTGCTAAGAAAGAACTGCAAGGTGTCAATCAAAGAAATCTAATAGATGGATCTGAAATACCCAAAGAGAGAATTCATAGCAGGGGTAACAGGCATTGAAAACGAAACCCCAACAATCAACAGAGGCCAATAAGGCAGCCTCACCCTTGTACACACAAAGCAAAATAAATGGAACAAAAAGGCCACATAAGAGATTTTAAATAAAACTGAGAAGGAGAGAAAATTAAAACCTAATGTGTAGGGCAAGGGTGGGGCCGTCTTATCAACCTGTTATATGTTTATGGTTGAGGTTTTGTTTTCAATGTCTGTTACCCCTTCTCACTTTGGGTGCTCCAGATCTATTTAATTGTTTTTTTGCCTGCCACCTTGCAGTTCGTTCTCAACAGTTGTTAAGAGAAGACATGGTTTCTCACCTAAGGAAGAGGACTTAAAATGCCCTCGAAACAAGTGTAGTCATCTAATTACCCTATGCTTGCTTTCTTAAGGGAGTATTAGAAAGTTATAGATAAACTTGGGCAAACATTGACAACACTTTCATAAACTGTCTATGCTTTGGCCATTGCCACCCAGAAGAACACAAGAAAATGAGAGAGTTCATGACCATGTTTGCCAGATCAGTATAAATACTATTTGCACTGTGTAGGACTACTAAGCAGAAGAATTCTGTCTTCCATCAATATCCTTTTCAAGGCATGAAATCACAATCAAAATTTAAAATAACAAAATTAATCGTAATTTGCAAAAGTTAATTCATCTCATCTTCCATATTTCAGCTGTTCAGCATCTTTCTTTTTAGCTTTTGACTCTAAAGATGAGTCAAAAATAATCTATTCCAAAAGAATAAATATGGGACAATGCTTTTTTAGCCCAATTCCAAAAATATTTGGTGCATTTCAATTGCGCAACATTTTACACTTTAATCTAGGTTTGTAGGTATTTATAATATAAAATAGTCACTCCCTGATTCAAAGAAAGATTGACTATTTGTATATAAAGTATCGTTCTGTATTTATTCTTTTTATGATAGATTAGTTTTGATGCATCTTTGGACTCAAAAACTAAAATGAAAGAAAGATGCCAGATGGCTGAAATACGAAAGATGAGCCATTAATTCAATTATTAGCTTTCATTATACACTTGCAGATGTTCAGTTTCATTTTGTTGAATGTCCAGACAACATTCCAGCCAACAATAGTGTTACACCTACACTTGCACACTAGTGCCATATGCTGTGCAAACTGGGAGTAAACCGTTACATGCTATGCAACTTTTAATACTCTGTGTGGAATATTAAGTTGAATCCAGCCTGCTCAATTCAGACAACAGTATTACTTTTAACCAAACTTAAGGTTATTACCTAAGTAAGTGTTGGGTTGCTTTTGCTATTTAATAATTTTAGGAATTTTGTTTATTAGTCAGAACAGGTTCAGGGACTTATTTACATATTAGTGTTCTCTTTTCTTAAATTTAGTTATTTATTTTCCATTTATTTAGGGTTTTGATATTCTTTTATTCCAAATGTATTCCATTTCATAGTTATTGTGTTTCAAATGGCAAAATTTCATTTTTTTTTTTCCAGTTTTAGCAATTTAAATTGGCTAATTTGTAATTCCTTTTATTCCGTTTTATTTCAGAATCGTCTATTTTTAAAATCTTGCAAAAGTTAATTATTCCAAACCATTCAACTTTTTCATTTCTTTTCATTTTTGTCTGCCTTTAAAAATTGCTGTTCTCTTTAAAATTTTGAGTTTTTGAATGGTTGACCTTAATATTAAAATTGTCTGTAATTAATTCTTTTATCATTTATCAATAGTTCTATTTATGATTTGTGGCAACAACCTTGTCACTTTAATAAGTGCTCTCGCACCGTTTCACCGATTAAAGCTGCAAATGTAAATCTATTAAGTTGTATTTGTGCTATGGCACACATGTGGGGGGGGGGGGGTTCATAATAGAACAATTTGTTCTAGTTATCAAATCATCCCTTTCGGATTGCAGCGGTATTTTGTTTATGTCCAGAGATCAAGAATTCTTCTAAAGAGCCTCCGAGATTTTTGTATCCTGATGACAGAGAGTTGCTATGTCTGCAAAGACTGAATTGATGTTTTAAACTCCTGCCTCTCCTATCTTTGAGATAATGTTGGGACCGATGTAGTCGATGTGTACCAAAATATTGTTGGTACAATTGGAATACTTGTTTAGTTCCAGAAGGTCAAATTTGTTCTTTCAGGATGAACTGAGTTGTATTATTTTCTGAGTTACAGGACCAGAACTCCAAATGCTTACGCTCTTGGTTTTTGATGATGGAATCGCCTGTGCTTTTGTTTTGAACGATGTCTACTGGCAATCTGTTACGCTCAATTGAATTTACTATGATGTGAGGGAGCTGCTCAAGCTTTTGGCGTGTTCTTTTCGTGAGGTGTTGGAACACCATATTCCATTTCAATGGTTAGACTCTCTTAATGTACTGGCACTTTACAGGAGATCTATCTCCAATGGCTTTTTCTGGAGCAAAGGAGTGCTGCACTCGAGCTAATGATAACATCGATTTCCTTCTCGAGACTTTATTTCGGCCGTTCAGCGTATACTCTTATATGGGAGATATACATTTAACTCTTCTAATTTGTAATAATTCTAATTTTTACATTATTTAAGTGTTAATAGTTTTGGATGGTAAGAATTTGTTCCCATGACTTTAAGTCATCCAAAACCTGGGTTACATTTACTTTGGATTATAGTTAATTTGTAATAGGATTATATTTAAGCTATCTCTGGGTATTATTTAATTTATCTTCAGATTATAGTTATAATTTGTAATATGGTTATCTCTATCTTTATAGCTAATTTGTAATTGGGTTTTTAACTTGAAATCGGGTTGTTAATAATGTTCTAAATTCCTTTTCTAAATGATGTTCCCTTTTATTCTAGATTCTTGTTTGACAAATTATTTTATTATTTTAACATAATTTAATTATTAATGTTTGTTTACTTTAACTTTTAATTTAGTAGAGTTTTGTACTCCATTATACTTTCGGCCAATTTATTTATGATGTTTAATTTAATGGTTTTGAGATATAAAAATGTTTAAAAGTTCTTTTAAAATTGGATGTTAAATTTTTAATAAACATAGTTTTAGAAAACTTAATTCAGTGTTATTTTCTTTTAATTTGCATGTTTAATTTTAGAATGTTCCATTCTTGTGTTACACTGTACTCCTGATTATCCATGCTAATTAATGTTCGGGTTTACACGGAAAATCAGAAAACACGGATAATCGAACAATGGCCCTGTAACCCGTAAATAAGTTAAAAATGAACAAGAATCCACCAAAAATTAACATAAAATTTAAAAAACGGGGTTTAAGCAAAATACTTTAAATTTTATGGTTTAATTAGAGTAGAGTAGAAGTAATAAGAGAAAACTTGCATAGAAATTCAATTTTTCTTCATAGAAAAGTCTGTAATTCTTTTGTTTATGTACCATGTTTGCACTTATTCTGACAATTTGGCGAATGTTTCGCAATGCTATTATATCGTTATACTCGAACTGAGAATGTTGGCACATATAGTCCAATAGCTTGTCTACTCATCCCAGTGCCTCGGTGTGGCTCACTCTTGCCGATTCTTCTTCATTTCCACTCTCCTCTTCCAGCTCTTCTATTGCTTCCCCTTGAGTCACCGCATCTACGATTTCTGCATATGCTAAAATCTGATACCCTTGATCGGTCTCGTCTTCTTTTAGCCATTGTTCAACGTTTTCTTCATTAACATTTTGAAATTCTTCAACACCAGAAATGATTTCAATAAGGTCTGATGCTGTTACCTCTTCGTTGGCACAATCTGCTACTGCTTTACTGGGGACCAGTTTACTCCAGGCTTTCTTTAATGTAGTACTTTTCACTTCATTCCAAGCACTGGCAATGAGATTTATGGCATCTAAAGGTGTAAGTTTCTTCCAAACACTTGTAATTGTTTCTTCTTCTAGTAGTTGTCTCAGAAGGTTCTTCCAATAAATCCTTTTCATAGCCGATGTAATTCCTTGATCCATGGGTTGAATTAATGATGTAATGTTCAGTTCGGAGGAAAAAATATTAACGCAATCTCACTATTAGCTGATGTAATATCAGAGAAGTGGCATGGCGCATTGTCAATAAGAAGGACAACTTTTTTTGGCAAACCTCTTTCTTTTAGCCATTTGCTTACTTGTGGTATGAATTTACTATTAAACCATTTAGTAAATATTTGGGAATTCATCCAAGCAGATGTTTGGGAATCATAATATACTGGAATCACAGGGTTGGCAGATTTTTGACACATGGCAGTTTTATCCGGTTTAATCCATGGTTTTAACCATCATGTCAAAAACCTGAATGCAAAAACTGTGAAAGTGTCAAAAACTGTCAAGTGAGAAAGAAACAAACAATATTGGCAATCAAAATTCAGTCACCCTCAATCAGTACCGTAACTAGTTTTCATGTGCCCTGTGCAAGGTTTTACTTTCGTGTCCTTTGCATTTTTAAGGGGGGGGGGGGAGATTAATAAAACAAATGCAGTAAAACAATATATAATAATTGAAAGAGAGCAACTCTATTTGTAAATTGTATATTTAATTGATTTGAATAAATTTATTGTTATTTTTATTATATAGGTAAAAAAAAAATGGATATAGCCCTTTGGAAATAAATTTTTAGAAGAAAAAATCTTTTTGTCACCTAAAATGTAGGCCTATGTACTATAAAGAGATACAGCAACACTGGCCGATGCATGCCACATTTGGCTAAGTCTTATGAAAGAAAATTCCCTGCAACCACACATTAAAATTGTTCAGAAAAGACTAGAACAGGCATTAATGCCAGTCCATTTCCTCACTTACATGATGTGTTCGAAATAATATGGGTAAAGACTTCACATATAGCCAAATGGAAGCTGCTCGTTTTTATACTACAAAAAAAATTGAAGGCTGTTTATCACTTCTAATTGCACTTGAAGCCCAAGAAAGCCCATTCCCAACATCTTACTTCAGTACAAATGCAAAACTCACCAATTCGATAATGTGGTGGAAAGGCATTTCGAAGTGTGAAAGTTTTCAAGATGTAAACAGTGCAGTTTTTAAATTAGCTGAACTAGCAATGATGCTGATATCCCAACCTGCTAGTTCGCCCTCTACAGAAAGAATATTTTCAAATTTTGGAAGCATCCATTCTAAACTGCGAAATTGTTTAGGACTAGAGAAAAGTTCTGAACTTGTGTTATTGAATGCTACGTGGATGTAATGAACTCGAATACTAAAAACAAATTGTGCTAATCTCTAAAATGTTAAAATATTAAAACTTCAGAAAAGTTATAAATATTGTTTTTAATTTAAAACAAAATCAGAATATCTTGATATTTAAATTCAAATAAATGAAAAATTATTTTTAATTGTTGCTAGTATTTCAATATTTTAAAGGTATTTATTTACTTGTATTGTTGTAAGGATTATGTTTTAGAATTACTTACATTTTTTTTTTATAATATTGTTCAAATTTATATGGGTGATCAATCTTATGATTGATATGGTGGTTTTATTGCTTTTAAATCAAATTCCCCTTTTGTTCGCAGCTTTTGGGTTTTTGACGGTTTTATCCGATTAAAACACGGATTAAACCAACGTCATGTCAAAAAACCAACCCTGACTGGAATTCTATTTTCAAAACTCTTTCCAAAACTTTTGGGGTTTTTAGACTTTCCTATGAGAAGAGGCTTCATTCGGAATGTTCCGTATGCATTTGCACAGCATAAAACAGTTACTCTCTGTTTGGCTGTCTTAAAACCAGGAGTTTCTTTTTCTAGCTGCATTGCTAACGTTTTATTTGAGAGACATTTCCAGTAAATGCCCATCTCATCTGCATTAAAAATTTGATCGAGATACAATTGTTCTTATTTTATGTAGTCGCCAAATTCTACTTTGAGCGACTCCGCAGCTGAATTATCTGCACTTAACTTTTCTCCTTTCGTGCACACATCTCTGATACCATAACGTTTTTTAAAACATGTTAGCCAGCCTGAAGATGCATTAAATGGGCCCTCAATGTTTAAAGCATTGTGAAAAACAATGCTTTTTCCATGCACATTGGGCCTGATACAGGAACACCTTCTGATCTTTTTTGGTTGAACCACTGAATTAAGCAAGCATCAAGGTTTTCATAAGTTTATTTTTTAACTAATTTCCTCTTTGGTGCCGCTCCACTATTACATACTCTTGTAAATTTCATAAGTTTTTCCTTTTGTTTCGTGAAATCACGTACAGTTTGAACGCCAATACCTAATTTCATGGATAATTTCTGAACAGACTCTCCTTTCTCAACCTTAGCAATGGTCTCCAGTTTTTGTTTTACTGTTAAAACAGTCTTACGTCGTTTAGGTGGCCTTCATTCTTGTGAAATTCAATGGAAACTCATGCACAAAACATCTTTACAGTAAATGTTTAACCTTGAATAATAAACACTAAAGATCATTTTTTGCAGAGCACGTTGAAAACTGAACATGTCCGAAGAAGCAGTGTGTTTCTTCTTTTCGCCGTGTTCGGTGGACGTAAAAGTTAACCTTGGAACTGCCCACTTCCTAGAAGGAGAGAAAGGTTGCTCCCTCTACCATCACCCCAGCGACAACTCGATCCCTAATTTGAAGAATAGATGCGTCGCAAACCATGTTACTCCAAAGCCTTCTTGTCCGGCTGCTAGGCGTGTTAATGGGTTTCAATCACTTCTTTGAGAGGACAGGGGGATTGTTTGAATGGAGTTCAAATAATCCCCCTGTCCTCTCAAAGTTCTTGCGTTTCCTGAAACATAAAAGTGCTCTCAAGAAATTAATTTCACTTTCTATATGCTTGTTTACCAATCTATCTATCACAACAGTTATAACTTTTCGCATTTTTATCTTGGCATTGCACGGATAAATACTACAATGATTTTTCAGAGTTTTTCTTTAGATACACGGGAAAATCCACAAAAACCAGATAATCAGGTGATTTTCAAACTGCACGGATGATCGGGAGTTCAGTGCATATAGGTTAGCATTTTTTTATGCATTTAGAGTAACTGGTCAGTTGCACCTTTTTAGATTATTTCATGTGTTTTCAGGTATTTCAGATATTTTTCAGATTTTCAGGTACTTTATGAAAGTTTATAGGAAACTGATTTTAGTATATTTTAGGAGATCATAGCAGCATTTTCTTCCCAACTTAAATAACCTGCCAGAGTACATGGCATGTTACTCTGGCTTTTGGCAAAGGAAGGATGACCATGAAAGTAACCACAGATTATATAAAGCCTTATTGAAACTAGCCAAATTTTTTTTATTTGAGAAGTAGCAATACAGCTTGAACAACTGTGGTCCATTTATTGGAATGAAATGATGTGACCTTTTTTTTCCCCACTCTAAAACTATCAAATAATTTTTGTTTATTATAAATAATTGATTTTGTTCCATTTCACTAACTTTGTAAAATTTGAATATCCTTAAAATAAATTTTTTCATCTTCTCTTTCCTTTTACTTAGCCTTCTACAACAATTTGTCAGAAGTTTTTAAAAATAGTCCCTTTTTCTTTTAACTATTTGATTTTTTTAGGTTAGACATTGACTGCTCTGCATAAATGATAATATTGCAAAATTGTTTTTGGAGTAATGATTAATATTCTACATCATGCTATACTAACATTTTGATGTTGGAAGAATAGCTGTGTACAAAATGTATGTAAAAATTAATATTTAACTTAAATTTAGCGTGAACATTTTTTTTTGAAAGATTTGATATTTTTTCTTTTCTGTCATTTATTTTATTAATCAATCTTGCTATAATGTTTAGAAATTCTTATTTTTTTTTTAGCCTTATAATGAGGATTATTTGCGTCAACAGAATATTAAGCACATGTCTTTTCACTCATATTTACGGAAGCTTACAGGGGGCATTGACAAGTAAGCAGATTTTTAATGTATACCTTGAAATTGTTTGTCTCCAGTACTCAGTGTAAATGCTATTTTAGTGCAAGTTATGTGAATGACTACACTGTTTTTTATGTTTGACTTTTCAGGGGAAAATATGCTCCTTTAGAAAATATCAGTTGTAAAATCAAGAGTGGGTGCAAAGGACACCTTCCATGGCCTCAAGGTATCTGCACAAAATGCCAGCCCACTGCACTTACCTTAAATCGTCAGGTTAGTCACGTCTTTAACATTTCTGCAGCTCTATTTATCTTAACCCCTTAACAGTTTCTTTTTTCTGCCATATTGTGTCCAAAAATAAGCACATTTTTGATAAACAATTTTGTATTCAAATCGATTATATAAATTCAAATCTGATTCAGTGTTCTCCCTTAAATATTTTACCGGCCGGGTGGTGTGTCTGCAGCCGGGTGGTCAAAGCAGATGTATTATGTTTTACAATTTTTTTTTTTATGCTTAGAAACGCAAATCTATTTATCTGTAAATGTAACTTACATTTAATAATAATTACAATACATATTATATATAATATTACAATATAATTTATTAGTATAATAAATACTAATAATTCTACACATGAATTTTTCTCTTCTGAGAAGCAAAGTCATCAGCTACCTTGTTATAATCAAAATCATTTGGATCTGGCTCCTCTATTGAAATAGCCATGAGATTATTCCAAGTTGACTGTTTTATTTGGTTTCATAAACATGTCTTAATTCTACCTAGGGATGAAAATCCTCTTTCACATTCTGCTGTACTGACAGGTATAGAGAATTGAAGACCCAGACCATCCGACTCATCCTAAGACATAGAGCAGCTTTTTGGATGGCCAGGAAGGAGGTATAGAGAGTGTAACAGTAGCCAGCTTTGATAAATTTGGAAATGATTATCTGAGCTCAGGCGTTGTGGCCAATTTCAAAAGTATTTGCTTTGTGCTCAGATTTTTATATGATTGCCCTTTGATCATTTTGGATACAACTACCCACTCTAATTTAAAAGCTTCATGGTTTAATATTGGTGGATTCCCTTGTTTAGAATAATGATCAAAGAGACTCTCAGGTGCCTCATTTTGGTCATGACTGGAGGTGTTTGTACTAAAAAGTCTGGGGAAAGATGTAATAAGCATGTCTGGAAATCTTGCTTCTAGGTGATCAACAACTATATGTATTACTCTATGTATTAGATTTCAGTTTTAAATGTAGCTTCTTTAGCATCTGAAAATTTAACATAAAAATCAGACCACAAGCTAATCAGATTACTGTAGTAGAGGCTTTGAAAGTGACAACCAGGAAGTTCTGTAATGGTCAGTTTTGTGGCTTCCAAAGTTGGTTCTATTTCTGTTAAGCCGACATCTTGCTTTTGCCAAGCCCTAGATAAAGCAGCCAAAAGAGGTAAAATATCATAAAGCATTAGTAAAGAAGCTAAAAGCTTGTACGTTTTGATATGTTTGCTTAATCCTTCAGCTGTTACATCGTTTCGCTTAACAGCTTCTCTTTCTAGTGCAGCCACAACACTAACCAAGCATTTTCTTAACGACCTAACAGCATTATCATGAAATAGCCATCTAGTGTCACTGGCCATTTTTAATTTTATTTGAGGACATTCCAGTATACTTTGAATTGCAGCCAGCCATTCTGACAGAAGAGTTTTGAAAAAAATAAAACAGCTGCCTTATAAAGTCATTAAATTTAACTAAGGTACTTCGGTTGCAGCTTGGACAGCAGCAACACCCAATCGATGGTTAATACAATCACAATTTACCATGAGACCATCTGCTTCATCTTTCAGTAATTTTGCAACTCCATTGTGCCTACCTATCATTGTAGCTGCTCCATCAGATCCTAGACCTGCTAGATTGCAAGTTTTTAAATTGAGGCTCAAAATTATTTCAATTACTTTCTTACTGATAGTTTCAACTTTGCTATCAGTTATACTAGAAGTTGAAATAAACCTTATAGTAACCGCCTTTATAACCTGACTAACATATTTTACATATACAATAAGTTGCTTTATAACAGCTATATCTGTAGTTTCATCACGTAAAATACTGAAATACTCTGCAGATTGTAAGTCTGTCAAAATTTCAGATTTAATTTGTGCAACTAAAATTTCGAGCAGTTCTTGCATAATTCTTTCAGAAGTATAATTAGCATTTTTTCCAACATTGAGATGTTATAAATAGGTACAACCCATAGCATCACAGTGTCTCAGCAGTTTTATTATATAAAGTAGTATGTGGTAGTTCATGTGCAGGCTTTTAATCTGGCCCCAAAGTTGTTTACTAAAGTTAGTGGCCTCCCAAATTTATTTAGGCTAATCAAAAATTATTTTTTATTTTGTTCACGTTCGTTCGTTTTCTTTTTTTTTAGATTGTTAGCCGGGCGGCTCGTAAAAACAGCTGGGCGATCTGCCCATTCAAAAGGTAGGAAGGGAGAACACTGTGATTCTTCTGATATTAAAACCAGTGAACGCATGTTTTGCATTCCAATCTTTACTGGACTACTAGAGCCACCTATTAGAAACATTGCAAACAAAAAAAAAGTTAAAAAGTCGGGCAAATCATTGGATTGTCGTAGAAAATTAAGATGCCCAAGCGGCATTCGGGCAAATCAGAAAAGTGACCTTTCGTAGCACACGAGCAGTGTTCGGGTAAAACTGTTAAGAGGTTAAACACTTATGCTGTTATGTTATAACATACTTTACAACTTTTACAATTTTTCTGTAAAGTATATGATTTTATTGCCACATGACCTTACAGCAGATTTTTTATTTTTTAAAGGGGTTACAAATTTCAGTGATCTTTCTGTAAGTTACTACAAATCTTGTATTTTCAATTTGATTTCCACAAATTTTTGATCACCATCATTCTCATAAAATATCTTCGAAATCCTGCTTAAAATGTCCGTATCAGCAGGGGGGGGGGGAAACTCTTGAAATCTGTGACATTTATGTTTATGACAAACTTTTGTTAAGCATTTCCCGCTAATCGGATATATTCAACAGCGATTATAATCTTATTTACAAAAGCTCAATTTCAATCCATGTTTATTTTCAATTCATTTCAGTTTAGGAATCAATACATTACATTATGTTCAAATATTCATGAATAATCTTAAAATATTAAATATTTTATTTATAACTGAAACGAATTACCGAATCCTAAATAAGCACCCAATACTTAAATAATACTTTTACGGAATCGCTTCTTCAAATCTCCTCAAGTGTCTATAGGCTCTGCAATGATAGAAAGCAAAGAAATAAAATAAATAAAATTATCTTTTCTGTGGGAGAGAAGGTGGCTTAAACTCCACTGTAATTTGGGCATGCATAGTCGGCCAGGGAGATAAATGAGAATAAAGCCCTTTCACAAGCGGGATCAAAATCCTAATTTTTATGTGTTTGCTTCAATAGTCATAAAAAATAAAATAATGTTTTAATGAAAAAATATTTTATTATTATTTTTTAGTTATTTCTTTTTGTTAGAATGTGAAGATAGACACACAATTTTTTGCCAAACTATAGAATTGTGCTAATCTTTTTTGGATGCAGAGAAATAAATATCAGATAACCTAAAAAATGAAAATCTCTATGAATTTAAAAATAAATAAATATGAAGGAAATTGTGCTACAGATTCGTTTAGAACATTATTGGAAAGAATGCTCTTCGATCTTCCTGATTGTGTCAAGGTGGAAACTCTGTAATAGAATTTTGAGTTGCTAAGGAACTGATTTATATGAAAATCACTCAAATTCTGTTAAAACATAAACTAAATAAAAATCTAATTCAATTTTTTAAAATCTTATTGAGGCATAGTTTCCCAGTCCTGTAGTACCTTTATACCAAATTTTGCCACAGCTCAATGTTAGATTTCCCCGCTACAACACAACACAGACAAACATCTTTTATTATGCAAGAAGTAGTATGATTTCACATTAGTGTGATTACACAAACAATTCAGTTTATATTCTCTTGCAATATTAAGGGTCCTTTTCAAACATGGTACACTTTTGCAACATGCAGATTTCTATCATTCCTGGGATCAATGTGAATCTGTAATAACATTTTATAGGGGGGGGGGGTGCATATTGTGTAAAAATCAGTAAGACTACAATTCAGTGGTTATAGCCACATACCCCAGCATCGCATTGAAAAGTTTTGCTGCTGTTTTCAGAGATGCCAATTACTATGGATTCTTCATAGTTTTCTTCTCATACTATGGATTTTAGAATTAACATATTTTCTTACAAAAATTTTCTTACATAATCAAACTTGGTATCAATCAAAAGATTTTTCCGAGCCCTTTAAAATGAAGGGTAACATGCTATAATTCAGATTATTTGAAACAACACAGACTTTACAAAATAAATTTGTATAATTTGCAAATGAAAAAAAAAAAAAAAAAACCACAAGTAACTTAAAAATGGATTCTGGCATGAGAAAGTTGAATCGAGTCAAACTCTAGTTAATTTGTTTTTCGTATTGGAGAGGAGGGGGAGTATCATAGCAAAAATTAAAAAATTCTGATCTGATCAAAAATTACATATAAAACAAGCATTTAATTGATATATTTGAGAATACACTGTCTTTTACTTTGGATTTTTGTGATTTTTGCAGGCCATTTCACAAAAAGGCAGGTTCTTTTTTTCCGAATCTTACCAAAATCTATTCAGCACCAGTGTAACCCACAAGTGATTTATCTACCAGATTTTGTGATTGGTCTATTAGTTTTTCAGCTAGAGTGGATACAGGCAATTTTTGTGGCCATTTCACAAAAAAGGCAGGTTATTTAATTCCAAATCATACCAAAATCTAATCAGCACTAGGGTAACCTACAAGTGATTTATCTATAACATTTTATGAAATTTAGTTTATTAGTTTTTGAGCTAGAGTGGATACAAACTCGGCACAGACGTCATGCTTAAAAATAGTTTTCTTATATTCAAGAGGTCTCAAAACGTGTAGATCTGTTGAAAACTCGACTTGTGATTTTCGACATAAAATCAATAATTTCCTTACACATTACCATGTATTTCAGGGAAAGTAATATGGAGATATTTTCGTCCGTGAATTGAGGGGGAGGGGAAAAGTCCACAGGTCGACTTATACTCAAGAAAAAATATCTTTTGATAATGTACAAACAGTCAATCATGTATATTAAAGGTCTTGAATAGAGACACAACCAAGCAGGAAATGTCCATCTGTACAAGATTAAAAAAATCTGATGTGGGCAGCACATGACTTTCCCTGCAGACTTATATTTACGTTCTCTTTATTTTAATTAAATGTAGGAAATACGAAAAACTAAAATATCTCGAGAACGGCTGGTCCTAATGTAATGGGGTTGGTCTTATTCTTTTCTTCGTTAAAAATTACGTATTAAACAAGCATTTCATGGATATATTTGAGCATACATAGTTTTTTATTTTAGACTTTGGCGATTTTTGCGGGCCATTTTGCAAAAAAAAGGCAGGTTATTTTTTTCTGAATCATACCAAAATCTAATCAGCACCAGGGTGACCTATACGTGACTCATCTACCGAATTTTGTGAAATTCGGTCCATTTGTTTTTCAGGTAGAGTGGATACAAGCTTTTGCGGGCCATTTCGCAAAAAAAAGGCGGGTTCTTTTATTTCGAATCGTACCCAAAACTAATCAGCACCAGCCCCGCCCACTAATTCAAATTTCGTTCTCATTCGGTAACCGGGTTTATTTTCAAAGGTGGCGTAGGGAAAGTACGAAAAACTAAAATATCTCGAGAACGGCTAGTCCTAGTGTAATGGGGTTGGTCTTATTCTTTTCGTCGTTAAACATTACGTATTAAACGGGCATTTAATGGATATATCTAAGTATACCAAGTTCTTTAGTTTAGATTTTGAAGATTTTTGCGGGCCGTTTTGCAAAAAAAGGCAGGTTATTTTTTTCCGAATCGTACCAAAATGTAATCAGCACCAGAGTGACCTATACGTGACTCATCTACCGAATTTTGTGAAATTCGGTCCATTAGTTTTTCAGCTAGAGTGGATACAAGCTTTTGCGGTTGAAAAGTGGCGTAGGGAAAGTACGAAAAACTAAAATATCTCGAGAACGGCTATTCCTAGTGTAATGGGGTTGGTCTTATTCTTTTCGTCGTTAAACATTACGTATTAAACGGGCATTTAATGGATATGTCTGAGTATACGTAGTTCTTTAGTTTAGATTTTGAAGATTTTTGCGGGCCGTTTTGCAAAAAAAGGCAGGTTATTTTTTTCCGAATCGTACCAAAATCTAATCAGCACCAATAAAATTTATTTAAATCTTTAAAATTATTTATTTACAATTTTAAAATTTTTTATAGATATTTACTAAAATTATTTATTGCAGTTTTAGTTTTATATTAAAGAATATGTATTGAGAAAACGATTTTTTTATTAATGTAATTTATATTTTTATTAATGTAATTATGTTATTAATTATTTTATTAATGTAATTTTCATTAATGCATTTTTTATTAATGTAATTTATATACTATTTTAGCTTATTAAAATTTAATTGAAAATTCTAAATTTTTATACTTAAATTTTGTTAATTAGATTTTTAAAACTTCATTGTCGGCTTATTTATACCTGTTGTATATATGATAAACTGCTGAAATAAAAATGTGCCTTGCTTCTATCTCCTACAATATAGAAAAATCACTTGCTACAAACTGTTACAATTTTGAAAAAATGCCTGCTACAAACTGCTACAATTGCAGAAAATTGCCTGCTACAAACTCTAAAATTTCAAAAATTTGTTGCTCCAAAAGGTTTTAGGAGTTTTTTGTAATCACATCACTGCTATAGTGTGAGGATGGAAATTAAGATCCTTTTTTTTCTTGATAATTATAAATATGCTGCACAAAAAGTTGCCAAATTTGGTATAAATCGCATAGAAGTCATTTGATCATACAGCATCTCTGAAATATGGAAAGGGTTCTCTTTATTGATCAGATCCGAAAAATGTGCCTGATACTTTCTGCTCCGTAAGATAATTGCATAAAATTGTTAACTGAAAATTTCTTATGATAGAGTTTATGTTATAGTGTATTATTATTTATTATTATATATTAGTATATATTATTTATGTAATTTTTTTGCAGCAAATGTAAAAATGCTGCATTCATGCAATGCAATTTTCATCCGATATATATATATATATATATATATATATATATATATATATATATATATATATATATATATATATATATATATATTCATATATATATATGTGTGTGTGTGTGTATTGAATGTTAAAAAATGTATTTTTGAATCTATCCCTGAAATTAATTTCAGAAATTAATACCCATGTCTAAAATACCAAGAACAAATTTAATGGCTATAAAATGCCATTTTTATTGGCTTCTTTAAATAGTGCATTTTTTGTAGATCTCTGGGTAGATATGCAAATGTTTTTCTGTGTGAAAGGTTTTAGGAGAAATTCCCTTTATTAGGAAAATGAAATCCCATGCTAAAATACTTTATTAGCTATTTAGTACTGGACTTAAGAGTTAGAGTCACATGAATGTGTCATGCTCAAAACTACAATATTTTTGTATACAGACATCAAAATGCAGCAATGCATGGGTACAAGTTTCCTGTCCACATGACAGATTTCTGTCTTTGAAAAATTCTTAAAACAGAAGTGGACAGAAACAATGGGTGTCTTTCCAATTATTTTTTCCATTCTACGTTGCCCATGAAAATCTGTTTGTTCCTACCTATGCGATTTTGATTCTATTATGGTGACATGTGCATGCATGAGTTTTTGCTCTAACCAGTGCTTCTTATTTGGCAACTTCTCGATGGAATGACATCAGTTTCATTCATCCTCGTCAAGGATAATGTTAAGGCTTCTATATATAGAAGCTCCTGTATATAGGAGCCTTAAATCATGTGGTTACAGGAATACACAAGTACGTCATGCATGCTTTTCTTTGCACATCATGTTTCTTTCATCCTTGTCTTCCTCTTGCTTATGATAGGCTCTAACTTTGTGGCTTTTCACGATGTATAAACATAGCCAGTTATGGGGGACTCAAATCAACTTGCAAGAGCAAGTCGATTTGAATCCCCATAATTAGTGCCTTCTATGTGCAAAGATTGAAAATGAAACTCAAACATAAAAGTCAACATTCAACAACAACAAAGTCATAAAATGCTTGAATGCTTGACTTTGTTGATTTGATTGTGGATAATTTTAAAGAATGTTATGTATTACTTTATTAATTTAATACTATTGCTGCGTGTGTATGCAGAAACGTATAAAAAAAATTAACATCAAATCAAAACACATTATTCATTAAAATGCTTAAGTTCAAAATATTTAAAAATAAAGCTTAAGTTAAAAAATTTTAGAATAAAATCCTTAATAGAAATAAATCAGCAAAATTTTTTTTTAAAAAAACATCATTCATTTATCAATTGTCCAAAAATTCAATATCTGTCATGTCGAGACTAATTTTGCTCCAGTGACTTTATTTTGCAGTTTTATTTTCATTCTTTGCTGATAGGTAGTACCACCTTCATACTGAGATCTTGATTTTTTTAATGGTTAATTTTTTTGTTTTGTTTTGTCTGTGCACATGCACAGACAAAACAAAAATATGTTTGATAGAATTATTATATTTGATAGAATTTTAAATCTAAAGTGTTTTTATTTGTTAAAGTCTGTGTGCATCAATATATATTTTAAAGAATATTTGTTGAATGTAAAATGTGGTCAGATATTACATTTATAGATTCACAAAACGAGTTTGCTGTAAATGATTTAAAGTGTGAAAAATATTTGAAGATGGAAATGGCTAGAAAAAACTGATTATCTATATATATAAAGAAGAAAAGTGTGTATGTATGTATGTATGATCCACCATAACGGGAGAACAGCTGAACCGAATTTGATGAAATTTGGTAGGTAGTCTTAAAATCACCCCACTTAAAACATAGGCCATGTTTCGAGTTTCTATGACCAGTGGTTCTCGAGATATTAGTGAAAAACGTCACTTTTTCATTTGTCTCATCATCACAGGAGAACGGCTGAACCGAATTTAATGAAATTTGGTGGGTAGCTTTGAAATAGCCCTCTATAAATTTAGTCTAAGTTTCGAGTTTCTAAGACCAGGGGTTGTCGAGATATTGATGGAAAACGAAACATTTTCCTAGGAGTTCTACTCTGTAACTCCATGATTCCCAACAAAAAAGATTGGAAATAGTTGGTTTAAAACATGAAAATCAATTAAATCTCTGAGTTTTGTGGGAGTTTATTGAATGTATTAATCACTTTTGAAAATCGCAGGTTTGAGATATGAATTTAAATGGAAACTATCACCATGGTTTATTTCTCACAGGGTTATTCAACAACGAAAAGTATTAAGAAATCACAAGAAAGATCAATCATGCATAAAGCATTGATTATGTGTGTGAAACACTTTCCAACTTTAATTTTATTTAAACATCTCTAAAATGCGATACATTCAGTGGTAATATATCACAATACTGTAATATTTAATTATATTTGAAAACTTAAAAACTTCATTGCAAAAAATTAACTTAATTCAAATGACTTCATCGAAATATAAATCACCTGGCTTTCTACGGCTTTTTACTGCAGTTATAGTGCTAACGGACAGACAGACAGACAGAATGAACAAAGTCATAACCACTTTCCAACTATGTTGTAAAGTGTTAAAAAGGGTTATTTAATTATCAGCATTTTATGAGGAAGATTCTTTCCTATGCTGCTATGACTTATATAATGAAATGATTTTTTTTTTCTTACATAATGCAATGAATTTACATCTTTCACAGTGACAAAAATATGTATAAGATTCACGGCCCTATATGTTCAGGTGTAATTTTTATCACAGTTTTGCATGGTAAATCCCGAGCAACGCCGGGTATTCGCTGCTAGTCCTTAATAGAAATAAATCAGCAGAAATTACTTTTTTAAAAACATCATTCATTTATCACATCATCATTAAGAAGTAAAATGTGGTTTGTAGTGTCAGAAAAACAGAGAACCTGGATTTTGTGTTTTGTGCAGCTGAAAGATCAATTATTTTAGTAATAATGGGAAGAAGTATTGTTCAAGCATAACATTACGGATCACCAAAAGTATGTTCGAGTGCTTGAGCATACTCAAACTTTACCCGGAGTTGCTCGTGTTGCTACAAAAGCATCATTGCGTGACAGAATAGCAGACCATTATAAGCATAAATGCATTGCCATTTACTTTAGGACCAAAGTTGATTGACCTTGCAAAATATCTTGCAAGTGATAAGCTGGCACTCTCAAAATTGAACATGTCTACTTATATAAACACATATGGTACTGCCAAATGTATGAAGCAACAGTTGGTGGAGAAATTGAAGGGAAATTTTTTTCTCCTCAGAGCCACAAACAGTGCAACAGACAAGATCATTAATGTTTGTTGTGTGGATTTCTCCCACACACCCGGTTTGGGCGCAATAACTACCATTATTTCTCATTGAATATTAAATCTAAAGGCCACCATGTCGTACAAAGTCATCTGGAAATCAATAGTATTTAAAAGACTCGGAAAATGAGGACATCGATGAATTTATAAAATAAAAACAATATATTTACATAATAAAAAATAAACACAAAAGATTCTGATTACTCGGATCTTTCATCCAATGAACTAACATTAGCTTCTCGCAATCAACATAATGTCTGATTACTCCTCCACTAAAATATTCAAATATAATCACAAACTTTAAAATTAATTCATTCCTTTTCTAATACACAATTCCTTTAATTAATTATCTAATACACAATTACGTTAATTATCAATATTAATTCCGTTAACTAACACAATCACATACTTAAAGTTTATCCCCTCTCTACTCATTTAAAATAATATACAAGTACAAAAATACACTGTCTGTAACGCCACTTGAGGTTCTCAAATAAACACACTTGGCTTGTGCCACAATGCAGATCAGTTAATCTCCTCGTAAAGAGGAAATGAGAGAGAGCAAGAGAGCTATTCAATTCAGAGCATAAGTATGAAGTCTTAGGCATACCTTCATTTCTTGGCCAGGCCGGCTCTCATACAACAGTTGACGGGAACATCAGTAGCACATCGCTCCGTAGCCTTTTTAGACTTTTCACCGTTGAAAACTCAAGAAACACTTATTTTTCAAATTTTCAAAAATTTGTCTCTAAAAAAAACTCAAAGTCGCTCTCTCCTCCCCAGTGTTAGAAATTAAAAATTTGAACTAGGCGTCATTTGACGTCTATAGTTTTGACTCTAAGTGCCAAATAGACACAGCTACTTGCCATTTTGACATCTCTAACAATAACAATTATTTTTTAAATGTCCATTTTTGTTAAAGATATAAACAAAGAATAATTCAGATTTTTGTATTAAAAATTGTTTTAAATTTTCTTAAAATTTAAAATAAACTTATAAAAAAAAACCAAAAGAAAATAAATAGAAAAAGTTGCTAATTTGTTTTTACTTGACAAAAAGTACATAAAAAACAAAAAGTTAAAAAAAAAAAATTCTATTTAACAATTTTAAATTATGGTCATCTTATACAATTATTACCCCCAATACCCCTTCATTTCATGCTTGAAAATTAATTTTCCTGAGTTAAAATAACAATTAATATAAAAGTTTTAGTTGATAAAAACAAATTGCAAAAATGGAAAATATGTGATAATAAAACGGGATAAACCGAGAATCGCGTATAAATGCAAATTTTAGTGACATTTCCATATAATCTTTCTCATATTATTTACAAATACAAGAATTAAACACATTTAAAATTAAAATATTATAAGGGAATCTTGGGTGAAATTTAGTCATTTTTTGTGGCCAATTTCGTCAAAGTATGGAATTTCATTTTAAAATCTGTTTACTATATTCATCTGAAAAGTTAAAAAAAAGGGGGGGGGGGAGAATTTGCATATTTGTCCAGAGATCGGCAGTCAATGCAAATATCGGAGCTTCATGAAGAAATGCAGAGTTGGCAGGTAGGGTTCAGTATTTGCATGTCAATAATAAGTTTTTGTTTTATAGTTGCTACACTTTTTCTTGTTGCTTTGACAAAATATAAATCATACCCTTAAAACTCATCTACACCCTTTGGGTGAGCTAGACAGCCTGGGTAATAATAAAAAAAAGTATAAATCACATTAATTTCAAGAATTGATATAAAAAATGCACAGATGCCAACCTATCAGTAAGAAAGATATGAACATATTGCATGAGGAAAAATTGTGCACTAATACCATTTTCCCTCATTCTACTGCAAACTAGCCTTCTATTTCACTAATAATACATTTGAAAAATAGTTTTCCTATATAATATATAAAATATTTACAAACGTTTTAAACAATGCAAACAAATTGTAACAGTGGAAATATACTTTCAAAATAAAACGAAATATAGAGGTTCGCGCACAAATGCCGTTTATCGTGATACTGCTGCAAAATAGCCTTTCATGTCATTAAAAATACGCTTGAAAAATAGTTTTTCTGCATAATATAGTATATAAGAAATAATTACACGATGCAAACAGATTGCAGAAGTGGAAAAAATATGTTCACAATAAAACGAAATATAACGAAGATCACGGACAAAAGCTGTTTTTCACAGTACCCGGTACTCGTGCAATATGTTATATTGCTTTTTACTCCCCTTTGAAATTATACTATTTATACTTTATTTATACTTCTTTAAGTTATTTACATTACATTATTCTAAGTTATTATATTTATATTTAATCATTACATTTTATTTAATATTATTTTACATTAGCCTGATCGTATAGATTTTGACAATAAATAAAGTTTACTTTTAATAATATTTATTAGTTTGTTCCTTTATTTACTCAACCATTACTATTGCTTGGTCTGTGCTCAACTGTGTAACACTTTTAAAACACTTTAACAACATAAAACCTCTAAGAAAATCCACTTACCTTTAAATAAATAAATAGCACAGCCAACTACAACTAAAGAATTCACAACTCATTTGTTAAATTAAAAATTAACTTTTATTAACAATTACTTAAGTGCTTCCAACATAAACAAGTTAGATTTTATATAATTCTTATTCAGCTATTTTTGAGTGGTTAGTACATTGCAAAAAGGATAATTAAAATTAACTTCAATTAAAATAAAACTCAATTAACACTTTGAATATTCATCGGTAAATTTAAAAATAAAACAAAACCCAGGAAACAGAATCCACTCTGGTCTGTAGATCAGAGTTTGGTCTGCCTGAGGAGCTGTCCACCCAAAACTTAAATTTGGAATAAAAGGAAAATATTAAAAATCACATTTCTTCATCACAATACAGCAATATAGCTTTGTCAAAAATAATCAAGCAACTCATTCTCAACCATTTTTCTTTCTTAATACTCAAACTTTCTCGGTGCTAGCACTTAAACAAATTATTTATAACTCTCTTTTCTTCTTTGGATTTTAATCACGTTAAAAATTAATTGACACTGCTTGCACACACACGATCACTGAGGGCTTGCACACTGATCTTTGAACACCAGCCCTGTTCACACTGGGCTCCCCCAAGACTTGAACATTCACAAAGGTTGACATGAAAGTAGGTGATAGCCCGTGATGAGTGATTACCATAGAGCGGTAACACTGAGGCAGATCGCAGACAGAGCAATTGATATTGCCAGCGCAATTAAGAGCGCTTCCCAAGGAGGGTAGTCCGTGGGTCACTGATCCAAACCACCTTTTCACTTCTTGTGTGGAAGTTGTCCAAATATGAGGCACGCCCCTGCGATGTCAGGCCATTCTGCACTAATTTAAAACATACTCCCGGCGACCGCGGGATACGGGCGCCCAAGCATTGGGGCCCCGATCCACGGATCTTTTCCGGCGAAAAACACACCACCTACCACAGTGCCGGTCAGCAATCGAATGTCCGGCAACACGCTTGCCTTCCCAGGAGACGCCAAACTTGGCGAGTGAAACCCTGCGCTTCGCGCCGAGCGCTTACGCATACACTGCGGAAATAAAACGCTGTTATGCCAAGAATCAGAAAAAGATCACTTCTCCCAATGCGGCAACCCGCCGCACAGCAACCCACCGGATGTGATGGCACCCCAAATGCAGCTGTGAGGGGGAAAACTGATAAGAAGTCCACTTTTCTCTTAAAAAAATGCATGTTTTCTGCAAACTCGTGAATGAAGTGAATTGAAGTTAAAACACAAGAGCAGGAAGCCAAAAGATTAACAAAGGATATTTTAACGTTTAAGGATGCATTGCGTATAATTTTGAATAATAAAACAAAGAAAAAGATAACAAATTACGTTAAAGGGGAAATAAATCGCCGAAATATTAAAAACAACAAATAAATTTAGAATTTTGAAGGGAAAGGGGGAAAATAACGAATTTTAAGCTATTTCAAATTTTGAACTATTAATTAAATTTAGAGCTGTCAAATCTCGGCATAACAAATATAGCTCTTCATTTCTTTAATAATACATCTGAAAAATAATTTTTTTGTATATAATACGAAATAATCATAAAAATTTTAGTCAATGCAAATGTGTTTCTTCCACATTAATTAGAAACAGACGCAATTACGTGGAAACGGATTTTTAGATGAAAAAACGGAAAAATATCGATCTTAAAATTCCTGACTTTGTTTCTTATTTCGGTGACCTACTTCCAATTTCACGACTTGTCGATACTCTTATACACATGCAGATGAAAAATATGCAGATTTGCATGCAATAAAATATAAATGTTATGGAAAAGAAACATCGGATATTGTGGATCCAAATCAGATTCCCGAAACAAGACTGAAAAAAGGAACAAGTACATAGAAATTGGAACACTTGGCAGCTATAAAAATGGTATTTTCAATGTCTGATAACAAAATATTGGCTAACCAAATTTGCAAAATACTGGAATGATTTAATCTGGAATGCAGTGTGTTCTATAATAGTAAGCAATTAGGATGTAAAGACTGCGGGATCCATCCCTTTCTTCCACGTGGGATACGTAGTTGTACGAGGGGATAAAGGGGAGGGGAGCAATAGAAACTCGTTAAATACCTGGAGTCTGAGGATAAAGAAAAACAAATAAATTCTTCAGAAGTGCAATTTCGGATCTTGAAGGGTGGGGGTGAGATGAAGTACAGTAAAGCTCCCAATGTTGTCTTTCCCTGAATAGACAGAGGGGGATTTTACTGTCTGTGTACCACCTGCAAATTTATCTCTGAGGGCGTGTATAAAATGCCCCCATTTTTTTTTCAACCGCTGTTCAGTCTTCTACCAGGGATCGTAATTTAGTCAAAAGGGAAGGGAAGACTGATTTTTAACAATAGCATTGTTAGGCGTCAAATTTGATGACCAGATTGAAGAATCTGGTCGTCAAATTGAAATTTCTAGTCGCAAATTACGACTAACGACCGCTACTTTCGAACACTGCTCCTCCCTCTTCTATCTGATTCGTTCTGAGGTCTAAGCCCCCTTAATTTCATTGGAAGGTGTGTGGTTACCCCTTTTTCTGTGGCCAGATCTTGACATGGGGCTTGGCTACAGACCCTAGAATTATTACTGCAGGTGGCTGAACTTTCACACGCTAATGCCTCGTACCTACGCCCCAACAGTCTCTCACCACCCATCCAGCGTTCTTCTATTTTCAATGTGCCCCCCACTGGCATGATGTCCGAGTCCACTGTCTTTTTCCGTTTCCGGTGGCCAAAGGGGAACCTTATAGATATTGCTGAAAGAACTAGGGACCATCCTTTGTAGGTCGAAGTCCTTCCCACAATTCAGCAATGTTACATATTCTAAAAATAACTATGTAGCAATGTTATGGTATGATTTTATAAAGAACAACAGAAAAATTGCAGTGACAGATCATCTTGGTTCTAAAAGAGAATGCCACAGCTTCTAATATTTTTCAAAAAGTGGATGAACTTTTATCAAAAAATGACCTCAGTTTTACACAGGTGATAAGTTGTTTGATGGATAACTGCCAAAAATGAGAGGATGTAAAAGTGAAGTGGAAATGCAAATTAGAATATAAAATCCGAATCTTCTAGATTTTCATGGTGATATTGTGCATAATTTTGAAAAAAAAAATATTAGTCATTTTGACGATTCATTAAATATTTTGCTAGTGATGTGTACTATAACATCCCACACCTACTAACCTGACAGTTGGTCCTCCAGCCAAGAAATACCACAATTACCATGATTACTAAACATATCTTAGTTCTAGTTAGTGAGTTTAAAGATTTTTGATGTTTTATTTCCATGAAAAAAATTTCATTGAAATAATTAGTATAAATATTTTCAGTCTTGGCAGGTGTTCTAACTTACACCCATGATGCAATGGAAGTTGCGAGAACAGTCATTTACTGCATACCCAATTATTTATTTTATTTTTTCTGTTATTACTTTGGCTAAATAAATTTTAAATGATTGAACTAAAAGTTGGTTCCAAACTTTTCTAGCAGAAATATGATTAGATTACCCTGTTTTATATCGATATAAAACTAATAAATATATTCAAATTTTTGAAATATGCTGCCTAGGATATTTGATAAGACCAATCTGCTGTCATCAATATTTGGTATCTGCTGCTATCGATATATTATATCAAATATTTGATATATAATAAGGAATCCAAAATTTAAAGAAGCATAACTGTTTATATTCTATATCTTAAAATCTTGTATTTTCCATTGTGATTTTATTTATTTTAATAATGTCATGTTTTTTACAGCCTTACCGCCATGTAGATAATATAGTTTTCGAAAATCCATTTCTTGTGGAAAGATTTCTCAACTACTGGCGTGTTACAGGCCGCCAACGATTAGGACTACTTTATGGTTACTATGAACCTCACAAAGATGTACCTCTAGGGATAAAGGCGACTGTCACAGCTATATATGAGCCACCTCAAGTGAGTTTTAATTTTTCACCTTTTTTGATGATGTTGTAATTATGTATTTGTTTTGAATAACTATCTAATGATGGAAAATCTATATCCTTTTCATTAAAATCAATTTAATAATGTTTTTATCAAGCCCTGTGCAAAATGGGGTTTAAAATCTCCAACAAAGTCATGATTTAATAAACAATTTTCCTCTTAATTCCAAAGCAGTTTTTTTTTTTTTAAATTCTGCTATCAATACAGTCAGACTGTACATTCTGGAATGCTAATTGATCTTTAGATTGTGTTCTACTGACAAGAAGGAAATGAACTGGTTGACCTTTGTTTACTTTCTAAGAGATTCTATTATTATGTTTGGTAAAGATGAAGCTTCAGATTTTTCAATAGTGACCACTGGTCACCAAGAACAAACTGTTTAGTGGCTGACAAAGATAAGTTAGTGGCTAAAAATTTTGCAACATGCTTAATTGCAACTGTCTATAAAATTGTTTATTATTGATAGGCTATTTCTGATGACCCAGAGCTTTTGATGATACTTGCAGCATAAAAACTATATTTTCGAAATGAATACTCTTAACAGGAAAGGGATTTCTGTCATCTTAAATAATAAAAGACAATGTTTGTGTGTCTTATACACTATAGGCTCAGTGACCATATGTCGCAGAGCTACGAAATTTGGCAATCGGAGACCCGGGAGGAGAGGAGGTGACACGTGAAAACCAATTTTTAAAATTTGAATTATTTATTTTTTTTTTGTTATTTAATGTTTTATCCGATTTCAGCCATTTTTTCCCTTTTTTCTCTACCATCCAGACGTCGTAGAAAAAAATAAGTCGCACGACCGGAAAGAGCAGACAATTGTGAGTAAAAATATATCAATTTCAAATCTCAGGGACAAATTCTAATTTTTTTTAAAGATTTTAAAACAAAAGTCACTTTTGACTCAAAAAAATGAAATTTCGTTTTTAAATCCTCATTTCGGGAAAAGTACCGACAATTTCGACTAATAATTTACATATTTAGAAAGCTCAAAGATCAGGCATTCTTACAAGCCCAATCTGGTCAAGAAATAATTAAGAATAGCTGCACAATCCAGATTTTTCCTTATTTTAATTTTTATCATGACTTATCCGGATTATTTTCCATATAAGTCATGATTTTCAATTTCTCAGTGAAACAAGTTCAATTTTTCACCCACATGCACGTGCAGACGTGTGGTGTTTCTATGACGATGGTTTTTGGTCTAGGGACAATTAAAAACCAAATTAGTGTTTGGTAGTATCTGGCTGATAATTTTGGGCCATGCTCTTGATACCTATGCGAATATCCTGATGAGGATATTCGCATGGGTATTAAATTATATTTGCAAATGTCATCAGTGATTGCTTTTTATACAGTTTTTAGACGAGGGACAATTAAAAACCAAATAAGTGTTTGCTTTTTGTACGGTTTTTGGTTTAGGGATAATTAAAAACCTAATTAGTATTTGCTTTTTATTATTAGTGGCCATTTCCCATGTATTTGGAGGAAGGCCGAAGTCATCCCCTTGCTTAAAAGCGGGAAAGCTCTACTGGGGAGCGGAAAAGCTCCCCAGTATGTTGACAGTTTTAGACCTATTTCCCTTGCTTGCATTTTTTGTAGGATAGCCGAGAGAATGGTGGTCAACAGATTGCAATTTTATTTGGAAAAAAATAACCACATCTCAGAGAGGCAAGCTGGTTTTAGAAGTAACAGAAGTACCACTGAGCAAGTTTTTCGCTTCTCTCAAGAGGTGAGAGATGGTTTCCACCTGAAACAAAGTTACTCTGGCCATATTTGTAGATTTTAAACCTGCATTTGATCGGGTTTGGAGAGGCATGTTACTTAAAAAGTTACTATATCTGGGCGTTGCTGGATGCCACTTCAGATGGATAAAATCCTTCCTCAGCCAAAGGTTTATTAGAGTTAAATATGGTGATGTGAAATCCAATTATAAACAAACAAGACAGGGCCTCCCACAGGGTTCTGTTTTAAGTCCTTATTTATTCAATGTAATGATAAATGACGTTCTTGAGGAGATTGGTGATATGCAAGAAATTCATGTTCTGCTCTATGCTGACGAACTTGTCATGTGGTCAACGAGCTCAGATATCCAGAAACTTGAAATGTCTTTAAATAGGGCACTGATCAAACTTGCTAAGTGGTCAAATGACAATGAAATGCTGGTTAATCCTGAGAAAACTACCTTCCAGCTCTTTACCTTGAGCACCAAAAAACACTCTATATGCCTAAACTTCAAGAACCAACCTCTGTTGAGAACAAAGAATTCCACTTACCTAGGTATTATGTTGGACTCCAAATTGAATTGGAATAACCATATCAAAAAGACAAATGAGAGAGTTTTAAATAGAATGAAGTTGCTGAAGAGACTCTCTGGTATTACCTGGGGTGCATCTCAAGATGTCCTTACTAATGCCTATAAATTTTATGTCAGGCCCATTTTTGACTATGGTTCTGAAATATTGATTACGTCTTCTAATAGTGTCCTATCTAAACTTGATGTCACACAAAATTATGCACTTCGTTTGGTTACTGGAGCAGCAAAATCCACTCCTATAGAATCAATGGAGCTTCAGACCAATATTGAACCTCTATCTGATCGCTGTGATAAAGTGGCTTTATTTTTCAGAGAGAGGTTGTTCAGAGGAAGTGGTCATTACTGGAACAATTATAGACCTGTTGCAAGGAGATTGAAATCCCAACCTACCTTTTTTGACCGTACGAATGAAATTGATGAAAAACTCGGTTTGCCAGCTATTGACAGACAGACCCTCACTGACACTTCCATCAAACTTTCATCTAAAAGTTGCTGAGATAAACCTTGAGCTCATTCTTCCTTGTAAAAAGAAAGTTTTCTCTGAGATAGAACTAAGGTTCTTTGCAATTGCAACTATTTATGAAAGATATCCAATTTCTGATTGGCTTCATGTGTATACTGACGGCTCTGCTGATCCCATTACGGGTAATGCTGGTGCTGGGGCTTATTGCCAATTCTTTCAACTTAAAAAACCAGTAGGGGCATTTTGTGATAATTTTGATGGGGAGATCTCTGAGGTGCCGAGGCTTTAAAATCTCACAAGAAAAGGTGTGTTGTACAAGAAAAGGTTGTGTTTTTCGTTGATTCTCAAACAACCATACAGACTTTGGTGAATAGAAGACACTCATTTTCTCCCGAAGAAGCCCTTTGTAAGGAAACTATTGGTCATCTTATTGAAAATGGGAAGAGAGTTGTTCTCCAGTGGATCCCAAGTCATGTCGGGATTCCTGGCAATGAGGAAGCGGATGCACTCGACAAATCGGCTTTGTCTTTGCCACAGCACCATTCTCCCCTCATTTTGAGAAACCATAAAATATTGATCAAGGCTAAATTTAAAGACATCAGGAAACTCCGGTATTGTGAGGCTGCTGCCGGGAAGTGTTGGGAGTGTCTTTTTCAAGATAAAAATAGGATTCTCCTGAATTGCCCAGAAAGACAGGCATAGCCTGTTTTCGAATGTTGACAGGCCATGATTATCTTCAGCAGCATCTCAATAGAATAGGTGTGGCAGCTTCTGCCTCCTGCTCTTTGTGTGGAAGTCGTTTTATGAATGGACAACATCTCCTTATTTGTTCCACATTGGGGGATATTGACACTGACGGTACTTCTCCTTTTGACTTTCGCATCTGTATTGGACAGCAAGACGGCGTATGGCCGAATGGCCCAGGCTGGGTGTAGGATTTAAAAAAAAAAAAAAAAAACTTTTTATAAGGTTTAAGGCTCATTATGCTAGATTGAATTGTGGCGATGTATTGTTTACATCGGGTGGTGGTTGGGACCACAATGAAAAAACTTAAACACTGAAGAAATAAAAAAAAATAAATAAAAAGAAAGTTGTGGAGATTGTCATGGTGCATTTATGCATAGGGTGGTGGTGGGGACAATCTTTAAAAAAAAAATTTTTTTTTCACTGAGCAGCATCGTTATTTCTTAAATACTAAATTCACATTCAACATCATCAGTCTCAAAAATTTAGTATTGCATCGCATGTCATTTGCGATGCAATACTAAAAATGCAGACAAATGGATACAATTTTATTTATGTAAAACAAAAAATAGAGGAGCATACCTCTATAAAAAAACATAGGAGCAGCTGATCCCGGCTGTGAGTACACATCAAAGGGATCCCTTTCCTAGGGTTACAGGTATAGAAATCCTCAGAATATCTCACAGTTCACAAACATTAGAATAAATTCACTTTACAAATCAATTTTCAAGACCCCCCCCCCCTTCCTTGAACATTATTTTTCATCTTAAAATTTCATTATTAGTTTTAACGTCATTAAACTAAACCAAACTTTGTTAACTCCATGGGGTTGAGGACGCGGTAGCCCGGTGGTTAGTGCGCAGAAATTGCACTCGGTAGGCCCAGGTTCAATTCCCACCACTTCCAAAACTGCCGCCGTATTCATGCAGAGTATGGTCACTCCGTGTGAATGTGGGTCCGTAAGTCCTTCCGAGAGGTTGGTGGTAGGGGAAGGAGGGTACAGTCCCTGTGGATGCCTCCCCCACTAGGTTCCGGTCTAAATTGGGTGGCACTTCCTGGCCGTCCAAATAGTTAGCTTACACCTTTCTGGTAGGTTGGATGGTCTGGATCTCAACAACTTCACGGGGTTGTGGCCCCAGCGAGTTTGCCACTATCAGAATTTTCAAGGGTAGTGAACAGGCTGCTCGTCGAAGGCAGCTAGTTTATTATAAAATACTCTTAATAGTCACAGAAAACAAAAAAGTATTAATATCAAGTGAAGTTTAGTTGTTATGGCTATAAAGCACAAAACATAACTAGATTCTTGTAAATTATAAATTTGCAATTAGAGGATTTGTAGAAAAAAATTCTGACAATCCCCAAAATGTATTAAAAGGAAATTTACAGTGTAATTTTACAGAGATACCAGTGGCATATTTTAAAATTCCATTTAGTTGGGTTTCAGTTGTAAGTATCAATCTTAAGGAGTCTAAGTTAGAGGTTTGCTCAGGATTGAGCCTGACCAGTGGGCTTGGGCCCAACCTGGCAAATGGGCCAGGCTCGGGACACATTTTATAAAATTGGGCCAACTCAAATAAAATAGTTAAAAATGGAATAAAATTGAAACAGAAAAATTTGAAATTGCATATGAAACAAAATTTGAAATTAACAAATAAAAGTCTCCTTGTCCCATATTAAGTAATAGAAGTTTGATCTGTAAATAGAATGCAAATGGGAACCAGATACAGAAATATTATAATTTCACATAAAAAATTGAAGACTCATATATTTGACGACATTGAAGTCAAAATAAGATATTGCTCTTTGCAACATTCAAATTGTTTGAAACTACAATAACAGAAAATATGTTTTGGCCTGGATGCAGCAAAATAAATATGCGATGCCTATGTATCAGATGTCATGTTTCGTAACATCATATGATCTATAAATTGAATAAGGAAGAAATACATTCCAAATTTAATTTTTGAGGAAATGATCATTCAGTTATTATCTATGGTCAAGTGCAAGTTGCAATTTGTTATATTTTTAAATTTATCGCAAAAAGTTTAATCTCTGTTGCACTGTGATTGTTTGACTGGTGATAAAAATATGAAATCCAATAGGTACTGCTTATCAATCCTATAGGTACTGCTCTTTCCAATGTTCCATAAATAGTATTAGGGGAACGAGCTTGCATCCTATCAATGCAGTGTGCCGCATTTTTATGCATTCAGTTGTAAAAATTTACGTAAATTACATGCTATAGCATGAACCTTGCATTAGCCAGTTTGATATGCAGTTGATTGGATACTTAGTAATAAGTGGACACACGATAGCTTCGCATTGTGGAAATGGCTAGATTGCAAGATTGAAATGATTCTGGAAAAAATTTTGGCAATTTACTTCGGAAATTTTAATTGTTATGAATACAAACTTTTATTCATATAAAAATTCATATAATTTATCCTTTTATTCATATAAGTAACCGTGAAAATTGCATGTAACAGGCATGATACAACTCCATCCCAAAATTATGACTCCGGTCCCATCTAAGAAAATCCTTTCTCTTTTGAAGGGTGAAAATGCTCAAGCTTTAAGCGCATGCACATTCATGTTCAACAGACTGCAGAGGGTAGAAACTTTGATGTGGAAATCGACCTTTAGGGAGAAAAAATGTTATCAGTTCACTCATTTAAAAAATGGTAATTAATAAACAAATGGCTTCAAAGATTTTTTTTTTTTTTGGAGCAGTGTGTAATATTGTAATATTTAAAGGAGCTGCTGTTAAATTATATTGTGATATACATATTGGCTTACCAGTCAATTTTGTATATCACAATATAAAAATCTTGGATGTTTTAAACACATTAAAAGTATATATTTAAATATATATATATATATGAAATTTCATCTATTAATTCCATTTAAAGTTAGTTTGAAGGAGAATTTTTTTATCTTTCCAATGTTAAGATTATCTTTCCAATGTGTTAAGATGAAAACTCTGTGATAATGTTTTTGGTTACTAAAAAACCAATGTATGCGAATATTTCGAGAAATTAAGGTGAGGGTAAAAAACAACTGATTCAAATTAAAAAATAATAATAATAATATCAAGGTGCACTTTTCTGGATTCTTAAGTACCTGTGTACCAAATTTCATGGCCAAGCGACGCTCGGATTTCGCAGTACGGTTTGCACAGACAGACATCTTCATTTATTAAGAAGGCACATTTGTAAAACAAATGGCCTTATTATACCGCTATGTTTGCCACTTTTCTATATAAATAAAAATTAATATGTTCAAAATTATTGTATTTTCAAAATCAGAAAGACGCCATTTTGAAGTTCTATAGCACATGTTATCAATTTTTAAAAATGTGTAAGTAGATCCATTTCAGCTTAATTATTTTAACCAGCTTAAGCTTAAGTCAGCTTAAGTTATTTCACATGCCATTAAAACAAGATGTCTTTGTTTAATGCTAAAGTGCAACTTATATTGCCTGCTAATTTTTTTAATCCATATTCTAGAACTTATAACATATTTGATTGAATATCAATTGAATTCAGTTGTGAAAAAAAAAGTGCATCAACCTCTAAGTACCAAAACAACAAAATGTGAAGATTGGTTTAGAATTCACAGTGAATATAGATCATCAAATTATGAATTCGAAACTGAGAGCCAGCATCTGTGCAACTGCTTGTTCCAGCAGAATCTGTGAATACCCCCCCCACACACACACACACACACACACACTCCTTCTCTCTTTGATAACTGCATTGAGATTGTGGTGACGTCACGACTGCGGAACTTCACAGACTCTCTGCGGGATGTTTGATCGGGAATTGTTGGGAGTTTATGCGGCTGTAAGACATTTTAGGCATATGTTGGAAGGTCATCAGGTGATGATTTATGCTGATCATAAACCATTGACATATGCATTTAATCAAAAGCTGAATAACTCTTCCGCTAGACAGATTAAACATCTAGAATTAATCAGTCAGTATTCAACCGATATCAGGTATATTCCGGGAGATGAGAATGTAGTCGCTGATACCTTATCTAGGATCAATTCTATAAGTTTAGCTGCTGCGATTGATTTTGATGGTATTGCGCTGGATCAGTTACAGGATCAGGAGTTGAAAGATTTGTTAAAAACGCATACAGGTCTCGATTTGCGGCTCATGTCTTTCCCTGTCTGTAATAATGCTATATATTGTGATATGTCTAATGGTGTACCTAGATCTTTCATCCCACAGATCTGGAGGAAGAAAGTGTTTGACAGGACACACAATTTATCACATCCTGGTTCAAAGCCGACATTGAAGTTGATGCAACAACCTTTCGTGTGGCGTGCTATGAGGAAAGATTGTGCTGAATGCTGTCGGCAATGTCTTAAGTGCCAAAGAACCAAGATATTTAAGCATACTAAGACGCCGTTGGCGGAATTTCCTCCCACAACGAATTGTTTTTGCCAGGTCCATTTGGATATAGTGGGACCGCTGTTACTGTTGGAAACTTGGTTTTGTTTACGTCGCAATTCTCGTTCGCGGGAGCGTGACGTCATTATCCTAAATGATTTTTCCATACTGGGCTTATCATGCAAACCACCTTCTCGCCGCTCACGCATCCTGTTTTGCATATCCAGAGGGCGTTGCCGGTAACAGTTGTGTTCCGGAACGCACCCATCGTCAGATATAAATGCTGGACACATTTTTGGTTTAAGCAGATCACAGATCCCTGATCACTGATCGAAGGAGATCGCTGATCGATGGACTTTAATATTGATCGATGGTAAGACGGATCGACATAGAGTCTTGTTCGAAGTTGTCGAATGTATTGATAGTGTTTATCGTTGACACGGATGTTTGATCCATGTAATGGTGGATCTTAAAGTTTTTATGGTTCTCAGTCAAGGAGACCATGTTGTTCCGTGTTGTGGACTTTATGCAATGTTAATCTGTGAAGTTTAAAGTTTTAGCCATAGCGTGTGACCAGCTATAGGTGGAATCGGGAAATGCACGTAGTTATGTAAGTCTGAAAAGCTTTTTGTTCTACTTACTCGTGTATTTCAAGGATTGCTTAAACCAGGAATGTGTCTGAGCTTGGAACTTCTCTGAAACCTTACGATTGAGCTTGAGAACTCAAACATTTTGTACATAGTATGCTTGCTTTGTGTTGCAATGCCAGAAATATCATGTAAGCAAACGCAATGGATTCGCTTCTTAATAAAAAGTGATTTGAACTAAATTGTAACTGCTTTTTTTCCAACACCTCTACAATTAGCTTGTATTTATTTACAACTGCCATTTACGTTGTTATCACTGCAACTCTGCTTAAATTCCAGCGAAGTTGTTCAACTGAAATTTTTGCCTTGTACATTATGTACCTTGTATTATCTTTTGGTGTTCACCAGCAGGTTATGTACCCCAGCAGTTACCGTCAAAAGGTAATAGATACATCTTGACATGTATCGACAGATATACACACTGGCCGGAAGCACTTCCGATGCAAGACCAGACCACGGAGACGGTAGCTGAACCACCGTGTCGCACCACCGCATATCACCCTCAAGGGAACGGTATGGTGGAGCGTTTTCACAGAACCCTCAAATTGGCTTTAATGGCGGTGGATCCTATTCATTGGAGCGAGGCTTTGCCAGTGGTGTTATTATCTTTGAGATCGGCAGTGCAAGAGGAGTTAAAAGCCGCACCGACTGAGTTGGTTTACGGTACAGCCCTTCGCTTGCCGGGAGACATGATACAAAGAGCAGATCAGAAAGTAATGGCTCCAACACAATTTGTGTAAAATCTGAGAACACATGGCTAAGATGAGGCAGATCCCAGCAACTGATCATTCCACGCAAAAAATGTATGTTCCTCAGGATTTAAAGAATTGTTCCCATGTTTTTCTCTGCATAGATGCTGTCAGACGATCATTGGTGCCACCATTACAGGGACCGTTTCCAGTTTTGTCAAGGATGGGCAAAGTCATTTCGATTCTGTGCAATGGCCGAAAACATGACGTGGCATTAGACAGAGTGAAGCCAGCGTACGTGGTGGTTCCTGAGGTGAATGAGCACACAAGTTTGGAGACTGCTATTGCAAGTGCCCAGAGTGTATCTAGATCTGGTCGTAGAACTAAGCCTGTAGTTCGTTTTCAGGTTGGATGTTTTTTCCTAGGGGGGAGTACTGTGGTGACATCATGACTGCGGGACTTCACAGACTCTCTGCGGGATGTTACAGACTCTGCGGTCCTGTGAGTGCATACTGCACATGTCAACGATTCCATATTTAAGACATTGCATCGTGCAGTTAGTTATTCAGTCTAGTATACTGACAGTCTCGTACTCGCGTAGACTCGAACTCTGAACTTTTGAAGCATGACGTCTCATATCCTGGAGTCTTGGCGTAACATTGGTTACGTGGCAGATACTTTCTAACTTAACCTTATGCATGCATATAATGATGCAATTGGACGCTGTAATGTTTTTTAGTTCAGCAAGTAAAGTCCCTGTATTGTTAAGTTTCAGTTATTAAATGTTAAGTTTTCTGATGTGTTGAGTATTCTTATACGTTAGCTTTCGTCCATTCACCCACGCAACATTCAACCAATGCAACCTTCAACAAAGGTGTTCTTCAACAAAGGAGTTAGATGTAAATATATAAAGTAAAGTGGTGAGCTGAAACCCTTTAATAGCACGCTTCATTATAGTGCCTAACAGCCTCACCAAAAGATCACAATATTTGCTCTGCACCTCGTAATGCTTACTCCCACTGCTTTACATTCATATTATTGGGATATTTACCAAAACACATAGACTAATTGTAAATAAATATTTTGCATAATTTACTTAACCTGGGAGTTAATCGTGATGGATAAGAGATTATTCTTATAATTAACATTCTCATGCAGTGCTTTGAATTTGAAGACTTAACATAATAGGTTTTCAAATAGTTATTATATTGAAATTTATTCTAATATATATATATATTTATTTCATTATGAAAATTCCTTTACTTCAACTGATTATAAAATTTACAGATATGTTGATGATCTGATTTGTTTAGTATTTACTGACAACTATGCCATAGATATAGATTTCTATCTGGATAATTTGGAATTAATTCCTAATGAAACTTCTATTAGTAATAGTGTTAATTTTTTCGATTTAAATCTAACTATTGAACCTACTAATAGGATAGTTACTAATTTATATGATAAAAAAGACTATTTTCATTTTAATATTAATAAATTATTACCATTTAATTCTCGTAACTCGATTCAATTGTTTAGAAATATTATACTTAATCAACTTTTTAGAATTTATAGATTATCAGATAAAAAATTTCATGTCTTGCGCATTAATGACCTAAAAATTACCAGTATATTATATAAATATCCAGTATATTTTTGTAAATGGTATAGTTAATAAGTTTAAATTGGCTGAGTATTCTTAAAATTCCCTCCTTAGTATCTTACATTAGTTAATTGTTAAAATTCTCTTGGATTAGCATTATATCGTATATACATCCTTTTATACTTTTGCCTCCATGTTTTCTATTATTTTACACGCCCCATTATTACGTAGCTTTTACTGGAGAATTTATCACATTTTATTGCTTTTTTGTAATACTGTTATTTATACCTCATGATTGGCAACAGTAGATCTCCACTTTTATCTCCTGCGATTGGCAAAAGTGGTCTTATTATTTATTGCTCATTGCTCGCTTGGATAGGACATTTGTAGTATTTTCTCAGGTATCTTTATATTCCTATTTTATTTTTCAATCTTGTAGCTTGTAATATAACTAGATAGAGTTTATAGATGTTATCTATCTCGTTCTTCAGAAACAAGCTTTTTTTTTTGTTCATTTTGAATAGATACTTGGACTTGAAGACGAATTTTTTCAAAATGAACATTTTTTAGGCCTAGTGCTTATCCACATGTATTGCTTTAATGCTTAGTTATTTTTTGTTTTTCATTTTTCGAATTCTCACCATTATTATATCTTGATTGTGTATTTAACTTGATGACTAGATATATGCATTTTATTCTCCTCTTGATTGATAATTCTCTATTTTATACTTCTGTTTAAGTTGTTGGCATATTTTAAGTTAGGGTTTTATGAGTTACAACTCCTCTCTATTTATATCATTGGATTTTCATATTATATATATATATATATATATATATATATATATATATATATATATATATATATATATATATTCATAATGTATTAAACAATAAGTTAATAAAAACTTTGTAAATACTTATTTATTCTTATACAAAAAGAGTTTAGTTATGTTTTGATAATCAGTTAGAGAAAAATTCTTAATGTTTTGAACCTCAACTTTTTCCATCTTGTTTTCCTTTTTAAAATGCTATTAAAATTTGCTGTTTTGTCTTCTAATGTTGTTAAGTACAGGGACCCATTTTAAAATCCTGAAGGGTCCTGACAATTCAGATTCAGTATTCTAATTTTCTCTTATTATGTAGGGTTCGTAGCTCTTTTTCACTATTTTTGGGGGTTTGTCACTCCTATTTTCTTTCTATTTTTAAGGGTTTATCACTCCTATTTTTAGGGTTTGACCCTCCTATTTGCCTTACTATTTTTTGGTAAATGTGTCTGTTGTCCATGTTCAAGTTAATATTAAAATTTTGTTCAAAAGTTACGCATGCTGTGTTTCTATTTAATTATTTTTTCTATATCATTTTGTTATTTCAGGATGGTTCTCAAGACTTCTTGCGTCTTTTACCAGATGAGAAAGCCAGTATTGTTGACAAAATAGCAGAGGATTTAGGCTTAGTAAAAGTGGGTTGGATCTTCACAGACCTCATTGCAGAAGATCTTCAAAAAGGCACCGTAAAGCACATTCGCAACATTGTAAGATTTCATTTATGTACTTTAAATGTGCAAAGATTCTAATTTTTTAATAGTAAAATTTAAATAAAATTCTTCATAGATTGACTTGGAATCATGCTGTCAGTACAACAACCAACCATGGACCTTTTTCGATGTTACCAGAACCGAATTAGCACTGAATCCGTTATTATAATTAATCAATATAATATATTACTGAATAAATATCAAATAGTTATCTCTAACAAGAGCAAAACTGATCCTTAGATTTCTTTTACTGAATGCGTAATTCTAAGCTTTGGGACTCCTCCTATTAGTGGGTTTTGCAACTATGATTATCTTGATTTTGATTACATTTAAGCCAGAATGAACCTTTGTGACCTTGGACCAAGGTTTGTGGTTTTTTATGCTTTTGTGCAAGGGAGGGATATGACATTTCAAGCAAGGAATTTTGAATTTAGTAAAGTAACTTGTTATACTTTATGGTGTCCGACCTCGTAGTATTTCTTAGGACTGAAATTCCCCTACTGCATTGTACCAGTTAGGTGATGGATTCATCCAATCAGTTGTAAGCTACCTATGCTTTAAATAGATTCATTTTAAGTCAAGTTTCTTGTTATATTCTTAGACAGAAGTGGGTATGTTGTTTGAAATGTGTTACTTTTGTATTTGTGAAACTGAATCTGCATTAAGTATAAGGATATTTATTCTTATATCATCGGATTCTTGTCCCTGTATTCAGAATGATATTCACCAAAATATTTAACAATAAAGAAAAATCGTTCCAACATTTACGTTGCTGAATGCTGAATAACGGGAATCTATTTTGTACCTTAAATAAATAGAGATCAAAGGTATGAAAAATTACTATTAATTTTTTTTTTTAATTATAAAATTATTCCTTTCTATATGAACCCTAAGTTAAGCTTATTATACTACTGAATTTTTGGTTTTTCATCATTTATCATTAATAAATTTTTTAACTCGTTATTTTATTTTTATTTTTTATTTATTTATTTTTTTTATATATACTATTGCATAGTATTGTTTTTCTGACAGGGAAACCTCAACTTTTGTTCCGGTTAGTTTCAGCTGGAATTGAGTGGAAACGGTAGGTAGTAGCAAGAAACTAATGTCCCTGAAATATCTCTTTAATTGAGAAATTATATACATTATTATATACAGAAATTATATACATTATTAGCATAATGACTTCCATTAATTAGTTTTGTACCAGCCATAAATGTACATTCAAATGTGTTCAGAGTAGTAAAAAGAGAAGAAGAAATTTTTCCCATGCTAATCCATGTAAACTTTGAGATTTCTTTTTCTACGGATCTCCATGCTCAATTCAAGAGATATTTCAGGGACATTAGTTTCTCGCTAGTACCTACCATTTCCACCCAATTCCAGCTGAAACCAGCTGGAACAAAAGTTGAGGTTCCCTTGTGAATATTTTTAACTTAGATTTTGACGGATAAGCACATTTTAAGACTCGGACTCATTTTGAACAGTTTTGGAAATACCTGTATGTGTGTGTATGTATGAATGTCTGTGGGCACAATAACCCAAGAATGAATGTTTAAACTATTTATAAATTTCATATGTGGATACATTTTGGGGGGAAAAATAGAAATAAATAGAATTTTTAGTAATTTCTATTATTAGAATTCAAGATTTAAGATTATCATAACATTATTTCCTAATGAAGAACAGGATAATTCCCTGAACAATGCTGGTAAATGGTAATTTGAATTACACATACATGTGAAGGGTATTAAAATAAAATATATTAGCCAAATGATTTCAATTTACTGGGACAGACTTGAAAAAAGATTTTTAAAGTATAACTTGAGTATGAAAATATAATTTTTGTATTTGACCCTGTAAAAGTAGACCTAAACAATAAGGAATGTGCATGTATGGGAAACTCAAATATTTTTATAAAGTTTTTTGTCAAAACATAGTCAATCTAATTCAACATTTATGGTGTTCGTATTTTAAACTACACATTTTATATAAAAATTTTACTCATCTGTAGCTTTTAAGATAATGTTTTACCCTCTCTTATTCACAAATAATTATTTCCCATTATCGACATTTTTTAATGCCCATTGTAAAATTCTAAAGTAGGATGGAGCCTACAGAAAAGAAAAGTTTGCCAACCAACCCCTGAGCTAAATATAAGCTCTATTAGACTGTATTGTTAAATGATAGTAAATATTTTGCACATCAAAATGGACTGACACTCTGTCTGGTTCTTGGATAGAACTTTTTGCATTCATACTAGTTCTAGTAATTATTATTAGAAAATTAAGATATGTAACACAGCTAGAATTTTTTGGTCAGATTTCTCATTTTTAATGTTGACTTTCTTTTTCAGAACTCTCACTTTTTAAGTGCTCAGGAGTGTATTATGGCTGGCCATTTCCAGAATCATCATCCAAATGTATGTAAACTATCACCAGATGGCTTCTTTGGCTCAAAGTTTGTTACAATTTGTTTCACTGGTGAGTGAAATTTTATTTTTCAACTAGAATGAATTACCCGATTTCTAAATAAGCACACACTATGTAAATAATACAAATACAGACTCAATTCCACTCAATTTCCAAAATGCTTATTTTGAATAAAATCATTCCTGTGCTCCATTTTTTTTACACTCTGCAGATATGCCATTGCTTTCTGAAAATCTCCTGCATTCCATATTGAAAGTATGGGATCTTCATGGCAATGGGTATGACCCCAGTTGGGGGCGTTATGAACATGAAAGTTCGCGAAAACATGGAAAAGTGCGACTTTTATAAAAATATGCACTTAAATATTCAGAAATAGAGAAATTGCTAAAAAAATGTTTTTATCAGAATGTGAAGATGTATCACTCCATATTCAGTAAAAAATTAAAATCATGTACATCTTTATTTCTTTGGTAAAAATGAATATGCCTGAAAAATGCATATTTCACTATATTTTGAAAAAGAAAAAAAAAATTCAATATCAAGGAATTGTCCTATACATTTGGTTCAACCCTCAATGGAAAGAATGTTCTTTGATCTTTCCAATAGTGCTAAGATGTGATTACTAAAATATCAAAAACACTCAAAATTGTTCTTCAACATAAAATAACTACAAAAACCAATTCACATTTTAAAAACAATTCTCTCAAGACCCGATGCATTTGTGGGTTTACTTAGATTTCTCTCTATGCTGCCAATAGACAAAAATACATTTTCTTTTATTATGTTAAATAGTATAAAATACCTCCCATGCAAATAAAATTCACTAAATTTTCCTCAGCTGTAGCTGCATGATTAGAACTGTAATGTTAAATGTTTCTTTAATAAATATATATAATTAATAATAAATATATTTCTGTACACTTAGCTAGTTGGATAACCAAGATCGTCTCTAATGTAAACCCAAGCCCTTTCACCATCTAGGTTTGGGGAATTCTAAAATTATGTTTTACCCATTGAAAGTAATGTTTTTTTTTTTTCCCCTCTACTTTCACGATTTGTGGAATTCAAACTTTTAAAGAAAGAGGGGACTCTTTAACCATAGTAGCTATTACACATTTTGTCATTTAGTGTTTTTTTTTTGTTGTTGTTGTCGTTGTTTTTGTAAGAAATGACATTTGCTTCATGACTTCTTCAGCCAAAAAGCTTGACTCTATGGAAACAAAAGTAAAATTAGTAAACAGTAAAATAAACTCTTGTTTTTGATAAAAAAAAAAATATAGTACATTTATGCAGAATAATTTTCATTTTCTGCAACTTGTTACTAAATAGAGTGATTTTAAAAATTTTTACATCAATTTTTACTATTTTGCAATGATTTTTTTAATATTGTTCTATGACTTTTGGAAGGGGATTTTAAATAAATAAAATAGCTTAGAACAAAAATAAAACACTATGTACATATAAAAATACAAAAATAAGAATTAATACTCTCGCATTTAAATTTATTAAATGTTATCTACAAGAGATGGCCCGTACTGAGGCCTTACTTAGATGTATTGAAACGTATGGAGATTTTATTCCATTTGCGAACTTCAGCAGATTGAAACTTTTGTACAGAAAAGCTCTTCCAGGGTTTGTACAGTCCTTAATTTTTAAAAACAAAAATAAGGGTCCTTAATACGCTTTAATTTAACTGACAAGTCCTTATAAAAAGTCTTTAATTTTTTTTTTCACTGTAACTTTTTTATAATTTGATGTTCAGACATTCCGAATATGTGCAGTGGTGATGTAATTTTCTGAAACACTACAAATTCTTAACATTTTATGAAAAATTTTAATTTTAATGCAGAATAAAAAGTCAATGTAAAAGGGTTCTTTTATAAAATTTGGAAATTTTAGTATCGTTTCTCAAAAGTTGCAAAAATAATAGTGTTCTTTAAAAATATATTATTTTAGCACTGTTTCATAACACATAATACATAGCTTTTAAATAAAATTGCATATTTTATGATTTTTAATAAAATTGAAAGTTTTAACACTTTATGAGAATTTGCTAATTTCAGCACTTTTATAAAGAAAAAAAATAACATTACGAATTACATATTCTTTCTTAAAAATAAAGGATTTTAGCACTTTGTCAAAAATTGTGAAGTTTAGCACTCATAAAAGTCACAAACTTAAGCACTCATAAAAATCTCAAATATTATGTTTAAAAAAACCCCACAAATTTTAGTGTTTTTTCATAACAATCGCTAATTTTAGCACTTTTTAAAAAAATTGTACATTTTATTGTTTTTCTAAAAAAGTCACGAATTCTAGCGCTCTTTCTCAAAATTTTCCAAACGCAAAAAAAAAATCAAATTTTTACCCAAAAATTGCAAATGTTATCTCTTTTACATAACTTTTAATTTTAGTACTGTTTCATAAAAATCACGTATGTACCAAGTCTTGTTAAACAACTTTTAAGTTTCAATAAGTGAAAAAAAATGAAAGAGGGAAGAAATAATTAAATAACTTAATTATGTACAAATTATTATACAGCATAGTATATAGCATATTTTGTATTTTTCACTTCTAATTTGTTAGTCTATTTAGGAATGAATTTATTATCCAGAACAAAAAAAAATAAAAGCTTTTTTGGAATCTGGTGTAAAAGATGAAAAGAATGCCGACTCTCTAGCTGAGAAAGCAGAATTGGAATAAAACCATTTATCAAATCTAACTAATTGCGAAAAAGTATTATAAAGAAAATATGTTAAACCATTTAGAGGCTTTAATTTGTGCAAAAATCAAAGAGTTAGATTGACATTTTTAAGGCCTTGAAAGTACTTAAAAATTCCTATGTTCTTGGTTAAGTCCTTGAAAGTGCTTGAAAAAGGCAGGGTTGAAAGTGTTCTGCAGATTCACAGCATTGCGTTTTTTCTGAGAAGTTCTGCTTTCTCTGGAAATTTTCCAAGTAGTTACTCTGTTGAAATTTTCCCAAACAACATTGTTTTTTCCCAAAAATTTCCTCAACTGCTTCATTTAACAATAATGCTAGTTTGTTATGATTTTTCCTCCCAGAAATGCATACAACTTCATAACATGGAAGAAATAATGTCCTTGAAAAATAATTGCATGGTACTTGAAAGTCCTTGAAAAGTGCTTGAAATTTTCTTTTTAAGGAAAGTGTACTCACCTTTCCAAACAATCTCCAAGCAATTACATTATATGTTTTAAGTATCAAATGATTTGTTTATATGTTTATAACTTTGCTCATAGCTAGTCTGTTTGCTAGTTTTTAGAAAGTGGGTTCGTTTTTCAGGTGATGCCAACAATCACGCTCACATGGAGGGCTATCAAGTATCCAATCAGTGCATGGCCCTGGTGAGAGACAACTGCTTACTGCCCACGCAAGACGCCCCCGAACTTGCCTATGTCAGGGAATCAAGCAATGAACAGTATGTCCCGGATGTCTTCTATAAAGTGAGTCTTTGATCTGCTCTGACGTTTTTACTCTTAATAAGAAAATAAGTATTGTCATAAAACAAGACAGATCAATCATGCATAAAGCATTGATTATGGAACACTTTCCAACTGAAATTCAATTTTATTTAAACATCTCTAAAATGTGATACATTCAGCAGTGATATTTTTTAAATTATCACAGTACTACAACATACCTGCCAACTTTTACGCATTATGCGTAAAATTTACGCATTTTAACTGCTCTTTACGCTTTTACGCATATATTGCTATATTTTACGCATTTCCGCATTTATTTGAATTTTTTAACATTACTAGGAAATCAATTTCCGGCGAAATTCTCCGGCATTTTTTGTTTGAAATTTATCAATTAACCAGACATGGTATAATTCTTGGAAAACGCCGATTTTCCGCTTTTTTAGTACTGATATCTACCATTCCCGGGATCGTAGCAAATCCATAATAAAATGCAGGGTAATGCCAATCAAATTAACGGAGATTTACGGCCGAGTGTAATGTAAATTAAGATCTCGATATCGTATTTTACGAAAGTAATAAATATACTTCTTCACAGGTTGTCTAATTCAACAAAGTTGAATTTGTTGTCGACAAAGTGGGTTACGCCATTTGCATATACAAGGGGGATAAACTTCAAAACATATATACTTTCAAACTCAACCTTGGGAACACAGTTTTTCAAGCTGAAATAGCAGCAATACACTTTGCTATCAACTGGGCTTCTACAAATAATTTAAAAATAAATATTTTTTCAGATAGTCAATCCTCCATTTCGGCCCTTAACTCCATTAGAAACAAATCTGACTATCTTTCCAAAATTAAACTAGATGCAAATTTAAACAAACATTTAATAAACCTCTGTTGGGTTAAAGCCCATTCTGACATCTCGGGCAACGAGGCCGCCGATGAAAATGCAAAACTTGCTACCTCTTCAGGTACCCCATCTCCTTTACCTTTTCCCTACTCTCTGTTAAAAAAGCATTGTAAACTAGATATCTTAAACGCCTGGCAATCTTATCTAAACAACTACATTTCCCCTCGCACGCATGACCCAGCCAGAATTTTAAACTTTCTTCCCCACGTAAACTTTAATTTCCTTTTAATGAACAAATATCTTATTTATTTTATCACGGGCCACGGCCCATTTTTGGATTATCTTTACTTTTTAAAATTTAAATCAACCTCTTGCTGTTCCTGCGGTTCCTTTGGAGATGCAGACCACTACGTCTTTGCTTGCCCCCACTCTAAACCTTTTCATCTTTCTAAACCTTCCCCCGCTAATTCCGCGGCCTGGTTCTCGAGTGTCTGCTCGAATAAAACTTCAATTAACAAAATTAAAAACTGTGTTCTCATAGCGAGAGAAATATCCAACAAAATCACTTGAATAGCCTGAGAGCCATTGCTGCTTTTAACTTTTTCTCTGGTTGTTGATCCCCTTGGTTTTTGCTTGCTCCTCCCCGGTGGTGCCGCCTTCCCTTTTATTTTGGTTTGCTGTGTTGTTTTGGTGTTGTGTTTTGTTTTTGATTACTGCTTTGTTTGTTTGCTGTTTTGTTTAGTTGTGTTTTTTCTGGTGTTGTCGCCGGATCTCTTCCCGGCCGTCCAATTAGATACTCAAGTCCTCTGGATGAGTCGGACGGTCTGGGTCTTCACACTCACACACACAGGTTGTCTAATTCAGCATAAATCGCTAAAATGTTACTTTGTTCATTAATTTCGCATAAACACTGCGATTGCGCAACTCAGTTTGTTCTCATGAATCGCCGAGAGTACAATAGTATCTTTTTCCATCCATCTCAATCTTCTAAATATTGCATTTTTGCTTGACTAAACTAGCTTATTTTTATATTCTAATTAATTATTACGGTTAATTTCTTTATTATTTTCGCATAAACAGTGCGATTACGCAATTCAGTTATTTCGTGTAAATTGCTTAGAGTACGTTAGTATCTTTTTCCATCCATCTCCATCATTTAAATGTTGCATATCAGATCGACAAAACTAGCTTATTTTTATATTCTGGTTAATTATTATGGTTAATTTAATAATTATTTTCGCATAAACAGTGCGATTGCAAATTCAGTTACTTCGCGTGAATTGCCAAGAGTACGTTAGTATCTTTTCCCATCCATCTTCATCATTTAAATGTTGCATATTAGATCGACTAAACTAGCTTATTTTCATATTATGGCTAATTATTAATGTTAATTTTTTAATTATATTTGCATAATATAAATTTTTCTATTTAAAAAATGGGTATGAACTCTGTGAAGGGATATTTCCCAAAAAGTGGTATTAAAGCAATGATTTAGGCAAATAAAAAGGAAACCATCTTGGCAGGAATATAATTTAGTGCTATATATATATATAAATATATATTTTGTTTTTGTTTTCTTTAAATTAAAGATCAATATTTGTTATTCTCTTTAGTGAAAACCTGTGTTTTGCCAAACATAAATATTTGTTTTCATTATAAAGTAATTCTCACCGGATAAAACCTTTATATATTTTTGTTTTATAATTTATTGTTCTGAAATTTTATAAAATTGGTGTCCTAAATTTTCATATTCTACCAGTACTATGCCTGATATTTAATGCAGTATTTTTTTAATGCAGGTACTTGTGCATAGTTAAATTCATTAGAAATGTCGTTTGAACGTGTAGTTTAAAAAAAATCATTATAAATGTCATTTGCGCAAAATTTTACACATTTCAATTTTCCCAGGTTGGCAGGTATGCTACAATAATTTATTTTACTAGGAAACTTAAAACCTGGGATGCAAAAGTACTTTTTAACTCCATGCTTAAAACTTCATCGAAAAAGGCAATGCTTTAAAATCATCTGCCTCTATATGTAAAATCAATGAATATATCATTCATATCACATATATTACAGACCCCAGAGCAAAATAATTTTGCATTAAAAAAATTCAGCAATTCTTATACAACTCATCTTACAGCTTGATTTGTTTACATTTTGCGTACTTTAAAATTAGGCTTCGTTGTAGATATAATCAAAGTTGGATGATCATTTAAACTAAAAAATATTGAAATTGTGTTGGCGCAGAATATAGATGCACAGAAAATATGCAAAAGTAAAGCAGTTTTAGGATGGATGCAACACTCAATATAAATTTAAAAGAACTTTAAAAATCACGATTTTTGCATTCGGATGCCCTATTTTATTTTGAAGTGGGTCATGTGATCTCTTCATATAATATGGGTGTCATTGTTATTTTAATTTTTATTTAAGAAACTACCAAACATGTTTTGCTCAAATTTTTTTTTATATATATCTTTGGGGATAATTTGAATATTTCTTAAAATTTTCAAAGCAATTTGTTAATTTTAACTTCGCTTAAAAATATTTCAAAAATGAGGTCCCATAGGGTTCAATGTATTTCACTTTTACAACCCGGGTTTAATGCTGTTGTGCTTAGATTCAGAGATTTTTGTTTTCTAAGATTATTAATGTTCAAAATTCATAATTTTCTCCCTTCCCTTCAAAATTCTAAATTAATTTATGGTTATTGAGTACTTCGGCGATTTATCTCGTATTAACGTTTATTTATCATCCCTTTCATGCATTTTTATATTTAAATTACGCACGTGATGTATCTACAAACGCCAAATGTATCAATGGAGTCCCTTGCTAATTCCCATGTGTCCCTGTAATTTTCCTTTTTGGCCTTATGCCTTCACTTTCGAGCAGCAATTATATTCATCTGAAAGCAAAAAATAACGCTCTTTTAAGTTTGGATTTGGCCGTTTCATGGCTTATCAGTAGAAACGATGTTTATTCCAGATGTTTTTGGGTGCTGAGAGGCATTCCGTAGGGTTGACTTAATGGAGCAATGAACTTTGGCGGGAAAACGTGGTAGCTAGCTTGGCGGCATTTTCATGCCGTTGTGAAGCATCAGTTTTTAATTCCCTGGGGCATGCATAGGCGCTCTATGTGTGGCGCAAGTTTTTTCACTCGCCAAGATTGGTGGCTCTTGGGAAGTGGAAATTTGGTTGGCAAGTTTTTAATTCGATCCCAAGCATCAGACGAGTGGGGTTGAGAAAATTTCTAAGGGCCAAGCCTGGGGCTCACACTGAGCGCCCGGGGTCGCCGGAAGCTTATGAATTTGGATACTGAACATCTTGGCATTCCTGAAACTGACTACAGTGCATTAGTAAAAATGCCTGCCTCTGAGTTCCAGCACATTTGCAGGGATCTTCGTCAAATTGGCAATTCTGTTTCAATTGCCGGTACAAAAGATTGTGTTCGTTTTTCTGCAAGTGCTGTTTATTCTAAAGAGAAATTCCGCATCCACCAATATGCCTACTGCAAGTGTTTGTTCTAAAGAGAAATTCCGCATCCACCAATATGCCTACTGCAAGTGTTTGTTCTAAAGAGAAATTCCGCATCCACCAATATTCCTACTGCAAGTGTTTGTTCTAAAGAGAAATTCCGCATCCACCAATATTCCTACTGCAAGTGTTTGTTCTAAAGAGAAATTTCGCATCCACCAATATGCCTACTGCAAGTGTTTGTTCTAAAGAGAAATTCCGCATCCACCAATATGCCTACTGCAAGTGTTTGTTCTAAAGAGAAATTCCTCATCCACCAACATGCCCACTGCCGGCATTGATCAAAAGTGAAATTCGACAGCCGTTAATGTGTCCGACTACAATTCATCATCGAGTTTACGTACAGCTTTCGGGTTACGGGAGTGATTGGAACCTAGGTGTTTCCTTGCATCCTTTATAAGTGCTTTTTCCATACAGCCAGTTTTCTTTGGTTTTAAATATGTATTGTGCAACTTGAAATTAGATTTAACCGGGCTGGAAATGTATGCCTATTTTGCACGCTGTTATCGCATTGGTGCTGACATCTAGTGAGAGTGTTTTTAAATATTTCACTATGTTAAAAATTTTGCGCAGTAAATGGAGAAACAGTGTTTTCTGTTTACTCTTTGTAATGATTCAACATGAGAAGTGTAAAGCCTTGAGCTCAATGTAACATTGGAATTTCTACCCTTTTAATTTGTTTTGTTTCCTTTTCAAGTTTTTGAACATATATGTTGGAAATTTTATCATTTACAATTTGTGTTTGTTTTTATTATTTTGAGTTATTCATTTAACACTTTTTTTGTGGACAGGTCATCCAAACAGACCAAACTCTGGTCTTCAGACCAGAGTGGAATCTGAACCTGAGATTAAAATTGATAACTGGGTTATTTAATTTGGGTTTTAATTGTTCTTTTCTTATTTTCGTAATGTACTAAACTATACGATTCTTTTTTAAATTATAACAATTTGGAAGGTGTTTATTTTTGTAACTTCTTTTGTTTGTTTTTGTCCTTAAGGTAAAGTGTTGTTAATAAAGCAAGTTTTAGTTTAACATAAAATTGGTTGTGTTCTTGAGTATTTGGTTGTGCTCCATTTGGTTTAAAGGTAAGTGAAGTTTTAAAGAATGTGTTGATTGTTGACGTTAATGTTTAAAGATAAACAACAAAGTAAGGTGCACAGGCCAAACAGTAGGAAAAGCAATTAGTAAAAGAAACTGAGATAACATTAATAATTTAAAAGGAACTTTATTGATTAAAACTATACGTTCAGTTGCAGTAGTTCAGTAAAATAAACATATAAACTAACATTAAATAAAATAAACAGTAAATAAACATAACCATAAACTTTAAATTAACATTAATAATGAAAAGTAAATTAATTAAAAGTAAACTTGAATGATCATTACTTAAGTACATCCATTATATGTGTTTGAATATATTTTAGATTAATGTGATATAATATGAGTAAAATCTAGATATTTGTTCTATTTGTTGGACCCAATTCATCTTTTCCAACAGTAATAGGTTTGACAAAGAGCAGACTGCCTTTGTATGCATAATTATCTTCACATCAATCTGAGGGAAGGGGTTTTTGAAACTGAAACTTTTGCTGTCGAGGACCACAGTCATGTAGTAAGAGTTTTCAGCACTGAATTCTTCTTAACTAGCTCTGATTCTCATGACCAATACTGAGAAGATAAATGCAGTGGTAGATGAGCTGCAAAAAGCCGAGTTGGATCCGTTCAGTATATTAGTAAATGAAAATAACTAGAAATTCATGAGAAACATTCAAAAACAGACCAAATTACAGGTTATATTATTATTTTGACTCAGATGAGATAGGCTTAACACATAAGTCAAATATACTATAGTTGTTATAGAATAGGTTATGGATCCAAGTACAAAGAAATCAGAATCAACATTATAAAAAAAATTTATTTCCTAAAACTGCAGAATAATTGTTTTGAAACATTTTTACAAATTTTTCATGTTCTTCATTTTTTGAATGGACCCATTAAATAAGTTTAGACAAATTTACAGGCAAAGTGCAAAAGTAAGTAAGAAACACACTCATATTATTTTATTTCCAAAATGCTGATTTAATGTCTCTGGTCTGTCAACCTACCTTTAATGGATTACCCTATGAAAAGAATATGAATAAATTTCTAAAAATGTGCGTTTTATTTTATTGATATAACACAAAAAGTAGCGTAAGAATCTTTCTTTTTGTAGATTAAAGACACATATGGCAATGAAATAATGCAAATTGCCCGTCCATTACCCATCGAGTATCTGCTGCTGGATGTCCCTGTTTCTACTCCCAATGAGCCCCAGTTTACATTCTACGCCGATGCCAGCATCAAACCTTTCCCCATAGAAAACAGACTTGTGGATGGACATATGCAGGTAAATGCTCAGTCTCTGTTTATTTTGTATCTAATTGCATGTTTCTAGTGGACATGCAAATTAATAATAGTTTTTGTCGAGGAAACTAAAATAATAAAAATTTTAGTTCTACCTGTATGTTTTGGTGAAACAACTTCTATAAGAAGAAAATACTTTGTGCAAAGGATAAGAAAAACTTAGGTATATAAGCACAAATTTGTGAGGTATTTAAGCACAAATAAAATAGTAATAAGATAATGCAACGTACAGTTGTTTTGATCCCTTTCATCAGTGCAAAAGAACCACCCATAGTCGAAAAGACAGGGTGCATACGGGTGCTTGAAACTTGAAAAAGTACTTAAAAATTCCCATTTTCTTAGTTATGTCCTTGAAAGGGGCAAGGTTGAAAGTGTTCTGCAGATTCACAGCATTGTTTTTTTCCTGAGAAGTACTGTTTTCTGTGGACAGGGTGGCGACAGAACCGGGAAATCAGGGAATTCTCAGGGAAAAATGATTTTCTGGAAATATTAGGGAAAACTCAGGGAATTTTGTTTCAAATCAGGGAAAATTTTGGAATTTTGTTTCGCGAGTCGCCGATCTTCAAATCCCTGTGAAAACATCTGAACGGGGATTTTCCTTCTCTTTGTCCCTCCGCGAAATTGCCCTCGTTATGTGGAGTGTTAAACTTTATTCTGATTGGCTGTTCTTAGATGACATCATATAGCTTAAAATTCCCACTCACCACATGGCGATTAACGAAATCCTGATTACCGGCCAAACTGTGCGATACTGTAGGATGGCTATTCTCCCTAAACAAATTCACCTGTGGAGTCAGAAAAATCTGTCAACAACCGCTACAATACTGCTACGGCTCTCCCACAATTTTCCCCCTATGAGGCAATCGTAATTTATTGCATTTGCCCAGTGAGTGCAATCTACATTCCTATCCTACCCCTCCCCATAATCACCGATGTGATTTACTACATTTCAGGGTGTAGTGTCTTTGCCGTGCTCTATAAGCATTGCAAATAATAATTACGGCTTAAATGGATTCCCCCATTTTTACATCTGACTCAAATTTTAAAGGGTTCCCGAAAGCAGATGCATGAACGGAATTAAAATCACTCGCTAAAATAAAAATGGTGCGTGAAACTTGTTCCCGCTATTTCGTGCTTGTGAATTTATTTATTGGCTAAATATTCATTATAGCATATTTTTCACAATGAAAAATTAAAAGAATTAATCTATATAAACGAGTTTCGGGAATACGCTGCCGTTCGGGGCCGGCGCAAGTGTATTAAATCTGGGCGCCTGGCACGAATAAAGGATATCAACCTTGGGGATGGGGGAATGCTTTTCCGAGCTGAATTGCCGATATTGCAATGTTATGTATTATTGTTCTACTTTAACCTACATATGAACGGCCCATAAACGACTATACGGAAATTATGAATATGTGTAGCATTGGCTAAAATAGTGCGTTTGAAGGATACTATCCCGGACATACTTCGTATTAATTTTAAAACTTGATCGCGAGAACTTCATAATTTTTAAAATCTCAATGTACGACAATTTTTCGCTAGGAGAAATTTCAGATTTCCTTTTACAGATTATACCCTGTTTTAAGTTATTAATCTCTCATCGACGATGTATAAAACAACGATGTAGGAATTCCTAAAATGTTTGCTTAGCTTTATTTTCAGAAGTGCTCACTGTTAACAATTATTATAAATTCAAAGTTAAATCGGATCCATTTTCAACTTACCCACGGGGCCAGAGGTAGTTCACGGCCCTTTTCCCGTTGATCGGAAAATTCGGGTATTGCAATAAAACGGCATGTTTCTAGCGATATAAAATGCCATTTTTTAAATTGAAAACATCGAAATATTAAAAAAAATCAAATTTCTTAAAAAGGATAGATAATTTATTTGTTATGAAATAAACATATTGAGGAAATTTTAAAATAAAAGAGTTCATAACGTCCGTTAATATAATGGGAAAAAAGGCCGAAATATCGCGATTGCGATGATTGAAAAATTAGAGTAAATGATCAAAATATAAAACAAGAATATTAATTTATTAAAATTCGCCAAAAATCATTTGTAAAACCCTCGAAATTAAAGAAAAATGAGTGGACGGTCTTCTTAAAAATAAAAGAGGAAAAAATAATAATGAATGCTTCATAAGCTTGGAAAAGTAAAAAATAAAAAGATCAAAATGAGAAAATTTAAATGAATTTAAAATTGCCTCAAAATGTATTTGAATGCTTCATGATAAATGAATTTTTTTTATGATGTATTGGAAAACAAATATTATAAAACACCTGAAAAGGTCTATAATGAAAATCATTGGCAAGATTAATAAAAATTACAAGGTTAAAAAAAAATTAGTGAATATAAATGTTTAAAAATTTAAACAATGGATAAATGAAAAATTTAAATTTGACAAACCTTTAAGAAATGGAAAAAATGGTAATAGTGACAATAACTTATAGAAAAGAATTAGTTTTAGAAGAAAAAAAAAACACTTAAAATAAGTTTTGAAAATTTATTAAATGTTAAAAATGAGAAGACAGCAATAATAAATGCATGTTAACAATATTACTCATTAATAAATTAAAATATTTCTGTGAATTTGTCTTTGTTACTGTCAAATAATAATTATAATAAAATTTGTATTTTGCCAATATCTTAAATGTTCCCCAATTTTTAAAATCCTCCTCCGCCTCAACATCGAAATAATAGATTCTATAAAAGTAGATCCACTAAGGAGTTTGCTTGCCAACAGACATATAGTGATACCTTGATAAAGTACTCATGAGTTCAAGACATGGGGAGAAGGATTGGTTGTTTGACTTATGTCTACTGTACAATAAATCTATTATAAATAAGTACTAAGTAATAAGAGCAAATTTCTGAATTATTTTAAAACATACTTACAATTTAATTTTGCATAATATTAAGCAACTTAAAAAAAGCATCGCATGATGTAATGTAAAAACACGTTGAAATTACTAAATTACTTTTACTCGCTTTGCCTCTTTACGTGAAAAACTCATCCAATGTGTTCTGCTTCGTTGATACTCGTTTTTTTTATGCTGCATATCTTATACAATATATATAAATGTTTTATATTTATCTTTCATATTCATTTATCCGTCTATCAGTTTTTAGTTAGTCGAGTTTATGAGTATTGTTGGGAAATTCTTATGCGAACAGATGATTGAAGAAAATCAGGGAATTTCAGGAAAAATACTTTGGAAATCAGAGAAAACTCAGGGAATTTTGTTTTTAAGTTTCTGTAGCCACCCTGTGTGTGGAAATTTTCCTAGCAGTTACGCTGTCGCTGAAATTTTCTTAAACAACATTGTTTTTTACCAAAAATTTCCTCAATGGTTTCAACATTAAACAATAATGTTAGTTCGCTATGATTTTTCCTCCCAAAAATGCATACAACTTCATAATATGGAAGAAATGGTGTCCCTGAAAAATAATTGCATGGTACTGGAAAATCCTTGAAATTATTTTTAAGTAAAATGTACTCACCCTGAAAAGATGAAATGTTCATTTCATCTTTTGGTTCTCTTGAGGAAGGGGATTATCTTATTTGTGCTTAAATACTCTGCCCAAGTTTTCCTTATTCTATTCTATAATTCAGTTTCCCTTCCTAGTTATTATGTGGGTTAGGAGCATTTCAAAACAGTATAATTTTATTTTTAAAAGGTCCTATTTATTATTGAATATTTAATAAAATACAATAAGTAATAATAAACTATTTTTTCTTCATTAAGGCAGGGATGTATCTACAGTGGTCGGCTGTGGTTGGGGTTTCCACCACTCAGAATTTCTGACCACCACTCAATTGCCGACCACCACTCATCGAAAAAAATATACATATTATAATTACATTTAAAAAAAGTTATATTCAATTTTATCAAATGTTTTTCTTTAATATAAAAGTATAAATACTAATACTGTTTGTGTGTGCGAATTAACACGAAGCTCCTTTCGAAATTTTATATTCGCAATTATAATTGTTCTGGAAAATCAACCACCACTCACATTTCTCTAGATACATCCCTGTTAAGAGAAATGCCTTTCTTTCCAAAGTACAAACAAATATAACTCTTGTCCAACAATCTACTCACTTGAAAATTAACCCTTGTGTGCATCCCCAACAACCTCCCATACATTTATAATGAGCTGGTTTGCCTATTTTCTGAAAATAAAAATAATTAATAAATGAAAAAAGCTATTTCAAATATAAAGCTAGGTGTACTCTTTGTACTTTCTAACATTATCTTATGCATCTTTGAAAACCCCTGGGCTAAGTAATGCTTCTGAATAAATAAAACTGAGCCTAATCACATGTAATGCCAATGTTTAAAATATGAAGCCTATTTTGAAAAACAACTGCTTAAAGTCACTTTATGTTTTACAGGACTTTCAGAATCTGGTTGCATATTTGAGGCAGTTCAAACCGGACCAGTTCCTCGAGGCCGTGTCTGATTTCCATTTACTCATCTACTTGGCAACTATGGATCTTTTGCCTTTAATGGTAAGTATATTAGTTATTCTAATACATATCCTGGTCTGAGTGTATTATTAAGTGTGAAATGGAAAAACTGCAGCACAATCTCTCAAACTTCTAAAAATGAAATCACACTAAACAGGTTCTTTTCCTCCGAGTAAACTTGCTTTAAACGATATATTGGAGTTTTCAAATTTGCTGCGAAAATTTGTGCACATTTGAGGGAATGGAGCATTTCTTGTTATGGAAGAAGTACACCACAGCCGTGCGTGAGAAACAAGAATCTGCACACTCCCGTCAACCATTTGCTTCGACGGGGTCAAATTTTGTGAAAAGTTTATTAGCTTCTACGGGAATAAATTCAATTTAGGGGGATGGGAAACTCAACTCACTCTAATGCAAAAAACATTTTCTTTTTTTTTTGCATTGGAGTGAGTTGAGTTTCAGCTCGAGAAATGAGACAAATGTCTCACAAAATAGCAAAAAACAGCCAAACTTTGAGAGGCTGTTTCTCTAGATCTAAGGAGTCATTTGATAAATGGATTCAACCTGGTCAAATGAGTTTTTTTCAGCCCTTGGAGTTGCAATTGGAACTCTCATATGGTTTAAATATTCCTATTCTGAATTTTTAAATTGGGATGACCTCTCAATATTGGCTTTTCTCTTAAGATGAATGATGGAGGTAAGAGGATGGTCTCCATGAGATGAATACAGTTTTCCCTTCAAGCATTCAAATCTCATGACCATGCAATTGCATTGTCTTCGGCCTGAAATTATAAGTACAAAAATTGCCAAACTTTGAGAAGCTATTTCTCCAGATCTAAAGATTAATTTAAAAAACAGATTTCAGATATGGATTCGACATGGTTGAATTTTTATACTTCAGTTTTTTTCAGCCCGTGAGGTTGCATTGAGTGCTCAGATATACCAACACTGCACTTTAGAGAGGTGATGACTATTTAAAAGAAAAACAGTTGATAAGAAGAACAATATTAAAAACAGATCTTGATTACTTAATTACTTGAATGTTTGAATACTTGATTACTTCAACGCTTGATGTTCGTGGCATGCAAAACTTGTTTTTCTGCAGTACAAATGAACAGTTGTGCAGCACTTTAAATTTGAACATTTTGCAAGCTATATAATATCTACCCCCTTTTTGATCCTAACATGAATGAATATTTGCATAGATCAAGAAACAATGGTTTACTACCTAGAAAAATATGTCCAAAATGAGCTTATACAACTTTTAACCGATTCTGTAAAGTAGTAAATTTTAACACATACAAACTTAGCCAAATATTATTAATTTCTTTTTGGACACCACACTTGATGTTAGTCAAATTGAACCAGATCTGAGTCTGAAGTTATCCTAAGAAGCAAGCTTCTGGAAATCGCGGTTAAAATTCGGTGAAGATGGTCAATTTTCAGAAGTTGCCATCCTCTCGGATGGCTTTGAGATTAGAGGTTCCGTAAAAAAAAAAAATAAATAAATAAATAAATAAAAAATTGTTATCGTAAAATTATGACGAAATCCGCCCTTTCCCGTGCCATGATTGAAAATTGAAATGTCGTCACCTTCAAATCCCCCCATCCCATAAACTTAGCTAGTGTGCATTATCAATGCCTTCTTTCTAGGTGAGCCATCAGATCTGCATTGTAACCACAGTCACTAGTTATTTTCTTTCCCCTCATCCTCCACCCAGTGAATGTGATGACTGCATGAATATGCTATAGCGTGCTCACGATCGAAGTGACATGTTTGTTCTGTTCTCCTTTTTGAGGTCTACATGTGCCAAAATTTTGGATTTTCCAGAAGACCGACAATACCAATGCTTAAACCCGGACCAAGCCCGAAGAAATTTATAAATGTAGAATGAACTCGGCCTGGAGATAACTGCATCTCAGCAGGCCCGAAATGATTTGTATTCAAATATGTTAAAAACAAATATGTCAAAATTTTGTACGGAGAATTTAGTTTGTTTTCTTAAACATTTATCTTTACATAGCTGAAATAAAAGCAATAAGTTCATGTATTCAATTTAAATCCATTTTAAAAATTTTAAAAATATGTTCAGGCCGGTTGCAACTGCTATGCCGGGATTTTATGTTACCACTTAATTTAACAGTTCAAATTTTAGTTAATAGTTCTAAATTTATGTAATAGCTCAAAATTCGTTATTTTCCCCTTCCCTTCAAAATTCTAAATATATTTGTTGTTTTTGAATATTTCGGCGATTTATTCCCCCTCTTAACGTAATTTGTTATTCTGTTTTGTTTTATTATTCAAAATAATGCGCAATGCATCTTAAAATGTTAAAATATCCTTTGTTAATCTTTCGGCTTCCTGCTCCCGGGTTTTAACTTCATTCACGAGTTTGCAGAAAAGATGCATTTTTTAAGAGAAAAGTGAACTTCTTATCAGTTTTCCCCCTCACAGCTGTGAGAAGGGTGTCGAACATCCGGTGGGGTTGCTGTGCGCTTGACGGTGTGTTTGGCAGCGTAATTTTACTTTCGTACCCGCATCGCAGTTCTTGGCATAACATCGTATATTTCTTCCGTAGTATATGCGTGAGTGCTCGGCACGAAGCACAGGTTTTCACTCGCCAAATTTAGCAGCTTTTGGAAAGCAAGCGTGTTGCTTGGATATATTCATTTTCTGACCGGCGTGGAGAGAGGTGCTTCTCTGAATTGGCTGCTGAGATCTGTGGAACAGGCCCCACGCAAGGGCGCCTGTATAACGCGGTCGTCGAAAAAAAAATGTTCTTTTTATTCATGCAAGCTGTGCAAGTGTTCCTCAGCAATGAGTTTTTTTTTGTTTTGATTGACCAGACGATTGGTTTTAATAACCAAGCAGTTTCCGTGCCCTGTTCGTTGACATGGGTTTGTTTCTTTACGAGGAGTCCGGAGATCCTTCCAGCCGGGGATGGATATGGCCATCAAACAACATGCCTCACCGTCATCAGCAGGACCAAAATCCACACCCTGCTTACAAGAAATGTTCGCTTCTGACCGATGTTGCCTTCCTGACAGGAGTGCCTCCCTACCACCAGATGATGTGAACTTATCGGCTGCGGAGGGTGTAAATATCCGTTTTCTGTGGGGGTTCCAGTTCCCAAATGCATCCTCAAATAGGGATGTGCACACTGTGCTTCTTCATATACCATCTAGCAAGTGTGTCAATTGTGATTCGTTAAATTTGGTGTCAACATCGACATAGCGTGATATGGTGATGCGTCAAATTGTGGTGTCAACTTTAACACGTTGTGCAATAGTGCTTCGTCAAGTTTACACATTTGTTTTTTTTTACACACAACGTTATTCTTCAAAACTAAAAAGAATATTTTTGAAATTTGATCATGTATAATTTATCATTCACAATTTGTGTTTGCTTTATTATTTTCAAACCTTTACACTGTTCCTTTATTATTTTAAAATTTTGCATTGTTCCTTTTTCTGTTGGTGGACAGCTCCTCAGGCAGACCAAACTCTGGTCATCAGACCAGAGTGGATTCTGTTTCCTGGGTTATTTTAATTTGTTATCTGGGTTTTTCTTTAATTGAATTCCAAATTTAATAGATTTTAATTTTAAGAGCAATGTACTATTTTTTTTTACCACTATACATCAAATATTTGTTTAAAGAATCTAATGTTTAAATTTTTAATTGTTGAAAAATAAAAGTTAAATTTTAATTTAATAATAATGGTTGTCATTCTTTAGTTGTTATTGGTTGTGCTATTTATTTATTTAAAGGTAAGTGAAGTAGTAAGGTGTTGAAATGTTTTTAAAAGTGTAACATAGTTGAGCACAGACCAAGCTATTGAAAAGGTAATAAAGAAACAAATAATAATCTTAAATAGAATAAATAAATAATAAGTATAAATAGTTAAAAGGAAGGGCTATCCCCTCCCAACACAACGGACATTTAAAAAAAAAAAAAGACTCAACCCTGCCCGAAACAATAGAAAACTCAAGCCCTGGCCTAAGCCCAAACCCCCTTTTAACTCTTTAAAACCCAAACTATAAAATTTCCATTTGCTGTAATAGATGGGAGTAAGTAACAAGTTTTAATTTTTAGAATGGATTCTTCTAGTTTCAGCCAGAAGTGTTTTATTTTCTTCCCCACTTTGGTTTCAACTTTAAAACTAAAATGTTTAAAATTCATTCGTGGCATTCATTCCAGTTGTTTGACAACTGAAGTTAAGGTATGAAACATCTATCTATTCAGTCCAAGAAGATTTTAATCTTGATTGACTATATTCCCTAGAAATTAAGAGTGCCAATGAGGTTTAAACTGCTTAGAGACAAGAGGATTTATATGATTATTTATTTACCACTCCTTCATATTACTAAACTTTGGAAAAGAGCGATTTCTTGCATATCTTACCCCTCTGTCCCCACCCATAGATCGGAATTCCACCGATCCAGTCCTTTATCAGAGACTCCGCATCGGTGAGTTTCATCGATACGGTTAAGCGGTGTTGGGGTGGTGCATGAATATGCAGTTATCGCACTTCATCGTGAGGCAGTTGGTTCTAATTTATTATTGTTGTGCGATATATTTAAGCACATATATTAATGAATATAAAGTGAAAAAAAAATTCTTAGGAGGACGGGTAAAAAATTTCAATAGCCGTCCTCGCGGACGGTCTAGATTTCGCCGATTTCCCGAAGCCTGCTAAGAGGAGATTAGCCACTACATGTGCCTCTGTAGCAGAAATTCTTCTTGAACAGCTTAAAAAAAATGAGATTATCAATTAAAAATCTGTATGATCAAGTTTATTATAAAGTATTAGCGAACGGTAAATGGCGTACAAAAGAATGTTCTGGACATTAACCTATGTGCTTTTTTACTCCCTGCAATGCACGGTCTTTAAACTTATGATAGTCACTGATTCTGCTAGGTGTTCCCTGGAAACAATTAGTTTCTGCAGTTTGTTCAGTATATTTCTAATTATTTCTCTGCATTGACTAAGCGTTGGCAAATTCTAACTGGCCATATATACCAGATTCAAGCATAACTGTTAAGCCATTGAGTGAAATAAGATGGGAGAGTCGGATCGACGTTTAGAAACCACTGAGATACCTTGGTAATATATATATATATATATATATATACAGGGTGTTCCTAAAACATTGATCTAGGCTTTTATTCCTTAAATATTGATCTTAGACATATATAATAAATTATAAAGTTCCGTAAAAAAAGGTACAGAATTTTATGAAATCGATTAAAATTTTCAAGGAAATTAAATTTTAAGAAATACAAAATTTAAATTTTTATATGGCCCCCGTACAGAAACATTTCCAATGAGTAAACTATGCCCCATACGTTAATAAGGTGATGTATAAAATTTCAGCATTTTATCATAAAAAAGTCCCAAAGATATGAAAACACAAAAATGCTGACTTTTCGGTGCATCGACATGGGTTCTCAGAGGGGAAAAATCATGCGATCTAGGGAGAAATTCGACTGGCCCATGCAAGCCAATCCACTTGTCTGGAAACTCGTTATTTAACCAGTGTTTCACAACTGTAGTATGGTGAGCTGAAGATCTGTCCTGTTGAAACCATACATGTGGAAGTACTGTTAGGGGCAGTTCATCCATAAAATCAAGAATAATCGCATTCAGAATCTCATTAACATATCTGTCACCCATCAACATACCATCATGCAGTATGGGTCCAAGCAAACAACTTCTGAAAATACTACACCATACATTCATAGAAATTGCTTCTGATGATGAATATCACTTACAACGAATGGGTTTGTGTCAGACCAGAAATGCTCATTTTGAGGATTTATGCATCCATCTTGTTTAAAACAGCATTCGCCAGTCCAAATTACGTTTTTCAGGAAAGAGGGATTTGCATCTTCCTGATTCAGAGCCTAATTACAAAAATCTAGACAACGTTGATAATCTGTTGGCTCCTGTCCGTGCACACCATAAATGTTAAACGGATGTCATTTGTTCAGGCTCAGTATTCTCCACACTGTTGCATGTGGTACGTTCATTTCTGAAGCAGCGGTACGAACGCTACTATGTGGATGATTGCAAAAGTAAGCCAAAATATCAATTTTTACATCAGTTGAGTGAAGTCTGGGCCTACCTAGTCCACCTACATGATGTATGCTTCCTCTTTCATTTCATGCACTCGTTGCACCAATCAGGAAATAAATCTCCCAGAAGGATGTCGAGAATTGGGAAAAGTACATTGATATTCCTGTGCAGTTTCATTAGCATTGCGATTGCATAAACTGTACAGCATAAGCATTTCAAAAAGTTCTTCGTTGCTGTATTGCGACGTACTGTCGGTACAGGCTAACTGTTGGAAAAATGAATGTAAACATCACAATTCACGTTTCCCATGAACTTGTTGTTCATATTCTAATTTTTCTTGTGAACGACTCACTTCGTTCTCGGAAGTGAAACGCGACATTTTTTCCAACATGCGAATCATGCAAATCGAGTGCCCGACGCTTATGCAAGTAATTTACATATTTAGGGGTGTTTCCGGAAACAAACTTGTTCCAGAACAATCCCATCTTCATGTATATATATAGCGGACTCATTCAAAGGCACTTCAGACCGAGACTTCACAGAGTTAGTTTGACAAAGTTCGAACGGACAGATAATCGAGAATAGCAGGATGCTGATCGACGTGGATTTAAATTATATTTAGTGGACGAATTGTGTCTGCATGACCATGCAATTAAAGGTCATTATACTTACTTTTCGATAGTTTGTGAAGTCGCGTAAAGTGCTTTTACAATATTGGTTATATTTGGAACATGCTTATCCAAATGAACCAACTGTTTACCCTAAGTGTGACACCAGTCAAGGTGGCTTCGCAAGTGCACGTATAAGATTAGGTAATGTAGTTAATTTTATTACCTTGATAATCTGAAATGCCTTTTTGAGATGATTTGGAAAGTAATGAACGAAAATCTTTTGAGCATGTTCGCTCAAGCTGTACATGCTTCTGCTTTACCATAAAAATGCTACCAAGTGATGTAATACTATTTTGGTAATGGATTCTTCATTCACTAATAAAAGTAATTTGATTTTCTAATACGATTCAGTCTTTACAACAATGGACATTTATTTTTAAAGTTTACTTTGCTACGCAGTTGTGAATTCAACATTCCAATCTGCACAACGAAGATATCTCTTCCATAATACATATAGTATATATATATATAGACGTAACTAACTACACTCTCAAAATATAGCAGAAATGTGAAATACTTAAGGGTCGCTCAGACTGCCGGGCTATGCTCGCTACACTTGTGTAAGTGTGGCAATTGATTAATCGCAAAGCAAAAAAAATGTCTCATGTGGTGATGCGTCTGTTGCAATTGTGTGACACACCGATCAGAGGCAGATATTTGCATATGCATACATTTCTAAGCTGTTTTAATGTTCATTTTGATTGTGCCATTCCTAAGTTTTATTCTGTAATTAATCATGTAAAATTTTAAGGTATTTTTCAGAAAGCATATTTTTGAAAAATTGTAAATAAATCTAAAGATAAAAGGCAGATATTATTTGCCTATGATGCATTTCTGCGTTGTGTCATTTGCACTCTTGCTGTAAACATTTACATTTTAATTTGTGATTAATCCCTCACCCACTTTGTTTAAACATAGCTCTGGGACTTTTTATGATAAAATACTGAAATTTTGTACACACCTTATTAGTGTATGGGGCACATTTTACTCATTGGAAATGTTTTTATACGGCGGCCGTATAAAAATTTAAATTTTGTATTTCTTCAAATTTAATCCCCTGAAAATTTTTATCAATTTCATAAAATTCTGAACCTCTTTTTATGCAACTTTGTAATTTACTATATATGTCTAAGATCAATATTTAAGGAATAATAGCCGAGGTCAATGTTTTTGGGACACATTGTATATAATGCTTTAATAGAGATATTTGATGGTAGAAGCCTAACAGGTTCATTTGTAAATATTTCCCAAATTGAAGCCCTTGTTCATGCAATTAGTAAGTTTGAGTTTGTGGCATCCTTTGTTACATGATGCAACATCCATTTTTAAATGAATCTTACAAACAAATTACTACAAGGTACCAAAATTTAGAAAGAGTAATTTAAAAAAGTTTTTTGAATTAGAATGCAAAGATATTTCTCCATATAGCTGCCAAAGATTGAAATCATGCCTTTTTTGGACATAGCAATATAAGTATGAAATTGTACAAATTATGGATATTTCAGTGAATTTTTAAATTTTTTTGGTGTGAAGAAATTTGCTTATAGATTTGCTTAAAGCTCGTTGAACGCAAAGTGAGATTGTGATGTTCATGACATTTAAACTTTTATGATACATCTTTAACTCTTTCTGTGTTTGATTGTAAGCAAAATATTATGGTAACCTAACGAGCTGGTTATTCCAAGTAACCTTGATCAGCCCCTTTAAAAAATGTGAAATAAAAGGTTTGAATGCTGTGCTGCCAATAGTGAAGGTATGCATTATACTGTGTGTCATTTAATTGAAAATGATTTGTGTGCCAAAATATTTTCTTTTGTATTTGCAATAATCAATTGCAAATTCAAATACAGTTGCAACTTATTCTTGCAATGTTAAATAAATTTAGTAGTTTTACGTTTAGTGGTTTTATTTGTTTTTCAAACATCTATTCTTAAAAATCAAAGCTCATATTTCTCTTCTTTTGGGAATGGGGGCGGGGCTAAGGGGTTGCAACTAGTTCGCCTTGCCTAGGATGCAAATTAGTCTGGAGCCGGCCTTGACCACGTAGCATAAGCAAAATAAATAATTTCCAAAATTGCACCCAAGTAGAACATTTTTGCAAATGAAAAAAAAAAAAAATGGTTAGGTGCCATTAACGCCTGCCTTTTTGCTTCTAAATCAACACATGATGCACTTCAAAACTTAGCACTATGAATGACATATGAACAAATCTTTAAACTTAGCTCTTTCAAAATGTAAATATATCATACACTAAAACTAACCTATACTTAAAATTGTTTAGAATAATTGAAACTAAATGAATCCTACACCTAAGTAAAACCCTGTTTCACACTAGGTATATGTGAGGAACTGGACTCTATTTCCAATGCTCATCGCTTTGAGCCCATTAGATTCGTTTCATTGAGCTTATGCAAAACACTCTTATCATCACAAGACTTTATTACATACTAGCCGCCTTCGGCAACCACCCTGTTCGCTACCCTTGAAAATTCTGACCATGGCAAACTCACTGGCGCGGCCTACCAGAAAGGTGTTGAAGACCCAGACCGTCCGACTCGTCCTGAGGACTTGAGCATCTATTTGGACGGCCGGGAGAGGAGATGGCAGGCGTCTGGCCGATGTCCGGGTGTCCACAACAACCAACACCAAATTTATTAAATCTTTAAAAAATTTTTACAGGAGTGGTTACAAGGATATAAGCTAATAACATAGTTTTGCTAATATGAAAATATATCTGAAGACTTGATTACATTTATACTCTTTTAGACTTGAATACATTTTGTTGACTTATTTACATTATTGAAGACTTGATTGTATATTTACAAATGACATAATGATCTGAGATAATATAAGTATTATGATAGTAGTTGAAAACATTTTGAAGTTGACTATATATTATAAAATGGGGTGCAACAACTAAAGACAACACAACAAAAGCAGACGACACCACAGAGAAAAACAACATATAAAAAAACAACATAAAAAACAACATAAAAAACAACAAGAAGAGGAGTCACCGACCGAAAAAATTAAAAGCAGAGATCCCCAGGCTGATTATGAAATTTTATTAGAGATTTCTCTCGCTATGAGAACACAGTTTTTTATTTTATTGATTGAAGAAGGGTTAGAGCAGACACTCGAGAACCAGGTCGCCGTATTATGGGGTGAAGGTTTATAAAGGTGAAAAGCTTTGGTAAGGGGGCAAGAAAAAACGTAGTGATCGGCGTCGCCGAAAGCGCCGCAGGAGCAGCAGGAAGTAGATTTACATTTGAAAGAGAATAAATAATCGGGGAATGGGCCGTGGCCCGTAATAAAGTAGATTAAATATTTATTAGTAATATGTGTATTAAAGTTAACTTTTGGAAGGAAATTTAAAATTCTGGCGGGATCGTGAGTTCGGGGGGAGACATAGTCATTTAAAAAGGATTGCCAATTACTAAGGATATCAAGTTTGTAATGTTTTTTGAGAAGTGAATAAGGGAAAGGTAAAGAAGTTGGAGAGCCAGAGGTAGTAGCTAGTTTTGCATTTTTGTCTGCGACCTCGTTACCCGAGATGTCGGAGTGGGCTTTAACCCAACATAAATTAATTAAATGTTTATTAAGATTAGCATTAGTTTTAATTTTGGATAAGTAAAAAGATTTGTTTTTGATGGAGTTAAAGGCCGAGATTGACGATTGACTGTCTGTAAAGATATTAATTTTAATGTTTCTATTAGATGCCCAATTTATAGAGAAATGGATCGCAGCAATTTCTGCTTGGAAAACTGTGTTCCCATGCTCAAGTTTAAAGGTGAAAGTTTCTTCCAGTGTGTTTTCGTTAAAGATGCAAATGGCGTATCCTGTATTGTTTTCAATAGAGGAACCATCAGTGTAAATATTTATTTTGGAAAAGTTAAGTGGATTAATGGGGGAAAAGGTCACTGTACGTTGAGAAGGAGGGATACTGGAAGAAGGGCAGTTATGATCAAATTTTTCAGGGGGGGGAAGGGCAGGATTTGTAAAAAGGTTATTGCGAAGTTTCCAAAAGGTATATTTTTTGTACAAAGAATTTATTACAAAGTGAATGGGGGGGATTCCAGTTAAAGAAAAGAGAGAAATGTTAGAAGTAGTCCGAAAACCAGATGAGATTTTTAAAAGAAAAATCCTTTGAAGAGAAATAAGTTTTTTGACCTGTGCCCCAGTCAATGCTTTTCCCCAAACTCCTGAGCCGAAAGTAATTATCTTTTCGATAACCGAAAGATACCAAACTTTAAGAAAGGATTTATCAACACCCCAGTTACTGCCAGTCACTCTCCCAAAAGTGCTAGCGAACTTGAAGCACTTCTCTCTCAGATTAAAAATATGGGAACTCCATTTAAGGTTATCGTCGATCGTGATGCCTAAGTAATTTAATTGTCTAGTAGTTTGAATTTTAACGTTTTGGATTTTAAATGAGGGTCTCTGTTTAATTTTAGATCTATTTTTTTTAAATACGATAGCTTTACATTTTTCGGGGGTGACGGAGAGTTTAAGGGCCGAAATGGAGGACGAGATAAGATCAAGGAGATTATTAGTATTAATACGTAATGTTTTCAAGTTTGTGGAAAAAGTGACCACCGCAAGATCATCCGCGAAGGCCTGCAGGTAAAAAAGATCATCATTAAGATTAAGTATATCATTAAAATAAATACTCCACAGGGTAGGAGAAAGAACCGAACCCTGCGGAGCCCCAGAGGAGATACATTTAGTGATAGAGGAAGTGCCGTTAGCCAGAGAAATTTGTCTATTATTTAAATAAGAGAATATAAAGTTTTGGTAAATGGGTGGAAGATTGATATTAGAAAGTGTTTGAGGTAATATATTCCAGTTGAGATTATCGAAGGCCCCGCAGATGTCCACGGTGGTCAGGGAAACGAAATTTTTTGATTTGTGAGTAGAAATGTTATTAATCAGCCTGAGGGTTGCATCCTCGCAACTAGTAAGTTCCCTAAAACCGAATTGCAGGGGATGAAGAGCTCCAGCAGAGAAAAGCCAAAAGTTGAGTTTGTTAATAAATATTTTTTCCAAAATTTTTCCAAGGGTAGGTAATAAGCAAATTGGGCGGTAGGAAGAACAAAGGGTGGGATCCTTACCGGGTTTATTAAAGAATATGATATTTGCATTATTAAGACATGAGGGGAAATGGCAAAGTTTAAAGCAAAGGTTAATGAATTTCGAAAAAAAGAAAGGGAATGATTTAAAAAGTTTTTTCCATATTGTGAAGTCCAGGTTATCGAGACCGGGAGCTTTTCCGTTTTTTAAATTTTTGATTACTGCTGAAAGCTCCTCATCCGAGACAACCCCCAACCCATCAGAAGGTAAATTAAAATGTGGAAAACCGCTAAAGTCAGTATCAATTTTAAAGTGGTGGTCCATCAATCGTTTCAATTTGTCTTCATAGTTAAGGGAGGGGCAGTCAGGGAAAAAAAGATTAATATTATTGAATTTTCTATGTTTCTGGAAGGCAAATTTGAAATGTGAGCCGAAAGAGTTACTGCACTTAGTGCAATAAGCCTTCCAGGAATCCATTCGGGTTTTTTTGAGGAGTAATTTATATTTGGCTTTATTAAGCTTGTAAAGAATTTTGGCAGAAAGTATAGTTTCAGGAGAAGCATCATTTCTCTCGAGTGACCGAATTCTTTTATATAGGGCAGTGACAAAATTTCTATGTTTCGAAAGGGTTGGGGTCCACCAAGTGAAGTTTTTTATAGTTTTAGTCTTTTTCTTTCTAATATATTTAAAGGCGCAATCTTGGACGGATTCAATTAAAATTTTTACAAAGGAGTCAAGAGAATTTGTGTCGTGAATTTTATCTAATAGAGGATTAAGAAAGTTAAGGTTGTTTTTGAAGTTGTATATAAATTTGCCTATACCGTATTGAGTTTTTAAGAAGAAAGTATTATCTGAAGGAGGATCAAGGTTAAAAATAATTTTGATATATTTATGGTCACTAAATGTGTCACTCGAGAGAATCTCCCAACTCTGAATAAAATCGAAAAGTGAAAAGTTAACAAGGGACAAGTCGGGGAAGCCATTTCCAGTATGTGAAACAAAAGTTGGACCACATTTAACATCATTACAAATTACAAGATTATTATTAAGACAAAAGTCGATCATGTCGAGTCCCCTCTGATCGGTGAAACCGTATCCCCACATCCGGGCACGGGCGTTAAAATCTCCAAGGAGTAAAAAATTTTCATTAAAATAGTTAAAAATTTCAATTTCTGATAGCATGTTTGTAAAATCATCATGAGGGGGAAAATATATGCTCGCTAAATTAATTGGAGCGTGATGTGGTAGTAAAATTTCTACAAATATTGATGTTAGTGATTTATATTTAAAGTTTACTATAAGTTGGGGGTTAAAAATTAGAATAATTGATTTTTGTGAGTTGGAAGAATATTGTCGAACCCCAGGGGGGGGAGAGAGAATTAAATTATGATTAACGTATGGCTCTTGAAGGCAAACAAAATCTATTGAATTATCGAGGGCGAATTTAAATAATGAAGAGTGAGCAGAGAGCGAGTGATTAACGTTAATTTGAATACCGGAAAAGTTCATTAAAAAAGAAAAAAATATAGAAAGAAAAAAAAAAGCCCGGAGGGGGAAGCAAAAGGTACTAAAATTACATAAAAACAAGAAATAACAAAAACATGAAATAACAAAACATACAGAACAAAAGACATATAATATGCAGAATTAAGGAAACCAAAAAATTGTTAAGCCTCATTCTGAAGCTTTCTAATTCTCGCCATCTCAGCCTGAAAAGTTTGGCAGTTCTTTTTATCATAGGTTGTATGATTAGTTTTGTATTTTAAACTAGAGTCTCCTGCGTTAGAAGTAGTACAGTTCACACAGGTTAAGGTCTGAGCTTTGCACTCTTTGTATGTGTGTCCGCTACGGGTACAGTGGCTGCAATTACCGGTAACATGGTGACAGGAACTTGCCACGTGTCCGTAGCCCTTACATTTGTGACATATTTTTAATGCAATATAGTTTTTTACTAGGTAAGACTTGAAGTGATGGAAGAGTTTTTTCGTTTCCAGTATTTGATTTGCATCGTTAGTGTTCATGAGAAGTACCCAATTTAAGTTGCCAGACCTGGCTGGGAAATTTTTTAGAATTCTAATATCTTCTGTTTTCAAAGTAGGATGGTTGATCACCACCAATGCTTTTACATTCTCCTCATTGAAATTGGGAGGAAGGTTGAAGATTATAAGTGCCTTTTTACGTTCCTCCTGGACCCTAATTGTAAATTTGCTCTTGATGGCCGAATTTTGAAATTTTGGTAGTAGTTTCGCTGGGTTGTCCTCTTTACATGTAACTTTGAGCGTACCGTTAGGCAGTGTAGTGATGTTTTTAATGTTGACTCCAAGAGGACAGGGGAGTGAGATAAGGTCTTTTTTCAGCTGTAGGTTATCTTTTGAGCGATCCAGTCCTTGGAGTAGAACGCTGGAGAACTGGCGAGAAGAGGTTCCAGGTTGAGCAGAAGATTGAGCAGCGTAGGAGGAAGGAGCAGGAGCAGTAGGTCCTGATCTTTTGAATGACTGTTGTACTGAGTTTTTGACCTGTGTAGGAATTTCTTTCAAAATATTTGTAGTGAAAGATTTTAGGTCATTGTTGATTTTATGCTGGAAATTTGCGAAGTCATCATTTAGTTTCTTGGAAAGGTTTGAGAAAGCTACAGCATCTACCAGTAGCGGTCGAGAACGAGGTGATGGAGCAGAACCAACGTTACTTTCGAGAGTATGAAGAGAGATTTTAATATCTCTAAATTTGTCCTCCGTGTATGCTTTATGAGTGGCATTTAACTTTACGTTTTTGGTAAAATATTTCTCAAGTCTATCAATGTTTTTCATGATCTTAGCCACATGTTCGTTATTGAGATTAAAAGGTGGAGCATCTTTATCAGTAGCGGTGGAGCCAGGACTAGAACAGGTAGAAGGGGCAGGAGTAGAGGGAATATCTGTGGATTTTGAAGAACCAGGCAGAATCGGAAAGTCGAGAGCAGGAGTCGTCGGAGCCGGCGAAGCCGAAGCGGCAGGAATAGATGCTGAGTCCAAGGCGACCTGAGAGAGAGAGCCAGGAACCGGAGAAGAAACCAATGGGATGTCTTGAAGGGTTGGAGCAGAGAACTGAGCAGAGTGGGAAGGAGTGCAGGATACTTGGGTAGATCTGGTAATTGCAGGAGAGGTTGAAGTGGTAGTTGATTTTACCGCAGGTGTCGTAAAGTTTTTGGTTGAAGTTGTCCATGCAGGTTTGAGAAGTGGAGTTGTAACAGGTTTCGAGAGGATTTTTGAAGATTTGGGTGGGTCCAAGGGAGTAAGAGAAGTCACAGCGGAGTTTGAAGAAGAGGATGAAGTTTGTTTAGGCAGTCGAGGAGGCAGAATAGTGGAGGAGAACAATGGAGAGTCATATACTTGCGACATACGAGGAACACTTTTGAAATTGGAAAGTCTAATTCCAGAACCACCAGTAGTGGGAGTATTCTCAATTGGATTATTTCCACTGGATGAACTGATAATTGAGTCTGTATTTACGGGTTCAGTTATTTCAGTGTTCATTAAACCAGGTGTAAGTATAATTGGGGGTAGCAAGGGTGGATAGTCCAAGTTAGAAGGTGAATATGAATTAGGATTCATTTTATAGAATATTTATAATACTCAATATAAAAATAATACTCTATGTTAAGATAATAGTACACAATATAAAAATTATACTTCATAAAAATGTTGTAGATAAGAGTATAGCATATAAAACCAGGTCAGCATTTCAAAAATTCGGAGGTGTCGTCAAAAGGACAATTATATATATATTATATATATTATATATACATTTTATAACAAAAAATGCTTTAGAGGCATAAATATTTAGTGAAATCAAGCGTGTCCGAAATGACAAATATAAAGAGATAGTAACGACAAGCACCATCAATCATGTGACGAGCAACCTGGCACTTTGCCAAGGACAGATCCAAAACAAAAATACAGGGGGGAAAGGTTGAAGCGAAAGCTGAGAACATGAAATCAGATACATTTTAAAATGCTAATTACACACTAAAAATTAACACAGAGGGAGAAAATAACTTTTGAATAACAGTAACCAGACTTGAAAATACATATATATATACACAAAATTACAAAAATATGCAAATATATTAAGATTTACAGATGTATAAAGTGCGGGGATTTCGCACTTTTTGAAAGAGCTTCCAATACAATTGTATTACAGCATTTTTTTTACATATAAATAGAATATTTTTGATTTTAAAATGCAGATACCTCGACAATCAGACGTCGGAACGGAAAATCACAGATACCGTAGAAAAGCTGAGACGAAGCACTTCAAGAAAACACTAAACAATTAAACACAAGACGCAAAATCACGCGCACACGGCATAAAAAAGCGGGAGCACAAAAACATGCGTACGATCTACCAGAAAGGTGTAAGGTAACTATTTGGACAGCCAGGAAGTGCCACCCAATTTAGACCGAACCCAGTGGGGGAGGCATCCACAGGTACCATACCCTCCTCCCCCTACCACCAACCTCTCGGAAGGGCTTAAGGACCCACATGTTTAACGCGATCGTACTCCGCATGAACACGGCTGCAGTTTTGGCAGTGGCGGGAATTGAACTCGGGCCTACCGAGTGCAATTCTCACACTCTAACCACTGGGCTACTGCGCCCTCCGCGACAATCTCCATAACTTTCTTTTTATTCACCCAATTTAGACTGGAACCCAGTGGAGGAGGCATCCACAGGGACCGTACCCTCCTTCTCCTACTACCAACCTCTCGGGACTTACAGACCCACATGTTTAACGTGATCGTACTCCGCGTGAACACGGCGGCAGTTTTGGCAGTGGCGGGAATCTAACCCGGGCCTACCGAGTGCAATTCCTGTGTGCAAATTTAAATTTTATAATGACCATATGCTAAGCTCTTAATTTCATCATCCTCATTCCATCATTTAAAATATCCATAAATTAAAATATCCATTTAAAAAATCCATATTGTTCCATCATTTAAAATTAATTAAGTATAATAATTTCACTCGATGTATATACAATACATCACCACAATTCAATCCACCATAATTCAATCATTTAAATTTTATAATGACCGTATGCTAAGCTCTTAATTCCATCATCCTCATTCCATCGTTCTATCACTTAAAATATCCATAAAATTAAAATATCCATCGTTCCACCATTTAAAATATCCATAAATTAAAATATCCATCCAAAATATCCATATTGTTCCATCATTTAAAATATAAATATAATAATTTCACCTGATGTATACAATACATTACCATAATTCAATCATTTAAATTTTATAATGACCATATGCTAAGCTCAAGTATAATAATTTCACTCGATGTATACAATACATCACCACAATTCAATCCACCATAATTCAATCATTTAAATTTTATAATGACCATATGCTAAGCTCTTAATTCCATCTTCCTCATTCCATCGTTCCATCATTTAAAACATCCATAAAATTAAAATATCCATCGTTCCACCATTTAAAATATCCATATCGTTCCATCATTTAAAATATAAATATAATAATTTCACCCGATGTATACAATACATCACCACAATTCAATCCACCATAATTCAATCATTTAAATTTTATAATGACCATATGCTAAGCTCTTAATTCCATCATTTAAAATATAACGTTATTTTCTAATCCGGTGCATGCCAAAAACAGTAGCCATAGAAACGCCACATGCCCATGTGGGGAAGTGGGAAGTCGGCCCTCTTCGTTGTAAAGTTCTCGTTTTTTAAAATCAGGATTAGGCTGCCATTTATAATTATTTCTTGACCAGATTGGGCTGGCAAGATAGCCTGAACTTTGAGCTTTCTAAAAATGTAAATTATTAGTCGAAATCAACGGAACTTTTCCCGATGCGAGGATTTAAAAGTGAAAGTTCATTTTTTTGAACCAAAAGTGACTTTTGTTTTAAAATCTTTAAAAAATATTCGAATTTGCCCCTGAGATTTGAAATAGATATATTTTTGCTCGCAATTGTCTGCTCTTTCCGGTGGTGTGATTTGTTTTTTTTCTATGATGTCTGGATGGTGGAGAAAAAAGGGAAAAAACGGTCGAAATCACATAAAACATTAAATAACAAAAAAATAATTAAAATTTTAAAAATTGGTTTTGACGTGTCCCCTTCCCACCCACCCACCCCCGGGTCTCCGATTGCCAAATTTCGTAGCTCTCCGATGCGCGGTCGCTGAACCTATAGTGTATAAGACAGACAGACACACACACACACAGACATTGCCTTTTATTATATAGATAACTATTTACACATATATACACAGATTATCGATTCATGCATCATAATACTTGGGACGCTGCGAGTTTCATTGTCCTTTCAGAGTCCAGAAAGCAAGTACCTCGTTCTTCTGCCGCCATCCCCCTCCCCTCCAATTTCTGCCTCTTGACCCCCGCAGTATCAAATTGCAAGGCCAGCTGCACAACTCTCGAAGAAGTAAGATGGCGGGTCGAGAATAAATTTTCCCCAGTCCTCTTGGCATGGACAGGGGGGTCGTGACACCTTCCCCCCAATTTTCAGTCCATCCGTTGACCAACGATGACTGGAAAGTCCATATCCTGCACCTCCTCCCCATAGTGGAAATTCCCACACACAAGTCATTCTCTCTGTAACCCAGAATTCCTCTATGAGCCAGTGACAGGGTCGAACCATTGCACAATAACTATCAAAATTTAAATTTCACTCACAAAAGTATATTACCATAAACAATAATTATTCGTAAAACACTAATTATCAATTTTCCACTTCTAATGTTTAACACTTAAAACAAAATCATCCTATAAGCTAAAATTATTCTTAATACACTAGATTCATCAATTTTCAATTCTGAACACATTACAATACTACTAACATATAGAAATACCTTAATTATATTAAACACACTACAATTCACATACATTTTTCCATAATTTCACATTTTAGATTACTGGCTCAAAGCTTTATTCAAAGAGCACCCAATATATCATTAAAGTAACCCTCTTCATCATTTCACCTGCCCGGGAGTCCATTCTAGTAACCTCCACAGATTTAAACTCGACTTCTTTTCATCATCCAGTATCCACTTTCTGATCCCACAAATCGAGACCCACTCTCCCATTCTTTCCACTGACCATGTAATTTCTCCCTCATATTTCATTTTCATCTGCCATTTTCTTCCAAATTTCCCAAATTCCCCCACTAATAACTTCATTTCCGCTCGTGAATAATTACACAGTCTCTCTCTTAACCACTTCCCTCGATAACTTTGGTCTCGCAGGGAAACAAACTTGTTTCTACCCCTAGCATATTTTATCTTCGGTTTCCTTCCAAATCTCCTAAATTTCCCCACTAAAAACTTCATTTCCACTCATGCAAGCTTGCTTCTACCCCCACCAGTCCTTTGTTTCTTCTCGCTGACCAAACCATTAACTGCCTCCATAATTCCTGTTCCTTCACATTCCCCTTTCAACATTGTTTCCACTTTAACTAACATGGCTTTCTCCTGACTTCCAACTGAGCACATTTCATTCCCTTCCGTTCCTATTGCCTCAAATTGGGCTACAACTGACTCTCCAGTTCCCCATCTTTCGTTCATTGTCTCCGTCTCAAAGGAGACCCTCACACTCCGTAATTTGACTCTTATCCATTCCTTTCGAATTCTTCAAGACCCCCAATGTCTCTAAACTACTTGCAACATTTTCCTTTTCAGTGATAATTGGACTCCCAGATGTTGGGACCCCGGGACCCCAGGGTGGCTTTTCTCAGCCCCTTCCCCTTCCTTATATTGCACACTATCAGACTCGGAACTTGAGGTCGCCTGCACGATCGCCCCCCTTTCCCTTCAGGGACAACTTTGACATAGACATATCTATGATCAGGAAACTCTCGACTCTCCCGACTTTTCTTTCGTCAGCGCAGGGTCCACTCGCGGCATTGTATGCCTTTTCTCCTTCAGCATCTTTTCTCTTTCTCTCCGGAACTTGGAGTCCACGGAAACCTCTCTCTCTGAGACTTTCCAACCCCATTTTCCATAACGGAATTCTCGCTTTCCATTCTGAGATTCAGGAGATCGGATACCTGAAAAGGCAACTTCATTTTATCAATGCTTTTCGCCCCTGTCTGAATATCTAGGCTTGGCAATTCTGGTTTTTCCCAAGTCTCCTCAAATATTTCAAACTGAGCTTTTTTTGACTTTTCCGAATTAAACCCTTTACTGTTAAGCGCACTACATATTTCTGGGCATTCATATCTATATAACCCTCAATTCCACCATCTCACTCTTATCCATTCCTTTCGAATTCTTCAAGACCCCCAATGTCTCTAAACTACTTGCAACATTTTCCTTTTCAGTGATAATTGGACTCCCAGATGTTGGGACCCCAGGGTGGCTTTTCTCAGCCCCTTCCCCTTCCTTATATTGCACACTATCAGACTCGGAACTTGAGGTCGCCTGCACGATCGCCCCCCTTTCCCTTCAGGGACAACTTTGACATAGACATATCTATGATCAGGAAACTCTCGACTCTCCCGACTTTTCTTTCGTCAGCGCAGGGTCCACTCGCGGCATTGTATGCCTTTTCTCCTTCAGCATCTTTTCTCTTTCTCTCCGGAACTTGGAGTCCACGGAAACCTCTCTCTCTGAGACTTTCCAACCCCATTTTCCATAACGGAATTCTCGCTTTCCATTCTGAGATTCAGGAGATCGGATACCTGAAAAGGCAACTTCATTTTATCAATGCTTTTCGCCCCTGTCTGAATATCTAGGCTTGGCAATTCTGGTTTTTCCCAAGTCTCCTCAAATATTTCAAACTGAGCTTTTTTTGACTTTTCCGAATTAAACCCTTTACTGTTAAGCGCACTACATATTTCTGGGCATTCATATCTATATAACCCTAACTTTTTACACGCAAAGCACAACACTGTGTCTTATGCACTTTTTTCACTGCTCTGCCAATTTGGCCGCTATAGTTCTGGGTAATGGTATTCCGTGCAATTTGGGTTTCACTATTCTTATCCTGGTTCATTCCCAGTTCCCACATTAGCCATTTGATCTCGCTTTTCCTGCTCCTTTCTCTCTAACTCTCTCACCTTTCTATTGCATTCTAATTCTTTTTTCTCCCACTCTTTATTCTCTCTATCCCGTTCTTCATTCTCTTCCCTAATAGAATACAATATGTTTCTTATTCCTTCTTCCTCATACTCCTTGCTCCCACAAATTATATTTTTTCATTCCACCATCTCACACTTAGAATCTGCCGTCTCGCCTATTTCATAACAGAGCCTCACAAGATCAATTTTCTTCTCTTCCAATAAATACGCCATCCTAACCACTGCCGTGAAAACCAAAGATTACCTAAACAATAATAGCTCACCCTAATTTTAACCCCCTTTTAATACACAACATTGCATTTCTCCTTGTTCCAAAATACATAATGTATACACATACCAAATCACATATATCATAGTGTTATGCCGGGATTTATGATTCTACTTTAATTAATGGTTCAAAATTTGTTATTTTCCCCTTTCCCTTCAAGATACTAAATTAATTTGTTGTTATTGTATATTTCGGCGATTTATTACCCTTTTAACGTTAATTTGTTATAATTTTTATTGTTTTCATTATTCAAAATTATGCACGATGCATCTTCAAACGTTAAAATATCTTTTGTTAATCCTCAGGCTTTTCGTTTTCGGTTTTAACTTCACGTCACTTCATTCACGAGTTTGCAGAAAAAAGACTCGTTTTTAGAGAAAATTCGGCCTTCATAGCTTATCTGTTGCGAACACCTGCTAGAAGGGGGCCAACTTCAGTTGGGGTTGCTGTACGGTGTGGTTGCCGCTTGGCAGAAATTGTCCGCCTCGTGGTTCTTGGCATAGCATCGTATTAATTCTGCGGTATATGCGTGAGCGCTCTGCACGGGTTTTCACTCGCCAAGTTTGGCGACTCTTGGGAAGAAAACGGTTGCTTAAGGACTGACATTCAATTCCTGATCAGTATTGGAGAAGGTGGTTATTGTTTTGCTGCTGAAAACCCACGGATCGAAACCCACGGATTTCAAAAACTTGAGAAATTTAAAAATCCAGGATTTTTATTAGTAAAATGTAAAACAAGGATATTTTTATATTACAAGAGACTTTCAAATTGACATTTAGTATTTTCAGCCTTGAATTTTGAAAATTATAAATTTTATTTTTTAAATAAATTGGAAACCCTGTTTTATGATTGAAAATGGAAAGCAAAGAGGAAAATATATGCCGTTAATCACATAATTTTAGGATAAAGCATATTTGAATAGTCTATATTTGCACCTCACCAAGCTAATGTTATTCAAAATATTTTGAACTAAAAATATGAACTAAAAAAATACTTTTAGTAAAATTAAGATGAGAAGGATGTTCATTTTTAATTGAAATTAGATATTCAACTTTGAGTGCAAATATATCCAATTCTAATTTATGCTCTTCAAATGTATTTCAAATGAGCCTTATAATTCTGAATGCCTAAATAAATAAAAATGTTTTAATTTCATTATCCTAAACATATATCTCAATTTCATTTACAATATGTTTAAAAGGCAATATTCCAGCATAAAAAGCAAAATAAATGTAAAAATATCAGTGGATGCAAACAGATTGAAAAAATGGAAAATATTTAAAAATAAAATGAAATATACTTGTGATCGTGTTTAAATAAAAAAATGTCCGCGATATTGCTGAACTGTCTTATAAATTGCTATCTAATAAATGAAACACGTTTAACCCATGAATATGCTGCACTGGATTTTTTGCTAGGGCCAATTTTTGGTCTGAAATAGTCATTTTCATCCCAAGGATTTCATTGAGAAATGTTTTTGATGCTGGAATCCCATCAAAGTCCTTTAAAAAATCTGTATAATTTCCGAGAGATAAGTTTATTGCTTAGGTTAAGTATTTAAAGAGGTCAATCAAAAGGCCTAAAATGACGTTTTGTCTGTTATAATAATTTTTTTCGCATTTCTGAAAAAGTTAGCTCGCATTGATTTCAAAAATCGTTGAAAAACGTACTTTCTATATTTGGTAACAAAATTTAAGAGAATCGTATTTGCATCTCACAAATACGCTTTTTTTTTCTTTTCCAATAAATGTTTATTAATTGCGCACAATAGCGTGAATCCTGTGTGGCAAATCGCGCTTGAAGGGCATCGCCAAAGCAGTTGAGATTTCTTTGGCGATATCGTAATAATTTTAGCGAAAAAGTTGGAATATCTTTTAACGAAAATCAAAGTCCCGGAACAATGCAGCAAAAAAAAACGTAATGAATTCGGAAAAATCGGAACGTTTGTACCTAGTGTGCTCGTCTCTATACACTCAAGAAAAATGAAACATTGTTAAAACGTACCTAGCCGCGACTTGTCCGTAACTAGTGGACAATGGAATGACTCTTCGCGCCCGTTAGCATTTTCAGGAGAAACGGTGCAACTTAGAAATTTCCCGGAAAAGAGGAGTTGTTGGGGGGGTAGCTTTCGGGAGATGTGGAACTTCCCAGTAAAAACACGTGCGGATCCACGAAACATTCGCTCTCCCACGTATTCCTCACATTCATTCTCAAAATTTAAGGAGGATCGTAAGGTGGAAGGCGGCGACAAGCACACACAGATTTCCCGTGCCACAATTTTTTCTGTGCAGGATTTTTGAATTTCGTGCACGATTCGTGCAACCGCACATCCTATTTCAGACCCTGATTTTAGTATAAATGATGCCTAAAGGAAAGAATGGATGAAATGAAGAGATGAATATGCAGTTGATCTAAAATATCCAAATAGAATATTACTTCCAATTTGATATGCGTCTAGCAACTAAAAACAGCAAGGGCGTGTCCGAGTGCTTCAAAATATACCACTTTCAAGGCCTTGAAAATAATTCTCTTTGGGGTTAAGTCCTGTGTGTTTAAAAAATGAAATGGATCACTTCAAAACACAGCAGCCTTTGTTTTTTAATTTAATATAGCCTATATAAAATTTCATGGAGCAAAAACTGAAAATGATACTAGCAGATAAAATGTGAAGTCGTGTGGTATTATTGGTTAAGCAGCAATTACCAAAATGCGAAGTTACCCTTATCGTGGTAGTTAATTAAATTAAATACTCTTCAAATAATATTTATTGCGTTTGTATAGTCTAGTACATTGCATGTATTCACAATAACCCACCAAATTGACTTCACAAGTGCGAGCCCACTTAGCTAAAAATAACACATTGATCATTAATCACAAAGTTTATTTTTCAAATTATATTTATTTATGTTCACTCAATTATCAACATACATTGTCACAAGAATCCTTAATTAATTTAAGATACTCATTGATTCAAATTCTTTTATAAAAGACTTATGAGATCATGTGAGACTGTGGCTAAATCTGAACATTGAAATGATTTACACTTGATCTTTTACCATATTATAACTTGCTGGAACATACCTCTTATATTGCAGTTACACTGCATGGAAACGGTACAAATCTTATTATTCTCCCTTATTTAGGAGACTCTCATTTCCGTGTCATAGCCCCCATTTTTTACTACTGTCACCGTTTTTGTACGACCACATCACTAGTTACTATCTCTGTCTGCAATATTCATTTAATTTTGTTTCAGGTATTCACACTTTCCCGACTCTCATTGGCCTTCCTTTTTATGCGATTTTGGGGTGCATCTTGATTGGATCCTCCCTTTTTGATGGAACTTGTATGAGTCTTATGCCCACGGAAGACACATTATGCTCAATGTCACCATCATGACATTTTCAATTAATGATGCCATTGCTAACTCGTGAATTTATGGGTCGTAAACCTATCCGAGTAAAACTGTCAATTCTATTGCCATTTTTCTGAGTTTTTTTGTTGATACTAATGTAAAAGTATATAAAATACACATTTTTGTTATTCTAAAAGTTGCATTTAACATAACGACCCAAGTGTCAAAATGAGTTTTAAATTTAAAATTCATTAAGAATAATTGGGATTTAATTTTACCATTAGATTTTACAACCTGTAAATTTGGCAATTGTCAACTGACTGCACCTCTCAATAATTCACTGATAAGAGAGCTAGTTAGTTTGATCTAGATATTTCAAAAGGGTTATAATGTTAACTTTTTAAACACTTAGGTATGGTTGGCCAAATTTAACTCATTAATTTTACTCAATATCAATAGTATTAAATTGTTATGATTTTTCTCCCAGAACAGACAAAAACTAAGGGTTGGTGGGAAAAGTACTTGGAATTGAAAGTTTTTTAAAGAAAACTCAGTATTTTGAAATTTCATTAGTTATTCTCTTGGTTACATTTTATTTATTTATCATGCATGTTAAGTGCTACTTAAGTTATTTTTCTTTTTAAAAAAAATTGCATTTTTACTATCCATTCTTTTTATTTGAAATTTAGGATAGTTTAGGTCCTTTACTAACTGCCATTAAAGAAAAGGATAAAGCTCTTGCTGCAGACTGGTCCAAGGGTGTAAGCTGGGCCACCTTGGAACAACTTTTGGACGATGAAGGTAGGTCAATTGTCATTTACAGAGTTGTTCACAGTCTTTGTCTCAAGACTTGCCTTAATGAAAACCTTGTGCGAGTTACAAAACAAACTGGCATTCGAGTGTTAAATGTCTCGTGATGTCTGTCAGAATGAATATTTGTCAAAAGTCCATGCTGTTGATGACATTTTGCACAATTTATGATAAAGTTTTGCTTGGCAGACTTCAGTATGATTCAGTAGACATTTTGTTAATGTTTCAGCTTGTCTATTATAATTAAATTTCGAATTTCTCTAAAAACTTTGAAACACTTAAATTTCCCTTATAGTTTGTGAACTCTCTCCATGGAGAGGTCATTAATTTTTTTTTTTTTTTTAATAATTTTTGCATATATTGGGCAGTGAATTTTTTTTCAATGCAAAGGGTAAATAGGTTTTCTTTGAATTGTAGAAAGAAGTAGAAATCTGATATGCTGTGTGTTCTTTTTCTTCAATAACTTATATTTTCAAAATGTCTGAAATAGTTGGGTGTTTTCAATGTCAAAAAGTTTATATTTTTTGCATTTTCTTTTCCATACTGATTGATGTACTAAGTGCTATTTTCCTTTTGAATTCAAGATTTTGATGAATATTTACTTTTAAGACGTCCTGAACACTTTTTAAAATATGTTAGTAATGTGTGTACATGATAACTCAAGATTGAATATATGCATCGATATGAAATGTTATGCTTCGATACATTATCATAGCTGCCAACCTTGAAATATATATACTCCTAACTGTTATGCTTAATCTAAATATAATAAGGACAACTTTTCAACAAATAAAACTGAACGATGCGATGAATATAACATTCAATAGGTATCACACTATTATTTTCAATAGCACAGAAACTGCATTTGATGTCTGCATTTCCTTCAATGGAAATTATTTTTTCCACATACCTATTGGCTTTGGCATGAACAATGATATCACCTCTTCCACTGTGTCAAATTTTTAACAGATCAAGCAAAAAATATATTCACTGCCTTTAGAAGACTGTTAATACTTCTTATTAGACATTACAAGTTTTAAGTAATTGTAGGATGCAGTGACAAGTGTAAACAACGAACAAACAGTTATTAATTATTAGTGCAGTTATAAATTGATTCCTTGCTTATTCTTCCCATTCCTCCGTGGTAGCAGAAAATTGACTAAAAAGAACCTAAGCAAGTCATGTGACGTACAACGGTAGCAGAAAATAGACACACAGAAAAGAAATGAATTTGCATTGTCTCTGCCGAGAAAGGGGAAGAATAAGGGCAGTTGACTGAAAAACTGGAGAGTTGGCAGCTATGCATTATGCAAAAAACTTTAACTGGGTATTATTTCCCTCATTCATTTGAAAATGCTTTGCTAACCTTTAAAATGAATTGTGTAATCTTTTATATTTCCTGTAGGCTCATCTGTTCCAAGATCTGTACCCTCTGCAAACCCTTCTGCATCCACCAATTCAAACAGTGCTCTTTGGATCTGCAGTTACTGTACGTTTCTCAACCAGCCACAAGTCAATACGTGTGAAATGTGCAGCCTTCCTCATTGAAACAAAACACTTCCACAATAAACTGGCGTCTATCAGCTTCACTGCTACTTGTGATAATTTTGCAAAGAGAAGTAACTGACAGAGAACTGTGATTTTTCAGAATCAATAAAAAGTACACTTTGGAGTAACTTTCAACCTTTTCAGTCCAACAGTGCCTCTGGTTTGTGTTAATTTGATTTTGTTTCACTGCTTTGAACCCCCATGACTGTGGGTGACTTAGTCGGTTTACTACAACCAAAATTAATTGTGAAAGTTTGCTACTGGTAACCGTTTTTTAATCCGTGAGAAAAACAATGCTTAAAAGTGATCAGTCTGGAGGAAATGTCGTAATAGGTTGTTCATTTCACTTTGACACACTCGTTGAAGCTTGTCAAATATTTGTGAATGAAAGTATAGTTGAATAAATTTATTTATATTTAGTTCTCTTATCTCTTAATTACTTCATGGAAGGTTATAGTACTTACTCAATATCTTATGAAAAAAGAAAACTACTTTAAGATAATCTATTAAATACTTGACATTCCCTACATACTGACAGCTTCTCCATTGCTTTTTGTTTTAAACACTCATCTAATAATCTTTCTCATAAGCTTGAATCAATTTTTCCTGAAAGAAACTCAATATTCTACGCTTTCTAAACCTAATGTACATGTCTTTGGACATTTAAAAATTCCCAAATGTTTTTTGACTCCACATTCATTTGAAAAATTATGTACTTTTCAAAAATTTTAAGGTAAAATTATCCACATATATTTGAAACTATAAAACTTTATTACCTGAATATTTATTTTAGAATATCAGACACATTTTCCTGTGAACAAAATGGGGTTAAGCATCCTCCCTCAAAAAAATGAAATGTAGAGAAATTTATGTTTTGTTCATTCTCTGTAATTAGAACAAACACCCTAGGAACATACAATTTATTTAAACTAAAAAAAAAAATTTTTTTTCTTTATAACTGTTACCTTCACTAGTGCTGGTGCCATGAATGCAAATTGTATTTGTGTCTTACTACAGTAAAGCACCATTTATAAATACACTTTTATTATATGTATGTCCTTTTTTGTTAGTCCCTTGACATTTCTATCTTGGTAAAATAATAGTACTATAATGGTAAAATATTTTGGTTATGTGATTAAACTCATTCTATGGTATATATATATATTTTTTTTTATTCTAAACCTAAAGAAAGTTAAAATCCAAACATTTTTTCAATTAAGTTCTATAAAACACCCATTGTTCTTTCCTCACTTATTGAAAATAAATTGGAAATGTTTCATCAAACAGATGTTAAGGTTTTCAGTGCAATTTAAGTGAAAGCATCAGGACCTTCAATGACATTTCTGAACAAAATTAAAACAATTTTCTTAAGATTTCAAAACATGTTACAAATCTCAATAATTATGTATTTCATAAAAAATGTATATTACTTTTTTCTAATAAATATAAAGTAAGAAATCAAGATAAGAATCAATAACTTCATGTGCTGCTACTTTGTAACAGATCTTAACAGCATTTTTGCAGTTAGACACATTTCTCCAGTGGTTTCTTTAGAAGTATATACATGATGTTTTATTATACAAATATTTGAATATTGATAATTTTGCTTTTCTGGCCCCAAGTTCATTCAGGGTGACCACAGACCTGGAAAACCTGGAATTATCAGGGAATTTTATACTTTCATTTTCTGCCTTTAGCTGAACAAATAATGCTTGTTCATTCCATGATGTCACATTTTTCATCTCGTGTCACGAGACCCATCACTCATCTCCTTTAAATATACTTCTGAACAAGAAAGAGGCTGGAGGGAGAGTTTTCATCAACAGGCGACGTGACCTCAATAAACATCTTTAGAGGGGGATCGTTTCAGGGAATTTCAAAATGAATTTCTTGTGACCACCCTGCCTAAGTTCTTTAAATTTTTTATAGTGTTCAATTAAGATCTACAGAAAGGGGGAACATAGAAGAATGAGATATTTAAAAAGGTTCCTGTACCCTATGAAAATATGTTGTGGATTTCCAAAAAATAATAAATTTGCTGCTGCTGACAGGTGAAGAAAAGTTCGCAAGGAACAAAACCGAAATTTTACAGATTTAATATAATTATTTTTAGTATGAGTAAGATGTAATAAGGTAAAACAGGATGCATAGGGGTGCTTGAAAATTGGGAAAGTACTTGCATTTTTGATTAACATTTTCAAGGCCTTGAAAGTACTTGAAAATTCCCATTTTCTTGGTGAAGTGCTTGGAAAAGGCAGGGTTGAAAGTGTTCTGCAGATTCACAGCATTGTGTTTATTCTGAGAAGTTCTGCTTTCTCTGGAAATTTCCCTAGCAGTTATGCCGTCACTGAAATTTTCCTAAACAACATTGTTTTTGCCCAAAAATTTCCTCAACGGCTTCAACATTAAACAATAATGTTAGTTTGTTATCATTTTTCTTAACAGAAATGCATACAACTTCATAATATGGAAGAAATAAATGATGTCCTTGAAAAATAATTGCATGGCACTTAAAATTTTTTTAAGGAAAGTGTACTCACCCTGTTGAGTACAAAGTAAAAGGATGCAAATGAAATATATTAAGCAGATGACTAACTTTTTTCAAAAAACTTGGAAAGATTTTACTCCAAAGATATAAATTAATAAAATCTATCCATTCTATATACAATATAAATCAATATTAAAAATTAAAATTCCATTTCTAGTAATGTTCCTCTGTTTAATTTTTCCCTTGCTCTTATTTTGAAATAGGAATATTTTTCACGTGATCATCTAAAATTCTTTAGTGAACATAGGTTGGCCACCTAGCCAGATGCAAGATTGGTTTTAGAATCTCATTTCCAAACTTTAGTCTGGCCATCACAGTGATGAACAAAATATAACTTATATAATTATATCTATATATAATTAGTGTTGAAACAAGTATGGCATCATTACATTGCTAGTAACTTAAATGCTGTTACTTCAAATTAAAAAAATAATAATGTAACACAATGTTGCCCGATACATAAATTAATGCTATTTGAAATAAACAATGTGCTAACTTAACTCATTTTCAAATGTAAGTTATAATTTGATTTTATGAGGTTTCATTAAATTTACAGAAGAACTGTACTTAAAAAATTACTAAGCAAAACTAATATTAACTCATTTGTATGTTTTATTATTCTTTGAATAAGACATTCAACAGAAATTGAAAATATTGAATCAAACCAAATTTTCATTATAGCATTTCAATTAAACTCCCAATTAGTGTTTTTAAAGTAAAATTTAATTGAAAATGCTACATCTATTTTTCTTCTCTGCTATGGTTAAATTTCATAATATAGAGACTGTTTACACACTTTTAGAACAATTTTCTCTCTATATTAAAAAAAAGTAGCTAATGTCTCTGCTTTTTAACAAATTTCTTGTGCCTCACTGCTTTGTATCGCACAAATTATAGCATACAAAAATATAAAATTCGATATACTTGTAGAGAAATGTTTGTGGAACATACTGAAATAAACTGTTTTTCGATTTAAACTTTAGTTTAAGATATGTCTAATGTAAAAACAAAATATTTCCGCATTGTGGAGACTAACAATAGCAAAACCATGAATTCTTGCAGGTAGGTACTACATAGTTCAATTTTTGTAGGAAAGAACCCATTTTTAATTTTGATGTAGTTTACGAGTTATTCTACTTTTTATACACATCAAAAGTAAAAATTGTTCTTCCATATTGGCACGTCCACATATTGGCAAGTTTATCTTATACTGCAAAAACTGTAGCATATGAAATTTGGTACATTTATAGAGAAAGGATAGAGGAACATGCTGAAATAAACTGTTTTTTGATTTAAACTTTAGTTTGGCTTGAAACAGCTCATGAAACGAGCACCAGCAAGTAGAAGACAAAATTGGCACATCCTTCAAGTTTCTGTCTTGTACCTCAAAAACCATAGCATACTTCAAAAATATGAAAGTTGGTACATTTGTAGAGAAATAATAGGGGAACACTGTGAAATAAACAGTTTTTAGATTTAAAGTTTAGTTTGGCTTGAAACAGTTCACGAAGCAAATGCCAGCGAATAGGAGGTGAAGTCTCCCTGCCCACAAAGCAAGTTACAGGGGTTGGCAAAGCATAATGGGCAGTAGCCAGAGCCCTAGTATTGCAAAGAACTAACAAAACCTAAATAAGTTTTTTAAAAATATCTGGCAACAGCTCAATTCATAAAGGCTAAATTATCATTTGCTGTAGTTAAATTTTGTCTGTTTTAAAAATGAAACATGTAAACAAATTTTGGATTGAAGGATATGTTTTTGCTCTTTCCAAAGTGAAATACTTTTATTTTGTAATTAAAAAATGTTATGAAAACCATGGAATTTGCATTTCTAAATACAAAATATGCAATATTATTAATAATAAAGGGGAAAAGCATCAAGCATTGCTTTTAACCAGAAGAACAACAACAAATGAATACCTAAAGATTTTATGTCGATTTATGACTATTTCAAAAATAAAGTTTCTTGTCTCAAAAGAAAATCCACCAACACAAAGAACAATTGCTATATCTTTTTACCACTGTAAACAAGATAATACAAAAATATTCAAATTTCAAAAAAGCCTTTGCCTACAGACGTAATTGAGTGCAGAACATGCTGTAGAAATCTGTAGGAAAATCATTTAGCTGGTGACTGATGGAAATATATTATGACAATTGATTAAATGATTTTAACATAAAAGATCGATTCACTATCACAAAAGACCTAGAAGCTGGGTTCCAAGGATAAAAAAGTTTCAGTAAAGGATTCACAATTATTGCTGGCTTTTCATACAATGGTAAATTAAAGTTAAGAAAATATCAAAATCAATTCAACATATTACCAAGATAATGTTTTAACTCCTTTATTTAAAGAAGAAATGCCACAGAGACTTAATAGAGTAGAATTTCATCAGAATACATCTACCAATCACACATCAATATCTACCACTAAATTTCTTAGAAAAATGACAAAAGATCCAGGTATTAAAGTTATTATTATTACCATATTCATGCAAAGTCCACTGTTGTGTCACTAATAGATTGTGCTTTTGTATTGTTAAAAAGAGAACTTTCTAAAACAATGGATGGGGTATGGAAAACTGTGAAAGAGGAATGGAATACTTTAAGAAATGCTCCTTTTATCTTGGAAATCAAGATGTAGAAGTATAGTCCCATCAGATAGAACATTTAAGAAATAAATAGTGTTACTTCAAACCTTAATTATACTGCTTTAAATTTGTTTTAAAAATATGTAAACAGCCTCTGTAACTTAAAAACAGAATGTATACAATTCATTTATGTTTGTGCACATACTGATGATTCTTTTCTGTTTGCCATCAATGCTCATTGAAAAATTAAATTTAATACCCTATTAATGTTTTAAATGCGTAAAGTACATAACTTACAAGTATTGAAAAATAACTATTTTTCACATTTTTGAGTACAGTTACTTTTTTGAAGTAAAAAGTACTGAAACTCCTAATTTAAATAATGAAAATTATAATTAAATAAATGCTTATTTTTCTTATTGTTTTATTAGTTGTTGTAATAAGATACAATGAGAGTACAAGAACTGTTGGTAGTTTTAACTACTTCAGTACATCTGGCACATAGGATATCCAAATTTCAGATTTTACATAGTTTGCAATTTACTATAAAGAGAACTTTTAAAATAATTAAACAGTTTATTCCAACATTCAGAATATACAAAACAAAAATTTTAGTTTAAGAACTTTCAAGCATAAAACTTTTTATAATTCTTTATCAGAGGAATATGAGAATATACCTGTATGATTAGTACATGTATCTTGTCATATACCTCTGAAGAAGAGTGTATTGTGTTCAAAAACACTCGAATTTATGTTTTGTATGTCCTGTATGTTGGAATATATTAAAAGATATTCCTGTCATTTTCAATTTCGTTTTGGCAGAGTATGATAGATTCAGATTTTTTACAATAGAAGGGAGAATGTTTATTTATTTAATTTTTTAGATTTATACATGGCGACTTTGTTTTTTAAGATGAAATCCTATCAGAAATGCTTGATCACCTTCATGGAGCAAGATGTTTTTAATCAAAATGTGATTTAGAATGATACAAATATTTGCATATTTTTTTCATAAGCAGTGCTTGTACTAGTATCCTGATAAATCTATCTTTTAACCAATGACTCCAAGATACTAAATACCTCTTTTCAGTCACAAACTTTTTAAACCATAAGCTAGTGCCATCTATTGGTGACACAATATATTAAAAAATGCAAACATTTTTGAGAAACAAAAATAATTATCAAGAAGGTTTGGCCCCCCCACACTATTTTTGCCATGGAATAATACTTTCATTTGACGATAAAAGTAAGAGACAATGAAACAATTTCAGACATATTGATGCAATAAGGATAAGTAAACAAGAGGGTGTTTGCTTTTAGCCTCCAGAAAAACATAAATACTAATTACCATAATTGAACTTTTCATATTTACAGCTTTCTGTAGCTCTAACAACCAGATTGTTCCCAACTTTATAGAAAATCTTGTTTCCAAGCTTAGAATAACATGAGTATGGTGACAATTCGGGTGTTAAATACAACTCGTGATGTATCTTATCAATGTGCAGCTCCGCGATACATCTATATTTTGTATTGATACTAGCACATGAATACAAACTGTGTTGTTGTTGTTGAAACCCAGACCGTCCGACCTACCAGAAAGGTGTAAGGTAACTGGAATACAAACTGTGTATACATATTCACTAACTTCTCAATTTTGCAATTTTTTTTTTTTTTTTTTGTTACTCCAGCAAGTGCAGTTATAAAATTTATAGGTTGACTATTCTGTCTGGTGTCAAAGTTTAGTGCTTTAACCAAGAAATAAATCTTCATGGGTCCAAAAACTAAAGTTATGGCACCAGATTTTCACTTTTCCTACATATAGAAAGAATTGTAATGGGCTGAAATTTCGACTGTCAAAAATACTGATATGGATTGTGCATATTTCAAACTAAAGATAATATTAATTGCTCATGTGTATTTCTAGAATTAAAACCTATAAAGAGGTGTTTTAAAATTTTAGCCCAAAAAATTTAAAATCTATACATTAACAACTTTTATTACTATGCTGTATAATGTATTGGTACAAAGGCATGCAATATGGATGCAACTTTAAACTATATACAGTAAAACCTCCATAAATCATCACTCAAGGGACGGAGTGTAGTAACGAGTGACAGTGATGAATATATATTACTGTAATGACCATTTAATTTCATGATGATATTCATAACAATTATATAAATTCATATAGGAGTACCCATAGATTATGCTAATGATAATAAAAGTTAATTTTACCTCTTTTGAGCTTTATTTGAACATTGTTCAAGCTTTAATACTAAAATTTTACATACGTACTATGATACCAAGTACTTGTCTAAATTGGACTGAAATGTACAACTATCAGTCAATTTGACTTTCTTCTCTCAAACATTTAGAGCTCAGAATTCATCATATGTAGTATCTTGAGCAGACGTAAGGTAATATCGAATGGTTTCTAAGGCTTTAAGAACTTGTGTTTTATTTGGTGGTGAAGCAATTTTCCCATTTTCACACAATTCTTCTAAAAATTCTGTAGTTAAATTTTTATAGTTGGATTAGTATTAGATGTGCTATAGATTTGTGTTAGTGTGACATATTTCAGAATTATTTCACTTATTTCGTATCGTCTCATATCTTCTCCATAGTAACGAGTTATACAGAAAAGCATGTGAATGAGCGATGAGAAAATAAGGGTTTAATTATATTACTGTCTATGAGAGCCAGATGAGATTAAAGAGAAATAAAGACTTACCCGAAGTGCTGAGTTATCCAGGTGACGACTTATCGAGGTTTTACTATATATCAATAAACAGCTAAAATTTGCCATTGCTAGATTTCTCTGCAGAGAAAGTTTAATTATAGTTACCTTGTACATTACGTTTAAACAATATAAAATATTAATTAATGCACTATTTAAACATGCAAACAAAATTTACAGAAAGAAATCCTTGTGATACAAGATGACTGATTAATTAACACATTAAAATTTGCAACCTAATTTTTCTATAATAAATTTACTTCACTTATTTAGTACTAGCCGCCTTTGGCGACCAGCCTGTTTGCTACTCTTGAAAATTCTGATTGCGGCAAACTCGCTGGCGTGACCTACCAGAAAGGTGTAAGGTAACTATTTGGGCGGCCAGAAAGTGCCACCCAATTTAGACCGGAACCCTGTGGGGGAGGCACCCACAGGGACCGTACCCTCCTTCCCATACCACCAACCTCTTGGAAGAACTTACGGACCCACATGTTTAACCCTTTCACGATGGCGGCATTCCGGAACTGCCGCGGCCTAAAGGACGGAGCACTTCACTTTCGAACTGTTCCCAAAGGATGGCAAATTTTTTGAGCTAAGCCTAACTCTCGAAAAAAATTCACTAAAAATCACCTATTTAACACAGAAATCTACTTTTTTCAGGAATAAAAGAAATATTTATTTTCTATTTGATGTATATTTTTCATGCAAATCTGAATACAAAATACTAGTTAGTTGCTCCCATTCTTTTATCTGAAATAAACGAATAATTTTACTGCCTCTAAAACCCAAACAAACAAAAAAAATACTCTCTTATATTCCTATGATTCACCAATGAAATCATTAAGCTGAAATCAAAACGAGAACCAGAACTCAATTATAAAATAGCTGATGCTACGAGAAGTGCTGTAATTGTTTATATTACAAAACCATGTTTCACCACTCCAAATGGAGAAATGATTAATTGGATTCTTTCTATGCCAAGGTCAAGTATCTGCAAAATACATTGGAGTTGTTCAAATGGGCATTTAACGCCATCTAGTAAACAAATAAAAACATTCGACATAAAAACACACGTACGTGGCACCCGTCTTTTAGGGTACAGTTTTCTCCGCCACAAATGCGTGGCGGCCGTCCTTAAATGCAAGTTAGCAGCCAACGTGCGGCCGTGGCAACCATTGTGAAAGGGTTAACACGATCGTACTCCGCGTGAACACGACTGCAGTTTTGGCAGTGATGGGAATCAAACCTGGACCTACCGAGTGCAATTCCTGCACACTAACCACTGGGTTACTGCGCCCTCCATGACAATCTCCATAACTTTCTTTTTATTCACCCAATTTAGACCGGAAAAAAGTGGGGAGGCATCCACAGGGACCTGTACCCTCCTTTACCTACCACCAACCTCTCGGAAGGATTTACGGACCCACATGTTTAACACATGATCATACTCCGTGTGAACACAGCTGCAGTTTTGGCAGTGACAGGAATCAAACCTGGACCTACCAAGTGCAAATCAAGCGCTCTAACCACTTGGCTACCGCGTCCTCCACGACAATCTCCATAACTTTCATTTTATTCACCCAATTTAGACCGGAACCCAGTGGGAGAGGCATACACAGGGACTGTACCCTCCTTCCCTTACCACCAACCTCTTGGAAGGATTTACGCACTGAACATGGTGGAAGTTTTGGCAGTAGCGGGAATCAAACCTGGACCTACCAAATGCAAATCATGCGCTCTAACCACTGGGCTACTGCGCCCTCCGCGACAATCTCCATAACTTTCATTTTATTCACCCAATTTAAACCGGAACCCAGTGGGAGAGGTATCCACAGGGACCATACCCTCCTTCCCCTACCACCAACCTCTCGGAAGGACTTACTGACCCACATGTTTAACGTGATTGTACTCCGCTTGAACAAGGGGGCAGTTCTGGCAGTGGCGGGAATCGAACCTGGGCCTACCAAGTGCAATTCCCACACGCTAACTACTAGGCTACTTCGCCCTCCACGACAATCTCCATAACTTTCTTTTTATTCACCCAACTTGGACCGGAACCCAGTGGAGGTGGCATCCACAGGGACCGTACCCTCCTTCCCCTGCCACCTACCTCTCGGAAGGACTTACGGACCCACATGTGTTAACGTGAAATACATCACCACAATTAAGTTTTTACAATACAATACTTTACGCCACAATAATACATCGCCACAATTCAATCCACCATAATTCAATCATTTAAATTTTATAATGACCATATACTAAGCTCTTAATTCCATCAGTTTCTTCCCTATTGCGTATTCAGAATCACGACGTCCCTTCTGCTGGTGATAAAATAATACAAGGTACATAATGTTCTAATATAAACAAATTAGAATGTATCTCGTTGAAGTTAATAAGCTGTGAGAGCAAATTAAAAATTTCAGTTGAACAACTTCGCTGGTATTTAAGCAGAGTTGCAGTAGTAACAACGTCAATGACAGTTGTAAACAAATACAAACTAATTGTAGAGGTGTTGAAAAAAGCAGTTCCAATTTAATTCAAATCATTTTTTATTAAGAAGCGAATCCATTGCGTTTGCTTACATGATATTTCTGGCATTGTAACACAAAGCAAGCATACTATGTACAAATATTTGAGCTCTCAAGCTCAATCATAGGATTTCAGTCATAGTTCTACACTCAGACACATTCTAGGTTTAAGCAATCCTTGAAATACATGGGGGGTAAGCAGAACAAAAAGCTTTTTAGACTTACATAACTTCATGCATTTCCCGATGCCACCAATAGCTGGTCACACGCTACGGCTAAAACTTTAAACTTCATAGATTAACATTGCATAAGTCCACAATATGGAACAACATGGTCTACTTGACTGAGAACCATAAAAACTTAAGATCCACCATTACTTGGATCAAACATCCGTGTCAACGATAAACATTATCAATACATTCGACAACTTCGAACAAGACTCTATGTCAATCCGTCTTAACATCGATCTAACGATCCATACGATCAATACACCGATCCGTACATCGATCCAACCAACAATCTGTCTGAAAGTTGATCGATCTGCATCTGCTTAAACCAAAAATGTGTCCAGCATTTATATCCGACGATGGGTGCGTTCCAAAACACAATAGTTGCCAGCAACACCCTCTGGATATGCAAAGCAGGATGCGTGAGCGGCGAGAAGGTGATTTGCATGACAAGCCCAGTTTGTTTACATCGCAATTCGTTCACGAGAACGGAAAAATTATTTAGAATAATGACATCACGCTCTCGCGAAACGAGAGTCGCGACGTAAATAAAACAAAGTTTCCAACACCTTCCATCTCCCCTCCTCCCGTGCAAAAAACTTCTGGGGGGGGGGGAGAACGCCAGTGAAGAACTACTTTAGCGGATTGCCGAGAAATTGAAATTCGGAAAAATCTTAAAATCCCGATCCTACAGCCAATTTTAATTATTTCTTGACCAGATTGAGCTTGTAAGAATCCTTAATCTTTGGGCTTTCTAAAAATGTAAATTATTAGTCGATATCAACGGAACTTTTCAGGATGCGAGGATTTAAAAACAAAAGTTGCTTTTTTGAACCGAAAGTGACTTTTGTTTTAAAATCCTTAAAAAATATTAGAATTTGTCCCTGAGATTTGAAATTGATATATTGTTACTCGCAATTGTCTGCTCTTTCCAGTGGTGTGATTTGTTTTTTCTATGACGTCTGAATCGCAGAGAAAAAAAGGCAAAACACGGTCGAAATCGCATAAAACATTAAATAACAAAAAAAAATAATTAAAATTTTAAAAATCGGTTTTCACGTGTCCCGTTTGAAATGTATGGAGCCATAAAGTTGCTTACCTTAAACTTTATAGATCAAAATGGCTGGTACTGCATTACCTTCAAGCAATTATGTTTCTAAATAAACTTCAATCATCTTGAAATTCGCTGTCATGATGCCCAGAAATTTTACTAGGTTATAACCATTTCTACAATTTTAGTTTGCTAAACATTTCCAATTTGTAGAGACCTGGTAGTATGGGTCCTCATAGAATCAAATCTTCTACTTCAAGCCATGTTGAGAATAAAAATTGTACCACATACCGATCTCTAGTTTCAAAAGAAATTTCAGACATTGATCAAAGTAAGCAATGTACTCACAAGACAGCGACAAAAAAATAATTAATGTGTTAGTTTATGTTTTTTTTAATTTCGTATTTTCTTCTAGTTTTGCAGTGTGTTTGCAAATAGGTCTCTTTTTTACCCTCTTTGTTATCTAGAAAGAATTGTCAAGATATAATATGATGCATAAAATTAGCACCTAAATATTTGGACTGGCTCCTAGATAAGATAATTTGTCACCTTTCAAGTGCTCTTATGAAAGTGAGTAATTTTTCTCTATTGAACAATGACAACTTGTGGCTGACTACAAAAGCAAGCAAATCGTTATCAAGACCCTTGACCATTAATGTGGTAAAGCAGTTAAAATACTTTAAAAGAAAAAATAAGTTTCTTCATTAACAAATGGTTATTAATATCGAAGAAGAAAAATCAAACAGTCAATAGTAAAGCCACAGCTGAAATAAACACAATACTGATGGCTCTTATAAAAGTGAGTAATTTTTCTCTATTGATAAGGTGACCATTTTTTTTACAATGAAAAGGAGGACGAAAAAACTTAAGGAAAAAGTACAACGTAAATAAATGAAACATTTTATTAATTCAAACAAAAATACACTAATTATGCTTACATCCCTTTTAATTATTTACTTAAAGGAGTATTTTTCCATTGAATGAATATTTTTTATCAATATATCATTTTCTAACAGCAACAATATATTGGAAATTTCGGAGCAAGAAATATCCTTCATATTGAATTTTACGGTAAGTGCTGCAGCTAGAGTATCAACATTCAATCTTGATTACACGAAGTATAATATAGAGTTAAAGTAAACAAAGTGAAGTGCGCAATGGTGCGAGACACGTGAAGTTCTCCTATGTACTGCGCATGTGTTTCATAATCGCGTCTGTCTGAACTGTACCGTCACATGACGCGTAACATTTCGGCGCGGCATCTCTGAATACAGAGATTAACAGATTAGTTTTAAAATATCGAAAAGGAGGACAGGTAGAAGGACACTTTTCCAGGAAGGACAGAACCTACAAAAGAAGGACTGTCCTCCCTAAAGGAGGACGATTGGTCACCTTACTATTGAGCATTGACAACTTGTGGCTGACTACAAAAGCAAGCAAATCGTTATCAAGACCCTTGACCATTAATGTGGTAAAGCAGTTAAAATACTTTAAAAGAAAAAATAAGTTTCTTCATTAACAAATGGTTATTAATATCGAAGAAGAAAAATTAAACAGTCAATAGTAAAGCCACAGCTGAAATAAACACAATACTAATGGCTATTGCTGTGTATATTGCTATTATATTACCAATGTAACACATTTTTTGATTACTAAACAAGATAATCAAAACATTAAGATTGATGTAAAAATTCACTCCAAATTAGTCTGCAAAAATAAACACTTTGATAGTAATGGCATACACAGTTGATAAAAGTATCAACCAGTTTCAAAGACAAAGAAGTCTCCTTTGTCAGAATAAAATAACAGAGCACCAGCACCCACAAAGACAAAAACGTGTCTGTTTTTGTCTTTGTTAGTACTGGTTCTCTGTCTTTTTATCCTGATTGAAAGTAGCTATTCTTTTCTTCTGAAACAGGTTGCTATCAACCTTGTATGCTTTCACTAAGATAGTTTTTGTATATTAGAATCTGTCTACAGACACATTTTCAATCTGTTAAATTTGGCCATACTGATTTTTAAAAAAGAATTTTAGCTCACTCACCTTAGAGGATATAAAATGTTAAAAATCTAGAAATGATATACATGGCTTGCAATTTCTGTGTAAAAGTTGTAAATGCTGTAATGTCAATCTTTTCTAAATTTTTAAATATAAAATCAGCAAAACTTTTTCGAAAAGGAATGTGGAAAATATTTTAGTATTTTAAAATAATTCTTTATATTTTTTTTACAAAAACTACACGACAGTTTAGATTAGGCATGGACACCCATTTTAATGGTCCAGATGGCAATTTTGAACAGGCAAAAAAGGTACAAAATATTTTATTTTTACACATAAAACTTGCCAGGTAGGCCACCAGCAATTGGGTTGGTTAAGAGCTGATAAATGATTTCAAATATGTTACTGAAAATTATTATCGATAAGGAGAAAGTGGACTTTTGCGAAAAGCCAACAAATTGGGCTTTAATCCCAAAAACTACCGCCTCGCTAACCTAAAAGTTATAACCGTTCCTTAATAAATCTCTTTTACAACCTCCTATTAAATAGCATCACACAGTGGAGCAGTTTGGCTTTTCAACCGCTCTAAACATGTTGAAAAACTTAACTCTTTACTTGGGAAAATGGGCTCGAGACAAAGCTATCTGCAACTATTCTAGGTGGCCTTGTCTGGGGGGATCTGTCAATGTCACCCACCTTACAGGAAATTTGTGGAACATGTGTCGCACAGAATTACTCAGATCGGACACGTGTAAAGTCTACTCACGACCCTTTAACTTCTTTCTTTACAGCATATACAAAGGATAAACTGAACATTAATAATCTTTCTTACTGCCACTCAAAGCACTACCAATTAGAGTAGTCTAGTAAGTGGTGCTCTAAGCCATTTTCACCTTCCATCAAACCCTTCGTCAAGTCACTGAAACCAGAACGTGATGACATCTCATCTGTTCCTTCCAACAAAAATATTGATTGATATGTTCAGAACTCTGCACATGCCTTCGTAAACCTTGAGTTTGTTCTCACATGGTCATTTTCAATTAATATAAAGCTCAAAGAAGAAAGTGCTTACTTTAATGTATCAATATTAGTGTACTAAATTAGAACCAAACTAAGTTGGGTTTCAAACCTTTAAATCTTTAATGAAAATCACCAAAAATGGATTCAGAAAAGAATGAAACAAATACACACACACACACCAAAAAAGAGTAGCTGAAAAGCAGCATAAAAAAGCCATTAAAAGAAGTCAAAAAGTGTTTTAAATTAATGAAATTTTAAGATGAAAATTAAGGACCATACGACCCCTGTTGGTTAAGTAACACATTATCAGGGCCTGTAATTCTGTAACCCCCTGCGATGATGCAGTTTTGTTTTGAATCCAGATATGCATTGTCACTTACGGTGCACATTTTGAACACAAACTACTCGGTAGATTAGTTGCACCTGTATTGCACGAACTTTAAGTTACATCTGTGTTGTTATAAATATTTACTACAAATAAAATTAAGGACAAAACGTCTTTAAAATAAAAAGTCATTTATTAAAACATCTTAAAAGACATACAAAACATTTTTAAAACCGCCAGAGCGCTTTCGGACATTAATAAGCCCTTCATCAGTGGCTACATGAATGGTAAAACATGGAATGTTCATATATACAGACCAGTTATACAGCAAATTTGCATAAAAACATAAAATGGTAAATGAACTTACTATTAATTAACACAAAATAATCCAAGAAATATATGCGGAAAATACAAAAATTACTTTAAATGCTTTCAAATTGTAAAAATATTACAAGAATAGTACTATCAATACATTATTTAGTTACAGGAAAAGCAAAAAATTTCGGAAGAACAGTCAAGCGTAACTTTCATGAGAATGATGTCATAAATAACTATTAAGAGATTTGAATTGCATAGAGCCGAGAATGAGTCGCCAAGCATAATTTAAAATTTGAACGGGATCAAAATTACAAATTGACTCATTGTAAATATAAATAAAGAGGGATTCATAAAGGAGAATACTACGTGGATTGCTACAACGAACTAAAAGGAAAGTTTTTCAAAAATGGGCAGAAATTCATCATTAACCACATACTGAGCAACAGCCGTAGAAAGTTTACCATATTTGACATCGCGAGCGTGTTCCGCTAAATGGATGCCAACAGTACGTTTCGTAGTACCAATGTAAAATTTATAGTCACCATCAGGAGATAACAGGGGAACTACATACACCCCAGAAAAGCTTTTAAAGTCATCAATATTCCCAAGTTTATCAGAAAGAATACAATTAAATTAAGTGGTAATATTAGAGTGATCAGGTTTGAAACCAAATTCATGACAGAAATGAATAAAAGGACGGAAAATCTTAGGATGGTAAAGAACACTAGATTTATGGGCTAAACGATCTTTAATAGCAACAAGTTTAGTATCAAACTGAGTAAATTTAAGGTGAACATAGGCGAAAATCTTATAAACTCAAAAGAATAAGCAGTCTCATGGCCAAGATTAAAAATAAAATTAATTTCATCTTGGCCATTTATTTTAATTATTTTTAATCTTGGCCATATTAAAATTATTACTCTATTTATATTTACCGTGAGTCGATTTGTAATTTTGATCCCGTTCAAATTTTAAGTTATGCTTGGCAACTCATTCTAGACTATGCAATTCAAATCTCTTAATAGTTATTTATGACGTCATTCTCATGAAAATTATGCTTCACTGTTCTTCCGAAATTTTTTGCTTTTCCTGTAATTAAATAATGTATTGATAGTACTTTTCTTGTAATATTTTTACAATTTAAAAGCGTTTAAAGTAATTTTTGTATTTTTCATGTATATTTCTTGGATTGTTTTGTATTAATTAATAGCAAGTTCATTTACCATTTTATATTTTTATGCAAATTTCTGCATAACTGATATATGAACATTCCATGTTTTACCATTCATGTAGCCATTGATGAAGGGCGTATTAACGTCTGAAAGAGCTATGGTGGTTTTGAAAATGTTTTGTACGTCGTTTGAGATGTTTTAATAAATGACTTGACGTTTTGTCCTTAATTTTATTTGTTGAATGCAGACGTGATACTAATTTTGATTAATATTTACTACTTACACATGTCTGGTCTTTCTGTTGAACCAAAGTTCCATATTTTGCCACGAGGGATGCTACAAGTATGTTCAACTGACTGCACATGATTACTTTCTCATAAGTATACATTACTTCTATGGCACTACGATACTCGGTTTTAAAGTTACTTGGGGTATAGGGACGTCCAAAGATTCCTGTATATAATGGATCTAGAGACACATTTTAATCTTGAAAAATAACTCTGAAACATTTTCATTTAATAGCTGTATTTGGTTTTGTTAAATGTTTCCTTTATTTACAATAAAACATACATTAGGTGAAATGCATTTATTAATTTGAGGTGTGATTTTTTATACAAATTTTATATGTATTTTGTTCAATAGTTCAATATATGTCAAAATTCATATGCACATTTAATGTAAATTAACCAGATATTTATTTTCATTGTTACTTATATTAAGGATTATATCTCTATTAGATCATTTAAGATATAGTACTTCAGGCAGTTAACTATTGCTCAATGCTTTTTAAAAGCATAGTCATTATTCGTTGTAAACACATAAAATTACAAAAATATATTCCTCATGCAAAAAAGGTTTATTATACTTAAAATTGGTTATATGGAGATATTATTGTTTAATATTATTATTAATGTTATTGTTTAATTTTGTTATGATATTGTTGTTTAATTACATAATGCATTTATAGACAAATTAAAATATAAGAGTTTAAAATATAGCTTTAATTAAGTAACCTTAAAATGAGGTAGAATGAAAATCCTAATCCTATGAGATTCTGGAATTAAAAAATGCTTAATCCCCTGTTACTGATCCCTATATGGAAGGTCACAATTAACTTTGAATTGATTATTTCTCTCGATTAACAAAAAAAATTGACTGTAATTTTTAAAGTATAAAGAGCATAAAACCTGCAAATATAAACAAATCATTATTATAGTTGCCTTACGGAACAGTCAATTCCTTTACCTTATTGAGAATAATCAATTGTTTTTTACTTTAATTTAATCATACAAAATATGCACAATTTTGCTTTGATTTCAATTAGAACAATAATTTTCTAAGGGTATAAAAATAATGATTCTCATACTTGCAAGTGCCTTGACAAAAAATTATGAAATATTTAAGAAGGGTTGCACACAATGGGTTGCTGAGGTGTGGTTTAAAAAAATGTTACAGGAATTCATCATATATATTATAAATATCATTTACTTAATTTATATATAAAAAATTTATTTTACATGATCTAGGAATAATTAATATACAAAATGTATATATAGCAGCAACAAACTGATAAAAATGTTGTACTTATAAATAATATTTTAAAGTTGTGAACAGGACATTCCATATGCAAAATGTCTTTCAATAACACTTTGGTCATCCATGACTATTTAGAAATAAGAACATTTCCATACCAGAACAATATTTCACTTTATTTACAAATTAAAAAGTATAAGCTTCATTAAATGCCACATATTCCATATTAGAATAAAAATAAATTTATTTGCAATACTCTAGGCTCAAAGAGAATCACTTTTTACACTGAACGTGCCCAACAGTCAAAGTATGCTACAAAAATATCAGATTAAATTAGATATCACTTTAAGGGGAAACTAAAAGATGGATGTCAGAACAAAGCTCCAAAGAAGATATGTGGGGTCCATACTTTATGGCAATGGTTCTCAACCTTTCATGTGTCATGGTTGCCTTGATTATCATGTTTCACCAGATCCCTAAATAATCATGTAAGATGCCATGTACAAATATTAAAAAATAAACAGTAAAGTATGTGATCGAATTAGTATACAATTAAACCCCATAATTAGATCTCTGATATACTACATTTTCAAAAAAGTAAAAATATTTTCTTGAATTTGGAAGTCAATATCTCCATAGAATTACAGAAAACTTAGAATAGTTTAAACTTAATTCGGGTCAGAATAATATTAAATTAAAAATATTAAAAAAAAAAAAAAAATTAAGATATTGGGAATATTTTATATAAATCGATTCAAATGGTCGAAATTTTCAAACATAAAACCAAGGGTAAAAAATTGAAATAAAGGTCTACAGTGTTTTATGAAAATAGAATCATTTGAAATATTCACATTGGTATTTTTTGTTGGAATACGTAAAATTTTAAAAAGAATATTTGAAATGCCTATTTTGACATATATTTTTTTTTTAAATGATTGGAAAAACTTGAGGGAAACCGTTTCAATTTTTGCAAAGTGGCAATAAATTCTACATACCTCCTCTAAATGTTCGCAAGATATTAGCATTATCTCACCAACAGCATCCCTCCCCCCCTCCACTTTTTTTTTTATTATTATTATATAATATATAATAAAAAAAAAAGCATTACTCGAGTTTTCTTTTCTTTCTTTGCAAAATAAATAGTAAATTTTGGTTCATCTGGAAAATGTTTAAAATCCATCTGAAAAGTTTAGGGGCTTTTTTTTTTTATATGGATGGCATAGCAATGCTGTTTTGGCTTTAACATTGTGTGTAAAGTTTTAGGTGTTTAATTAAAACCTGTGCTTAACTATCAAAAGCATTCTTCGACTGCTGAGCGACTTACTTGTGATGAGAGATTTATACACTTTCTAGCTACACACATTCCTATTTGGCATGTGACAATTGATTCTATATGGCATCTTTACAGAGCAAACACATTCACACAATATAAATTAATGTCCCTCAGTTTTCACAATATGCAACTAGCATCACACTTACTAATATTACCATTCTTACAAAGTATGTAATCACACAATACCGCATGCGACAAGATTTTTAGGACAAACACATAAAAAAATATTTATGTTTTTCAATAGTACTCTTATGGATCATAAAATAACTAACACTTAAAGTAAACTGAAACTACACCATAATGAAAAACTATTGTTAATAATCCTAACAGAAATTACTTTTTAATTTAAGGTAAAATAAAAGTTAAAATATTCAAGATTTCTCTCCAAAGAAACTGGATGCCTTTGGAATAAATTCTATAATACATGCTTTTAACTTAAATATCTCCAGAAACACACAATAGATTTTGATGATATATATATTTTTTAAGGCAATGGGACTGAGTCTAGGGAATATTCAGATGTAATTTTTATCACCTTAAAGAGAAAAATGAAAAATTTACATACTTTTCACTAGCTTTTTGGCTAAAAATATTTTTATTTTGAATAGTTTTAATATATAAAATTGAAAATTCCAAAATACACTTGCAAGCTAAATATCTACTGAAATACACAATCTGATTGGGTGAAACGATTTCAAGCAATGAGACTGGATTCAGGGTATGTTTTCATGTTTTATCCTCCTGCACATGCATGAAATAAGAATTACAATGCCAGCTTTATTAGTCTGCAATAACCGCTTATAATTCGAAAATAGCCAAACCGATTTACATACTTATTTTACTGGTTTGTTACCTTAATCAGAATTTATTTCTTAAAATATTTTAGATTTTGTACAGCCTTCATTTTCCTTTGATTATTATCCCAGGCAGCATTAGTTATTTCTGCTAGTCTTAAGATACTTATAGTTTCATTGTTTTTTCTGTACTTAACTTTTCAATAACAAGGGATGTGACAAATAATAAATATATTTAAAATGGTGAACACAAACATAACAGTAATTTAACAAACATAAAAAGAAATTTAAAACAACAATGACAGCAATTTAACATCCCATTTAATTGAACCCTCAAAATACACAACAGCTTAATATATATATATAAAGTTCAACTTACAGGTTAATGATATATTGTTTCAGCTAGCTACAGATAGACATTTGTACAAAATATATAAGTATATACCACCACCAATAATCCCACAAAAAGTATACAAGCTATATTTTATGAAGAGAGAAAATATGAAAAATTAAAATAAGTCATGTTTTCAATAAATATTTTTATACTGATTTTCACTTCCATTGCAATTTATAGTAATTTCAGAAACACATAACATATTGGATTCTAATTTTCTGCATGGAAAAACAATTTAGGAGAAATGGCTGATGCCACTATATATATAATTTGTTTGAGTTAACTTAAAATAGATGCTCAGTCTTGATAATGAATCTATTCTGATATTCTGAATTAATATCCAACTTCAGCCTTGCACTATTATCTTTTTTAGGCCTGGCCACATTTTATCTATTTTAAGATAAAATGTAGCCACTTTTTTTAAGATAAAATGTAGCCACTATTTTTAGTATTTTTTACTAATCGTTTGTGGTTTGTTACTAATTCAATTTTTAATATATACATATATATACTACTACCCAGTGTTATTATATTATGTTCTCTATCAGTATTACAACTTATGGATTGTTGTTCTGCATCCCCCCCTCTCCCCAGCAATTAATTTTCTCTCAATAACAAGAATTCAGTTGATTACATAATATAATATTCTAATTGTGTTTTACTTTTTAGTCTTCTCCAGATCCTTTACAATATCTCTCAGTTCATTGGATATTTTTTTGTTTTTATTATATACTGCTGTAAATAAATATATATAATATATATAAGGTGTCCCAAAAACATTGACCTCGGCTTTTATTCCTTAAATATTGATCTTAGACATGTATAATAAATTACAAAGTTGCATAAAAAAAGGTACAGAATTTAATGAAATCGATAAAAATTTTCAGGGGATTAAATTTGAAGAAATACAAAATTTAAATTTTTATACGGCCCCCGTACAAAAACATTTCCAATGAGTAAAATGTGCCCCATACACTAATAAGGTGGATGTATAGAATTTCAGCATTTTATCATAAAAAGTCATAGAGATATGTTTAAACAAAGTTGGTGATTAATCACACATTAAAATGTAAATGTTTACAGCCAGAGTGCAAATGACGCAAAGCAGAAATGCATCATAGGCAAATAATATCTGCCTCTTATCTTTAGTGGATCTTTGGCATGGATGGAGAACATTTTAAACAAGCTTTGTAATCTTTGTGTAAAGTTATTATTTCTATACAGTGTAGATACTTTCATACCAATAAATAGCAAAATTATTATTTATTTATGTAATCATTGTTTTCTTTCATAATTTGTGTATCACCCCTGAAACACGATCTGCCGACATGATTTTTCTCTTCTGAGAACCCATGTTGATGCATTGAAAAGTGGTTTAAGTCAACATTTTTGTCCTTCCATATCTTTGGGACTTATTTTGTAGATTTTGTTTCCTATTTTAGCCATTACTTAATTCCATATCAGCACGTATGAAATTACATATTTATATTCCTATATGGTCAACACATGTAAAGCCTTAAAACCAATCTTATTTTGTACATATTATTCTGAAGCAAAACTAAAAAAATTCATATAATTAAACTTATTCATATAATTAAGCTTCCATTTTACTAAATGTTTATTCTATGGATTTTTTAGTACCTTAAATTCTGCAAAGTCAAGCTCTGAAATAAGTGTTGAGACCCAGACCGTCCGACCTACCAGAAAGGTGTAAGGTAACTGTATGGACGGCCGGTCTGAAATAAGTGTGTATTATTTGAGAGATCTATGATCTTCTTCAAAAAGAAGAGTTTGAACTTGCTTTAAATTCAAGACTTTGGACAGTATTCATTGAAAAATAAGTTTCATTAATTCAAAATGTCACATTCTTATTCTGAATTCAATCTTTAAAAGTGAAAAGACTGATACTTTCCTTTCTCTTTGGATTTTTATTATTAACAACAAAATAAAAACCAGATTCATTTTGAAAATAATTGGAATCATTCTGAAACGACCAGCATGTGTTAGAAACCAGTTAGTGCAGCATAAATGCATAGTTAACCTTAATAAAAAAGACTTTAAAAACTTAATCCCAGGATAAAGGAATTAACTAGATTAAGAAAACTTCAGTATTAGCAAGCTTGAAAAATATTTAGAGTGATGAGTATTTTCTTAAAATAACTGAATTGCAAAATTACAACCAAGTTCTAACTCAAAATCATAAATGCCCTTAAATGTATACCAAAGCAACAATGGCTAGTTGGATTTCATATATATATATATATATATATATATATATATATATATATATATATATATATATATATATATATATAATCAGACATACAGGAAACAATGGCGATAACAATAGGGTTAACAAGATAGTGATGAACCACACTTACAAATACAATAATTTGAAATTAGCTATTTACCTTGAGATCTCAAGGCGAATATCCAGCCCTTGGCGATTTCTGGGGATAGTCAATATATATTAATATAAATCAATATATATTTTTATCCATTGGGAGATCGCCAAGTAATAACCAAATTAGATCTCAAGACAAAATGGAAAGACACTAGAATTCGATGAACATTCGATTATATATAGATAACTATGCATATATATATATATATATATATATATATATATATATATATATATTTTATACAATACAAATGTTAAGTAAAATATAACTTTTACTAGAAATATTAAAACGGGATATGCCCATAATATCATAAGGCGCATTGCAGCACATACAATATAAGCACGAATATGGATTCAAATGAATAAGAAATGAAAGAAGTAAAAACGGATGGGGATGCTTACAAGGAAGTCGAACGGCCAAGGGGGATTACGACCCCTTGTTCCCGGTTGAAGCACGCTTTTAATCCCAGGAAACGTTCCCGGAACCAGACTCGCCCGAAACAGTCCTCCATATACCAACGCTGGAAAAGCAAAATCCAATCCACTGAAAAAGCAAATCCAATCCATTGAAAAAGCCAAATTCAATCCATTGAAAAAGCCAAATTCAATCCATTGAAAAACGCACTTGAAAACCCAGATCACCAACATAAAACGATACTAATAGCAAGACTACTTGGATGCCTAATGTCTAAACAACCTATAACATCCATATCAGCACTGACTTTTCATTACGTGCAAGACCTTGTAAGTCCTTATAACATGTTACGGTTAAGATACATGTCACATTTAATCTTTTTGCATCCAGCGTGACGTAACTATAATAGTTCATAGAATTTTGCATAAAAGTCCTGATCATACTTTTTGTATGATTTTTCATAATAATGCTTTAGGAAATGTAACGGATATAGCTGTTTTTTCGCTTCACATACCAAATTACGTTCGCATATAATGCGTTCGGTCTTGGTTGTATTTAATCTTTTAATCCTGTTAAGATGATTGAGTATTAAGTTACGTAGTACGCCTATACTCAAGTTGGAATTCCAGCTGATGATATAGTTTATGCTGACCTCAAAGGTCTTTCTTTTATCATACATTTTAAAGCAAATACTTTCTTTGTTGTCGTAATAAATGCTTATATCTAAAAACTCTGTTATTTCTTTCTTCACTTGTTTTGTTTCGATCAATTCCAAATTTGCGGGATAAAAGTTGAAGTTAAATTGATAATTACTTTCAAAATTTCCAATAAGCACATCGTCCACAAATCTGAAATAGGGAATTTCATTTAGATAATGAGTTCCAATCTCATACTTATTCAAATATATATCAGCCAACATGGAGGAACAGCCACCCCCCATGGGAATACCTTGAATTTGTTGATAGAATGAATCTCCGTTGTAAAGTAAGTTTTCATATAAAACGAATTTGATGAGGTTTTCGTAACTATTGATGTTGATAAATAGATGCAAATTGTATTCATGAAATGTTTCGATCATGATCTCAAACAGATCCTTTAAATTTATGTTATTGAATAAATCTTTAAAATCGTAGCTTTTAAGGTGTAATCTCACTGGTATTTTGCTCAACTTTTCTATGACTTCATTACTATTTGATACCATTACCGTACCACTTGATTTTATTTTCGCCATTGTAGGTCTTAAAATATCCAGCAGGATAGCATTTGACTTAGTTAAATAAGTTCCACATCCCACAGTCACCGGTCTAAATTTGACGGGTGACTTATGCATTTTAGGTATTAATACCAGGTATGGAAATTTGATTGTAGTGATTTCAATACCGATCCTTTTATACAATGCTGTGATTTTGTTTTCATAAAGGGGGTCGTAATCCCCCTTGGCCGTTCGACTTCCTTGTAAGCATCCCCATCCGTTTTTACTTCTTTCATTTCTTATTCATTTGAATCCATATATATTTTATATATATATATATATAAACACACAGTTTGAAACAACCGTACAGTAGACACTTTATCATCCAGTTAACTATCCGAGTAAGAAATAATTGAAGAAATCAGATGAATCAAAATTTTTGTAAAGGAACACATTTTTTTTTTCCAGTTAATCTTTCTCATGGTTTCTGGTAGCCTCTACTGTGTCCCAGATGGTCTTAATATTAAATCTAATTTTTTTACTGGTTTTATTTATATTCTGGCATAATTTTTATTTTTATACAATTCATTAAATCCCAAAAGATCTAGATAAGGAGAATACTATATTTAAGAAATTTCTATATCAGTCAGGAGGGACTAATGCAATTGGACCCGCGAGCCATGATTAAAAAGCAGCATAAATTTGCAAAATTATTTTAGACATCAATTCTGGTTTTTTAATACACATGGATGCAGGAGTCTGTATTCAACAAGCTCTATTCTCTCTTGCTTTTACACTGCTTTTATTATGTCAATTCACAAAACTTTTTGGGAAATGTTTGTCCTCCTTTCTTAGTTTCAAATGTTAGATTTATCTGATTTTCAACTTTTTTGTCTTTCATTTTACATTATTTTTTTTATTATTTGTCTCACATTTCCCTAACAGTTTGTACTGTTTATTTAATATCATTTATATTATAAACAGCTACAATTAATCGATTGTGTATAATTACGTTTTTTAACCAAATCTTTATCTTCAACTTTCAAAAATGTTTAATATGTTCTTCAATTGCTTTTGAAATAAATAGACATAGCATTAAATGTGGGTCTGTTCATCGTTATACTCAAATGTCACAAAATACTCATTGTGTCTTAGTTTGGCATGGAAACAATGTATTTGCCATGCCTGTTCTATATCATAAAAAAAATAAAAATAAAATAAACATCTATACATAAAATCAAACCTAAAAAATTACATAACAGGAAGGAAATAGCAAAATAAATTAATGTTCTGTACATTTAAACTAAATACACTACTTTTTGGCATGGAACAGAATAAATTAAAGCACTACTATGTATAATATTAAAAACATATGCCAAAGAAATAAAGAGTGAATCCATTTCTCACAACTGAGTAACTTAAAAAACATCGAACAACTTCTGTTACCAAAAATTACAGTAAACAGTTTTCATAAATTAAGTCAAGAAAAAGTACAAGGCAACTAAGACAGGTTAATACTTATGCTAAAATCAAAGGCTTTGCATCCATCAATTCCAGCGTCAAATAAACTATACAAACTGACACTATATATATATATATATATATATATATATATAATAATAGTAGTTTGAAAATCCAATGAACGAAAAGTAAGAAGATGTAACACGATAAACCTAACTTTTTAAAAATATATATATATATATATATTTCTAGTATTAAATTCCAATCAATAAATTTTTCAATGACTCTTGAGGGTTGAACATCAATAAGTTCATACATTAGAATTTTAAGAAATTCAAACCACATATGAAAGTACAAATGCATTTCTGAAGATATATGAAACCAGTGGCAAGCTGCAAATATTTTAACTGGTACTTATGCTATGACAGGTAAAACATGGGTATGCTTTCAGAAAAACTCATCCTTTATTCCCAATCCACATTGTGCTGCGAATGCATAATGAACATTTATTGTACATTTCAAATTTCTTTAGTGTTTGAGTTACAGTTTTGAGGTTCTGTATTCTTACGCATTTTTCATAACTAATTTCAAACATTTCTTACAATGTAACCACTGGTATGTGTGTCAATATGTGCAGCTCCCCTTTTGAACAGGGCCGGAGAAAAAGACTTCCTGAGACTGAGCATTGACAATATTGGTTATCATCTCCCTGAAGAATCTAATTTTTTAGAAAAGCATTAACATAGAATTTTAACACGTTAGTATGACTTTAAAACCAAATTTCTTTAAATGTGACAAAATACAAAATTAATAATTAAGCAGTTATGTCTTTGAGAAGACTGAACGTCTAAAATATATCTATAAAATAAAAATTATCGGATTTCTTTATTAAAACCATTCTTGAGTAAAATGTTATTGTCACCCAAGAGTTTTGAATCATTCCAAATAATAAAAAAAAAATTCCACTTCCAAGAAAAAAAAATGGTGACATAGGAAAAAACACAATGCAAGTGGAAATCTCAGAAAAATTCAAAGAGACGATCGCAGCAAACATTTATTTGGAAAATGCACCATATAACATTTGGTAAAATATAATAGCTGAATAATTAAGAAACTCTTAATGTAAATATTTTTAATTAAAAAATGTTAGTGTTTAAATTGGAAGATTTTTTTAGAGGATACATACATCTTTAAATTTAAAAAAATTAGTATTTTTATTTTATTATTTAATAATACATCCTAGCAAAACATTTTAAAACAAATCCCATGAAAAATAGGTACTAAGGAAAGTTATCGTTAGAATAACAACAAAGCCTATGAAACCATAAAATGAAAAAAAAAAATGGGTATTAAAGATTATTCAGTACAAGCAACAAACACATAATATTCAGTACAAGCACACAATTTAATGGAATGAAGTTGCATTTTTCTAGCCATAATGTCCTTTTTAGTACAAATATTTACATGGGGTTTGTTTTAAAATGCTCTACTAACATTAAAATAATAATAATTTGAAAATAAGAAAGGTGTATTTCCCCTCGGATAAACTTTAAAAAATTATGACTTTTGTTGTTTTACCCTTAGATGTCCTGCTTTACAAATTCCCTAAGCATATACTTAGTGTACTTATTGGGTAATGCTTCTCTGCTTTAGAATGAAACCTATATGAATTTAAATTTATTTTTATATTGAAATTAGCAATTTCACAGAGAATATGAATACAGAAAACACCCAACAGTAATACCAAGTCTGTATACCAAGTCCAAGTTTACAAATTTGGGAAATTTTCACAAAAACACTTTTAAAAAAGAATTTTGAGAAGATTTTAAGGAAAAAAAAAAAAAATTCTAGTAGCCTATGCAACAGATCTTGTAAAACTTTTCTGTTCAGAATCTATTCTTCAAAAAAAAAATTCTGTTCGCATTCATGGATATGTGGAGTACAGGTCACAGTGGCACCTGAAGATCTGAAGCTTTTACTTACTCTGAATATGTATTCCCAGAAATTGAACTCAATGTAGAGTATGGTCCTAACTTATTTTCTACTAAACTATATATACATAGTTGAGAGTGACTATACAAAAAGGCAGAGAGAAGTGAAGCTGAAGAGATAAAAGTACTGAGATTTAAAAAAAAAAATAGCAGTTGAAAAAAAAAAAATGCAAATGATAGAAATGAAATGATTAAAGCAGATATAAGCGAACTAGATAAATTTTTTTCTTTACTTTCATACTATATACAATAGAAAAGATATTATTTTCCTAAAACTTAATTAAAAATTTTGATTGAAACACATTTTAACTGAAAATACAAGTTCAGTTAACACTTTTTCAAGCATGTTTCACACACCTTTGGAATGACATGCATATGTGGAGGACTGATGAAGGAGGAAATAAATTGCTAAGAAATTTTATATTTAGAAATGTTACGTAAAAACTAACACTTCACAGCATTTTTTGATTTTGCATTATTAGAATAAATGTGTAAGATCTTATAACAGTACAATACAACCTCGAAAAGCTGGACTCGTCCGGACTTTGCCAATTCCGGATTTTCGATTTTTCCGGAGTATAGAATTTAAATAAAATTCAGATTTAATATTAACTAAATACACTATAAAGCACTATTTTTAGTGAAAATAATGGCAAAAGTTAAGTTAATCAATTAAAACATATTATTTAATCTAAAAAATAGAGTAAAAGAAATTTCTAAGAAAAAATATACACATTAATAATTTAGAATGTGTGAACGAAACGAAATGATAAAATTCCATTTTACCATTTCGTTTAAATATTTGAATTAACATTTGTTATTTCATTAATTTTGGTTTATGGGAAAGCAATTTTCTTTATCCTGTACATGGACATTATTTCTGCTCGGTTGTAAAGCTTCTTTGTTCAAGACCTTTAATTGCATGATCGATTGTTTGCATAAGATTATCAATGGGTATTTTTCTTCTCCACATTTATCGTCACTACTTCGATCTTTTTTTATTTAATATCATATCGCGAATTTCGCCATCATTCAATTTATTTACGATTGGCGCATCATCATCACAGTGCAGAACTTCTGTTATATCGGCTTTGTCGAGATTTAATGAAGCGCTGGAAAATTTAATGAAGTGCAGAAATTTAATAAAGATCGAGAATTAGCACTTTTGACTATATATTTAAAGTTGTAAATGTGTTTAAACCGTTTTCGCTATTAACGAACGAAAAACAAAAAATAAGAACTTAAAAGTTTTATTTATTCTCTAGCATCTATATAATGTTATGTTTAAAAAGGCTGATGACTCTGAAAAAAGTAAAAACTTTATTAGTAATAGTCAAATATGTAAAAAATATCGCAGTAGGTAAAATAAATATCTTTTCCAAAAAAGAAAAATATCTTTCCTCTCAATGATTTTTCTAAATTACGAGTCATTACTAGGCTGCAGCAGCACCGGGACGTTCTGGGGGGCAGGGAAAGCGAAGAAAGGAATTTGCTTAGTTCCTAATCGTAAACTCAGCCGACCCCTTTGAGAGGTCTGTGTGACCTTGTTGCTGGGTTCTGTGCGATATGATATTATTTAGTTATGTATTTGCTATTTATAGTATGTAAATATGGCTTTCTAAACAAAAAAGGCAAAATATACAGTCGATTTCAAGTTGACACGTTCGACGAGAATGAAAAAATCGTCAGATATCGGGAGGGGGAGGAGATTCTGAAGACAAAACAAAATACATTAAAGAATGGAATTCGTACTACAAAGTAAACAAAATAAATTTCCGTGAGCGTTAATATGAATTCTCGGGATTTTTAGATTTAATTGAACAATCTGTGATAAAATGTTATGATAACGTTCTAAAGTGTTTAATATTAAAAATTACATTGTTTCAGAAAAATGTCTTTTTCAATAATGAGAAAAGGAAATTTTGATAATAAAAATTCCATATTTACATAACGATGTATATTTTACGCGAAATAATTCATCGGGAGTTGTGATTTGAATAAGGGGGAGGAGGGATTAACGCCAACAACGTAATTCACGCTCCAACCACGAGCCGATCTACGGTCGTCCATGTAAACTTTCGTTTCATTTCCGGGTTTAGAAAGTCAACCGGAAAATACAGTAAAATAAATAATCTTATGTATAAAGTAAATAATCTTACCCTGTTGTTTTAAATCCGCGACTTCGTCAGTTCGGGGGAAGAAAAAATCGAAAATTTGGAAAACGTCCGGATTTTGGAGGTTTCCGGATTTTGGATGTCCGGATTTTCGAGGTTGTACTGTATTACCCATGGGAAAATAAAGATAATTCCCTAAAAAATGATAGTAATAATTTTGTAATACACAGGAAAATCATATTTGTATTTCATTGTGCCTGAAAGTTGCATAAAAATGCATTTATTAACACACCCATCAGCTTAAAAGCACTTAATTCATCAGCTTAAATGAATATTTGCAGACAAAGAAAAAGAACTTTTTATGAAGACTTATTATGTTACAAGCAAAAATTTTACTAAAAATATCATTTTCAATGGGATGATATTTGAAAGCAGGTAATAATATTTCAGTCAATCTAGAGAATCATTTAAAATTGGAACATAACAAAAGTACATTATATATAAAAAAAAATGGGTAATGAAATGTTATTGCAACAAAATTACACGAACATCTGCAACTGTATAGACCTGTTAAGTACAAGTGAGTTCTTATGACATACACGAATCAAAACAATGGGCAACATAAATAGAATTTCAAGTTTCATATATGTTTATTACATAACATTACTAAACTTATACGCATTGGATCTAAAAAATTGACTAGATTTAAAAATTTGATTTTTCAGATAATATGGCTTTCGGAAAATCACTTCTCTTTTATGACAGGGAATTTTGAAAGAAAAATTGGGAATTTTATGATGTTTCTCAGAGAGTAATTGGCGGATTTACTTTACATGTCTATGTCCCAATTTAATATGGTATACCTGAAGGATCCAAGTTTTACAGTGAATAAACCCTAGTGCTTAGTAGTCTAGTTATACAAATCTAGTCTACTGTAAAGAAATACACAGTCAATCAGTTTAGAAGACCAGTAAATTTCAAAGCCTCTACCTTCCTGCTTGTTTTCCTTCAACTGGAGAAAAGCTCAAACTGAACAACTAAGAAAAATCAATTAAAAGTGATCTAAATAAGCTGCCACTTTCACAGAGTGATGATGATCGATCCAAATTAACTTTCTCTATTTAAGTGATTAACAGACATAATTCCAATCAGCATAAAGAAAAGACCACATAAAACTTTCTGGATATTCAAACAGTTTAACTTAAACACTCTGAAAATCTGAGAAAAGGGGACAATTATATTACACCACAGTTCATTTCCTGCTGTGCCTAATTCATCCAATAAGATCCAACTAAATAAAACTTTTACATATTTAATTTATCTTCGTATTTTTATATACAAAGCTAATCACATTATTCCAGTCAAATATCCTTCATTTTTCAATATAATTGAAATCATACTTATCTGCTTTGTTATACATTACAGAGTATGAATTTTAAAGTTTTCCTTGTAACAGAATATGATAAATAAAAAAAATAAAAATAAAAGAGCAGCACATGTAATATTACATTGACCTAAAAAAAAAAAAAAAAAATACAGATATATATATATATATATATATATATATATATATATACTACATAATATGAGGTTAATAGTTATATTTATATGTATATATATATATATATATATATTTATTTATACACTTATTCACTTGTAAACAATATATCCAATCATAAATATTTAAATTTTATCATAAAAAAACTGATAAATCACACAAAAAAAAGTTACTACATTTAAAAATAAATAGGTTATAAGATGCACTATAGCCCAATTTAAAAACTACAATTCTAATCTTATAAATGCCAATTTACAACTGTTATTTCAGACTTTTGTGCTTTTGATCTACATGCATAAGCCAAATTTTTATATTAAGCCTTTTTTTTTTAAGGAAGGTGTATATAAGTGATCAACGAAATGTTCCAACACATTCTACAAATACACAGCACTTTCATTAAGAATCTTCAGAGATGACACTCCAATAGAATATAAGTAAAGTAACTTTCGATACAATAATGCTTATACAGCACAATAATACATATACAATCAAAACTAAAGAATTTTTCTGATAAGTTTTTTTTTATTTTTATTTTATTATTTTTCTTTATTTTTTTTGTTTCTTTATTTTTTTATTTGGTGCCTGTGATATGTCAGTCTGGGGCCATTGTCACATTTCAGTTGTCCGAAATCGGCTCAGTTTGCAGTTTTGTGAAGCATGGGTGGAAAGTCATTCTCGTAGTCCACTTTCAGATCATATCTGAGTAGGGAATGGAGCTCAGGATCTTTATGACCATTGTCAGCGTCACCTCTCTCTTGCTGCATTTCTAGAGGAAAGTCAGAAGATGTTTCAAAATAAGCAATTACCTCCTCTAACAGTCAATGAAAGCATGCACATAATTCAAGGTAAAAACACAAACACTACTCATTATTCGTACCCCCAGGATCATAAGTATTGTTAAGACTCAAAATAATGTCCACTGCAAACAAATGTGCATCCATAAATATAAATATAAAATTTTCTCAAACTGCTGTCTGAATAATCTGCAATAAGTAAAAACTTCGATAATCACAGTATACAAGATTGACAACCAACCCTATATCTGCAGGAATAGGTTCATTTTTTTTTTTATTAAGGACCAATATCTATTCCTATTAAGTATTGTAGGATTTCAGTCATTTGTGCTATAAGAGTATCAGAAAACATGTTAAGTAATACGACAAGCACAAAAAAAAGAAAAGGTAAAAAAGTTTGAAAAATGCTTTTTATATGTACATGCAGTGGCAATAAGTAATAAAAAAATGTGATAAATGTAAAAAAATTTAATGTCAACTACATGATCAAAGCAAAAAATGCTGGTATACGTATTTCATGTTTCAATAAAAATGATGACTCATATTAAACTCGTAAGTTAAATTTATTAACTGAAAAGCATTTTAAAATGTGAAAATAAATATAATATTATGTTGTGTTTAAAGTACAAATATGATAATTACATTTGGGTCATTTCTATTCATTTTCACAGAGTATTTCAAATGCCATTTCTGCAGACAAAGGGTAGGAACAAAGTATCAATTGGTTTTGGAGGCAAATAATAGCTGCCTTCATCAAAATAAAAAGACACATCAATTACTAACAAAGGCAAGAACGAATCCAACAAAAATAGTTATATCACATGACACAGGAAATGTTACATGAAATACTAATATGGACAACAAGGATGTGAAGAAGGGAACTAAGTGCCGGAAACAGAATGTTTTCCTATTTTTTTTATCATAGTGAATAAAACTACAAATTTAAATGACTTAAGAAAATGTTTTGAGTCCTTCTACTGTTCTTTTTGATTTTTTCTAGATTGTTCTTTTCCCTTTTGGAGATTTTTTTTTTTTCTTTCCTGGGTCACGTTATACAATTACTTTTTGACAGATACGGTAGGGACAAAGTACTTGTTGGTATCTTTTTATCTTGACAAACAAGGCTGTTCTTTGTGTCCGATCCTGATTGATACGTTTAATCAACATTGTATACTGTGACTGACAGAATTTATATTTTTGCAAATGTGCAACTAATTTGAAAAGGGGACACCTTCCTATTAACATACTCCAGTTTTTTTAATTAGAAATCTCTACATTTGATTACAGATTCTGAATTTTTAGGTCAAAGTAGCCCAAACTCATATAAAACTCAAGTCCTTGGTAAGTTATGAGTTCTTGAAATTTTGAGCTCCAAATGTAAAATGGGTGCTCTAGTTTCTTTACTTTTCTAGCTTATCACATTGATTCTTATTTCATATTGTGATACTAAATAACAAACAAAATATATAATTTTATTTTCAAACGAATTTTTAATACTAACTATTCATAAAATTCATGTTTGAAAAAATAAGTTAATAGAAATGTAAGAAAATTTTATAACATAAAGCAATTTTATAATAATAACAGTGTTATATTAATATTATATGTATAAAATTCATGATAGTATCAGTAAAAAAATAATTTACAGATATTTACATTTCAAAGGATGCATAAGTTTAACCCCTTAGTGTGCAGTTTTGCATATGTGCAAAGCGACATACATATTCATGCTAAATTTCCCTCTCCAGTTGAACTTTGAAGCTTATGCACAGGTTAATAAGTAGTAGTAAACACAGGTTAATATAAGTAGTAAATCATAAGGGCTTCTCTCCCTACTGCAGACGTGAGGTTGGATCCATACCATCATTGGCCGGAATAGAAGGAAAAAGAACAACATGCAATTTACCAACTGCCGAGGCTACACTTACGTGGCATGTGAAAAATGCATGTTAACTTGTGTTTAAATAGAGACAAAAACTGCTTCAAAGCTTTTCATGAGGTCTAATGAAAAATTATTAATTTTGTTTCTGTGCAGAGAACTATTTTGTGCATAGTTGTCTAATTTTCATTATAATGATCAAATGGCAGGTGAGTGCGCAACTTTGCAGATCTGCAAACACTAAATATTTGCAAATAAAAGGCCAAATATGTGGAAAAGAATTTTTTAGAATTTTTCCATAAGTCCTAGGTTTATAAACAAATATCTAAAAAATATTGAAAGTTCTAGAAAAATGTGTGCATTTAAGGGTTAATAAGATTTTTTTTGTACAAAACATAAAACCTGAATTTTCAACAAAACATAAAACGAGATAATGATTTAAATTTTGGTAAACAGACATAGTATTTGAAGAAATATATAGGAAACTAACATTTTCAAATGCATTAATTTGAAGAAAGTCACTACAGAGTGAAATCTACCAATTTTGAAATAAATTTAAAACACACTTTTGAACAAGGCAGAAAATTGAAGTTTTTATATAGGTCGTTATATAAAACTTACAGAAAATATCATGATGGAAGACATCATGAAGTAATATCAAAGTTAATGGCACAGCAGCTAGTGCTAAAAGGAATGGTTTTAGCAAGTCAGAATGTATTATGGATGCCACAATATATTACCTGAATGAAAATTTAGAAACCGGTGAGGAAATGTGGAATAAATATAGATATTTCACAATATATAAATATATTAACGAGATCTAATGAAGATGTCACCTAATGAAAAATAGATGTATATACATTTGTTGTAGACATTATTTTGCAAGTGTTACGATACTTTTAATTTGACTGTATAACCAGGGGGTTGGGGCATTTTCATTTTAACAGCTGAATTATATACACTGATATTCAAATAAATAAAATAGATAAATTCTTGAAGCAACCAAATTAAAGTACAATTCACTCTCCAGTTTAAATATTCAGAGGTAAATGTAATACTGCTGTTCTCAGCAAAAGTTGATAACAATTGATTCAACAGTACGGTGATACTAGATAAAAAAGTTCTTGGTACTTTAAATTACTGGTAAATATTGATTAATTTTTGTTATATTTAGGTTCGTTGTAGTTAATTTCATGTCAATATTTTTTGTTACAGTTCAGTTTTATTATTTTAAAATATATGGCTCTTAAATGGCCAAAAAAAGTTCCAGATAACAAAGTATGTCATCTTGATATCTTAATTATGCATTCAAATCTAGAAACTTACAATTAAAAAATTTTTGAAATTTCATTTTATTTGAGAACATCCTTATTGGAATTAGCTAATCACTATCCCTGAAAGTTTCTCATGTTTGTTAGTCAAGTTATATATAAACACTGGAATCAGGCAGATTAGTTGTACAAGGTGTGATCAAAAAGAATTCAGACTAGATTTTTTAAAAATAAAAAGTACAAGACTTACAGATTTGAAATTTGGTGATCTTCAAAGTATAGTGGACTTCCTAAGCCACACACTTGGCCCAGTGTGGTTTTTATTGTACAAAGCATTTTTTGAAGTCACCTTTTGAAATAGCGAACAGCTGCTTCATCCCATTCTTATGAATCTCCTCAATGTCCTAAAATATTTTTCCTTTCCACACACACAAGTAGTTTGGTTTTAGTTTCAAGTAGAGTGAACTTGTGCAGGGCACAAGTTGGGATGCATGCCATAAAACTTAACCATAAAAGTTGGCAGAGATGCAAATGCCACAAAACTTGACAGTAATACTTTTTGTTGATTGTCTGGCTTGATGGAGCATATTCATAATGCCAAATTCCCACATAATAAAAAAAAAAGTCACCATCTTATTGATGAGTCTTATTGAAAAGTCACCATCTTAATGCTACAGTTCTGTCGTGCTTTTTGGGTCTAGGACAGGTTGGGGGTCTTCCACTGTGAAGACTGGGCCTCAGGGTCACACCCATAAACTCATGATTTATCCCCAGTTATGCTAGTCTTAAAAAAATTTGGGTCACACTCAAGAAGGTCAGCAGCAGCTGCAATATAGGCTTTTTTCTGGCTCATCTAAGAGCAATTTCAGCACAAATTTGGCTGAGACATGTCTCATACTCAAATTGTAAGAATCGACTGAACCGAATTCAAAGTAACATTGAAGTCTTCAAATAAGTCATTGTAATTCGGTGATTTTTTCGCACAACTGTGCACACAAGTTTGACATTGTTTTCACATTTACTAGTTGAGTTCCTCCCAGAATGTCCAGTACTCTGAGCATTTTTACAGTGATCTTTAAAATGTTTATACCACTCAAACTTATACGCGACTCATGCAATCCTCTCTATAGACTTTCTTTAACTTTAAGTATGCATCTTGCAAGTTTCACCAAGTTTCTGACAAAATCTAATGCCAATTGGTTGATCCATTTCTTATGACATGACAAATGGGATGAGCCACTTCACACACTTAATAACTGCGAAAAAACTGTTAGAGCAGAGGAAATGTGACTTGCAGTACATGCATGGTACGTTCCAAGGCAAAACTGCTTCCTGCTGCATCGCACCATTCCAAACTCATGCAACCAGTCTGTGCACTTTTTCATCACACCTTGCATGTACCTTGTTCGCACTACTGATTTCAATCCGGACTGGAGTGAATCCACTTTCCTGGAGTCAGACATACCACAGAATTCAGATTCAAAATTTTTTATCACTTCTGCAAATGAGATTGAACTCAATCCAGTTCTTCTGAATGTATCCATCTGTCAATTTGTTTGCTTTCTTAAGCAGGATTGATATTCGCAGTGCGAACAAGGTATAACATGTAAGTCAGGAGTATTACAATTATGCTAGTTTGCAGCTGAATTGTAACTGCGGTTAAAGCAATTGTATTCAAGCATTAAAGCACAACTTGCATTTGAACAAATAGTAGAACTATATGTTATCTAGTTGATAAAAAAGAAATCTTAAAACAATTTCTACTTAATAAACTGTGTGAACTCCACTCATATTATCTACAAATCAGGAACTTGTAAATTTCAGCCTACAAATTTGCATTATATTTCTTCCCCTTAAAATATACCATTGGTTGAACTTGAAAATTGCAACAATAGATTATTCCCAAACAAACATTACATTCTAAAGCGACAACTAGTACTTTTTCATTTTGAGAATATAAATACCATCCTTAGGTACAAAGCATGAAAAAAGGACTTCATTTGCCAAATGGCAGTGAATTTAGCCTTACATGAAGGTAAGACAACTTTTAGTTACACAAAGGTAAAGACAACACTATCTCCATGGTTTATTTTCTTCAGGTTTTTACTCACTTGACAATGAAAAATATACCAACTTCAAAATAGTTAGTTATTTAATTATGAGCATTTTATAAGCAAGATTTTGTCACAATTATTGCAACGTTTTTTGCACTACAAATTATATATTATTTAATCTGAAATTAATTTAATTTAAATAAGTAAATGGTTTCATTAGAGGGTTGTATAATAATGAATCTGCATGTGTTTGTGAATATTAAGAACACACCTTCAGTCTGATAATGATTGTGAGGCAAACAGAACTCAATACTATGGAATAGTAATGTTTGAAAAAGTCAAATGGAGATTCATACTCCAGAGTTTGGGTAGTAAGTTACTAACAAATACTGTTACAAAAGTCACTGAGAGGGTACAGCTACTTTATATTAATATATATATATATATATATATATATATATATATATATATATATATATATATATATATACATATATATACACATATACATATACACACACATATTAGTCTTAATTTTATTGTTTAAAACATGAAAGTAAAGGGGAAACCATCTCTATGGCTTAAAAATTTAACCAAAACTTTTTATTTACTTAGTTAAATTGATACTTGTTGAAAATCCAGATCACTCCTTGACTCACCCGAAGGTTTAGAGTAACTGTATGAGCGGTTGGGAAAAAAATTGATACTTGTGTAATTTACCAACAACCATGCCACCATTTCAGTGAGATTTGTTTCTCTTGATCTGAAAGTACATGGTTGCTAGATGAACATGACAGAACAAAATGCATACAATAATAAAATACAAATCAATGAAAATACAAGTCTAGATTCATTATTTGCATAGCAAAATTGGCTCATTTTAAAAATACAGTGTGGCCATGGAAAAAGCTTAAAATTACAAAATCTTTTATTTACTTTTCTTAATTAATAATTCAAGAAGTTCTGTTTAATTTTCAGTAAATTGAATTTGAAAAAATTCTTTATTCACTATTATTAATTTCAAAATTAGTTTAATTTTTGATATTTTAAATTTAAAAAAAATGTTTATTCTTCGATTATTTAAATTTTAAAAAGCATTGTTTGTTTACAACAGCTTTGTTTACTTTCGATATTTTGCATTTGAAACACCTTTGTTTACTTTCAGTAATTTGAATTTTTAAATCTTTGTTTATTTTTCAATAATTTAAATTTTTAAATGCTGTTTTGATAGTATTAATTTTAAAATGTTTTTGTTTACTTTTAAATATTTAAATGTGAAAACCCACTATTCACTTTCAATAATTTAAATTTTAAAACTTTTATTTATATTTCAAACCTTCATTATGAAGAAAGTATCCTTCTTGAATCATGGAATTTCACATACTGAAAGTGCCATATATATCAGAATTGGCTGGTCATCTTTTCAATTGGCCACAAATACTTTAGAGTCGGTAAACCACACAAGTACTAGTAAATTATATTGTTTGAAGCATGGAGTTATAAAATTACACGATACATGGAATTAGAGAGAAAATAACTCTTGCAAGACGGGAAATTAGTTATATTTGTCATAATGCATGTAGAAAAACATGGAGTGCTAATGAAATTGCTAAAGCCTTTTGAAAGAAGCCATTGAGAAATGAAGCTGATAAACTCAAAGAAAGTATTGAAAATACTTCTAAATAAAACATAAATGCAAAACTTAGAGCAAATTAAATGGTTATTTTCAGAATCCCATCTTGAAAATTTCACAAATGTCTAGAACGCTATAATATACATGATAAATTTGGATAAATCTTATCAATTTTGGATTTAATTCATGTCAATAATACATATTCATATCTTGGTCACACTAAAGATGGCTCTAAGTCCTTGGACGAGTCGGATGGTCAGGGCTTTCGACACTAAAGATGGCACATTATGTCAATAGCATGACAGAATGACTTTCACCACAGACTGCATAATAAATAGACTTTCACTTCACCACAGACTGATATTCATACTTTTACATATTGTTTTAATGAAATTAGTTTTATCACACAAAGTAACACAGAAAATGGATATTTATTTGAAATTATATCCAGCTAAAACTGTATCCGGCAATTCCCGGGATACAAAGCAAGAATTAATTAAGTGCATTAAATTTTGTAAAAAGCTTAGTCATCTGATGCGTGAACACATGCTTAAATTATAAAACACACACAAACACATGCGTGCCCTAAATAAGCACCTAATTAAACTGTAGACCACTGCTCATATATGTAATACGCCTTTATCCTGGCATTGGACACATCAATATTTTCAATTGCAGTTATAGCTCGCAATCCAAATACCTTCATAAGCAGATGATATCACTTCCTACAACATTCTAGATCCATGACCTCTCGACCCATACCAAGGATGCATTACATGCCAGTTTTTTACAAACGTTAAAAGAAAAAAAAAAGAAATATATCCCAGGAATTATTTTTTTGAGAGAAACGCCTCTAACACACACCTTCTCACCCAATCCTAAAGTATCCACTCCCCTAAACAAAATGAGTCTGGTCTATCTCCACATGCGTTTCGACCTCCAGTGGGGTCCAAAGCCTACTGGATTTGTTCCACTAGATTTATGTCTCAGATAAAAAATTTGTAATTAATCAATGAATGGGTTTATGATTTTTTTTTTCTGGAGTGGTTGGTGTACTTTAAGCAACTGCTGGGAAGGGCAGAAAAAAAAAAAAAAAAAAAAAAAAAAACCATTGGATAGAACATTCATTTTAATATACAGTAATAAAAAAAATGAAAGGTTTAAAATGCATAAAAAGTATATACACTCAAACCTGTTTTTGTATGGCCTTTTTTTGTGCAATTTTTTATTTGTGCGATTTTTTTTGTGCAGTATATGAAAATTTCAATCAAATTGGAACATAATTGATAAAGTTATCAATAAAAAAAAATTAGTAGGTTTGATCGGCCATTTAGTTTTTCGATGCCAATTCTGAAAGAACTTTAAAATTCCAAACGGAGCTTCAATCTTGTATATCTGGCTACCGAGACATATACAAGCGTCTAGTGAAACAACAGTCGTCGCAAAAACTGATCACCGACTACATGGTAACTGAAAAAAAGTCAACTCTAAACGAGTGCGAGGTAGTATCTTCAAGTGACGAAAGCAATTTTGAACCAGTTTACCACAAGAAAGTTCGCGTATTGTCAGACTACGAAGGATAATGGTTATACGTTCTGAAAAGTTTTGTATGTGTAAAATAAGTACATATGTAAATAAAATATTTAAAAATGTTTGCATGTGTATTTTTTAAATCAGATTCCAAAAGGTTTGGCGAGATTCCAAGTAGCTGCCAAGCCTCGTGTCTTGATTTCGTTTAAAAAAGCAATTCCTAGTTATTTCGTAAGAGTTATTTCGTTTTGAGTTATTTTCTACGTGAGACTTTTTTTATGCAGTCCCTATTCACCGCATAAAAAAAATACTTTTTTAATTGTGTTGCAAAAACTATTTTTTATAGCTACTCGTGAAGTTTTGTGCAATTTTTTTTTATGCGTTTTCTTTTATGAGGTCCCTATCCACTGCACAAAAATAGGTTTGAGTGTATATTTAAAACATTTATTCAAATTTATCTATTCACTGTATGGACTTTGTTCAAAGTTTGTTTAAAAGGGAATTTTTCGGTCTTTCTAATGGTGTTAAGATGAGATACTCTAATAATATTTTAGGTAGCTAAAGAATCAACTTATATAAATATTGGCTTAAATCGGGGCAAAACATAAAATAACTAATTTTAAATTTTAAAAAATGATGAAAAGGTGCACCTATTCAGGTCCTGAAGTACCAATGTACCAAATTTCATGGCTGTACAATGCTTAGATTTCCCACTAGAAGATGCTTAGATTTCCCACAAGATGCTTAGATTTCCCACCAGTCTGTATGTGTGTGTGCACACACACACACATACAGACTTTATTGTGTAAGATTAGCCGCCTTCGGCGACCAGCCTGTTCGCTACCCTTGAAAATTCGGACAATGGCAAATTCTGACCGTGGCAAACTCGCTGGGGCGACCTACCAGAAAGATGTAAGATAACTGTTTGGACGGACAGGAAGTGCCACCCAATTTAGACCGGAACCCAGTGGGGGAGGCATCCACAGGGACCATACCCTCCTTCCCATACCACCAACCTCTCGGAAGGATTTACGGACCCACATGTTTAACGTGATCATACTCTGCGTGAACACTGCAGCAGTTTTGGCAGTGGCGGGAATCGAACCTGGGCCTACCGAGTGCAATTCCAGCGCGCTAACCACTGGGGTACTGCGTCCTCTGCCACAATCTCCATAACTTCCTTTTAATTAACTCAATTTAGACTGGGACCCAGTGGGGGAGGCATCCACAGGGACCATACCCTCCTTCCCCTACCACCAACCTCTCGGAAGGACTTACGGACCCATATGTTTAATGTGATCATACACCGCCTGAACACGGCGGCAGTTTAGGCAGTGGCGGGAATTGAACCCGGGCCTACCGAGTGCAATTTACGTGCGCTAACTTCTTGCGCGTTAATTTAAATTTTATAATGACCATATGCTTAGCTCTTAATTCCATCATCCTCATTCCATCATTCCATCATTTAAAATTATTTATCCATATTATTATTATTATTATTTATCCATATTATTATTATTTATCATGATTATTTATCCATAAAATTAAAATATCCATCGTTCCATCATTTAAAATATCCATAAATTAAAATATCCATTTAAAAAATCCATATAGTTCCATCAATCATCCATATCGTTCCACCAATCCATAAATATAATAATTTCAAATACATCACCACTATACAATACATATGCTAAGCTCTTAATTAATTTAAAATTGGAAGCTTGGTCTCCATGGAAACGGGAAAAAAACTTCTCCGAGGAAAGAACTCCTTTAGCGGATTGCCGAGAAATTTAAAATCATGATGTCTTTAAAATTACGATCCTGCGAGCAATTTTTATTATTTCTTGACCAGATTGGACTTGTAAGAATGCCAGATATTTCAGCTTTCTAAAAATGCAAATTATTAGTTGAAATTATGAGTACTTTTTACTATGCGAGAATTTAAAAACCAAAAATCGTTTTTTCGAGCCAAAAGTGACTTTTGTTTTAAGATCTTTAAAAAATATTAGAATTTGTCCCTGAGATTTGAAATTTATATATTTTTACTCGCAATTGTCTGCTCTTTCCGGTGGTGTGATTTTTTTTTTTCTACGACGTCTGGATCGTGGAGAAAAAAGGGCAAAAAACGGTCGAAATCACATAAAACATTAAATTAAAAAAAAATAATTAACATTTTAAAAATCGGTTTTCACGTGTCCCCTTCCCACCTACCCCCGGGTCTCAGATTGCTAAATTTCGTAGCTCTCAGACGCGCGGTCGCTGAATGTATAGTGTATAAAACAGACACACAGACAGAAACACACACACAGACATTGCCTTTTATTATATAGATTTGCTATTATGAAAAAAGTTTATTTCTCATTTGGTGACTTTGGACGTTTTAGAATCACACACAATAAAAACTGAAATATCTCAAGAGCAGTTTATCCTAGAATAATGGGGTTGGTTTTATTTTTTTGTAATAAAAAAATAACGGATACAACAGGACTTGAATTAATAAATAAACATTTTAAGTCTTTTTTTTTCAGATTTTATTGATTTTTGCAGACCACTTATCAAAAAATAAATTATTCTATTTCTAAATTGTACCAAAATAGATATCAGCACTAAGGTAATGCATAAGTGCAAATTTCATGAAATGTTGTTAGAGCATTTTTTGAGCGAGAGAGGATACAGGGACACACACAGATATTATGCTGAAAATAGTTTATAAAGGGACCAAAATGTGTAAATCCACTGAAAACTCGAATTCCAATTTTCAATTTCATTCCCTATATATTGTAGGGAAAGTAAAAATGCAACACCATTTATATTATGCACAATGCCATTATGATTTAACTTACTCAAATATTAAAATAAAATTTAATCATATAGGATTCATAAGCTTCATGGTCACGTAAATATTTCCTTCAGTTTTTACCACCAATGTGCCTGTGAGCATACAAGTTAGTGATCATCGCTCTACAGTATTACGAGAAAGTAAAAATTAAATATAATTTTATTCTTAAGCTGAACATTCCACACATTCTACCTATTCGAAAATTTCCAATTAAAATTTTATGTGAAAAAATGTTAAGTGTTGTGCAAAGCAACTCCAGCCCTTAAAAAGGTTAATTCATTATGGTGCTGGTTACCGAAAGAGTTTTTCCACAAAATATGCACCCTATTTCCAACAACAACTATCCTTAAGCTAAGCTCAAAAGAAATGTCCATTAGGATATTAACAATCTTCTTAAACTTACAATTTATGTACATACATCAAGAATTATACAATAATTTTTACAAGTTTGAAGCTAAAAATAATTTTTAAGCTACAGAACAACTTGGTTGTTCTGTAGCTTAAAAATTATTAGCAGTATAGATTAAAGAAATGTGAAGACTTCATTTAAATTGTCGATGCATGGATGGATAAGAATTAAGAACTAAAACAGAGAAAAGAAAAGAAACAAAACCTTGTACAGGAACAGAGTGAGTTCATTATATTACGTTTAGAGAAGGGCTAAGTTGTTAAATGTTAGTGCTGTCTGAAATATAATTTGGCATGCAAATGTACAAGCAAACACAATATTAATTCTCAATAGTAAATAAAAATAATTGAAAAGTGAGAAATTAATTGTTTACTTGCATTTGTAAGGAATGCAAACCTTTTGATAGCCCAATTTTGATTTATACAAGTGTTAAAAAAGAAAATGGAAGCTTAGAAGTTTGTTGCACACCAGCAATTCACACTGAACATGTTGATATTGAAATAAATTTCACACATTCATTCAGAAATAACAAAATTTCAAAATAATAAATATACTTACATGTCACTTTAAAAATAAAAAGAAGAGAATTAAAATGTCAACAATCTAAAAATTCCAAAGTGAAACACAATTAATTTTGTTTTGCTCATTTTAAATAACACATTAATAAAATGTAATATATTTGAAATCAGAAATAATGTGTAATTGCAATGAATTTCCACTCTACTTAGTTCAGTGACATATTTGTGCAAACCCCAAATAAGGAGACCAGTCATCACTGATAGCAGAGGTACTACTTCTTTACATTTTATGCTTCGCTTTACCTTTCCTACTGTTTTAACCCATTCAGAACTACTGTACACTACAGTGAGATTCTCCCTTCCCTGGCCTACTGATGCATATTCATTATACAACTAGCCGCCTTTGGCGACCAGCCTGTTCGCAACCCTTGAAAATGCTGATCGTGGCAAATTCCAACCGTGGCAAACTCGTTGGCGCGACCTACCAGAAATGTGTAAGGTAACTGGTTGGATGGCCAGGATGTGCCACCCAATTTAGACCGGAACCCAGTGGGGGAGGCATCCACAGGGAACGTACCCTCCTTCCCCTACCACCAACCCCTCGGAAAAACATACGGACCCATATGTTTAACGTGATCGTATTCCGTGTCAGTGGCGGAAATCGAACCCGGGCCTATCGAGTGCAATTCTCGCGCGCTAATTTAAATTTTATAATGACCATATGATAAGCGCTTAATTCCATCATCCTCGTTCCATTATTTAAAATATCCATTTAAAATATCTATAAATTAAAATATCCTTTTAAAATGGCGACCAGCCTGTTCGCTACCCTTGAAAATTCTGACCGTGGCAAATTCTAACCGTGGCACACTCGCTGGCGCGACCTACCAGTAAAGTGTAAGGTAACTGTTTGGAGGGCTAGGAAGTGCCACCCAATTTAGACAGGAACTCAGTGGGGGAGGCATCCACAGGGACCGTACCCTCCTTCCCCTACCACCAACCTCTCGGAAGGACTTACGGTCCCGCATGTTTAACGTGATCGTACTCCGCCTGAACACGGCGGCAGTTTTGGCAATGGCGGGAATCGAACCCGGACCTACCTAGTGCAAATCCCGCGCGCTAACCACTGGGTTACCGCGCCCTCCGCGACAATCTCCATAACCTTCTTTTTATTCACCCAATTTAGACCGGAACCCAGTGGGAGGGTCATCCACAGGGACCGTACCCTCCTTCCTCTACCACCAACCTCCCGGAAGGACTTACGTACCCACATGTTTAGCGTGATCGTACTCCGCGTGAACACGGCAGTTTTGGCAGTGGCGGTAATTGAACCCGAGCCTACCGAGTGCAATTCCCGCGCGCTAACCACTGGGCTACCGCGCTCTCCGCGATAATCTTCATAACTTTCTTTTATTCACCCAATTTAGATAGGAACCCAGTGGGGGAGGCATCCACAGGGACCTACCCTCCTTCCTCTACCAACAACTTCTCGGAAGGACTTACGTACCCACATGTTTAACGTGATCGTACTCCGCGTGAACACGGCAGCAGTTTTGGCAATGGAAGGAATCGAACCCGGGCCTTCCGAGTGAAATTCCCACACGCTAACCACTGGGCTACCACGCCCTCCGCGATAATCTCCATAACTTTCTTTTTATTCACCCAGTTTGGACCGGAACCCAGTGGGGGAGGCATCCACAGAGACCGTACCCTCCTTCCATTTAAAATATCCATAAATTCAAATATCCATTTATAAAATCCATATCATTCTATGAATCATCCATATCGTTCCACCAATCCATAAATATAATAATTTCAAATACATCACCAGAATTCAATCCACCATAATACAATCATTTAAATTATTTAAAACATCCATAAATTAAAATAACCATTTAAAATATCACATAAATATAATTATTTCACTCGATGTATCCAATACATATGCTAAGCTCTTAATACATTTAAAACCCGAAGCGTGGTGGTCTCCATGGAGACGGGGGAAAGACTACTGCGGTGGGAAATGTCGGGGAGAATCGGTTCTTCGCCGAGTATTGGGCAAGAAATATAAAATCATGACGTCTTTAAAATTGCGATCCTACAGGCAATTTTCACTATTTCTTGACCAGATTGGACTTGTAAGAATGCCAGATCTTTGACCTTTCTAAAAATGTAAATTATTAGTCGAAATTATGAGTAGTTTTTACGATGGAAGGATTTAAAAACGAAAGTTGTTTTTTTTTAACAGAAAGTAACTTTTGTTTTAAAATCTTTAAAAAATATTAGAAATCGAAATTGAAATTTGAAATTGATATATTTTTACTCGCAATTGTCTGCTCTTTCCGATGGTGTGATTTGTTTTTTCTACGACGTCCGGATCGTGGAGGAAATAGGGCAAAAAGGTCAAAAAACGGTCGAAATCGCATAAAACATTAAATAACAAAAAAAATAATTAAAATTTTAAAAATCGGTTTTCACGTGTCCCCTTCACCCCCCCCCCACCCCCGGGTCTCCGATTGCCAAATTTCGTAGCTCTCCGACGCGCGGTCGCTGAACGTATAGTGTATAAGACAGACACACAGACAGACACACACACAGACATTGCCTTTTATTATTTAAGATGCAGACGACTACTAGAGCCCACTGACGCCAAAGCTCAACATAGGATTAATATTTTTCGCTTCATAAATAAAGCTTCACATTAATATTTTTAAATAACATTAGATCAGGGTGGTCACAAGAAATTCATTTTGAAATTCCCATATATATTTCTGATTTTCCCCTGATAATTCCCTGAAACGTTCCCCCTCAAAAGATGTTTATTGAGGTCACGTCACCTGTTAATGAAAACTCTCCCTCCAACCACTTGTTCAGAAGTATATTTAAAGGAGATGAGTGACGGGTCTTGTAATGCAAAATAAAAAATATGACATCATGGAATGAACAAGCATTGTTCATTCAGCTAAAAGAAAACTATAAGGTCGGGGAGAAAAAAAAAAATCACAGAAATTAGCAGTTTTCCGCGACTTTCAATGGAATTAACTGATTTTTCTCCTGATATTTCCAGAAGCATAAAATTCCCCAATAATTCCAGGTTTTCAAGGTCTGTGGTTACTCTGTATATGGGAATAGAATCCTATAATTTTTGCAAAGCTACTTAAAGCATTGACCTTCACTTTCTAGTTTCCGCTTCATTCCAGTTTTGTTTTTCCTGGGAATGCTGACTAGGTTGATTGTACTAACAGACACGTGTGCAAGCTGTTGTGGTGGTTCTGATTCAAAGGCCAACCAACAGATTTAAGGGGAAGGTATCTATCATGGCAGTTATTGTGTGTTTATTTTAATAATGAGGCTCTTGAGTGATCTTTCGTGGCAGTATTTTGTATTTATTTTAATGATGAGGCTCTTGGGTGGTACATTTAGAAGAGGATTAGGGTGGGGAATTTATCACTGGTTTTCAGGGAGACTGTGCATTAGCTAGCAAAAATTTAGTCAAAAGAATTGCAATAATCATGGGAAAAAAATGAAATATCTTTATGAAAGTGAGATTTTCACAACTGATGAATAAATTTTATACTGATATAAGTGAAAAAGGTGAAATAGTTGGTATGTGCTTTAGTGTGGAAATTTATTTGAAAGACAGCGATGAATGTGATGATGATGTTGATATATTTGGTGCAGATAATTGAAGTTCATATGCGCCATCTCTTCAGTTTTCTGAACTCTGACAGTTCAAAGCTTCTTTTAAAGGAAATAATTTTTTTAATCTGTATCTAAGTACTGATATTATACTAGTAATAGTCAACAAAACAAACAAGTTTTCAAGATCCACATTTGAAAAACTATAGTGGAGTCATGTTCCTTAAATGCAATAACACTCGTATATTTCTGGGATAATGGGAGATGTACTTTAAAGCAAAATTTATTTAATATAATTTTTTTTGCTATGTTAGGCTTAGTATCAAAAAATGCCTGGGCCTGGTGTAGTAGACAATTCTTGCTGTGCACACACTCGAGAGACCATTTCTTTCTTCACTCATGGGTCATGAACAGGTTATAGTACTTTGAAAAACGGTTAAATGGTGGTAGAAAATTGAAAAATAAAACACTAAATGATGACAAAATTACAAATTTTAGTTATTCATTAAAAAAGAGAATAAAAAATTAATAAAACAATCAGTAACAATCGAGAAAATTTGAAAAAATGAAAAATATTTCACAGATTAACTCATGATTCAATAGACAAGTGATTAGATGTACAGAGCTATATAAGATGTTTCAAGCACAAAATTTAGCTTTGCATAGAGACACTGTCAGCTCCAATAACTGCCACCATTGCACTGAACGAAACAAGTCCTAATTACACTATGTCCTGTCAAGAAACTACTATGTCCCAGACAGGTTTGATCATGAACACATTTGACAAAACATGCAGACCAGGTAAGAAACTGTATCTGTCATGTGTGCAGGGAATCCTGAATATTTTGTGCTCCATGTATGCGAGCATAATTCTGCTGAAAGAAGATACTAGGTAAGGTACCCCATCTAAAGTGTCCGAAGGAAAAGTACTACTGCAGCCTCTAAAACAGGGGTTAATAAATTTTTGCATGGAGAACCACATTATTGAAACTTGGATTTTAAATACCACTGACTTATCTCTTATTGAAAATGGTCTGTAGAGCATAAGTAAAATGAAAATGGCCTGAAGAGCATATATGAAATAAATATAGACTCAACAATAGGCTGGAGAAAAAATCAAATAAAACAGGTACTAAATAGATGTATTTAATACCCCTCTTTCCCTTTTCCATATATAAGGTAAGCAATTGAAAATTAGATTACAATTTTGTAAAAGTCTGGTAAATATAAGCCTATGACTACACCCAAAGATTAAATTATTATGTAAAGTACTATACATCATATATGTAATACAGGTACTTATGATACTAATCCCCTTATTCCCTGTATTAACATACATGGTGTAAATGCATGAATAGTGTAATAGAAGAAAAGATTCAATCTGAAAAAACTACACATGGAGCTAGGCTTTTCCTGGCTCCCATAATTTTATGACATGAAAAGACATATATATATATATATATATATATATATATATATATATATATTTGAAATGTAATAATAAGAATTATGTAAAAATAAAAAAATACAATTAAAGTAATATTAACATCACCATAGAAGCAAATTCAAAGCCATAATGCCGATAAGAGAAAAGAACAGCACCATCCCAAATTCGATGATTAATTAGAATTAAATTCATCGTCAGGTCTGAGTATTTAATTCCAATTAACCCAAACAAATGCCTGTTTCAGATTAAGCAATAGTACATTACTATAAATACTTAAACTCAGACTACAGGCAACAAAAAATGAAAAAAGGATACATTAAGAAAATTGTATTACCATGCGGCATGAACCATTCTTCTACCACGTGTATACACGATCAACCTCAACTGATTAAGCTGTTGAGGTTGATCGTGTATACACGTGGTAGAAGAATGGTTCATGCCGCATGGTAATACAATTTTCTTAATGTATCCTTTTTTCATTTTTTGTTGCCTGTAGTCTGAGTTTAAGTATTTATAGTAATGTACTATTGCTTAATCTGAAACAGGCATTTGTTTGGGTTAATTGGAATTAAATACTCAGACCTGACGATGAATTTAATTCTAATTAATCATCGAATTTGGGATGGTGCTGTTCTTTTCTCTTATCGGCATTATGGCTTTGAATTTGCTTCTATGGTGATGTTAATATTACTTTAATTGTATTTTTTTATTTTTACATAATTCTTATTATTACATTTCAAATATTTACCCATATACTTGTCTGCTGCATTATGCGCGTATTGTATATTGGTTTCTTATTTTCTGTCTAGTTGTTTACGAGTTTCTGTGGTAATATTCATTTTTAATTATATATATATATATATATATATATATATATATATATATACAGAGTGTCCCAAAAAGATTGAAACGTGCTTTAAGGGGGTACATCACCTTGAGCCTTAAAAAAAAAAATCAAATTTTTTGGAGAAAATAGAATGGAGTGTTAAGAATTCATCAAAAAAAATTATTAAGAAATTCCAAATAAAACCCAAATTATCACCAAATATGTGAAGAAACACATTCAAATTTTATTGAGTGTCTCTTTAAACCTGCGATGACACCATCTACTTTCTGTTTAGTAGCGCTATCGTTTATTTCTTGTTTTTCTATCCTCAATGATTTATTGGTATTACATGCAAAAAGAAGAAGTGTTTCCCTTGCAGAGGCAAATGTCAACTAAACTTCTGAATGTTTGAGTTCTAATACTGGCTGTGTTGTTTTGATTATAGTTCTGTCCTGTTTTGTTTACTGTTGCAACTGCCATTTATTTTGTTGTTTTAAGGTTTTAATGAGTTATTTAGAGTAAAATATGGATAAGAAAATAAGGAAGAATGGATGTAGACCCCCCCCCCCCCAAGAAAAAGAAAAAGAAAATTCCTGGGTAATCAACATACATTGAAAGTGAGTAAAAGGCTTAGTGCTTCTGCTAAAAAGCTTCAAACAAAACCTGTGATAAATAGCGACCCAAGCTTTCAGGGTTATGCAATTATTAATTAGAAAGTTGTGTTTACATCTGTTGAAAGTTCTATATCTTTTTCAGTGTGTCATTCACATATTAAAATAGAATCCAAAATTATTTATGGACTGTTTGTAAACATTTCTGTTACATGTACAAAAGATTTATTTATGCTATGAGATGCCTTGGGCATGGACTGGCTGCTGCTAAAACATTCTGTGCAATAATGGATCTGCCTCCTCCTGTGACCATATCATCTTATAATAAGAGTGTGGTGAATATTGAAAGAGCTTTGAGTCTGTCTGTTCAAAAAAGCATGGTTTCAGCTGCATCTGAAGAAGTGGCATTTACAGAAAGTGATAATAAAAGTGATATTACTATCAGTGGAGATGGCACGTGGAAAACATGTGGCCATTCTTCACTAATTGGAGTGTGCACAGTTGTTGGCTCCCTTACTGAAAAAGTCACCGACACTGAAATATTATCTTCCAAGTGCAAAGGCTGTGAATTCTGGAAATGTCCTCATATCAGAGCCCTTCATGAGGAATGGGGTGAAAACCATGAATTATCATGTGAAAAGAATCATAGTGGATCTGCTGGAATGATGGAGGTTGTAGGCATGAATAGAATTTTCCAACGATCTGAAGCTATGCGTGATGTTTGTTACACCAAATACATTGGGGACAGTGACTGCAAAACATTTTTAGCTATTGAAAGTGCAAATCCTTATGGCCCAGAGTGCAAAGTGTCCAAAATTGAATGTGTTGGTCAGATTAAAAAAAGGATGGGTACAAAACTGTGAAAGTGAAAACAAAATATGAAAGGCAAAAAACTCAGTGACGGAAAAACAATTGGAGGAAAAGGTCGTCTGACAGACGTTATTATCGATAAACTTACAGTTTATTATGGCAATGCTATTCGGGGAAATTGTAAATCTGTGACAGACATGCAAAGAGCAATATGGGCCATAAGAGATTCATTGAATTTCTACCACATTGAAATTCTACCACAAACACTCCACTGATAAGGAGCCACTCCATGACTTTTGTCCAAAAGGAGAAAGCTTTTGGTGTTCACACCAAAGAGCTGTTGTGAGCAAAAAAGCATACAGACATTCAACCTCTATTCCAGCTGCAGATATGGATAGCATTAAAGACATTTTTAAAGACCTTTCTATGCCTTCTCTGTAAAAAAAAGGGCCTAGGAGGATATACTCAAAATGCAAATGAAAGTTTAAATACCCTCATCTGGAAATTTTGTCCAAAAACATCCGGTTCAGCCAGAAAATGTTTTCAAATTGCTACAAATGAAGCAGTTGTATGCTTTAATGAAGGACAAATTGGCTAGTTGAATACAATGAGGGAATTGGGCTTCCAGGTTGGGGAATTTTTTATGCATTATGCTTCAGAAACAGATAAAAAGAGAATCGCTGTGGCAGAAATTCCAGTAGAAGAGTGCACATTGGAAGCTCATAGAGCACGAAAAAGCAAAAGGTCAATCGAAGAAGGTTTGGCACTGAAAGAAGGTCCTACTTATGCTTCTAGAGAGTTTTAGATGATAAATGTTTCAAAAAACTATTATGAAAGGTATTTTAAGCAAAATTTTGACTTTAAAGCTCTTTATCTCAAAATTATGTTTTCTCACATTGTGTGTATCATACCTTCAAAACTAATGAACATATAATTCTAAAAATTTTCATGCTATTTCATATTGCATATGTGTACATGCTAAACCTAAATTTTCTTGAAAATTTATTGAAAAAAAAATCAAAAATTATTTTGTTCATAATTTTTTTCGAATTTTAAATTTTTTTTTATATAAGTGCCTCCAATTTTTATTTTAACTCCATTTTTCATTATAAATTGAGGTATAGTCTAAAGCATACTTCTTTCAGAGAAAATATTAAGTAAAAATGTGTAACAGTTCTTTGGGAATCCTGCACACAAGGTATCTATATGAAATCTGATTTTTGAAAAACATAAATGTGTTTACTATTTAATTAATTATTTATGTTACTCATTTATTGAAAATGTTTATATTTATAATTTTATAAAGAGTGTTGGATTGTACATAAAAATTTTAGTTCTCAAAAATAATTATTTAAGGAGTAACTGAGGTTTAGATTTCGGTCTAATATCAGTGTTTAATGTGCTGGCCAAGGTGATGTCCCCCCTTAATTCTTTACCTGTTGGAGATAAGTGGGCAATGTAAATAGCAAACATGTTGCAAGTAAGGTAGGAAATAAGACTATGTTAATAAAATAGTCCTCCCATTAATTTTTTAAAAAGTTACACTTTTTTAATTTTTATACGACCTCCTTAGACAAATTTGGTCAATCAGAAAATTTTATTTTTAATGCAACAAGATCATTAAAAAAATTGCATATCTGTATCTTTAAAATCAACTGAATTATGATAAAGGACTTATGCCACTTTTCCATACCATGTGAAAGGCTGTTTCATTATTGAAAATAGGGATCATAAACAAATTGCTGATGGAAATTGTTTAGATTAAAAAAAAAGTACTTAAAAGTACTTAATTATTGAAAAAGTACTTAGTTATTGAAAAGTACTTATGAGTACGTGATTGCATCATGAACCTACGCGGAATTTGCAAAAATGTCAACTATGTATTATCATCCAGTTTTATATTTTTTGTAATGTGTCACAAATTTACATTTCTAATTTGATATATGGTCCCCATTCACAATGTTCAATTTTCAATTAAATATAACTCACTCAATTTTAGAGATACAGATATGCAGTTTTTTTAATGATCTTGTTGCATTAAAAATAAAAAATTTCTGATTGACCAAATTTGTTCACAGGGGTCGTATACCGGCCACACATCCTGCTACCGTAAACCCTTGGGTTGGTCGTGTGGTCCGGGTCTTTAACAGGGGTCGTATAAAAATTTAAAAAGTGTAACGTTTTAAAAATTAATGGGAGGACTATTTCATTAACATAGTCTTATTTCCTACCTTACTTTCAACATTTTTACAATTTACATTGTCCAACAAGTAAAGAATTAAAGCGTGTTTCAATCTTTTTAGGACACCCTGTATATATATTGATATAATTATATATATATATATATATATAACTATATATATATATATATATATAATTATATATATAGATAACTATATATATATATATATATATATATATATATATACATATATATATATATATATAATTATATATATAGATAACTATATATATATATATATATATATATATATATATACATATATATATATATATATAATTATATATATAGATAACTATATATATATATATATATATATATATATATATATATATATATATATATATATATTATAGAAATTTGAAAATGTCTGTGGGTATCAGTATATATGTGCGTATGTATGTGTGTTTGTTTGTTTCATCATCCCAGGAGAAAGGCTGCACTGAATTTCATGAAATTTTGTGGGTAGCCTTGGATCAGCCCCACTTAAAATTTAGTCTGTGTTTTGAGTTTCTAGGAGCAGGGTTCATCTAGATATTAATAAAAAAAATACACAAATAAATTTTCCATAGTTATAGCATTATGCAAACAATATATTTTCTGTAAATTTATTTGAAGAAAGTGATATCATGTCGCTAAGTGACAGAATTTAACCTAATGAGATTATACAGCAGACAATTTTTATCAAATCCTTTTCAGATTTAAATAAGAAATTCATTTAAAAATAGATTTTATCTGAATAATATTTTTGACTGGATTATATCAATTACGGCTTTTGGGCTGAAAGGTTACGGGGATTATTGATATTTTCAATTTCTTAAGTCATCTGTCTTATTTTGGCAAAGATTTTCTAACTCATATATTGAATTTAGTCAATTGTTGAAACAAAATAAAGATTGTACAGGTATATATCTTCTAATACTATTTTAGCACTTTCACTACCTTCTTTAGTACTGTCAGTGCTAAAGTACTATCAATATATGCCTACCAATTTCATAGCGCTTTCACTTTGGCATATATTGATTCAATTTCATATTTTATGTACATTTGTTTACAAACGGGATCAGGACGTTTTATTCTTCAGATCTGCCTGTGAAGATAAATTTGTATAGCAAGAAAAGAGATTCTTATACTTCATTTTAGGAGTATTCATTTATATATTTTAATAGAATATTTTGAATAACAATGTCATTTAGAATACTATAGGAATTTACATATAATTGTGAATTTTAAGTTTCTTTATATATATATATATATATATATATTCCATATGAAGAACATCTATACTGCTAGTAGTTTGATAAAACTGAAAGGTAGCACTTTCAAGTTTGAAATTACACTTTTAATATATAAACATTGTCTCCTAACAAACAAAATATCAATAAGAGCAGGATAGATTTTGCTTGTATTGGTATCTATTGTTATAAGCAACACTGAGCGAAAGAAAATTTAACTATGAACTACAACTTTGTCTAAATAGCGATTGGGCAAAGACAATCAAAGACACAGCAGATGCCTAATTTAAAGGTCAAGCTTGGACTACATGAGTATGCTGTTTGAGCTTTATCTTTAAATTCAAAACCAGCAGTGTAGTAAGGTTAACTTAAGTAAGGCAATTCACAGAATCACATCTTACTATGGCTTTCCGCAATAAAATATAATGTTCAAAATCTGCTGAAAACATTTCATATTATTTATCTAAAGAAAAATGTAGTAGGAGAAGGGGCAGGGTTTGCACTCAATTTTGAAAACAAAAACTAAGGAGTTTTTAATGTCATATTAAAAATTTTTAAGGAGTTCAAAGGTTACACTCTCAAACCCTCTACTTTATATCATGATTATTTTCCAAAGAAAAATATACTCCAAAAAAATTAACACTACCACTATACGAGGTAGGATTCAAAAGTTCCCGGACTGAGTCTATAACTTAAAAAATATTATAAATTAAAATGCTGAAACACATCCTCCTTCAAAATAAGACCCTTACGCAACAACACACTTTTGCCATGGCTTGTAAAGGTCATCGAAACACTTCTGGAATCTATTTTTAGCCATGTCCTTTAATTCAGCCTGCGATGCACTTTTTACTTCATCTGCGGATTGAAATCGACGACTTTACAAGGGACTTGCCAGTTCAGGAAATAGGAGGATGTGGCAAAACAGTTGTTTATGTTTTCGCAAGAAAGTCAGCGATGAGAAGGGATCAGTGTGCAGGAGCGTTGTTATGCAAAAGCACCCATGACTGCTCAGTCCACAGTTTTGGTCTCTTCTTCCAGATCGACTCACGCAAACGATGCAAGATGCCTACATAGGTTACTTGTTCATAATGCGTCCGTCCTTCAAGGATAAAATCTAGATGCACAATGTAAGTTTCTAACGTGTCGAGTGTTATTGTATGACCGAGTATATTATACAACCTATGCAACCGTTAGCAAGTATTGCAAGTCTTACGTGGTTGATGTCTCCTTTCTTACCACGTACCTAGAGAGGACAGAGCAACTACTTGGAGTTGAATACTCTTAAAATATATACTAGAGTGGTGATAGACACTTTTCCCAAAGTGGTAATCCCCAAAGTGGTAAATCCGGATGTGAAAGAATGCAACTCATTCTGATGTAACTCGCTATTCAACGCCCCACACCAAAAGTGGACTGGACTTTGAAAGATGACTTGTTTTGATTCTACTCTGTGTTGTGACCAGAAATGGCTTGTTCTGATGCAAGTTCTGAGTATCAGTTCAACTGTAGTAGAGCAAGTTTTATGCGGAGCTGCTTAAAGGAGAAAAAGTTCAGGTAGGTGAAAGTTTGAGCACATTTCGTGACCTGTGTTATATGCGAGTGTTTTTGTTGACATGAGTTTTAGTGTATATTACATGTTTCTGGGTTATTTCAACTAGTTCTAGTTATAGGATACAGGGTTTTTTGATGAGCATTTTATGATGTACATTAAATGTGATATTGTATGCGTGCCAGTATTGGGAACTACAGATGTGTAAGTGTAGGTTACTAATATTTTACAGTTGGCATAGTTAAGGTATTTTACTGTATTCGATGTTTTTTAAAGAGCTCTTGTTTGGCCCGGATGGTGTTTTACATGGAAACGATTGTTTTACATGTTGTACAGATATGTGATATTTTGAGATTGTTTTTAAACTTAGCTTGTTTTTTTACATGTTCGCGTAGTAGGTTATGCTCTGAGGTTATTATAACATATCCGTTCGTAAACAGGTCGGAAAGGCTGCGTTTGCGATTTTTGAAACCATATTCTATTTTCCGGGATTAGTATTGTTATAGTGTGTGTTTGTATCACATCAGTAAATATGCTGGGAAATACTGTATCCGAGGAAAAGGTTCAGATTCGGCAGGAAACGCAACCGGAACATTCGAGTCTTTGTAGAGTAGCTTTTAAAGCACCTGGTTTTGGGGAAACAGATCCTGCTTTGTGGTTCGCACAGATCGAATCACAATTTATTATAGCGGGTATTTCTGTGGATTCAACGAAATTTCATTCAGTGGTTTCCAAGCTTGACACCCGGATTCTGAAATGTGTTCGGGATATAATTTTGACCGACCACATGATTTGGGTCAAACTACTTTTAGAAGAGGGGGAGAACGTAGTAACACAGAAACGTTATCGTAGTCGCTCTACTGCAAATATTTTTTAAGTTATAGACTCAGTCCGGGAACTTTTGAATCCTACTCCGTAGTTTGAATATTGGTTCTGATGGCATTCAAATCCATCTCAGCTTTAAGACTAAGGGATAAATCTAAAATTTTGCATTAGGGGGTGGTGGTGCAAAGGAATAACAGAAAAACTCAAAACCTCTTTGCTTAATTATAGAGCTATTCCACTCTAGTTAAAATCTTGGTTTTAGTCTCATCTTCTAGGTCAACGGAAAAATCTAATGTCTCAAAAAATTCGAATTAAGAGTGACAATATAAAAGAAAGAATTTTCTGAACTTTTTACTCCAAATTAACACCAAAGAAAGAATAACTGAACAAAATTTCGCCTATGTAAAGAAAGCAAAACTTAAGTAATTTATCAGGTAGAAAGGGAGTGTCCTACACTAATCAACAATCTTCCAGTCTTTTCTACTTTATTTTTATTTTTTCAGAAGAGGTGAAAAGGGCTTCTTTTATTTTTTCTACTTTTGATCCCACTAATGAAGTTTGGATTTTGGGGCAAAGGAAATTAAAATACAATCGTAATCTTTATTTTAATAATATTCCTCACAGTGCTGATTTCGAAAGGTCAATCGTTTGTCCCGTTTCCTTTTCCAGTTCGGAATTTGAATGGAAAAAATCTTATGGAGCTTTAAGGAGAATTTGGCAAAATTAAGGAGTTTTAAGGGCCCTTAAATCCTGAAAAATGAAATGTGAATTTAAGGAGCTTTTAAGGACGGTGCGGATCCTGGGTGAGGGTGGCACCTTGGAACACATTAAATTTTAAAATCAAATTTGAAATTAAAATCTTTTTATTTTATGTATTATGAGATGGCATTCCTGTGCATTGGTTGCTGTGTTTCGAAAGCTCTACTACAATTAGGTTTTATCAAACATTTTTAGTTTTTATAATAGCCAAAAAACTGTTATGTAAATTTTGTAGACAGTAACAGTGGGATTAGAACTTCATCTTACATAATAAAGGAAGATGTCTGTGTGTTCAGTCTGTAGCGGGGAATAAGTAATGAAATTTGGTACACAAGTACTTTAGGACCCGAATACGTTCTTGTATTTGAAAATTTGGAATTACTTTTTTCAGTTATTTTATGTTTAATCCTGATTTACAACAATTTCGGCCAATATTCACACACACTGATCCTTTAGCGACCTAAAATAGTATCACAGAGTTTCCATCTTGATACCAACAGAAAAAGCAAAGAACATTTTTTCCAGCAATGTTGGAACTGAATTCTAAAGGACAATTCCTTCTAATTTATTCATTTAAATGCATCAAAATTAGCATTTTTTTATGCAATCTGATATATCATCATATCTGAAAAACTAAAATTAACACAATTCTATAATTTGGCTAAAACTTCCCCATATGTCTCAGCATTCTAACAGGAAGAAAAAAATTATTTCATATGTAATTTTAATTTTTGCGATTTTTTAAGTGATCACATTCAGTCATTCCAATGGACCGTCTTACACTTCAACTGAAATTCCTTGTTCCCCCTCTCAGGATCTGATCCATTTTAAAGAGGGGTAAGCGGATTGCTCATAATGAGTGGTTTTTTGACATTCAGGAAGAAACTTCTGGAGAGGATATCTTTTGTTTTTCTGCATTGTGAAGGTAGGATATGTTCTAATACGTGTGATCATAAATCATGGAAAGGTGTGAGCCATTTAGTTCTTTTCACCTTTCCGTAAGTGGTCAAAATGAAGTATAGAAAATATAAAAATGACTTTGTTTGTGGAAGATATGAGCAATTGTGATTCTTATTTTATGATGTGGAGATTTTATTTGTATAGCGAGAATGATTTGAGTTCAAAACAGGCGATTTGGAAATTGAGTATGGTGTTTACTTGTCTGTATTTAAGGACCGGGTCCTTATTTAGGAGTCTGGTAACACTGGGTAATTCATTCTACTTTAGTTAAATAAAACTACATAACAAAGAAACAGACATATTTATTGCGTAATATATATATATAATGTCATATAACAGAATCTACCATAGTACAAATAGTACAAAATGAGATATCTAGACCAATAAGCGCAATGCAGCTTGAAATAGCCCAGAAAAATATAATAGTAAAAATTGAAAGATTGGACATGAAGTCAGCCAACAGGTAATACATAAAAGGCCTAGGGGGATTGTGACCCCTAGTTCCCTTTTACAAGTCGACTTTTCCACCAATGGCAACACTCACGGAGCCATGCATTACCTGCGGTTAAATTCAGTACAACGTCGAAACAGAAGACGCCCATACGAAGTATATATCAAACGTAAAAGGAAAAAATCCCCCAACATAAGAGCAATATAATTGAAACGACACAAGACTAAACCTACTTAAAATATACGAACTGCAAATACAAATACCCTACCTCCATCCAAATCACTCACGTCAATTTTACACGCTTAAATAGTTCCTCGCTGTATCGATGCCATTTTATTTCCTGAAATAAAGGTGTTGCCAAAATCCTTACTGAACGCATCGAAAACTTTACTATGTACCACATTGTAACACTGACAAATAAATATTAAAGGATAATTTTCTGTTATTGCTTCCTTAATAAATATAGAATCATTTTTGATCCTATCCTTTCCATAAGAATGCATTCTTTCACTACGTTTAAAGTGATTAATGACTATATTGCGAAATATCCTGATACTTAAATTAGAATACCAGTTAATTATATAATGTATTCTAAAACTGTACTGTCTTCTTTTATCATAAATAGTATAATACGTTGTCTTGCTAGGTGTTAAATGTATACTTATATCCAGATAGTTGATTGCCTTTGTTTTATCCGAGATATTCTCAATAAGATTCAAGCAACCTGGATAAAAGGAAAAATCAAATTCATACCCGTCTCCTGTGTTTTCGTATGCTATGAGGATGTCATCAATAAATCGAAAGTAAACCATTTCGTTTATAAAGTGATTTCCTTGTTCATAATGGTGCAAATATAGATTTGCTAATAATGTCGAGCACCCTCCACCCATTGGCACGCCTTTAATTTGTTTGTAATATTCAGTACCATTATACAATATATTTTCATACAATACGATGTCCAAAACGTGTTTAAACTTTTGAATTGTGACACTTTGTTGTAATTCAAATGTCTCATGTATTTGCGTCAATATACTATATAGATCCTCCAAATTTATATTACTGAATAGATCTTGGAAATCATAGCTTCTATATAATTGGTTAGCAGGTAGTTTGTTCAAAATTCCCAAAACTTGATCGCTGTTTTTTATCATGACGGAACCATTTTTTGAAATATGATTCATTACAGGTTGTAGATATGACTTCAGTAGCGTATTAGCCCTTGTGGTATAAGTTTTAAATGCCACTGTAACTGGACGAAACTTCACTGGTTTTTTGTGAAGTTTGGGTATCAAGACCAAATACGGGTAGCGTATATGTTTCAAATCAATTCCAATTCGCTTATGAAGTGCACAAATTCGATTATTAATTTCATTATGTTGCACATTGAGCTTTTTATAGATTTCCTCATCTTGATAACTTTCTTTAAGAATCTTCATATAGTATGCTATGCATGTGAAAGTGAAATTAGATGCTGCCTTGTCTGTGTAGGTAACTGCATATTTGTTCCATAAATCATTCAGTTCGTCACGATTTACATTACTCTCTTCTCGTTTTTGAATTGAAGGTTGATAAAATCGACGAAATTGAAAATTTACACGATCTCGCCATTCATCAAATGCATTCATAGGCAAACTGTATTTTATTGCCATATTATATATAAATTCTTTCAATTCTTTATAATAATTCCCATATATATCATGAAATTCCTCTGACCTGAATTTAGTACCTTTATCAAATGCTTTTCGTAGTTGACTCGTATTAATCACGTTCAAATCGCCAGTCACTATGTGTTTATGATCATCATCTATAAATGGGCTTGATGTACACTGATACATCAGATTTTCATATTGTCCCATATTCTTACCAATTTTATTGTAATTATATACCTTACGTCCCATTGTCAACACATAACGGTATGATATACAAATATTAATTCTTCTAATAGGAAAGTGTCTTTGATGATAGTCTAAAATCTTTTTAAAAGGAACATTATTAAAAGCTCTATTTTTAAAAGTTGTCATTAAATATTCTTTATGTTGTATTGCATTAATTTCTTGATTTAAGTTGATGTTATATTGTGCTGCTCGCATTTTAATCATATCAAGAAATATTGCATACCAGTTATTAACGCAATCGATCTTATCACTGGGTGCATCATCAAATTGTTTATCCTTATAATTATGCCATACACGCAATATGAATCGCTTTCGTATACCATAAACTGTATTTTTGATCCAATTATTTTTAATGCCAAGATCACTGTAGAATTGTGCAAATAATGCATCGATTTTTACTAGTGTATTCAGATATGTAGTACGATGTGATTTTTGTCCTCGTTTTTGCCTTGTAACTGAATAAGCTATATTATGCTTCATTATTGATGGCTTACTTCCATCCCTGCATTTACTTAAATCATTACTTTCACTATACAGTAAGGTATTAAGTCCATATGGATATGATGTCATAAATTGATTGATGTGGACGTTTTCCCACCACATTCGTTCGTTATGTTTGGTTACAAAATCAATTATATTAACAATAATATTTTCAAATCCATGAAGTTTAAAGTGACTTAATTCAATATTATCATGCTGTGAAGACTGATTTTTATAATGCTTTATCTGACTTCTGTGAAGATTTATCCTTAAATGCAGAGGATTCTTAGTCTGCCCAATATATTTTTTCTTGCATGTACCACATGTTATTGAATATATGCAGTTAAAAACTTTACAAAATGTTCTATATCTGTGCTGACCATAAGTTATCTGTTCACTTGCCGCTACAGGACATAGCTTACATCTGTTGGATGCACACTTACTAAATTTAAATTTCATCATATTCTTAAAATGGTATTTGCGTTTGTAAGGATCGTCATTATTAATAACATTTATATATTTATCCTGAGAACAAGATTCGTTCAATACATTATTTTTGATTCCTTCCTTTGGTATACTTTGGCTTTTGCGAAAATAGTGTAATATAGTGCTCATAAGGGTAGCGTTTTGACGATCACACAGTGTACCCTTATTTATATAATTTTGTATTCATCATAAAAAGTAATTAATAATTTATACTCGTATAATGGAGTAGATAATGTATTCTAGTCTGATTCTCTTCTCTATATTCTAATGAAGCATAATATAGCTTATTCAGTTACAAGGCAAAAACGAGGACAAAAATCACATCGTACTACATATCTGAATACACTAGTAAAAATCGATGCATTATTTGCACAATTCTACAGTGATCTTGGCATTAAAAATAATTGGATCAAAAATACAGTATATGGTATACGAAAGCGATTCATATTGCGTGTATGGCATAATTATAAGGATAAACAATTTGATGATGCACCCAGTGATAAGATCGATTGCGTTAATAACTGGTATGCAATATTTCTTGATATGATTAAAATGCGAGCAGCACAATATAACATCAACTTAAATCAAGAAATTAATGCAATACAACATAAAGAATATTTAATGACAACTTTTAAAAATAGAGCTTTTAATAATGTTCCTTTTAAAAAGATTTTAGACTATCATCAAAGACACTTTCCTATTAGAAGAATTAATATTTGTATATCATACCGTTATGTGTTGACAATGGGACGTAAGGTATATAATTACAATAAAATTGGTAAGAATATGGGACAATATGAAAATCTGATGTGTCAGTGTACATCAAGCCCATTTATAGATGATGATCATAAACACATAGTGACTGGCGATTTGAACGTGATTAATACGAGTCAACTACGAAAAGCATTTGATAAAGGTACTAAATTCAGGTCAGAGGAATTTCATGATATATATGGGAATTATTATAAAGAATTGAAAGAATTTATATATAATATGGCAATAAAATACAGTTTGCCTATGAATGCATTTGATGAATGGCGAGATCGTGTAAATTTTCAATTTCGTCGATTTTATCAACCTTCAATTCAAAAACGAGAAGAGAGTAATGTAAATCGTGACGAACTGAATGATTTATGGAACAAATATGCAGTTACCTACACAGACAAGGCAGCATCTAATTTCACTTTCACATGCATAGCATACTATATGAAGATTCTTAAAGAAAGTTATCAAGATGAGGAAATCTATAAAAAGCTCAATGTGCAACATAATGAAATTAATAATCGAATTTGTGCACTTCATAAGCGAATTGGAATTGATTTGAAACATATACGCTACCCGTATTTGGTCTTGATACCCAAACTTCACAAAAAACCAGTGAAGTTTCGTCCAGTTACAGTGGCATTTAAAACTTATACCACAAGGGCTAATACGCTACTGAAGTCATATCTACAACCTGTAATGAATCATATTTCAAAAAATGGTTCCGTCATGATAAAAAACAGCGATCAAGTTTTGGGAATTTTGAACAAACTACCTGCTAACCAATTATATAGAAGCTATGATTTCCAAGATCTATTCAGTAATATAAATTTGGAGGATCTATATAGTATATTGACGCAAATACATGAGACATTTGAATTACAACAAAGTGTCACAATTCAAAAGTTTAAACACGTTTTGGACATCGTATTGTATGAAAATATATTGTATAATGGTACTGAATATTACAAACAAATTAAAGGCGTGCCAATGGGTGGAGGGTGCTCGACATTATTAGCAAATCTATATTTGCACCATTATAAACAAGGAAATCACTTTATAAATGAAATGGTTTACTTTCGATTTATTGATGACATCCTCATAGCATACGAAAACACAGGAGACGGGTATGAATTTGATTTTTCCTTTTATCCAGGTTGCTTGAATCTTATTGAGAATATCTCGGATAAAACAAAGGCAATCAACTATCTGGATATAAGTATACATTTAACACCTAGCAAGACAACGTATTATACTATTTATGATAAAAGAAGACAGTACAGTTTTAGAATACATTATATAATTAACTGGTATTCTAATTTAAGTATCAGGATATTTCGCAATATAGTCATTAATCACTTTAAACGTAGTGAAAGAATGCATTCTTATGGAAAGGATAGGATCAAAAATGATTCTATATTTATTAAGGAAGCAATAACAGAAAATTATCCTTTAATATTTATTTGTCAGTGTTACAATGTGGTACATAGTAAAGTTTTCGATGCGTTCAGTAAGGATTTTGGCAACACCTTTATTTCAGGAAATAAAATGGCATCGATACAGCGAGGAACTATTTAAGCGTGTAAAATTGACGTGAGTGATTTGGATGGAGGTAGGGTATTTGTATTTGCAGTTCGTATATTTTAAGTAGGTTTAGTCTTGTGTCGTTTCAATTATATTGCTCTTATGTTGGGGGATTTTTTTCCTTTTACGTTTGATATATACTTCGTATGGGCGTCTTCTGTTTCGACGTTGTACTGAATTTAACCGCAGGTAATGCATGGCTCCGTGAGTGTTGCCATTGGTGGAAAAGTCGACTTGTAAACGGGAACTAGGGGTCACAATCCCCCTAGGCCTTTTATGTATTACCTGTTGGCTGACTTCATGTCCAATCTTTCAATTTTTACTATTATATATATATATATATATATATATATATATATGTAAAATAGTCATTTTAAAGTTAAGGCTAAAAGCATGGGAGCCTTCACAAATCATGAGGAATCTGGCCAATTGGGCATTTTGGGACATATAATAGTGAGGCACCCTAGAACACATGATAGAATTGTTTTTTGCTGTGACTGCTGTATGTAATGTTTTTATTTGCTGTGGACATTCGATTTAAGCCTTTGTTACTCAAGAAGCCTCTAAATTTTGCATAAAATTTGTCTCAGAAAATTGACAATTTTTTATCCATTGATTGAAGGCACTGACCAAGGTGCTCCACCCAATGGAGCACCTTAGGATACTGAAAAAATATATATATTAATTATGCATAAGACATTTGAAGTGGATTATGCTTTTATCTTATGCAAAAGACTTTAATGAATAGGAGGTAACTTTTGGCTTACACATTTAAAGCACTTTACAAAAATCGAATTAACAATCGAATAACATCGAATTAATCTAAATTTAACACTTTCAAAGTTAGATCATTTTTAAAGTCAAAACATTTTAACAGATTTTAAAGTGAGTGAGCATTTACAGTTTTAATGACAGAAAACATTCCCCCCTCCAAAATTGTGAACACAGCAGCAATACCATTAGAAATAAAAGTGGATTCTATAGACATTATGAATGCTGGGGTATGCAACAAACCCCTTTCAGTACAATGCATTTCCTTCAGAATATTTAACACAGCACTTATGAAATATTGATATAGGGTTCATAAATTTTCTACAGATATGACTCTGATCAAATCCTAAATTGCAGTCAAAGGAACCTGGTATTAGAGAAATAGATAGCACATTTTAAGCATATTTTCATTTTAAAGTTTTCAAACAGACAGGACCAACACAAAAGTGCCAGTAAATTTTGAAACAGGATATACAGATAAGGTCGCAGCTGTTTTTTCTCTTTGCTATTCATTTTTAAAGCATTTGAATAAATTTATTTTATATAAAGGTTCACACTTATTATAAACCAAACCTACAATTTTCTGATACTTAAACCAAAGATCTACCTCTGATATTCCGAGGCTCGTGTTTTCACAAAGTGCTTACCGGGTGATATCTAATATTTTTGAAGTGTCACAAAAGTTTAATATCACAGTTAATAATGGGTGGGCAGGTGTTTTACAGTCAAAATTATGAATTTCAGATACTGAACAATATATATTTTTGAAAGAGTTTATTACAAAAATTAACATTCTATGCCACTTTATAAATATTAGGTAGAATATTAGGATCAACAAGCCTTTTTCTAAGTCATCAAAAGTAAAGAAGAGATATTTTTTCAGTCAGTTTCATTGTTACAAATAAATAGTATAAAAAAAGAAAATTTCAATACATGTTTCTAATTCTAACTTAAATATTGCCTGAATCAAGTGATGGATATTGATGATTTTTTTTTTTTTCTGGCAATAAAGCCAAGTCTAAAAAATATCCTGATATAAGTTTTATCATCTGCAATACAGTGTGTAATAATGAGAATGTAAAACCTGTTTCTGTCTGTCAGGCCTGCATATAACTCAAAAACAGTTCAACGTATTTACATATTTTTCTTCTATTGGTTTGTTAAGCTTAATAAGGAGCATATGGTTAAAAATGCTTCCAGATTTGTACTACTTTATTATATAAAATTAAAAATTTCTAAATATGATTTCAAGCTATATATCTTCTGAAATATGTAATCTAATTCATTGATAATTTTTACAAGCAATAAGACTAGATTTAGCAGATGTTTTAATATACATTTTATCCTTCTGCATCTCTGCACACAGCAACAGGAATGAAAATGTCTGTTTTGTTGGTTTATAATAGCCACTTATAATTCTAAAACCGTTCAACCGATTTACATACTTTTTTTTCACTGGTTTGTTATAGGAGCAGGTTTTATAGCTAAAATATTCAAGATTTTGCACTCTGCTAATTTTATTTTAATTAATGGCAGTATCGGGTATTTATGCTAGTAAATAATAAAGAACAAAACTAAATAAAGTTGGTACTTTGCAATTTTAATTTATTTTCATAGCATTATTTAATTTGTAAGTTTACAATCTAAAGGAAAAATATGCATAACTGAAAACAGCTGTGGGCCCTATACAATATATTAAAGGAATAGGGTGTGCCCAATTACTTTAAAAAGTAAAAACCATTATTCAAATTATGTTGATAAACTAAAATTGGGGTCACATCATAAGCAAATAGTTTACAAAACAGACCCAATTTAAGAATTGATCATTTATAGAAAATTTATGAACAGAAATGAGTTCAAGTTTGTAATGTCACGTTTAAAGATCAGGGTTCCCAGTGATTTGAAAAATTGAGTGAGATTTTCTCACCCTAGCAAAAAATTTGAGTGAGAATTCAAAAATTTTTTGCTTTAATGAAGCAATTTTGATTTACAAATATTTATGTAATGTAAAAAAGTGCAATTATGTACACAAACGGCAAAAATATAGTAAAACAAATTTTCATTTAGCGAATGCTGGAAGTCTGCTTTAGTTAAGGTATAGTATTTGTAGAAGCCATTCAAAATGAGCCTTAAATCACATTTTCCATCAACTACCATTCTTTTTTCTTGGCATTTTAGCAAAAGATAGCTTAAATATATTTTGGGGATCCATTAAAAATTACACTCTTGATGTTTGGCAACAAGATTTTAGTGGAGACTTTCACAGACACAGAAATTGCAATCTTTTCTTCTCAGCATTTCAATAAACGATAGTGCAAATAAATATAATTTATTCGAGCTAAAAAAATGTTAACAATGTTATTTTTGACGTTTCGTAACAAGATGTAGTCGAACGAATTTGAATGATGATCACTCAGCTCAAAGGAGTAAAAAAGGAAGGAAAGGCTAAAGAGAGGTTTTCTGGTCTTGTTTTTCTAGCATGAGAAAATTTCACAAAGAAATTTTATTTGAGAGATTCTCTAGAAAAGCAGGAGAATCTCACAATCCAATGGGAACCCTGAAGACAATGAGACACTACATTAAAAAACATATTGGGTAAAAAAGACATGCCTCATGCAAGAAGGCGTGAAGGCATCCATGCATCAGAAAAGCTACACACCTTGAGCCGAACTCCCATCACCACCCCGAACTATGGCGGCGTAACTCGAGCTTCCTTCAGTCAAGAGAAAAATAAAAGCACATCAGTTACAAACACAGTAAAATATCGGGTGCACTGCCCCTTATTACTAGGGCTCTTTATGGTTAATGCTTGTATAATGCTATAAGAAGCCTACAGATACTTTTTGAAATGTATGCTGCTATGATAGAACTCAAGAATAGATTTTTACGATTAAAATCATCTCTATCATAAGTGCATTTTTACAATAGTAATACAAATAACATCAACAACTGGATAAGAATGTTCAATATTCGAAGAGAAATATGCATATATTATAATTCTCGATTATGCACCTTATTTTCCAGCAAACAAGCATATTTTTAACCATATATTTCAGTTACAGGCTTTAGCTGAAACATATAACACTCCCTTCCCTCGCTCCAGAAGTGACACAACTCAAAATTTGTCAATTTCAACAACAGATTTAAGTAATTGAATACACTACTTTATAAAGTAACCTGTTCCCTCACATTTCTGATACTATGTAATAATGTCAGTCTAACATTATTTAATTTCTTTTTCATATTCCATAAAATCCAGAAGTGAGTTGTACTGTTTTAGTACTATTACTGTCCTAACAAAATTTTGACTTGTGACACTTTGAGTTCAGTAGTGACAACATTCTTATCAACAATTCGACACGTACCCTTATTTGTTAGATTGTGACAGTTTCAAACGAATGTTCAACTTTAACTACAATTTTAATAAAATGAGAAAAACTGTTATTAAAAAAATATTATCGAATTAAACGCAAGAACAAAAAGATTTGTAATTTACAATGAATTTTCAAAAAAGTCTATATAAAACTTGCTCTGAACATGTCCCAATGGTTAGAAGCGGCCCTTACTACCCCCAGTAGAAAATGTTGAAATGCTAAGATGTGTCAGATTTTCTGGAAATAAAGCTCACTTTGCATCTTAAATCCATCTATATCCATCTATAATGCCATTTTAAATCGGAAATAGACACATTCTTATTTCTACCACTTTTAAAGCAAGGGTGCGATACAACAGAGAATTTTACGCATCATTTGATACAAAATGAATTACTTAAAATGAGATGAATATTTTCTTAAATTTTAAATTAAAAATTATACAATTAAACAATTAGCTTGCCAGTGAAAACACAAGGGCAGACCTTTAAGAATTCTAAATATATTTTAGAAATCAATATGAGGAAAGATTGAAAAGTTCTATGCAATCACGGCAACATACATTTCAAAAGTGCAAAATAAGATGCATCTGGCAAGATCCATACTGATTCTTTCCTCACAAGTAATCTTTTGACACAACTGGGAACTTTATAGGTATGTTCAAGATATAAAATGAAACAGAATGCTTAAACATTAATTGGCAAGTATATTTGCTATCCATCAATATCTTAATGCAGACATTCTCAAGAAATGAAAACACTATGAACAAATGTTGTAGTTTTAAGTTACGGGGTCTCTAGATAGGATACCGTAAAAATACCAAAATTCTAATTATTAAATTCTTGAACGTTTTACTTGTATTAAGATTTAGATTTTTATCATTCTTGGTATTTTTTATTACACTTCACTACATACGCATACTCTTGAAGATAAAGATAATGCCAATTTACCAGGCTTCATTTGATGTAAAACACCATCTCTAAAAATTAAATATATATATATATATATATATATATGTGTGTGTGTGTGTGTGTGTGTGTGTGTGTGTGTGTGTGTATTTCAAAATTTCCTATTCTGAGCAAACTTATGATATTTAAAGAGCAATCATCTCAATATTTCAGAATGTGTAAAATGAAAATAAATTTTTTAAGTTTAACAGCAGAACACACACATACCCCAATTATTCTTGACTCATATTACGATCACGATTTACGAGTAAATTTCTGATAACATTAGTGGTTCAATATCACTCTGGCAAAGCAGTAGGAAAGTTAAATTGTAAAAGCACTAACTATAAATGTAAGCGGCAGAGAAAAAAGGGGTACGAACCCTCGTCATTACCTGCCTGTAGGGGCCTCCTGACATTGGCTAATTCTGCATTCAAAGAAGGCAACATCACTTCTGCTGCATTTTCTGGGGATTTGCTGTTGCTCTCTTCATCATACTCTAAGAGGCTGAAAATACAAACATTTTGTAAAAAAGATGCTTGAAATTGGGTCATTTGTAAAAAAAAAAAATTGCTTAGTTTTTTAAATTAATGAATGCTCACCTTAAAAAAAGACAAAATAAACACGAGAAAATAAGCACACAGGCAACTCACTTTAATACGCTTAATAACTTTATACAGGTGCCACCTGTAATGAAGTTAATTAATCAGCTTGTAACAAAATATAAACAATTCTACTGCCTACTGCATTTTTTCATTGCCAAATAGATACACTGGCCTGTGAATCAGAAACCTGGAAACATGCATGGAAATGCAAGTCACTGGCGGATGTATGCAAATTACGTTGGTCATGGGAGGTACAGGAGATCACAACACAGCTATTTATTGATGTAACAGACCTATTGCCAACTTGAAAAAATATTTTCTGGGGAAATTTTACAAAAATTTTGTAGGTTGAAAACAAAAGCAACTTCAGTGGTTTTTGGCTATTTTGAAGATAATCAACTAAAATTTTGGCTGGAGTGATTGCACAAAAGAAAAACAAAAATGCACAGCTCTTTGCCCAAGTTGTGCATGTTCGTTTTTCAAAAATGCACAAATAAATAATAGTTTTTAAAAATGCACAACTCAATTTTTCAAAAATGCACAACTAAATAATTTTGTTTTTCAAAAATGCACAACTAAATAATAATATAACAAACTCAAATTGATCATTTTTCTATAAATGTACACCTCTTTGCCCGAGGTTGTCCTTTACTTTGGCTAAATTTGTATTCACTCATCCAAACTCATAGGAAATACCGTTCAAATGGGATCTAAATTATTTCATGAGTCAAGTCTACCTTTACAGAAAAGGTATTCAATGACTTCATCAATATGTACATCAAAATATCCAGAAATGCTACGGAATTAACATGCTACTACGTAAGTATTGTAAATCAATCCCTATTACGATTGCCAGAAGATTTCACTCAAAAATGATTCCTCTTTGTTCACCCTGGATTGATTAATTCTCATTTAAGTGCAAAGACGGTAATCTTGGCCATCTGTGAGTACTATTACAATCTTGTTTCCTGTCTTAAAATGAATGATCATCCGTAAGAAAGACTAAAATACTAGGATTAAGGTAATGATTTTGAATAATTCTTAGAAAGCAAGGACTATATAATTTCTCTAATTTAAGCGAATTGATCTCTAAATACCAGTTTTAGAGTCATTATTGAATGTTGAATTACAAGGGATCCAGAAATTGTGGTTGAATTGATTTGTACAAAATTTTATATAAATTATTTGCGCAATAATAAAAATGTTGGCACCCATCCAATAGGTCGTTATTTCAGCCATTTTCTATTCTTTGTTGTCTTCATTACACGTTCTCGTCATGACTGAACTCAATTCTTTGATGGGCCAATCCCTTCAGTATCCGCCCCTTCCTATGCAAATTTTGCTTCACAGTTTCAAGCTGTGTATAATGTTTCCCGTTTTACTTGCACTGTCACTGATGAAGGACGTTGGGATGTCCTAAATATAGAGTCTTTATATTTTAAACATTTTTCGATCCCATTCATTGAATTGAGTATAAACTTAAATGAATGAAGAAAGCTGCTAAAATAAAAGAGTTCCGTTTCATTTAATCTTCTGGTACTTGATATAATTAATAATTCATAATTTGGATTCGAATTTATATTTTTGATATGTATTTAATTGGAATGCACTCGTCAGGATCTCCACTTTATGTCCGGTCAAAAATGCATCGTATGGTGCCTAAAGAATTTCTTGGGTTACACTTGCCCCCATTACAGTACTATGCATTTAAGGGAAATTCAAAATATAAAATAGATCATGTAAAAAATACTTTAGATAAATATAAATAAAAGCTTAAATAGAAAAGCTAAGACCAAGTGAAAAGTTACTTATGCGTTTGTGCGACTGTACAGTCTCCTCCTTCACTCACGTCCACGCTGTAGATGTAAAAGATGCCTTCACTGGACACCACCACAACTCTGAGGATTTTCTGAATCCTGCAATGAAGGACACAAGATTTAATAGTAAAGCCATCCTAAGACAACATTAGTTTAAGATCATTTAATAAGCATGGTGATTAATAATTTAGGGTAATTGATATTTTTATTAATTCGTTACACTTATCGAATTTATTATTAATCAATGATCCATCCATGTCATAAATCAAACCCAATCATTGCAGAAAGTGTTTAAAAAAATCTATTATACAAAATCAATTTTTACCTTCATTTCAAAACACTGTGAATTCTTTCAAAGACATAAAAAAAAAAATTTAAAGGGAAAGGAGGGTGCTGCTCCTAGAAGCATCCAGGAGAAAACCACTTTGAGCACCATTTCTAATTCTGAGGAATATGCAAAAGTAATTAATAGAAGGAGCTGTGATCAGGGCCTGATTAACCAACCCATTTAGGGGTAGCATAACCCCATTTGGGGGCCTCATTTTGATTGATTTGGTGAACATGACCCAAGAAATTCCCCATACACTCATCAATGCTTGAAAAATTCTATGACCGCATTGCCCTGGTTAACTAACAGTTTGCATCAACAAACTGATTTTTTTAAACTGTTTGTCTATACCAAAATTCCTAAAAAAAGTCTATTTTATGATTGAATCACAGGTGGTCCATGTTTACTTTTGCAATTGGTTCTAACTTAAATATTAACTGCCATCCTACCTTTTGTCATTAACAGTTTAATATTTAAATGCAAAAATATATATATATATGGGCATTACAAATTTGGGCTCAGATCACCCAAATATTTGTGTGTTTGCCTGTGTTGGGTTGCTTTAGAATTTAGATAATTTGGGGATTTGAAAATTTACTTTTATTTCTTTTTCCCTGGCTCAATATTCTTAATTTGGTAATATTTAAATAATATTTATTGGCTTTTTCATTTATTCTTTAATTAGAATATTTTTTAATCTTCTAAATTAATTTTCTTTATGATATTCTTAGTTAAAAATGTTCCATTCCTTAAATTAATATTACTTTTGATTTGCAAATTTTAAAAATTATTTATTTATTTGATTCCCCTTAAAATTCCCTTTAATTTGATGTCTCATTTTCCCATTTTGGTTAGAAATTCCGTTTGTTCTACAGTTTCAAGTTATTTCCATGTCTCACTGCAATTCAAAAATTTCAGTTGCGGCCATTTTCGGAATTCTGTTTTGCGGGCTTTTTACTGCGATTTAAGGCGCCACCTAAGCGTTTTCGCACCTCTGGAATTCGTGATTTATTTTAATTGGTTCGCGTTTTTACGGATCGTCTGCTCTCGGAATTATGAGTATTATTTTGGCAATTCTAATTTCGGTAAGCGAATTTTAATTGCTGCCGTTTATCTAAACTCGCCCTTTTGCCGCAAGTATAAATACGCGCGCAGAACTTTTCAGTTTCAGTTTTTTGTTGAAATCCTTCGTTGTGGTTAGCGCGAGAAGCGCGTTGTTTATTTTCGAATGGAACTTATGTTCCACGCGAGTTTTTAATGGAACGTTAAGTTCCTCGCGTTATTCTTTTTTTTCATTAGTTGTTTTAATTTAAATTATGCATTTTTCAAGCTTTTTCGCGTAATTCGCGACGTAACTCTCCAGAAAAGTGTATGGTGAAATTCCTTTTGCGAGTTATGTGAATGAAGCGTCTGACGATGACGTCCGAGTATTGAGAAAATCCTAGCGTTCCAGATGTGGTTGTTAGGCCTCTGCTGATGTTTTTCAAAAGTGCTGAATCCTCTCCTGTTTCAAGTTTGGTGATTTCCCGAAAACCAGTTTTTTCCAAAATCTGTGCAGCTCCAATGATTGGAACTTTCCCCCTGTCTGGCGGCCCATCCGGGTGAATACTGATGTTTTATTTAAACCCTTAATTTCTTTAATTCTGAATATGATTTCTCAATATTTTTTTTAATGTATTTAATTAAATTTTATTCTGTAAAATTAAAATTCTAAAACTTTATTCTGAGAGCAAATTTCTAAACCTTCATAATTTTTTAAGAGCCTGGGTTAAATTCTAAAATTCTTTAAATTTAATATTTTTGTTAATGATTTTTGATGAAATTTAAATAGATTGTTTTGAGTAAAGTTTTTATGCTAATTCCTTAATTTTAACTAAGTTGATAAAATTCTAAAATTCTAATGTTAATTCTTTCTGAGTTGCCTGCCTGTGAGCAGTGTTTTTGTATTTGTTAATTTGAAGTACAATTTAATAAACTAATTTTCTTTAAACTAAATATTATGTCTTCATTTATCTTTTTTAAACACAGCAGGTTTTATTCTATCTGTTAAACACAACAGTAGTTTTGGTGCCGTTTACCAGTCTAGAAATTGCTCTCATGTTTTATAATATTTATTAGTAGTATTAAACTTTCAATTGTATTGCAATTATGGATGATGTTAGAGAAAGTAACTGTATGTATATTTTGTATTTGGGTCAGACGAAACTGGAGATGGCTCTAAAGATAAGCCTTTTGAAACTTTATTATATGCAATGTTCTCTGTTGGTAAAGAGCCATTTCCTTCATTTCTCACAAATTCAAACGATGGTAAAGATTGGGATTTAATTCCCAGAAGTCAGGTTGCTAGTACCAAGAAAACTTGGTTATCCTTATTGGAAAGAAATTTACCTTCTAAAATAAACATTGAGGCAACCTCTGATAATGTAAATTCTGTTGGTAACAAAAATATTGATTCAAATGTTAATAGTAAACAATATGACTTAAATGAACAGGGATTAAAAATAGATTCTTCTAAATGTAATGTAATGAGTAATTTTAAAACAGTCTCTTCAATAGGAGACTTTTTAGATTCAATCCCAGTATTTTCAGGAGAGGAATCTGGCCTCCCATTGGAGGATTTCATAGATAGAATTAAAATGTTAGCTGACCATGCAAATTGGTCAGAGTCAGACAAGGTCTTAGTTTTAAAGTTAAAACTGTCAGGCATAGCTGCAAGATTTATTAGAGATAATCCTAAGTTAAAAGAAGAGAAATCTTTCTCTCAAATTCTTAAAGCTTTACGCGACAGATTTTCCTCAATAGAATGTTTACACAGTAACTTGAGAGCATTTTTGCAAAGTTATCAGAGACCAAATGAATCTGTGCGCCAGTTTGCTGCCAGAGTTGAGGCTTCCTCATATAAAACTGTTTCACCTGCCTTACTGAATGACAGAGTGGCAAACCAGCAAAGACTTGATGTCTTGTGCTCGGTTTTCATTGAAGGCTTGAAGCCTCATTTCAAATGGCTAATCCTACCTCAAAACCACAAGAGTTTTGACTCTGCAAAAAGGCATGCTGTGGCAGAGGAAGAGGTGTGGAGCAAGCAACATAGGGATGACCCCCAATATGTGATGAGTCTTGGAGAATCTGAAAATAAGCAGCTCCATGAAGAGTTTAAGAGAAATAAAATGGAGGTAGAGAACCTCACTAAAAGGCTTGCTGAGTTGCAAACTCAGATTAACACCAAACCACAGCTGCCTCAAACTAGAGTGACAAAGGATAGCCGAAGGTGTTTTTCATGTGGTCTATTAGGTCACATAAGTGTGGATTGTAGGAAATTTCCTCAATCACACAGGTCCAACAGAAATTCTGGGTCTCTGCCTACTCGAATGTATCAACAACCTTTTTCTTTTCCACAACCTACACAAAACTATCCATATAGTTATTTTCCACAACAAACGCAGGGATTTCAACAACCTACTCAATTTTTTTACCATCAGCCAAATCAAAACTTTCAGCCTGACATAAATGAAACTAAACCTAAAATGAGTTACAACACTTTTTATACACCTAGGAGTGATAAAAATGACAGTCAAAAACAGAATTTAAACTAAGTAAGGGTGAAGGGAGTTTTCACTCCAACTTACCTTCTGAGGCCCTTGGGGTGTTACCAGTGGTGCAAAATTCAAATTTGATTTCATTACAGAATTTGTCTCTACCAGTGATTTCTGGTATGATAAATAATGTTGATATTCCTATACTTATTGATTCTGGTGCTTCTATTAATGTGTTGTTTACAAATGTATTATCTCATTTAAATATACCTGACAGTCAATTAACAAAGTGTAATATAAATTTAAAAGGCATCTCTAGTGATATTATAAAAGTTTCCAGGAAATTAAATATTAATTTACATTTAAATAACAAAATATTTAATGTTGATTTTTATATTATGGACTGTGATTCTTGTAATTATTCAGCAATACTTGGTGTGAAATTTTTAAAGGGTTATAAGATGTCAATAGATTTTAGTAATAATGTTTTATACAATAATATTGTAACTGTGCCTTTTGCAATCAAGGATGAATCTGTACCATTTTCATTATCTAATGCAACTCAATTCTTTAATAATTATGAAATTAAGAGAGAAAATACTTTGAATTCTGAAAAATATAAGGATAATTTGTGCTATGCACTTAAGAAATACACAATTCCTCCTCTATCGGAGGCTTTCATACAAGTAAAATTAAAAGAGATTGTTAAATTTAATTCACCTACTGTGATGATTGAGCCTTTAAACAACAGTAAAATTCTGGTCGCTAGATCAGTAAATAATGTATCTAGATCTAATATATATAATGTAAAAGTATTGAATTTGTCAACTGATGAGTTGCACATAAATAAGCATTCAAATTTAGCAAAAATTGTTCCTATCACAGTAGTATCTTCCTTTTCAGTTAACAATATTACTGAGTCAAGTGCAGAGAGTGGTGATAATTTTGATGTTTGGGGAGGAAATTTTGATCTTTCACACTTAGGCTATAATGAAAAAAGACAAATAGAGAGTTTATTTAATGATTATAAACATATTTTTGCTAATTCTATTCCAGATTTAAAGGGGTGTGATACAGTTTTTCATAACATTAACTTAAAAGATGATATTCCTGTTAAACAGAAACCTTATAGAGTTCCTTATCATGTAAGAGATGAATTAGATAGACAAATTAATGAGCTTCTTGAAAATGACATTATACAAGAAAGTGATTCACCATTCTCTGCACCTGTACTGTTTGTTAAAAAGGCAGATGGAACATTAAGATTAGTAACAGATTTTAGAAAATTAAATGATAAAACTATTGATGATATTTTTCCACTGCCAAATATCACTGAATTGATTGATAGTTTAAGTGGTGCGAAATATTTTTCTACATTAGACTTAACATCTGGATTTTATCAAATGAAATTGCACCCAGACGACACACACAAATGTGGCTTTTCTACACCTTTTGGCTACTATGAATGGAAAAGAGTCCCTTTTGGTTTGAAAAATGCCCCCAGCTCCTTTCAACGACTTATGTCCATCGTCCTAGCTAAGCTTTCCCCTTTACAAATTTCTATTTACATAGATGATATTGTTATTGCATCTAGAACCTTTGAGGAACACTTAATGAAATTAAAGGTAGTATTTGATAGATTATCTCAACATAAATTATGTTTAAAGCTAAGTAAATGCAATTTTTTTAAATCTTTAATAAATTATTTGGGTTTTCAAGTTTCTGAAGGTATTGTCCAGCCTGACCCCTCAAATTTAAAAACTGTTAAAAATTTTCAAAAACCCACCTCTAAAAAACAAATTCGCCAATTTTTAGGATTAACTGGTTTCTACAGAAAATTTATTGAAAATTACTCCTTAAAAGCTCTTCCCTTAACTAATTTAACTAAGCAAAATATTAAATTCTCTTGGACCCCTGAAGCAGAAAATTCTTATCAAACCTTAAAATCTGAATTACTTAAAGAACCCATTTTACATCTCCCTGATTTTTCAAAACCGTTTTCGGTATGTACCGATGCATCAAATCTTGCTCTTGGAGCAGTTCTCTGTCAAGAAGGAGAGGATGGATTTTTGCACCCTATTGCTTATGCTAGTAAAAAACTAAAAGATGCAGAAATAAACTATAGCACAGTCGAGAAAGAGACTTTAGGAGTTGTCTGGGCAACATCCTATTTTAAGCAATACCTTTTGGGAAAACATTTTACTGTTTATTGTGATCAGGCCTCCCTTTCAAATGTTTTAAAATTAAAAGACCCCACTTCTAGGATAGCATGGTGGATAATGTCCATGACCCAGTTTAATTACAAAATTATTCATAAACCTGGTCGCCTAAATTTAACAGCTGATTATCTATCTAGATGTGTAAATAATGTAACAGTAAACACTATAGACCTGGATGTTGATACTAACCTTCTTTTAAGAGTACTTAATTCTCAAAATTCTGACCCCAATTGTATAAGAATTGGCTCATGCTTAGATAAAAATATTAACCCATTCCCTAAAAATTTAATGTTTTTCTTAAAAGATGATGTATTATATTGTACTAATAGAAAACCTAAATTAAAATATCAAAGAAAAGAGCGTATTGTTGTTCCACAAAATTTGATCTCTGATATTCTAAATTATTGTCATGATTCGATCACTGCAGGACATGGTGGTTTTAGAAGGACTTTGAGGAAAATTCAGCAACACTTTTATTGGCCTAGGATGTATGTTCAAATTTTAAATTATGTTAAGAGTTGTCCTGATTGTTTACAGAAAAGAGGATTTAAACAAAAACAAAAAGCTCCTTTACAGAGGTTTCCAAATTCTACTTACCCTATGGAAAGAATAGCTATGGATTGTATTGGCCCCATGCCTCTAACTTACTCTGGCAATAAGTACATACTAGTGATTACCGACTATTTTACTCGTTGGCCAGAAGCTTATGCTATCCCCAATATTAAATCTGAAACTATTTTAAATTGTTTAGAAAACTTCTTTTCTCTTCATGGTGTGCCAAAACACATTATCACTGACAAAGGTTCTAATTTCATTTCGAATGCTGCCATGAAGTTGTATGAAAAATTAGGTATTGAAAAACATACCACTACTAGCTATCACCCACAATCAGATGGAGTTTGCGAGCGTTTAAACAGTAAAATAATTAACACACTTAGTCATTTAGTGTCTGAAACACAAGAGGATTGGGATCGACATTTATCTTTTGCCTTGCTGGCCCACCGAACTTCAATCCATTCCTCGACTGGTGAGTCTCCAGCTAATCTTCTCTATGGTAGAGAATTAATTTTGCCACATCATCTTCTTTTTAATTTAAATGAACAAAATTTTACCACTGTTAGTGACTATAGTCAGGATTTGGCAATTCGTATGAAAAAATCTTTTGAAATAGTAAAGAAGAACTTACTTAAAGCAGCTAAAACACAAGAGACATACAGAAATAAGTCTGCTGTTATAAAAGATATAAAAGTTGGAGATTTAGTATATTTATACATTCCTGTTTTTCCAAGAGGACATTGTAAGAAACTCTCCAAACTTAATAAAGGTCCTTTTAAAGTTATACAAAAAACATCTAATGTAAACTTTAAAATTCAACATGTAAATGACACACAAAATATTCAGTTGGTGCACATTGACAGATTAACAAAAATTCCAGAAAGAGATTCTGTGTTCTTTTCTTCTGCACAATCTGATAATTCAGCAAGTAATACATCTCATGAGAATGATATAATTCCAACACAAAGATATAATTTACGACAAAGGAAAAACTAGAATGACATTTTTTTTATTTTATTGTTGCGCAACATAATTTTTTTTTAAGTGTATAATTTTTGTATGTGTGTATTTGTTATTGATACATTGCAGAATGCTGCAAACTGGATTTAATTGATTTAAAGGAGATGATTTTGAAATAAAATTTGTTATTGTTGTTATTGATATTACAGATTACTGCAGGATTAGATAATGATTGAGAAAAGATTAATTTGGATAATATGAATTGATTATATTTATAGATAGAGATATATTGTTACTTATTTGTTGTTATTGAGAGTGCAGATTTCTGCAAATATTTAATTACGTGGTCCATGACGTAAGTTCTGATCACATATGTTGATATTTTTTTTTGGTATATATTTGATGTCGGTAAAAGTATTAGAGTTCTGCAAAGATAAAAGGGCAGTGTATATAAGATAACTTCAGAATACAGATGATATTGTTTGGTTTTGAATGGACATGAATAGATACTTGTGTCTTTGAAATTTTAGTATATCATTGTTGCTTATTGATAATAATTGTTATGGTGTCAATTGTCATTTGACACTTCTATTGAAATTTTATTTATTTTATACAACTTATGTACATTGTTTTACTTTTTTAGATCACTCTATTTACACATTTTTTTTTTTTTTTCTCTTTCCAGCTGGTATTTATATTTTGTAGTGGAAATGAGAGTTGTTTCTCATTGGTTATTCAAGGTACCTTTTCAAAATTCAATGTTTCGATTCTTTGAAAACTATTTGGCTGGTCCAATGTTTTCGTAAAAATTTTTATTTTTATTTATAGCTAATGAGAATCAATATCAAATCCTCTACCTTTACTTTTGTCTACACAAATTTAGTGATCTGATGTACAAAAATTTATTCATTGTTATATAATTCTTGTTTTAGTTTATAGTTTGTTAACAAATTGCTTATTCCGAAATAGAGGTTGAATTCGGATAAAAATTGTTATGCTTAATTGGTAACTTCTGATAGATATTTTATTTTATTATCAAAAATTTTTCATTTTTCAAATGAAAAATTTTTGGGGGATAGGTGGAAGGAATGTGTTGGGTTGCTTTAGAATTTAGATAATTTGGGGATTTGAAAATTTACTTTTATTTCTTTTTCCCTGGCTCAATATTCTTAATTTGGTAATATTTAAATAATATTTATTGGCTTTTTCATTTATTCTTTAATTAGAATATTTTTTAATCTTCTAAATTAATTTTCTTTATGATATTCTTAGTTAAAAATGTTCCATTCCTTAAATTAATATTACTTTTGATTTGCAAATTTTAAAAATTATTTATTTATTTGATTCCCCTTAAAATCCCCTTTAATTTGATGTCTCATTTTCCCATTTTGGTTAGAAATTCCGTTTGTTCTACAGTTTCAAGTTATTTCCATGTCTCACTGCAATTAAAAAATTTCAGTTGCGGCCATTTTCGGAATTCTGTTTTGTGGGCTTTTTACTGCGATTTAAGGCGCCACCTAAGCGTTTTCGCGCCTCTGGAATTCGTGATTTATTTTAATTGGTTCGCGTTTTTACGGATCGTCTGCTCTCGGAATTATGAGCATTATTTTGGCAATTCTAATTTCGGTAAGCGAATTTTAATTGCTGCCGTTTATCTAAACTCGCCCTTTTGCCGCAAGTATAAATACGCGCGCAGAACTTTTCAGTTTCAGTTTTTTGTTGAAATCCTTCGTTGTGGTTAGCGCGAGAAGCGCGTTGTTTATTTTCGAATGGAACTTATGTTCCACGCGAGTTTTTAATGGAACGTTAAGTTCCTCGCGTTATTCTTTATTTTCATTAGTTGTTTTAATTTAAATTATGCATTTTTCAAGCTTTTTCGCGTAATTCGCGACGTAGCTCTCCAGAAAAGTGTATGGTGAAATTCCTTTTGCGAGTTATGTGAATGAAGCGTCTGACGATGACGTCCGAGTATTGAGAAAATCCTAGCGTTCCAGATGTGGTTGTTAGGCCTCTGCTGATGTTTTTCAAAAGTGCTGAATCCTCTCCTGTTTCAAGTTTGGTGATTTCCCGAAAACCAGTTTTTTCCAAAATCTGTGCAGCTCCAATGATTGGAACTTTCCCCCTGTCTGGCGGCCCATCCGGGTGAATACTGATGTTTTATTTAAACCCTTAATTTCTTTAATTCTGAATATGATTTCTCAATATTTTTTTTAATGTATTTAATTAAATTTTATTCTGTAAAATTAAAATTCTAAAACTTTATTCTGAGAGCAAATTTCTAAACCTTCATAATTTTTTAAGAGCCTGGGTTAAATTCTAAAATTCTTTAAATTTAATATTTTTGTTAATGATTTTTGATGAAATTTAAATAGATTGTTTTGAGTAAAGTTTTTATGCTAATTCCTTAATTTTAACTAAGTTGATAAAATTCTAAAATTCTAATGTTAATTCTTTCTGAGTTGCCTGCCTGTGAGCAGTGTTTTTGTATTTGTTAATTTGAAGTACAATTTAATAAACTAATTTTCTTTAAACTAAATATTATGTCTTCATTTATCTTTTTTAAACACAGCAGGTTTTATTCTATCTGTTAAACACAACACCTGTATGGGCAAGATACTATTTAACTTAACTATTTGACAAATAACTTCCATTTAAAAAAGTGTCAATCCGGGATGCAATTCAGGGACCCCTTTGAATCTTTTGAAGGGAAGCATGTGCTGACCGTGCCTTTTCGGTAATCAGGCCCTAGCTGTAACCACCAGAAATCTAACACCTGGTTTAATCCTGAGTCTTGGGTCGGGAAAGTATCCATGACAAACCTGTGGGAGCAAGCCAATGAAGAAACCTTTCTTTCTTTTGACCTAGACCATCTGACCTATCTAAAGATATAAGTCATGTGTTTGGACAGTGCCACCCAATTTAGACCGAAACACAGTGGAGGTGACATCCACAAGGACATCCCTTAATCAAACTTCATATGTTTATAAATGGGTTTACAAACAGGATTAGGATGTTTTATTCTTCAGATTTCCTTATATACAGATAATTTTGTATAGTGAGAACAGAGATTTTTATACTTTTATAAGGGAATACTTTAATGGAATTTTTATACTTTACTGGAATTTCCCGAAAAGCAATATAAATGCTTTAAAAGCAAAGACAACCAAAAAACAGGCTTAAAAGTCTTTTGTTAAAATCATCTTTTTACGAAGTATAAAATCACACAGCCATAGCACTTTTGGGCACTATTATGCCCTTCATCAGTGACAAAGTGAACTTTGCCACTGATGAAGGGCACAATACTGCCAGACTGCGCTATGGCTGTGTGATTTTATATGTCGTAAAATGGAGATTTTAATAAAAGACTTTAATACCTATTGTTTGGTTGTCTTTGATTTTAAAGTTGACGTGTTTTTATACTATTTAATTAATATAAATGCTTTTAGAATTTGCCTGTATGTTTAATCATGATCAATGCCAGATAAAGTAAAAGAAAACTGCTATCTTAATAATAGAGTAAAGAAAAGCACTTACATGGCTAAAGCACATATGTTCCTTAAGCCAGAGAAAGGAAGATGAACTGTGGCAAAGGAACGTCCCTGATAAAACATGTCCGTCATTGACGGGATGATGCTGGTGGAGTTTGTGATCACTTTACTGAAGTATCCAGCCCAAGTCTGGGGTTCTTCGGCGGGTCTGCTAAAGGGAGAAATATAAGATTTCAGCAAAAAATATTAAAAATAAAGGAAAAGATTTCCTCATGATTAAAATAATTATAGCATGTCCTGCCTACGTGAACAGCTGCAGTTAAAAGAATATTCCCAAGTAAAAGTTAATTTAACAGACAAAAGACAAGAAATATGCTACCAATTAAGGCGTATCCAGGGGGGAGTGAGGATTTGGGGATCTGGTCCCCTGAAAATCCTAAAAAGATGCTACTAATATACTTACAATAAAAATCAAAGGAAAAATGACATGTGAAAAAAAAAACTGTAAAATACTGGCTATTGGAAAGGACTCAATTGTTTAATCTAAAATTATGCATATTCTCTTTAGTGTTTTTACTATTTAGATAAGTGTAAAGAGCATTTATTTCAACTATTTCATAATATCTTCCCACCCAGAAATAGAAATATAAGTAGTGTTAAAATGAACATCATTAAAAGACAAATCCTTAAAATAATATATAAAATACTTGCAATTTTATTAATATACTTAACAAAATAGCAGTTTTTCACATATAATGAAAAAGTCCCAATTTTCACAACATGTGCATCATTTCCATGTAAAAAAACTGATGGGTTATTATTATATTGCATTTTTAAATTTGAAAACACATGCCCTCTTTCTAGTCTAAAATGAACATTATTTCTCATATGCATTTTATGTATATTCTAGACTATTTATATACATTTGCATCCCAATTAATATAAGAGTGTATATTTTTAACTTTTGTTTACATATTGTTCTTTTAAAAATGTCCTTACTTCTTTAAAAATATATTATGTTGGCAACAGATCGATCAAACCAATGAATTGGGTGCATTCAGTTGATATGTATATATTTTTTAACTTTTGTTTACAAGTTGTTCTTTTAAAAATGTTCTTCCTTCTTTAAAAGAAATATGTTGGCAACAGGTCAATCAAACTATCAACTGAATTGGGTGCATTCATTTGATGTGTGTGCCTTTCATGCATTTTACATAGTGAATTTCAAATTACTTGTTTTCTATATTGGCTATCACTGTTATGGAAATTATTTATGGAAATTATGTTATGGAAATTATTTATGTTATGGAAATTCCTTATTAGAAATAATGCTATACTGTAAAATTCTTAAAACTTTGGATAAATCAAGTCTATTACAAACATTTTAACTGCATCTTCCTTGGTTGCATGCCTTCCACTTCTCCCTTCCTATAAACACCAAAATTCTCATTCTATTCAAACTTTTACTCTACATGTTAAAAGAGATGCAAAATTGGATGATTTAGATCTTTCAAAACAGATAGTATAAAACTTTAAAATCAAAGACAACCAAAAAATAGGTTTAAAAATTCTTTATTAAAATCTCCTTTTTATGATGTAAAAAAATTACACGGCCAAAGCACTTTTGGGCATCATTATGCCCTTCATTAGGCACTTCGCCACTGATGAAGTGAATAAATTTGTCAAAAAGCGCTTTGGCAGTGTAATTTTCTACGTTGTAAAAAGCAGATTTTAATAAAGGATTTTTAAACCTATTAACTATTTGATTTCAAAGTTTTAATTAATTGACATGCTTCCATACTATTTCAAATAATTAAAGTTGTGAAAATTTAATTATCCAAATAGAATCCTATAAAAATCTGGAAGTAAAATACTACATTAGTAACAACATAAACAGTTGATAACAAGCATCAACAAGTATTGCAGAGTTATATTATTGCAAGTGTTGCCCCCAACCCATCACCTCTATGATGGACTTTTGACACCACACATTTAATGGGCTTATACTCCTCTTAGACGCAGAGATAGTTTTGAGTGTAACATGTGCAATCCCAAATCCTTAACCACTGGGCTATCTTGGCCCAAATGGGGTGGCCACATATATAACAGTTAAATACCCAGTCTGTTGACATCTTGGTTGTACTTGGTGGAGATGGAGAATATGGGGCTAACCTGCAATCCAGTGAGGTACCAGACTTTATATACTCTTGTGAAATTGTGTGATGTGGATCAGATTTTCTTAAATTATTAAAATATTTAACAAATTGGAGGTGTTTTTTTTACACCATCCAATATTAAAATGTATCTGGTAGTAAATTACCATCAGCAAATGAATGAGAATTGTGGGTCAAGAAAAATGTGTCAAGTGTTTTGTCTTTGTGAGAGATTCTTTCAGGTTCATAAATTGCAGTGAAAGTTGTAGATAAGCTGTTTTGTTTCCTTCAACAGATCGATATACACATATGACTGGATAAACAGTCAATTTTAACCTGTGATTGGACTATTTCAGTGTCCTTTCTTACTTTTTAGGATCTATTTTAAGCGATTATTTTATCGTTTTAGTACCTATTTTAAGTGCCATTTGAAATGCTATTTTATACTCTAATGATTACCATATATAAATCATATATCAATATATGGTAATGGTAAATTAATTATTTATGCTTCATAAATCAAACAAAAATTATTTTATTTCCAGCTATAAGACGGGACCACGAATAAAGTTCAATAATTTGTAAAATAGGGGATGGTAAGAGAACCCAAAATTTTTGTTGGTGACACTGTATGTGGTGTTCAATAAAAATAGAAAGTGCCTGTGTACATAATTGTTGAAACAGCACTTGCTGCAAATTTTTGTAGTAAATGATAGCAATAAAATATTCTAAGATAATTAATACAAAAAACAAAATTACAAATTTATATTAAGATAAAATCAGAAAGAAAAAGCTAACAATATGTAAATTTAAAAAAAATATAGAGTATTTTGATACAGTAACAATAAGTTTTTACATATTTTGTGTACTATTTAATTACAGATACTGCTTTAATGGCAAGCAAAAGCTAAGTTATCTATATAGATAACTTAGACTCACAGAATTGGCCGATAAGTGGTGTTCCAAAATGTTAGGATGATGCTTTCATTGCAAATAGCAATTGTAGCCAATGCTCATAAGGCAGTATTAAGTGCCTTGAGCTGGAGATATCTTTAGCTAAAGCTATGAAGCTGGCTTACCATGCTTTGGCCCCCCGGATCAAATTCTGGCTCCGCCAAATTGAAAACGTTATTTTCTCACTATATTGGTGATCCGGACGTGATTATCTAATGTGAACTCACCATACGTCATCAGGCCTTGTGACTCATTACGGAGCAGATTGTAACAGCTTCTTCACTTGAACCTAGAGCTCACCACCTCATCTGCACTCCCAGCAACAACTTCGTTTCAACGAAACTCACTGGGAGGGGGAGTATTGCAGCAAATGCTCATAAGGCAGTATTAGCCTTGAGCTGAAGACATATTTAGCTCAACGCTATGATGCTGGCCTACCACGCTTTTACTCCAGGATCAAACCCTGGCTCCGCCAAATTGCATTTTCTCGCTACACAATCTTCATGGACCGGTTTTGAATTTCTAAAAATGGGTGAAATCAGTCCATAGATGCTGTTAAGCAATGAAAGCATAATAACTTACTTTTCCACAGCTACTACCCAACCCTGGCTACAGACAGGGTAGCACAAGCAAACTATTATATAATATACACAACTCACAATTTTTTTAAAAACGTGACAGTAATTCCATGCCCTATTAAAAGGTAAATAAACAGAAAATCTGCATAGAATTCCTAAAATATGTTCATTTTACTTACATCTCTTTCAGATCATCTAGTCGAAATATATGTACAGTTTCTGTGTTGCTAGATGCACAGAGGAAGTTGGAATCTTCACTGAAACTTAATGAGTAAATCCGAACACACCTGAAAATATTTATAATAAAAACAGTTAAACAAATGAAGCATTCAAACAGAATATTCCAGAGCTCAAAATTCATCATTGGGGCTGGACATACATGAATCATATGCAGTGTATAACACCTTAAATGCTACTAATAAAGTCTATTTTGACTTCAGAAGATTTCTTAACAACTGCAAATGCAGTCAACATTTATTATTATTATTGAGATCATGCTTTATGTTAACCTCAAAATATCATTAAAAGTAACAAAGCCATTTTTCCAAACTAATTCTAAAAGAATTTGAATCAAAATTAACACAGAAAAAATCCTTCAGAGTACAAAAAATTTCAATTGATAAAATATTTCCTTCATAATCTGAAAGCTGAATAAGTGCCAAAATCATAGAAAGTGCACATTTAGGTCCCAAAGCAATTTTCAACAAACTATTTACGAAGTGTTAAAAACAATTTTTGTGTGCTAAGCATAAATTTATTAGTAATCTGATAAATACATTTATAAATCATTGTTTTTATAACAGTCATAATTTTTTTTACACCTAAAATATCAGGTCGGTAATGTGTCCCAAGATACAGCCTTGGTAATCAAGACAACAATCCCACACATTATGGTGCTTCTCAACAGACTTGAGAAGCATTTCAGTAACATCTGCTTAACTCATTTTGTTAATGTCAATCTCCATTCTGTCATAAATTTAAGGCATTTTATGAAATTTTGAAATTGCTGTATATACTTGCATATAAGTCAAGAAATTTGTGACAAAAAGAGTGTGTGTGTGCAAAGCCTAAAAAAAAAAATCTGAAGCCCAAATACTGCTCCCTGTGCAGCAATGCATCCTAAAACAATGTGATAGTAATTACACAACCAAATTTTTCTGCATTTCAAAAGTCTCCTGGCATGGCGTACCTACAAGGCAGTTGCTGCTCTCCCAACTACCTACTATTGCGTCAGGACAAGACTGAACAAAACCACGCCCACACTACAGCTACTGTTACATCTTGCTTGTGTTGGATTGTATGTCGCTTTTCCGATTATGGCTGATAATCTTTGACAAAAAATGGTTCTGAAAAGAGCCACACACTCTATAACACAGATTGTGCAAAACTAATAATGCAAGATTTTAAGTTAAAAGTGATTTCTTTTGCAAATAATACTATCAACTGTGCTGCTTCACCTCAATTCGGGGTTAACAAAAGCATCTGCTCAAATAATGAGCGGAAACCTCAATAAGCCACCAGATATTGTTTTGATTGCACAATAGGTCAAGGACGCTTGAGACAGGAATGTGATCCTATGGGAAATGGATTTGAATGGGCATGGATTTATTTAAACAACCCAAATTACTTTTGTTTTCTCCGTTTTATAACACACTTGATTTACCCGATGATTGCATACGACCACTCAATTATAAAATAAGATGCAAAAATCATTGTCTTCAATCTCAATGTATGTCCATTTAGCACACTAAAATTCGAGACAACTATTTCTGTGACACACTTTTTAACCCTTTCACGACTAGCGCCGGCTATATCAGGCATCCACTAAATGCTTCACCCTGGTTAGTGCTAGCTATATCCGACATCCATTAAATGCTTCACTCTGGTTAGCATAAGCTATATCTGGCATCCACTAAATGCTTCACCCTGGCTAGTGCCAGTAATATGCAGCATTCACTAAATGCTTCACTCTGGCTAGCTTAAACTATATCAGGCATCCACTAAATGCTTCACCCTGGCTAGCATAAGCTATATCCGACATCCACTAAATGCTTTACTCTGGCTAGCATAAGCTATATCCGGCATCCACTAAACGCTTCACCCTGACTAGTGGCGGTTATATCCAGCATTCACTAAATGCTTCACCCTGGCTAGCATAAGCTATATCCGACATCCACTAAATGCTTTACTCTGGCTGGCATAAGCTATATCCGGCATCCACTAAACGCTTCACCCTGACTAGTGGCGGTTATATCCAGCATTCACTAAATGCTTCACCCTGGATAGCACCGGCTATATTTAGCATCCACTAAATGCATCGCATTGGCTAGTGACATTTGCAGTAACGATATGTGAATTGGACATCACACATTTAACTAACACACATGAAAAAGTTCTTGAGATGAATAAAGTGTATTTGTTTATTTGTTTTCTACCTTTTTGTGGAGTATCATAGTTAAAAGTAAAGTAATTAATGTGTACGGTGTGTGTGTGTACTAATGGCACAACGACCCATTCATTGGTGGTGTTTTGATGGCTAGTTCTGCCATCACGAAGGGGTTATTGAAGCAGTCGAATGCAATCATCAGGTAAATTGCAAAGCATACAAAATTTTTTATTTTAAGGCAAAATAAATCAACTTAATTTTATTTCCTTGGCTCCAATCAAGTTCAGTAGTCTTCAGTCCCATTATTTGTTCATTGATAAATTAAGTTGGTTTGTCCTGTACTAAAATGCAATTTTCGAAAAGACATGAACCTCATGTACCAATTATTACATCAGGTACCCATTATTGAATCCAACAACTACAAATCAGATAGGCTCCATTTTTTTAGCACATTTCAAAAAAGCTAAAGATTACATTATATTTGTGAAAATTTTGAAAACCGAAATATATTTGCATTTTATTTTAGTCACTTGAAAAATCAATTTCACAAAATTTTTTTTGAGGTCATGCTCTTGGTAAATGGATTCTATTGTTCTATGGCAGAGGGTGCTGTGCAAAAAAATGTCATGTTGTTTGTTAATAGTTACCCGTTAAATATGTTATACTAAATGTTGGAAAATAATAAAAACATATACAGTCAGAATATTAACTAAGAGTGTGCTGATGCATGGGTTAAACAATGAAAATATAAAAGCAAACCCTATTCTATTTCTAATTTATATTGTTCTTATGTTTTTATGCTCAACACATTTATGTTTGGTATCAATATAAAAGTCCATTTTCACAAATAGAAATTTTTGAAATGAGTAGCAATGGACAATTCCGGCCCCTCTTTTTTATTTTTTTATTCGATTCGAAATGTTTCAAAACAGACAACGGTATAAAAATGTTTATTATCCGAGCTGTATTTCATGTTTTATTAGCAGTCAACCTTTCTGACTGTGGCGGGAAAACGGTGCATTTTGGCGCGCACGGAATGTGACATCAGAAGGTTCGTCTGCAGCTCCCATCTTTGAGAATTGATGCATAAGTTTGATTACATTCGGAAAGTTCCGATAATTATAATTGTTTCTTCCGTCCCAAACTTCCGAATAGTTGTAAGTATTGTATCGCTCCAATGTACCCAACTGCTAGTTTACATCCTCAGATAAAATCTGTGCCAAAAAATGTTTTTCGTGAAAAATTAGGTGAAGCGCAGGAAGCCAGATGGTAAACAAAATTCACCACTGTCATTAAAGAGTGTTTATTACGTATGCTATTAAGTTTGTATTGTTTTAGTAAAATACTTTTTTAGTTAATAATATGAATGCAGAACATGAGAAAGGAGAGAGTAAATAACAATAAAATAACTCACTGACTTCGGTTTAAACAGTCATAACTACTAAACAACTAATTCTTATGCTTCAGTTAATTTTTAACAAAGTCTGAGTAATAATACGAATTTTGCTATCTATCAGAATCAGAACAATAGTAATTTGAAGATACAAAGTATATTAATTACAATATAATATAAATATTAAAAAAAAGTATAGCTCATATTAAATTATAACTTTAATTATGAAAAGAATTACACATAAAATAATTAAATTTCATCAAATTCAATTGAATTTTCTACATCAGAGCACATATTTTGTTGGGATTCCCTTCCCTTACTATTTAACTTCTTATTTACTTACTATTTATAAATTTAATTCACACAAGTTATTTATATTTATATTAATTTCATATTTATCTTTAAGTTATTTACATTTCATTATTCTAAGTTATTATATTTATATTTTATCATTAAATTTACTTAATTACATTTTATATTTAATCTGTGATCATATAGTTTTAAACAATAAAGTTTACTTTTATAATTATTATTTATTTTGTTTCTTTATTTACTTTATTTATTACCTACGGCTCAACCATGTAAACCTTTTAAAAACACTTCAACTTCTTACTACTTCTAAAAATTCCACTTACCTTTAAACATTCACATAAATAAAAATAGCACAGCCAACAACAACTCAAGAATGACACTCATTATTAAATTAAAAAATTAACTTTTATTTTTCAACAATTAAAAATTTAAACATTAGATTCCTTAAACAAAAATTTGACCTATAGTGGTCAAGGAAAAATATTACATTGCTCTAAAAATTAAAATCTATTAAATTTGGAATTCAATTAAAATAACCCAGGAAACAGAATCCACTCTGGTCTGAAGACCAGAGTTTGGTCTGCCTGGAGCTGGCTGTCCACCCCCAAAAATGTTAAAAACTCAAAATGACAAAAACAAACACAAATTGTGAATGATAAAATTTTCAACATATATTTTTTCCAGTTTGAAGAATAACATGGTGTGAGGAAAAAGAAAACAAATGTGTACTTAATGAAGCATTATTGCACAATGTGTCAAAGATGACACCACAACTTGAAGCATCACCCTATGTGATGATGTTGACACCAAATTTAACGAATCACAATTGACGCACTTGCTAGAAATAGGCCTTAGCCACTGTAGGATGGTGTGAAACTGTAAATGTGCACGGTAAACACTCCGCAGATACATGGGAGCACTGAAAAACATGGAGAGGGATATTTATCACTGGATCGTACGTATCTGTAAACACTTGATGAGTTTGGAAAGGAAATAAGGGTCAGTAGGTCTTCTGATCTTATACTGAAGCGTGAGAGACTTCTCAAAAACACTGTTGCTGGGCGATCCTTGTTGGCCCATCATGACGATTTACGATGAAACACTAGCCGATTTCTGCAACTTGGTATTGGTCTTTCACGTCTAAAGGAATCTCCGGTGACAAAGACAGCTGAACCTGTGCAGTAGCCCTGGTGCAAGATTTTTAATAATGATGCGAAACATTTGAGACGACCTCGGGATACGGGCGCCCTTGCATTGGGGCCCCATTCCACGGATCTCAGCAGCAACAAAAACACCACCTCCAACAGTGCCGGTCAGGAATCGAATGTCGCCAGGCAACACGCCTGCCTTCCCAGGAGACGCCAAACTTGGCGAGTGAAACCCTGCGCTTCGCGCCGAGCGCTTACGCATATACTGCGGAAATAAAAACACTGTTATGCCAAGGACCATTAAAAGATGTGTTATGCCAAGAACCATATGCCAAGTGTTATATGCCAACTGTTATGCCAAGAACCATAAAACAGCGGCAAGCCGCCACGCAGCGACAACCCGCCAGCCCCACCAGAAATGATGGCACCCCAAATGCAGGTGTTTAACAGAAAGCCATGTGAAGGCCAAATTTTTCATGACTCTCATGAATGAAGTGAATTGAAGTTAAAACACGAGAGCGAAAAGCCAAAAGATTAACAAAAGATATTTTAACGTTTAAGGATGCATTGCGTATAATTTTGAATAATAAAACAAAGAAAAAGGATAACAAATTACGTTAAAGGGGGAATAAATCGCCGAAATATCCAAAACCAACAAATAAATTTAGAATTTTGAAGGGAAAGGGGAAAATAACGAATTTTAAGCTATTACATAATTTTGAACTATTAATTAAATTTTGAACCAAAAATCTCGGCATAACACATAGCAATAAACAAGTTTTGAAACACTATCTATTCCCAACCTGTTTCAAATCTTTGAATGCACAAATGAAAAATTAGAGAATATTGTCTCTATTGCAGCACTGCTTGAAGGGCATGTTTAGAGATGTGCAAGTAACTTGCAAAAGTCTTTAGCAATATCACAAGCTCTTGCTATACTTCTCCACCATTTATTAGCATCAGCAGTCTTAGTCACTTTATCTGGTCCATATCTTTTTTTTTTTTTTTTTTTTTTTTTTAATATATAATAAATTAAAAAAATTGTAGGAATTTTAAAAGATTACTTCTATAAATTATTCATAAAAGTTATACCTAGAGGTTCAAATAAGGATAAAATGAAGATTGATTTCACAACTTCTTATTAATAAATTAATGTTTCATTATGTTTCATTATTTTAATTAAACAAATTAATATTAATAAAATAATAAATAATTTGACATCACGTCTGATGTTATAATAGCAAAAATTAAGCACACATCCACAACAGAAGGTCTTTATTTTACTTCCTATAAGACATACAAAAGTTTTTTAAAAAAAATTTTTGTACGTCTTATAGGAAGTAAAATAAAGACCTTCTGTTGTGGATGTGTGCTTAATTTTTGCTATTAATGAAATAACTAATTAATATTCTGATTTAAGTCTCAATTATATTATGTACAAAATTATATTGTTTTTTCTACATTTTTTTAAATCCAGCTATTTTTTCTAGTTTTTGCCGGTTTTTACCACTGTCCTGGCAAAAATACCATTTTGCTGGCAAAATGACCTACCCTAGGAGTAAGTAAGGACACTGAGCTGCAGCAATTGTGATATTTTAAATATTGCAACTTTCCCAGATATTGGAAAATCCAGGTTAAAAACTAAGCTATCGAAATTAGAATCACTCAATCCAAAATCGAATTATATACACTTGCAAGCCTTTAGAAGAGCTACAAATTCTTGCTCATTGTTCATAGCTAGCACTTTTAGTTTTTGAGATATAAGCATTACAAACTTGTAAAATGAAAAATTTTCAATCTTCTTCAACTTGTCAAGACGATTACTCAAAAACCAAGTCAGTAAGGTTCAATATATTAGCTTTTTTTTCTCTCAAAAAGTAGATTCAGAAACTAAATTTACTACTATATATTTTTGTCGCTTACTATTTATATCTATCTTTTGAAGTTTGAGTGAAAGTAGGAAAAATTAAAAAAACACTTGCTCCGATAGACGCTTTAAGTGTTTTCTAAAACTGTTCCAAAGTATTAAAATTATTTCATATATTCATAATCTGGACCAACGAAACAAGAAAAAAATATGTACATTTTTATCTATCACGTTCGGAGAAATTGGCGTCCAAAGTGTTTGCATTGTTCGTAATGCTCCGATTTCCACCACAGATACCTTAAACGTAAATGTAATTCACATAATAATAATTATTATTATTATCATTATTATTAAAAGCATTCAAGAAAAGGGTATCAAGTTTACATCTCAAGTTTCAGCTGTCACAAAATATTCATTATTTCTGAAAGAGAGCGCCATCACAGTAAAATCGATCTTAGGCAAATTGTCTGATTGCCCTTTAACAAAACTAGAATCCATGTTTACAATAAAATAAAATAAGGAACAAATAATTTAAACTCAAGCAAACCAAGAGCAAATGGGTAAAATAATTATAAACAAATTGCAAACAAAATTAAACGCCAACTACTTGCAAATATTTCAGTAGAAACAGCACATAGTAGAATGTTGCATCACAGATCGAATAGGCATTGTGACGTCACAGCCAATCACGGGACGGTTTTGATTTGAGTAGATTTTGTGCATTTTCATTTCTTGATATTTAAATAAATAATTATTTTAAGAGATTTTCGCTTGGATATTTGAAATCAGAAAAAAATTCTCTATAAATATCAATTGGTTTTAAGATCTTTAAAAAAATATCGGAATTGTCCATTATGTAAGAAATTATGGAAGTACATTTCAGGTTCAAGCAGATTCAGGCTCTTCACTCAGATTCTACTTCTATTCTTTCTAATACTTTAATAATTAATTTATCAATTTGGAGTAATTTTTGTTAACTCAGCATCATTTTTGCAATTTTGATAATATTTTCATTAATCTGGTGCGAAATATCATCAAATCAGTGATATTTCACCAAATGAGTCACCAAGTTCGCCCAATTTATTATCATGCATTACAAACAAATGGAGAAAAGAGCATTTCTTATATATAAATGACTTTTGTTAAATTGTTAGGCATGAAAATACAAAACTATTACTCAAAGTATTTTCTCTTGTCAATAAAATGAACTAGATCCACGAGAATGATGTTAACAATTTTATCGCATAATATTACATATGAAAAGTGAACATATTTTACAATAGTTAATATTTTTTTAATTTCATGTGACTTTTTTATAAATTAATTCTAAAAATGTACAATAATTTGATAACAGCTAGTTTTCTCATGCTAGTGTTCTAAAGATTGTGTCAATCGTTTTTTAATGAAAAAGGTTATGATTTTTTGATGATTTTTTTCAAGACTTCATTCAAAAATTAGGGAGGGAGGGTCTTCCGAACATTTGATTGCATCAACAGGCTTACAGTATTCACTGATTGTAATTTTGGTACTAAATTTCATTCAAAACGCTCCATTTGTTCATGAGATATCGCTTCAACTGACTCACGGACACATACATACATGCACAAATATCACCTCAAAAATGTTCCATTAAAGTTCAGGAATGCTTGAAACAGGCTCTTCCGTCAAAAACTCAATCGAATTTTCAATCTTATCACAATACTTTCCTTATACATTATACTATGCATATAGGGAAAATAATACACTATAGTGCCACTGCAGACCAACTGAACTTAGATCCATGATTTGGGGCTACATTGCAATCCTAAAAATACAGTTTTCACATATTTGGAAAAATGCAAGAAAACTAGTAACTGTGCATGTTAAGTAATTTCAAATGGTCCAATAACTGGTTAAGCATTTCTCATCAAATTCCATTAAATATTCCATATTTCATATAATTGTAATGTATTGTTAAATGTGCCCAATATTTTTACATGCTAAAAAGCGGGCGCGGTAGCCCATTGGTTAGTGCGCTGGAGTTGCACTCGGTAGGCCCGGGTTCGATTCCAGCCACTGCCAAAACTGCCGCCGTGTTCACGCGGAGTACGATCACGTTAAACATGTGGGTCCGTAAGTCCTTCTGAGAGGTTGGTGGTAGGGGAAGGAGGGTACGGTCCCTGTGGATGCCTCCCCTACTGGGTTCCGGTCTAAATTGGGTGGCACTTCCCGGCCGTCCAAACAGTTACCTTACACCTTTTTGGTAGGTCGGACGGTCTGGGTCTCAACAACAACATGTTAAAAAGCATATTAAGCCTTCATTTCTTAAAAATCTGACTTTCTAATATTGGACATTTTTCCCTTATTGACAAATGTTTGCCTCAAATGATGGCCTACACAGGTTCCACTGTCATCTCAAAAAACACATTTACAACAACAGTAGATAACGTTAAAAGCAACTTGAACTGATAAAGAAACCCAACAATAATAATTCTATGCTCAGTAAGTCACAATTAGAAATTTTAGGGTTCACTATTCTAGTAACATTTCAAACAAGCTTTAAAGGAAATAAATAAGACTAACCTTTTAACACCACGCCGAAATTCATACAATTTTGTCTTGTCTAAAACATTGAAGACTCTAATTACAGTACCCTATAAATAAAAAAAAAGAAAATTAATTTATTGCAGCTCTACTGTATTCTCGGCAGTGCCTGAGAATAAAACTGAATTGTGCAATCATGCTATTCATGCAAAATTAATTAAAAAACTAATTAATTAAACTTCTATAATTATTCCAAATATGAAAATAAGCTAGTTTCGTCAAGTTAATGTGCAATAATAAGAGAATGGAGATGGATGAAATAAGATAATTGTGTGCCCTTGTCAATGCTGGAAAATAAAAACTAAATTGCAGAATCACATAATTCAAGTAACCACAATCGCATAATTCGAAAATAAGTTTGGTTAAATATTTGTTTATTTTTACTTGCACTATAAAAAAAAATAGTTCTATTGCTCGGATATGGAATCAATAGAAAATGAAAGCAAATTGAAAGTTTTGGACTCTCAGCAATGCAGGGAATATGAATTAAATGGTGCAATGCAAATCAATATTTTAAAGTAGAATGAATTACCCTGTATGACCAGGGTCCTAAATGAGCACCGACTACTTAAAAAGTACAGTTACAAATAACACCACTCAATTTCCAAATAATTGCCTCCTTTAGTTGCAATCCAAATCGCCACACACGCAAAATTCTTAGTTAAGTGTATGCACAGTCACATATACAAAAAGTCACCACTCTGCAGCTGTGGAAAGCAATAAACATAATAAAAGATACGATGTTTTCTGCTAGGTGTAGATGTATGTCTAGCTTTCTATAGAAGAGAAGTTGTGGTGTAAACCCAGTCTTGAGTTAGACATATGAAGTCAGATGGTAGAAAAATTCAGACTTTCTTTACAATATGAGTAAAATCGAAAATTTAAATGTTTATGCACTTGCTTAAAAAAATTACAGATATAAAAATAACAAACTAATAAAAAAAAAATTGTTGTTGTTATTAGAATGCAAAGATATACGCACAACATTTTACCAAACTATAGAATTGTGCTAATCTTACTTTTTTGGATAGGATAAAATAAGTATCAAATACCCAAAAAGGCAAATTTCAATGTATTTAAAAAAATAAAACAAATATAAAATTATCCTACAAATTTTATTCTACATCGTTGGAAAGAATGTTTCTCGATCTTTTCGATGGTGTCAAGATAGAAAATCTGAGATAATATTTTCCGTCACTAAGGAACCAATTTGGGTGAAAATCGTGCTTGAACATAAAATAACTAAAAACCTAATTCGTATTTTGTTGTAAAAGTATAAATTAACTACCACTTTCTTGTTGTTTTTGTTGGCACTACATATAGATGGCGTTACTCCTTTTCACCATTCTCCCAAGCTGTAGTAGTTGTCACATGCATAGAATCGAGATGTACATGTGTTGGTGTTGACATAATGTGCTGTAGTTGTTATTAAAAATGTGTTTATAGTAATTCCTCCTCATGTTTTGCTTCCTAGCTCAATCTATACTCAAACTTTAAATCAAATTAAATTTAAAAAAAATCTCGCTGAGGCATATTTTCCCGAATCCTGAAATACCTGTGTACCAAATTTCATAGCTATATACTGCTCAAATTTTCAGCTACAGACAATACAGACAGACATCTTTTATTATTATAGGTATACTCATTTAAAATATTAAACACTAGAAAGAATTACCCGGTGTTGCTACAGTTCTAAATAAGCACCCAATATTTAAACAATACAGATCCAGGTAAAATCACTCAATTTCCAAATCACCTGTTTTGAACTAAAATCATTCCTGTGCTTCATTGTGCATGTCAATTATACAACACAGGCATAATACACTCAATATGAGATCCTTTAATATGCCCTAAACAAGATTCTATGATACATTCTAATTAAGTGCACAGTAATTTTCATGCATCACACAAACGGCAACTGCTCTTTTCTCCAGCTGCAGACATTCTTGATGAATTACCATACGTCTCATCAGATTTTGAAGCCAAAAGTAAAATTCATTTGTAAATGCTATTTTAAAAAATTTTACATTCAATTTAAATCAAATTTTCAGTACACACTTAAAATATTAAAATAGTTTTATATTATAAAGATTGAAAAGTAATCTTTAAATAAAACAGTATGGAACTAATTAATACATTAAAATCAAAGACAACCAAAAAATAGGTTTAAAAGTCTTATTAAAATCTCCTTTTTATGAAGTATAAAATCACACAGCCGTAGTGCTTTTGGACAAATTTATGACCTTCAATACGAGATTTCGCCTATGTCTGAAACTTGAATTTTCCACTACAGATGACACACACATTTTTTATTATGTAAACTAATAAATTTGTTTAAAATCATACTTCAAACCTGTGAAATATTAGTTCCCAAAGTTTAATATCTGTGACTACGAAGAAATTGAGCTTCAATCACAAAGCCAGATATTTGTGACTATTATTAATTCCGGCTTCATATTTTTAAAACATCATGTTCTTTATTTTACATATCCAACCTGTTATCTAATGCCTTCTATTGATCCCTTATGGAATCATATATATTAAAAGAAACATATTTGAATTTTTATACTTGAAATGTTTGAGAACAAATAATTATTTGTATTTAATTATAATGAATCTACAACATGAAAACAAATCAACAACAAAACAAGTGCTAAATCGTCAAATATGGTTTACATATATTATTTATCAGAACAACATATGCTTTGTAACAACATTCTTATTTTATATTGTTTGAAAATAAATAACATTTCTATCTATTTTTTGTCAATTATATTCATTAGAAATATTTCGTGATTTGACATTCCGGTTTGCCAAATTTTGTAGTACAGACTTACGTCTGTACAGTGGTACTCATGTGCTATGAAACACCTGTTGCTACATGCAACCTCCAACAGCCAGTGGGGCTGGATTCGGTAATATTTCTTTAGGAGGTGAGCGCCGGCTAGATAAACCTGTATAGCAGTCATAGGTTCATGTTCTAATTGTCATGGATCAGCTGTTGTACAATTAAACCATACTTGGGAATTTATCGCTTGCACCTAACTAAAGGGAATGTACCTAAAAATCCAATTATGACTAAAGTTTTAAAAAACATATTTTATAAAGTTTATAGTTTTCTGGTAGTTACAAAACATACAAAGACAAACACACAGTTGCCAAAATTTCAAGGAATATATTAGCTTTTAATATTTTACACAAATTACATCTGAGATTAAATTCTGAGATTTAACACTCATTTTACATAAAAAAATTAGAAACAATTTAAAAATAGATGTTAGTACTTTATTGTAAAATATAGCAAAATTCACTTAGACAAATTATCATACTTTTACAGAAGCTGTTGCTATTTTCGTCCCAGTTGAATCAAAGGCCATAGCTGCTAAAGGATTATCATGTGCTGGGAATATGTTCTTTGAGCACTAAGATGAGCATATAAATATTACTTTAAAACATGTTCCTTCTACAGAATAAGCAATTTACACAGTGAAAACTATTAATCAAATATTTCAAACATGGCACTCATTTGTTTGAAGATATATTTCAACATAACAGACATCTGTACAAATCTCATTTGCAGCATGAATGAAGATTTACAGAAGAAGGTACAAGTTTAAAGTGAAACAAAAGAAAAGTAGATAAAATTAAGAAACTTTACATTTTTACTATATTAGGAAGAATGTAATTCAATATTTTACCATTACTCTTTCTTTATATAATAAAAACTCACATTATCTTTGAGGACTAATAATGAAAAAAATTAACTTAGCTAAACCATTCCTTGCTTAGCCAATTGCTTAGCTAAACCATTCCTTTGCAACTTTTTAAGTGGGTAAAAAAATTTTCTCAGTCTGCCCATAATGGCTACTTCAGTGCTTTGATGCCACAGTTTTTGAGGTGTTCTCTGGGGAATACACCTTTTCCTTCGGGAATAAAATTCTTGCCCATGATTATTTGTTTGTGTATTGTGTTTTTTTTTTTTTTTTTGTAAAAGGTCCACTGTCAGATTTTTGATTATTTTGAGAGGTTGCAACAAGATTATGAGATACGGTTTGGATAGAGTTTTGGAGTGCTAAGTATAGCGAATATGTATGTATATCAGTAGTTGGTAATTTGTTTTTAAGAGTATTGAATTTACTGTGTTAAAATTAGCCAAATTTGGCTAAAGATCTGTGTTAGTCTTAAATGTTAGGAATTTTTTTTTCTCTTTTGGAATATGGTATTTTGGATTTCAGTTGCAGTTCAAATTTTGGGTTTTAAAAATTTTTAAAAGGGGAGAACAGTGATCAAAAGTTTTGTTTTGTTTTGAGTAATTAGTCACAACTCTTGGCTTTGGGGGAAGTTAAAGGTTCGGCTAATAGGTTGGTTTTCATGGTCACCCGGGGGAGGGGGGGGATTTTGAGGTATAGGAAGCCTTGTTTTTCACAGAAATTCTTCTCCACAGAAATGTGTTTAAAAATTTTTTTTTCATTAGGCCATGTTAACTGTCACTTTGGTGCTTTGAAGCCGCCTTTAAGGTGCTCAGCTGGAGAATGCACCTTTCCGTCTTAGGAGAATTACTTGCCCGCTAAAAATTGTGTTTTTATATGTCAACGATCCTTCAGCCAAGTGATCGACTTTGCGTAGTTGTTGTTGTTGTTGTTGAGACCCAGACCGTCCGACCTACCAGAAAGGTGTAAGGTAACTGTATGGACGGCCGGGAAGTGCCACCCAATTTAGACCGGAACCCAGTGGGGGAGGCATCCACAGGGACCGTACCCTCCTTCCCCTACCACCAACCACTCGGAAGGACTTACGGACCCAAATGTTTAACGTGATCGTACTCCGCATGAACACGGCGGCATTTGTGGCAGCGTGCAAATCTAGCGCGCAAACCCGAGATAGCCAACAGCACGCGGCGTTCCGAGGTGGTCACCCACCAAGTACTAACCGCGCCTGATGCTGCGTGACTTCGGTGATCTAATGAGAACCGGTGTTTTCAGCACGGTACGGCCGTTGGCCGACTTTGCGTAGTGTAAATTTTTTTTTTTTAAATTGTGCAAGTTCAGTCTCAGAATGTTTGTTTTGGGGGGAATGGAGATTGTTCTTTGAAATATTCCTAGAGAAATTTTTTTTTAATTTAAGTTAGTTTTGTGAAATTTTTTTTTTTTTGTTTTGTTTAAAAGTGTTTTGGCTCTTAAAAGTTTCTTGCTGGGAGATTGTATATTTCCTCGAATGTGGGGGAGAGGATTTTTGAATTGGGTTTTCAGTTGTTTAGTTGTTTTGTTAATCATGAAGTACTTCTCAAAATTTTATGTTTCTTACCCTTTGAATTCTTCGGCTGGTCCAAAGTTTGTTTAGTTTATGTAAAATATATATATATTGTAAAAATTTTTCAGACGTGTAATCCCAGGAGTTGTTACATGAAGCGAGTATTCTCGTGTGTTTACAATTTCTCTGCCACCAGGATGGTGTTCACTTTTGGTCATTTTCGGCTCTTTGTTTTGAAAAATTTTATTCTAAATTTTTTTTTCCAGTGGTGGAGAGGAATTATGTTATGCCGGGATTTATGATTATACTTTAATTAGCAGTTCAAAATTTAACAACACCTCAAAATTTGTTGTTTTCCCCTTTCCCTCCAAAAATTCTAAATTTATTTGTTGTTTTTGAATATTTCGGTGATTTATTCCCCTCTTAATGTTAATTTGTTATTGTTTTCATTATTCAAAATTATATGCAATGCGTCTTCAAACATTAAAATATCCTTTGTTAATCTTTTGGCTCTTCGTTTGTGATTTTAAGTTTGCTTCACTTCGTTCACGAGTTTGAGGAAAAAGGCGCATTTTTAGAGCAAAATTTGGCCCTTCTTGGGTTTTCTTGAACACCTGCGAGTATGGTTGCCTTATGACATCCGGTGACCATGCGTCAACGCGTGGGTTCGTGGTTACCGCTTGGCGGAAATTTCACGCCTTGCGGTTCTTGGCATAACATCGTGTATTTTTCCGTAATATATGCGTGAGCGCTCGGCACGAAGTGCAGGTTTTCACTCACCAAATTTGGCGGCTCGTGGGAAGCAAGTGTGTTGCTTGGGTATTCGAGTCTTGACCGGCATTGGAGGAGGTGGTTCCCTTTCTTGTTGCTGTTAAGATCCGTGGAACGGGGCCCCAATGCAAGGGCGCCCGTATCCCGCGGTGGTTGCAAACTTTGCTCATCCCTATTTAAAATCTTTCACCAAGGCTACAGCACAAGTTCAGCTGTCTTTGTCACCGGAGGTACCTTTAGATGTGGAATACCAATACCTAGTTGCAGAAATCGGCTAGTGTTTCATCATAAATCGTCATGATGGGCCAACAAAGATTGCCCAGCAACAGTGTTTTTGAGAAGCCTTTCGCGCTTCAGAATTCTTTCACGCTTCAGTATAAGGTCAGAAGACCTGATGACCTTACTCCCCGTTCAACTCATCAAGTGTTTACAGACACATATTTCCAATAAGTACGTCATTTCGAGCGATCCAGTGATAAAAGTGCATAGGGGATCCCTCTCCATATTTTTCAGTGCCCCCATGTATCTGCGGAGTATGTTTACCGTGCACATTTACATTTTTATATAATCCTTTTACAGAGGCTAAGTCCTATTTACAGCATGGCGATTCTGTTTCCTAGTAGTCCGGGGTGTTTAATTTTCAGTGAAGCCTTTGGCTTGAAAGGTATTGAATCAGTGAAGCCTTTGGCTTGAAGTTGGTAATGAAATCAGTGAAGCCTTTGGCTTGAAAGGGGGGGGGGGATTTTGAGGTCTGGGAAGCCCTTGTTTTTTACAGAAATTCTTCACAGAAATGTGTTTGAAAAAATTTTTTTTTCATTAGGCCATGTTAACTGTCACTTTGGTGCTTTGAAGCAGCCTTTAAGGTGCTCAGCTGGGGATTGCACTTTTCCGTCTTAGGAGAATTACTTGCCCTCTAAAAATTGTGTTTTTATATGTCAACGATCCTTCAGACAAGTGATCGACTTTGGGTAGTGTAAATTTTTTTTTTTAAATTGTGCAAGTTCAGTCTCAGAATGTTTGTTTTGGGGGGAATGGAAATTGTTCTTTGAAATATTCCTAGAGAATTTTTTTTTTAATTTAAGTTAGTTTTGTGAAATTTTTTTTTTTTTTGTTTTGTTTAAAAGTGTTTTGGCTCTTAAAAGTTTCTTGCTGGGAGATTGTATATTTCCTCGAATGTGGGGGAGAGGATTTTGGAATTGGGTTTTCAGTTGTTTAGTTGTTTTGTTAATCATGAAGTACTTCTCAAAATTTTATGTTTCTTACCCTTTGAATTCTTCGGCTGGTCCAAAGTTTGTTTAGTTTATGTAAAATATATATATATTGTAAAAATTTTTCAGACGTGTAATCCCAGGAGTTGTTACATGAAGCGAGTATTCTCGTGTGTTTACAATTTCTCTGCCACCAGGATGGTGTTCACTTTTGGTCATTTTCGGCTCTTTGTTTTGAAAAATTTTATTCTAAAATTTTTTTTCCAGTGGTGGAGAGGAATTATGTTATGCCGGGATTTATGATTATACTTTAATTAGCAGTTCAAAATTTAACAACACCTCAAAATTTGTTGTTTTCCCCTTTCCCTCCAAAAATTCTAAATTTATTTGTTGTTTTTGAATATTTCGGTGATTTATTCCCCTCTTAATGTTAATTTGTTATTGTTTTCATTATTCAAAATTATATGCAATGCGTCTTCAAACATTAAAATATCCTTTGTTAATCTTTTGGCTCTTCGTTTGTGATTTTAAGTTTGCTTCACTTCGTTCACGAGTTTGAGGAAAAAGGCGCATTTTTAGAGCAAAATTTGGCCCTTCTTGGGTTTTCTTGAACACCTGCGAGTATGGTTGCCTTATGACATCCGGTGACCATGCGTCAACGCGTGGGTTCGTGGTTACCGCTTGGCGGAAATTTCACGCCTTGCGGTTCTTGGCATAACATCGTGTATTTTTCCGTAATATATGCGTGAGCGCTCGGCACGAAGTGCAGGTTTTCACTCACCAAATTTGGCGGCTCGTGGGAAGCAAGTGTGTTGCTTGGGTATTCGAGTCTTGACCGGCATTGGAGGAGGTGGTTCCCTTTCTTGTTGCTGCTAAGATCCGTGGAACGGGGCCCCAATGCAAGGGCGCCCGTATCCCGCGGTGGTTGCAAACTTTGCTCATCCCTATTTAAAATCTTTCACCAAGGCTACAGCACAAGTTCAGCTGTCTTTGTCACCGGAGGTACCTTTAGATGTGGAATACCAATACCTAGTTGCAGAAATCGGCTAGTGTTTCATCATAAATTGTCATGATGGGCCAACAAAGATTGCCCAGCAACAGTGTTTTTGAGAAGCCTTTCGCGCTTCAGAATTCTTTCACGCTTCAGTATAAGGTCAGAAGACCTGATGACCTTACTCCCCGTTCAACTCATCAAGTGTTTACAGACACATATTTCCAATAAGTACGTCATTTCGAGCGATCCAGTGATAAAAGTGCATAGGGGATCCCTCTCCATATTTTTCAGTGCCCCCATGTATCTGCGGAGTATGTTTACCGTGCACATTTACATTTTTATATAATCCTTTTACAGAGGCTAAGTCCTATTTACAGCATGGCGATTCTGTTTCCTAGTAGTCCGGGGTGTTTAATTTTCAGTGAAGCCTTTGGCTTGAAAGGTATTGAATCAGTGAAGCCTTTGGCTTGAAGTTGGTAATGAAATCAGTGAAGCCTTTGGCTTGAAAGGGGGGGGGGGGGATTTTGAGGTCTGGGAAGCCCTTGTTTTTTACAGAAATTCTTCACAGAAATGTGTTTGAAAAATTTTTTTTTCATTAGGCCATGTTAACTGTCACTTTGGTGCTTTGAAGCAGCCTTTAAGGTGCTCAGCTGGGGATTGCACTTTTCCGTCTTAGGAGAATTACTTGCCCTCTAAAAATTGTGTTTTTATATGTCAACGATCCTTCAGACAAGTGATCGACTTTGGGTAGTGTAAATTTTTTTTTTTAAATTGTGCAAGTTCAGTCTCAGAATGTTTGTTTTGGGGGGAATGGAAATTGTTCTTTGAAATATTCCTAGAGAAATTTTTTTTTAATTTAAATTAGTTTTGTGAAATTTTTTTTTTGTTTAAAAGTGTTTTGGCTCTTAAAAGTTTGTTGCTGGGAGATTGTGTATTTCCTGGAATGTGGGGGAGAGAATTTTGGAATTGGGTTTTCAGTTGTTTAGTTGTTTTGTTAATCATAAAGTAATTCTCAAAATTTTAAGTTTCGAGCCTTTGAATTCTTCATCAAAATTTATGTTTTTATTGTAATGTCAAGTAATTGTGAACTCTGTTTTGTTTTTCTTCTTTCCGACTGCTTGGGTGATGCACTCTACAAAAGCAGATTTTTTTGTTTTGAAATTTTTTTTTTAAATTGACATTTTTTTTGTAGGCAATCGAAAATTTTTTTTACGAGTGTTAAGATTAAATTGATGGACTGGGAGGTTGAGTTAAATTTTGCTTTTGTTTAAAATTATGTTTTGAAAACCTTTTTTTGTTTGTCAGAATTTGAATTCTCTGGGGAGGTTGAGTTAAAACTTTGGTTTGCTTGAAATTTATATTTTTGGGATTCCCTTTTTGTTGAAATTTGTACTTTGGATTTTGTGCAGGGATTTGAATTTTTAAAATTTTACCATTTGTGGGAATTCTTCAAATTTGTGAAATTTTTGTGGACCTTAGAGTAAATGAATTTCAGTGGAAGTACACTTATTTGAGAAAAGTCACTGCGGCAGAGAAGATGTATTTTTTGGGGGTGGAGAATTTCTCGTTCGACAGGATTTGGTTTAGGAAATTTAATGGGACCTCCAGAGTGGTGTTCTACAATGGGCCTACAATAGTTTTCTTCAAATGATCTCGCTAGCTTGAGTTCTTGTTCAAGTTAGCTTTTTTTCTTTTACCCGTATTGGAAGTACATAGTCCTGGCAGTTCTGATTGCAAAATTTTTATTTCAAATTATTCTTTTCAAAATTTGTATTCAATTTGTCCATTATGAAGTTTTTGGTTTGATTTATTAAATTTACGGTTTTGTGATTTATTAAATTTGGGAAGTCTGGCAGGGTTCGGTTCTATATCACTTGTGAAACCAGAGGGGTGTGGAACGGTGGTTTGACAGACTGTTTTTAAGTATTTTGAGATTTCTGTTACCCTTGGCGCAGTGCAAATTTAATTCCAAAACTGCCGTGGCCCAAAGGACGGAGGGCTTCGTTTCCGAACTGTTCCCAGAAGACGGCTAATTTTTTGCGGTAAGCCAAACTCTCGAAACAAATTCACTAAAAATCACCCGTTCAACACAGCATTCTACTTTTTTCAGGAAGAAAGGAAATACTTATTTTCTATTTGATGTATATTTTTCATACAAATTTTCTTTTATCAAAATATTAAAAATTTTTGTGTATATATATTTTAGGTACAGATGGATAATTCTATGGCATGTCCTTCCGATTTTTTAAAACTGTACCACATATATGCGTATTCTTAGACAACAAATACTTTGCGAGTACAGGAGAGGTAAAAATATTTATCCAAATACAAAGTATATCCTTTTCCTAAAAGTTCACTTAGAAGTGTTTTCACAACACGTTCTCCATACCCACCATCAAAGCTTGATAATTCCGTGTCCTTTCCAGTATACACAAGGAAATTCCATATATAGCCTGATTCCGATTCTAACAAATTATATATTTTTATTCCATATCTGGACCTTTTCGAAGGGATATATTGACGAAATCCCAGCCTTCCTTTCCATGAGAACAAAGATTCATCAATGAACACATTTCTTCTAGGAGTGTATATAGATTTAAATTTTGAAACTAATGCATCTAACACGGGTTTCAATTTATCTAGTTTTAGGGCATTACTATCAAGAGTAAATTGAAGGTAATGTAATATTCCAATAAATCGATCACAACTCATAACAGAATTGAAAAAAGGAGTACTGATAATTGGATTCTTAGAAAAATACATTTTAAGATTTGGTTTTCTGACAATGTTCGTCAAAACTACTAGTGCGAGAAACACATGAAATTCGTTTCCTGTCACAGGTGTAAATACATTTGAAACAGGAGGCATCTTCGATGTGGAAGGAGGAGATTTTTCTCCCATTTTTTCTTTGCAAACTCATTAGTTGCTTTTACGATAAATTCTGCTAGTTCATCATCAAAAAATATGCTAAAAAATCAAGTTCCTTATCTAAATTAGGCGGTATGATATTGTGATTTATTCCAGGTATGTTCAAAAACTCCAAAGAATTCAGATCTTTCAAATCACATATCCAAACATCATTCGAAAAAACAGCAACTGAAGCTGGCGGCGTTGTAATAATAGTACGCTCAGAATCTAAAGAATCAATTGCATTTTCAGATTCATCATCAGAAATAACACTGTTCCACGAATCTTTACTATCTGCATTGCTTTCATTACTGTCTGGTTCGTTTACCATACGCGTATATACTTCCACAGAAAGGAAACGTCTCAAACCAGCCATACTTTTATCCAAAATAACCTAATCATTTCACTGTCGCACATTCCTTTACCCCCCCCCCCCCCCCCCAAATAAAAAATACTCTCTTATATTCCTGTAATTTATCAATGAAATCATTAAAAGCTAAAATCAAAAGGAGACCCGGAACTCAATTATAAAATTGTTGATGCTGCGAGAAGTGCTCTGTCTGTTTACATTACAGAACCATGTTTCACCACTCCAAATGGAGAAATAATTCATTAGATTCTCCTTGTGCCAAGGTCAAGCATCTGCAAAATACATTTAAGTTGCTTCCACGGGCATTTAACAATATCTAGTAAACAAATAAATTCAAATGAAAATGTTTCACATAGAAACAGAGATACGTGCCACTCGCCGTTTAGGGTAAAGTTCTCTCCATCACGAGTGTGTGCCGTCCGTCCTTGAATGCAAGTTCGCAGCCGGCACGCGGGCGTGCCAACAGTCGCGAAAGGGTTAAAGGGGAGATACAAATTTTTTTTTTATGAAAGTTTGGAAGAAGTGTAAGTTTTAAATTTTATGGTCATGATCAGTGTGTCTTCCCTGTATGTAAAATATATATTTATTGTAAACATTTTTCAGACGTGTAATCCCAGGAGTTGCTACATGAAGCGAGTGTTCTCGTGTGTTTACAATTTCTTTACCACCAGGATGGTGTTCACTTTTGGTCATTTTCGGCTCTTTGTTTTGAAAAATTTTATTCTAAAATTTTTTTCCGGTGGTCGAGAGGAATTATGTTATGCCGGGATTTATGATTATACTTTTATTAGCAGTTCAAAATTTAATAACAGCTCAAAATTTGTTGTTTTCCCCTTTCCCTTCAAAAATTCTAAATTTATTTGTTGTTTTTGAATATTTCGGTGATTTATTCCCCTCTTAACGTTAATTTGTTATTGCTTTCATTATTCAAAATTATGTGCAATGCGTCTTCAAATGTTAAAATATCCTTTGTTAATCTTTCGGCTCTTCGTTTCGATTTGAAGTTTGTTTCACTTCATTCACGAGTTTGAGGATGGTTGCCTCACGACATCCGGTGACCATGCGTCACCGTGTGGGTTCGTGGTTACCGCTTGGCGGAAATTTCCCGCCTCGCGGTTCTTGGCATAACATCTTGTATTTTGTTTGAAACTTGATTTTGTTTACGTCGCGATTCTCGTTTCGCGGGAGCGTGACGTCATTATCCTAAATGATTTTTCCATTCTTGTGAACGAATCGTGATGTAAACAAACTGGGCTTATCATGCAAATCACCTTCTCGCCGCTCACGCATCCTGCTTTGCATATCCAGAGGGTGTTGCCTGCAACGATTGTGTTCCGGAACGCACCCATCGTCGGATATAAATGCTGGACACATTTTTGGTTTAAGCAGATCACAGAAACAGATCGACTTTAATATGGATCGATGTACGGATCGGTGTATTGATCGTATGGATCGTTAAATTGATGTTAAGACGGATCGACATAGAGTCTTGTTCGAAGTTGTTGAATGTATTGATAATGCTTATCGTTGACGCGGATGTTTGATCCAAGTAATGGTGGATCTTAAGTTTTTATGGTTCTCAGTCAAGGAGACCATGTTGTTCCGTTTTGTGGACTTTATGCAATGTTAATCCGTGAAGTTTAAAGTTTTAGCCGTAGCGTGTGACCAGCTATTCGTGGCATTGGGAAATGCACGAAGTTATGCAAGTCTAAAAAGCTTTTTGTTCTACTTACCCGTGTATTTCAAGGATTGCTTAAACCTAGAATGTGTCTGAGAATGGATCTATAACTGAAATTTTATGATTGAGCTTGAGAGCTCAAATATTTGTACATAGTATGCTTGCTTTGTGTTACAATGCCAGAAATATCATGTAAGCAAACGCAATGGATTCGCTTCTTAATAAAAGTGATTTGAATTAAATTGGAACTGCTTTTTTCAACACCTCTACAATTAGTTTGTATTTGTTTACAACTGCCATTGATGTTGTTACTACTGCAACTCTGCTTAAATACCAGCGAAGTTGTTCAACTAAAATTTTAATTTGCTCTAGCAGCTTATTAACTTCAAAGAGATACATTCAATTTTTTTTATATTAGAACATTATGTGCCTTGTATTATTATTTATCACCAGCATATTTTACCGTAATATATGCGTGAGCGCTCCGCGCGAAGAGCAGGTTTTCACTCGCCAAATTTGGCGGCTCTTGGGAAGCAAGCGTGTTGCTTGGGTATTCGAGTCTAGACCGGCATTGGAGGAGATGGTTCCCTATTTTGCTGCTGCTAAGATCCGTGGAACGGGGCCCAAATGCAAGGGCGCCCGTATCCTGCAGTCGTCGCAAACTTTGCTCATCTTTATTTAAAATCTTTCACCAAGGCTACAGCACAAGTTCAGCTGTCTTTGTCACCGGAGGTACCTTTAGATGTGGAATACTAATACCTAGTTGCAGAAATCGGCTAGTGTTTCATCATAAATCGTCATGATGGGCCAACAAAGATTGCCCAGCAACAGTGTTTTTGAGAAGCCTTTCGCGCTTCAGAATTCTTTCACGCTTCAGAAGCCTTTCACGCTTCAGTATAAGGTCAGAAGACTTACTGACCTTATTCCCCGGTCAACTCATCAAGTGTTTACAGACACATATTTCCAATAAATACGTCATTTCGAGCGATCCAGTGATAAAAGTGCATAGGGGATCAATCTCCATATTTTTCAGTGCTCCCATGTATCTGCGGAGTATGTTTACCGTGCACATTTACATTTTTATACAATCCTTTTACAGAGGCTAAGGCCTATTTACAGCATGGCGATTCTGTTTCCTGGTAGTCTGGGCTGTTTAATTCAGTGAAGCCTTTGGCTTGAAAGTTAGTTATGAAATCAGTAAAGCCTTTGGCTTGAAAGTTTATTAAATCAGTGAAGCCTTTGGCTTGAAAGTTGTTTCTTGCTGACTACTGTCGATTTATACTTTTATTTTTAAACCTTGAAATATCATACACTAAATGGTGTTTGTTCTTATTATTTTTAAATTTTACATTGTTCCTTTTTTCTTTTCTGTTGGTGGACAGCCAGTTCAGGCAGACCAAACTCTGGTCTTCAGACCAGAGTGGATTCTGCTTCCTGGGTTATTTTAATTTGTTATCATTTAATTTGTTACGATCACAGGCTAATGTAAATATAATTAAATAAATATAATGATAAAATATTAATTATAACTTAAATATAGTAATCTTGGAAAAATAAGTTAAAGCAAATATAAATAAAGTAAATTTTAAAAGGAAGGGCTTCCCTTTACAACACCATGCTATGTCTTGAACTCGGCTAACAATAAAGAAAGGTAAGACTGATGTCATAGGGAAAGCCAAGACGTATGTGATATCTTTAGGCGTCCTATTTGTAGGTATATTTAAGACCATACAATATGCTTCATATAAACTTAATTCGATCTTAATGGGTGAAAACAAATAGTAACTTAGTAACAATAAGTCTGGATAAAAAGTTCAACATAAAAACTATGGACTATGCTCCCACTGCAGATAAAGTCATCTATGAACTCATCTGCACAGAATAATCAATATCTGCAATAGTATCAACAAAACTTTCTATATGCCAATATTTTGTAAACCTCTATGGAACACCAACAAATTAAGTCCTACCACATAGCTGGCTTCAAATTTCAACAAGTCTGAAATCAGTCCATGGATGTTATCTGCAATGGGAAAATAATCCCAACTTTGGAAGTACCTTCTACATGTGGATTCTGTGATTATAAAAACTATGTATTACTCAGACACTATATAATATATCATCATGACATGAAGGAATTATTAAAATACAAGATTGTCATTCTAAATACATTGAATTGCAATCCCAATAGCTTTCAGTAGATTTATGTTAAAAAGAAACCTACCAGATTAGAGGCATCAAAAATTTGTACTTCTCCGATTGAGCTACTACCTGGGTATGCCAAAAAGCTGCATTCTTTGTCAGATGAGAGGATGCAGAGACCCAGGGGATTAGGTGGAGTGTCTCGGATTGTGTGCAGCACCTTCATGTCCTTGATGTTATGGATATACAAGCTCTCCACCAAGCAGACTACAAGCCGCTGCAAGTAAAATTCACAACAATGAAATGGTACATTGGAATGTAAACTAAAATTCTCTTATCAAAAGGGTGACAAACATTAGGCTATAAAGTAAATGGGACACACAGGGCCTGATTAACTTCTGGGGCCCCCAAATTTTGTATGTGTTAAATCAGTTTGATCAAAAACAATTATTTATTTAATTATTTGAATAATATAAACTGATAATGTTAGTTTTTATCTTAAATTTTGAAAATATGTTAATAGTTTTAAATATTATACATCTTTTAAAAAAAAAGTTCTACATGTACAAAAATGCCTTCGGGACAGTGATCCTAAACTTACAAATTTGCTTTGTGATGTTTTTTTGCATGTATTTGGTGTATGAGGCCACCAATTAACTCCAGCCCCACATTGGCTTAATCAGGCCCTGGAGACACAGTTGGAAGACTTTAATAGATTAATTTAATGAAATCAAAAATATATTTTCTGCTTTCTGTTTATACAAGTGGTAAAAATTTTTGTATTTAGGAATTCCATCTATTTATATTTATATTACTAGCAACCTGGTGTTTGTTACTTGTGATTTTAAACATGTGTAAATTCTAATGACATTCTAAATTATACTGTTATGCATAAATTTTGCTATAAAAATTGAATCAAATGAATTTAAACATAAGAATATATGTTCACTCTTTAGAAAATTAACTTTTTGTACAAATCTAAAGTATCCAATTTGAAAAAAATTTAATCATATGCTACCATTTTGAAGCTGAAATACATAGTAAAAGATATTTTCCATGCCATTTTTATCCCCTTGTAACAATTAAAAATATATTATTTACAAAATCATTTGCAAAAATGAATCATTTCCATAATATTACTTATCTCATAGCAACAACTAATAAAACACAATCTAAAAAATACCATGATTTTTTTTTTATTTTATTTATGTAATTTTTTATTACTATTTCATTTTGGAGAATTCAAATAAAAATGATTTGCTTTATCATTTGATTGCTTTGTTTAAACATTTTTTTAAAGGCAAAGCAACCATTTTAAAAATAATTTATTTCTGTCACTAACCAGCATCATTTGTTTTCATCAAAGTTTTAGCAAAGAAATCTGCCGAATAATTATTTTATGGCAAGGAACTGTTATTAATATCTTGACACCATCTGGACCCAAATGCTGTACATGCCGCAAACCCAAATGAAACCTATATTTCAGAAAAATGACACTTCCAAGTACACATCTATCTCTAAGTAGGTATTATTAGTTCAAATTTGTTCCCTAGGTGGAACTGAATAGTTGTTAAGCACATACATTCAGTCAGATTGTTGCATTACAAAGTAGATGTAATGTTTGTGTTCAGCTGTTAACTTTGGTGAAAATGTTATGCGCAGTTGTTAGATTATTTTGTTACTTTTTGGCTATTTAATAATTTTAGGAGTTTTGTTTTTAATCTAAACGTGTTCAGGGGTGTTATTTACATAGTCATTCTCTTTTAGTTATCCATTTTCCAATTGTTTAGATTTTTGATATTGTTCTGTTCCAAATAGGTTCTATTCCATAGTTATTGTGTTAAAATGGTGAAAGTTCGGGTATTATTAGTTCAAATGGTCGGGTATTATTAGTTCAAATCTGCTGGTCTTGGGGATGAGAAACAACAACAACAAGTTTGGGGTTTTTTTTTAGGTTTTAGCAATTTAAATTTATTTAAATTAGCTAATCTGTGTTCCATTAATTGCCCTTTTTATTCCCTTTAATTTGATTCTAAATTTATTGTTCTTTGTTAAGAATTCGTTAATTTATCGCGATTTTTCAGTTTTATTCTATTTTCAGCTTTTTAAATATTTCAGGATCGTTCATTTTTACATTATTGCCGAATTCGTATATTCCAAATAATTTCACTTCATTTCTTTTTAATTTTCGTCTGCTTTAAAATTCCAGTTCTCTTCTTTAAAATTTCGAGTTTTTAATTGGTTGACCGTAATATTAAAATTATCTGTTATTAATTCTTTTATCGTTCATCGCTAATTTTATTTACATTGTGTGGCAACGATGTTTATGAGTATATAAATACAATCACGCTCTTTTCGCGCTCTTCTCTTCTTATTATTGGTTCGAAATAAAAGATGTAAGCTATTAAGCTGTCCTGTGCCGTTTGGCAAGCGTTCTGTGGAATGTTTTTATTTCACGGCCTTTTCACTTTATTCGGTTTAATTTACGATGTTTTGCTGATGACCTGCTATGACCTAAGTGCATACTTTTAACGCTGCATAAAAAAATATTTATTCTGGCTAATTAAACGTCTGATCTGTTATAAAGTTGTAGCATCTTCAATCTGTATTTCCTGCAATGGAGGCAAATGTTGATCCAAGATGTTCCGTGATTTATGCGATAACTGCCGAGAGGGTTATTGCGGGCCAGCGAAGTGTTTGTTTCCCCCTGGCTATGTTGCTCTTATTATGAAGAACTTGAGCATCATTTTTGGTGAAAAGCACTGGACATATGCTATGCATTCAGTTCTGATGTCAAAGGTCTGGTGCAGCTGTGTGGAGAAATTATTTCATCGTTACTAAACGTCCTGTTTTGGAATATCCCCTTGGAAGATGGATCCGGTCGAAGATTTTTTTACTTCTGATGGACATAATCCTCCTTTGCCATATTTAGCCTTTCAAGAGGTGTTCTTCAAGAGCTTTTGTTTCCCTGTGACGTCCTCTCTTGCAGACATATGCTGTTAACCCTTGGAGCATTCGGTGAAACCTTTTCTAATTATATTTCTCAATAGTTAAAATGTGTTTTTATTCTAATTGTTTTCAGTTTTAATGAATCCCTTGACCTATAAATTTTAGGCCACAAGAACCTGAGGTTTTCTTTAACCTTTTGTTTCAAATTTCCCTTTTGGCTAACTGATGTTCTTTTTATTCTAAATTCTAGTTTGGCAAATAATTGTATAATTTTAACATTGTTAACTTTAACTTTTAATATTTTATCGTTTTTACTACCACTTTACGACCAGCCATTCAATTTATTTATTTAATTTATTTATGATGGTTAATTTGATTTGCTTAGTTAATGAGATGTAAATTTTAATGGTTCTTTTAAAATGAAGTTTTAAATTTTAATAAACGTTCGATTTTTGAAAACTTAAAAACTCTGTGTCTCTTTCTTTTTACTTTAATGAATTTTTATTTTAGGAAAGTGCCATTTTAATATTTTACAGGTTAGCATATTTCTATGCACTTAGGGTAACTGGTCAATTGGCACACTTTCAGTTCACATTTTCAGATATATTTTAGAGTTACAGATGATTTTTAGGTTTTAAGAACTTTTCAGTGATAGTTTTTCAGTATTCAATAATGTTTTAGCATATCAATGTGCTCTTTTTCCTCCCGATAAATTTGGTACTGTTTGACCAGTCTAGAGGCTTATTCATGTCAACTGTAATAGTTTTTCTTATTTATTATCTAGTTTTTGTTCTTAAAAATGAAATTTCAGTAAATTGATTCCATACCTATTTATTATGAAAGTGATTACTGTTGAAATTTTGATATGTTCTTAAACTGAGGCTTGATAAATTTATTCTAATATTTTGATTAAGATTGAAATTTGAAGATTGATTTAAATACTTTCATTTAGAAATTTTTGAGGAAACTTAAGAATTTTTTAATTTGACTTTTCCATTTGGATTTTTTTTTTATTTAAGCATTCCTTAATTTAAGTTAAATTGATTTGAATTTTATTATTTGAAGTAGTTTGAAACTGAATTTAATTCATAAATTTAGGAAATTATAGGCATGCGAGGAACGCACTTTATAGAATTTACATTTTCTTTGTTCTAATCCCATCTCATTAACAATTGTTTTTTTATTTGTTCTTGTAACCCACGCTCCCAGCAACACTTAGAATTTGTTTTGATGAAATAGAATGAAATCAATTGAGTAAATTTAATGAGAGAAATTTTTTTTATTAAGTTAAATTATATTGAATTAAAGCAGTAGTTTTTTAAATTCGAATTTTTATGTTCTGATTTGGAATTGAGATTTAACTGCTCACTGATGTGTGAATGTAGCTTATAAGAAGTTGATTGATTAATTGAAAAATTGGATAATGCAGGTGTTTTTTACACTCCAATATGAGTGTGACATAAATGTCAACTTGAATTGTCTTGTTCTTTACATTGATCATGTGTTTGGTTTTCACACTCAAATAGAGTGGTGATAAAATCAGTTGATTGTTACTCTTAATTCTGAATCTGATATTTTTAATGCTGTATTTAAATTTTTTGGTCGTTATAGTGGATAATTTATTTTATTACAGGAGATTTAATTTTTTTTTTATGTGGAATATTTCAAATTGTGCAATGCAATTTGAGTTCTGTTTGGTTTTGAAATTTAAATGGGGATTTGTAACTTGATTTTTCTCTTTGGTATTTTGTTTAAAGAAATTTTGATACACTTGGCTGTTAGTGAATTTAAATGTACCACTTATACATGATGTATATTGATGGATATTTTGAATTGTGCTATTTTCTGGGGGGGTTCAAAAAAGATTCACAACCTTGGTGAGGACTCACAACCCTCGGCCCCTTGCCTTAATTTTTTGATTTTATATATGAGAATTTTTTGTGGTTACCAATACACAATTATGGTATCGAGAGTTTATTATTTTTTGTTGAAAATGCAAGATGTTGCACCATATTTATTGGAATCGTGTTTATTGATATTAGTGTAAAATAATTCAAAATGTCATTTTTGTGTATATTTGTCTTTTAAATGACCTAATTTGCCAAGTAGTCAGTTTATAGTATAATTTGTAAACAAGTCTGGTTAATTTTCATGTTCAGTTCCAAATTGTTAGGGAATTGAGTTTGTTATTTGGGGTAAATATTCCACAAATTTTTGTTTGTAACTTGAGCCAACATGGATATTATTATTTAAATAGAGTAATTTTTCGTTCTAATTTGCCAAGTAGTCAGTTTATAGTATAATTTGTAAACAAGTCTGGTTAATTTTCATGTTCAGTTCCAAATTGTTAGGGAATTGAGTTTGTTATTTGGGGTAAATATTCCACAAATTTTTGTTTGTAACTTGAGCCAACATGGATATTATTATTTAAATAGAGTAATTTTGCTTCAAATAATTGTGTTTTCTTTCTGGAATGGATAGAGATGGTGATGAATTTGTTAATTTATATTTATTGGTTGTTATTTAAGGATCCATTTCAAAATTTATTGTTTAGATTATTGGAATTCTTTGGCTGGTCCAAAGTTTTCCTTAAAATTTATGTTTATTCATAACAGCTAATGATATAGAGCTCTATTTATTATTTTTCTACTTCCTCTCTTTGATTTCCAATTTGTAAAGCATTATTATTTTTTGAAATGAATTTAATGAACTTGTGTTAATAGAGTTATAATGAAGTTGGAGAGTTTAATGTTGAATCTATATGTATGTTTAAGAGTTCAGAAATGTTGAGAAATACGTTAATTGATTTTATGGAAATGTTTATTGAAGTGAATATTTGATTTTTGATGTACTTATTAGGAATCTGATTTTCTTTTTATGTGATTTATATGGCCCATGTTACAGATACAGTTGTAATTTTTATTTTTTTTTTTTATTTTCTCCTTCGTTTCATGAATTTTGTCATGTGTTAGCTAAAATTTTTCATTTTTCAAATGAAAAAATTTTTTGGGACGTTCGAAGGAGTTGTTGAGTTATTTTGTTACTTTTTGGCTATTTCATAATTTTAGGAGTTTTGTTTTTAATCTAAACATGTTCAGGGGTCTTATTTACATAGTCATTCTCTTTTAGTTATCCATTTTCCAATTGTTTAGGTTTTTGATATTCTTCTGTTCCGAATAGGTTCTATTCCATAGTTATTGTGTTAAAATGGCGAAAGTTCATTTTTTGTTTAGGTTTTAACAATTTAAATTTATTTAAATTGGCTAATCTGTATTCCATTAATTGCCCTTTTTATTCCCTTTAATTTGATTCTAAATTTATTGTTCTTGGTTAAGAATTCATTAATTTATCACGATTTTTCAGTTTTATTCTATTTTCAGCTTTTTAAATATTTCAGAATCGTTCATTTTTAAATTATTACTGAATTCGTATATTTCAAATCATTTCACTTCATTTCTTTTTAATTTTCGTCTGCTTTAAAATACCAGGTCTCTTCTTTAAAATTTTGAGTTTTTAATTGGTTGATTGTAATATTAAAATCGTCTGTTATTAATTCTTTTATCGTTCATCGCTAATTTTCTTTACAGTGTGTAGCAACGATGTTTATGAGTATATAAATACAATCTCGCTCTTTTTATTTCGCGGCCTTTTTACTTTATTCGGTTTAATTTACGATGTTTTCCTGATGACCTGCTATGACCTAAGTGCATACTTTTAACGCTGCATAAAAAAATATTTATTCTGGCTAATTAAACGTCTGATCTGTTATAAAGTTGTAGCATCTTCAATCTGTATTTCCTGCAATGGAGGCAAATGTTGATCCAAGACGTTCCGTGATTTATGCGATAACTGCCGAGAGGGTTATTGCGGGCCAGCGAAGTGTTTGTTTCTCCCTGGCTATGTTGCTCTTATTATGAAGAACTTGAGCATCATTTTTGGTGAAAAGCACTGGACATATGCTATGCATTCAGTTCTGATGTCAAAGGTCTGGTGCAGCTGTGTGGAGAAATTATTTCATCGTTACTAAACGTCCTGTTTTGGAATATCCCCTTGGAAGATGGATCAGGTCGAAGATTTTTTTACTTCTGATGGACATAATCCTCCTTTGCCATATTTAGCCTTTCAAGAGGTGTTCCTCAAGAGCTTTTGTTTCCCTGTGACGTCCTCTCTTGCAGACATATGCTGTTAACCCTTGGAGCATTCGGTGAAACCTTTTCTAATTATATTTCTCAATAGTTAAAATGTGTTTTTATTCTAATTGTTTTCAGTTTTAATGAATCCCTTGACCTATAAATTTTAGGCCACAAGAACCTGAGGTTTTCTTTAACCTTTTGTTTCAAATTTCCCTTTTGGCTAACTGATGTTCTTTTTATTCTAAATTCTAGTTTGGCAAATAATTGTATAATTTTAACATTGTTAACTTTAACTTTTAATATTTTATCGTTTTTACTACCACTTTACGACCAGCCATTCAATTTATTTATTTAATTTATTTATGATGTTTAATTTGATTTGCTTAGTTAATGAGATGTAAATTTTAATGGTTCTTTTAAAATGAAGTTTTAAATTTTAATAAACGTTCGATTTTTGAAAACTTAAAAACTCTGTGTCTCTTTCTTTTTACTTTAATGAATTTTTATTTTAGGAAAGTGCCATTTTAATATTTTACAGGTTAGCATATTTCTATGCACTTAGGGTAACTGGTCAATTGGCACACTTTCAGTTCACATTTTCAGATATATTTTAGTTACAGATGATTTTTAGGTTTCATGAACTTTTCAGTTATAGTTTTTCAGTATTCAGAGTATTTTGAATGATTTAATAATGTTTTAGCATATCAATGTGCTCTTTTTCCTCCCGACACAGTACAAGGCAGTTTTTTCAATGATTGGTGTTAAAAAAATGTGAAACAAAAGATTCCCAACGCATGTTCCATAGATTCTCAAATCTTCATTAGATATTAAATAGCTTTAAATGTCAAATGTCAAGTGATTATTGAAGTGAATTGTTTCATGTTATGCATGCTATGATACCAATTAGGTGTCATAACTAAAAAAATAAATTAAACATTCCTTAAAGAGATATAATACAGAAACTTACTGCTCTGTTTAGCTTGACAGCCAATATAGTGTTGGAGTAACTGTAGCTGCATATTTCAGATCCTTTCTTAAAATGGCACACTTTTAACTTCCGTGGAGCTGAAATTGTAACCAAAGCAACCAGACTAGAGGAGAAAAGTCTTTCAATGATGCGGATGTCATCAGATGCTGAAAGGATAAAAATAATATATAAACTGCACTTATGTTTATGGGGGACTAAAGTTCTATAAAATTAAAATACATATGCATAAGTATTAAAACAAAAAGTACAGCAGAATTTGAAGTATCAAACAATATGAATAACATAAAATAGAATAAAAAATATAATTACTAATAATTTTCTTAGCATTAGATACTAAATATAATGGAATAAGCATGCTTTGACTGGATGTATATCAGTAAATAAGCCTTCATAATCAAAATCTGCAAAATAAGCTAAAAGTTTTGAAACAGCATATATAGATTTATGTCTACTACAGTTCGGTAGGGAGTAAAAGTACAATAGTTTATGTACTACAGAGTCAAGATTACTGGTTGGCTATTAATTATGAGTATCAGCAAAGTATATTCTCTTTTAATTACTGTTAGCAAAGTAAGCACGTTTCGTGCACTACACTCATCCAAGTACATCACAGCAATGCATGGGAAACAGCAATTGGTGGACATCAACTCCTGTTGAACCTCCCGTCCCCTCGTAACATCCGCAGACACATGCGAGCCATATACTCCTCTCATTCAATATTACTATTTCTTATACGACTACTTATAAAAACATACATACTACACCAACCCTTAACATAACACAATTAATTTACACTCCCCTAAACCCTCTAACAAACCAATTTATTAAGTTTTCAATTTCTGGTCATACTATGGAAGAAAACAAACTAACTCTCTCTCTAACTTAATGGATCAAACAATTCAGCTCCAACAAATCTACCTATGAACAAATTTTGCATTAATTGCATTGTTTAAACAAATTTAAAGATAAAGCAGAAGGCAAGACTCTAACTCTATAGTTTAAATGTTCCAATTCTGAATTTTTAAATTGGGTTGACCTCTCAACATTAACTTTCCTATTCAGTTGAATCATGGCAGTGGTCTCATCTCTAACACCATGAGCTGAATAAAGTTTTCTTTATTTCTTTACACATTAAAGTTTCATGACCATGCAATTGCATTATGCTGTGGCAGCGTCTTCGGCTTGAGATTATAAACACAGAAATAGGGGGGGGGGGAAGCCAAACTTTGAGAGGCTATTTCTCCAGATCTAAGGGTTAATCTGAAATTAACATATTTTAGATTTGAATTCCATCATGGTCGAATTAGTATACATGGGTGTTTTCAGTCACAGAGGTTGCATTTGGTGCTCTGATATACTGACACTGAGCTTTTAGAGAGGTTATTATATATTAATATCAATTAATATTTTAGCAAATTGAGCATAATAGTAGCTTTTGTCTATTAATATACATGTGTTATCTGTTAATATCTAATAATACATAATGATATAAGGCTAAAACCTGTACATTGATTGTTTCAAATTTCAATTTATAAGAAAAGAAAAAAAAAATAATAGCATTTTTCTTTATAAAGATCAGGAAATTTAGCATTCTTTCTTGTCACTCAGTTCAAGGGTTAAATTTTTAGTTGATTGATGATTTTCTTCTGCTAATCTACCAAATTTTAAGTCACTGCCACTAATTTTTTAGGCGCCATGGCCAGCTGGTGCTGGTTTTTTTTCCAGCCTTGGCTAGTGTCATAAATCGAAGTGGCAGCGGCATTGAAAACTACGCAGAGTTTCTTTAAGGAACAAGAGAATACTTCACGTGTTTTGAATAATTTACAAGTGATAAATACATTTTAAAAAAGATGTTATATCAAAAAATTGAAAACATACTTTTTTAAACAGTGATTGGCAGATAAATATATCTATTATTTCCTATCATGCATACAACTTATAAGTAACTTATGAAGTCACTCAGTGAATTGAATACAGCTAATTAATTTCCATTTTTGAAGGGCAGCAATATTTTTATCATTTATTTACATTGGTTTTTCATTTTAACCTAGATGTCAACCTAGATAGCAACACTTCTTGATGGTTAACATGAAAAAATTTTAATGGCCCTATTGATTTCGCATTAACATGGTTCGGCTGTACTATAATTGCTAGTAACCATTACTTAAGCTATTAACTTTTGATAGTTAATATGGTTATACTGGTTGACAGTTATATTGGTCTCCCATTAACATAAAACTACCCCCAAAATATCTGGAATAAGGGACTCCACTTGAATTTCATATTCTATATTATTCAAGTCAGTATTAGCAAATTTTCAGTAATTTGAAGAAAACAGAATTTGCTTTATTGCCTTTTAGTCAGAAGGAAATCATAATTTAATCCAGAAAAACTAAAGAAACCAACATTTTGGAGCCTGAGACGACAGAAAATATTGTTTGACTAAACTTACATCAGGGAAAATAATTTTGCTGGAAAATATCACTATAGTTAGATTCCACTATAATTAGAAAAGGAAAGTGGGTTTTAAAAATTTTCTCCAATAATTTTTTGACACTGCAACAAAACTAATAGTGGTAGTTCCTTAAAGCATAATAGGATATGGCTACATGTCCATAAGATCCATACCAAAACATTAAAAAATTTTATTTCCAGCTTAAAATTTCAGTATTTTCTAAGGTGGGAAAAGAGTAGTTTAGTAGACAATTATATCATTGAGAAACAAGAAAGATCAATCATGCATAAAGCATTGATTATGAAACACTTTCCAACTTCAATGCAATTTTATTTAAACATCTCTAAAATGTGATACATTACTCGGTAATATTTTTTAAATTATCACAATACTACATTAATTTATTATATTTGAAAACTTTAAACTTCATCGAAAAAAATGAACTTTATTCAAATGACGGCATTGAAATATAAATTGCCTGGTTTAAGCATCTCTAAAATGCGATACATTCTTTGGTAATATATTTTTTAAAATTATAATAATACTACAATAATTTATTATATTTGAAAACTTCAACGAAAACAAATGAAATTTATTCAAATGATGTCATTGAAATATAACACGCCTGGCTCTCTCTATAAAAGCAGCATTTCATTCATATACTTTTTTCCAATCATTTCATTCATCAAAATACTATAATAATTTATTTTATTTAAAAACTTAAGACCATGGAGGTACAAGTAATTAAACTCTATACTTAAAACTTCATAAAAAAAATAATCGTGTAAAATCAATTAATATTTCATTCATATCAGCTATATTGCAGACTCCATGAGCTAAATAATTTTGCATTAAAGAAATGCAGCAATTCTTATACAACTCATTCTACATTTTTTGGTATTTACATTCTCCATAAGTGAAAATTAGGCTATGTTGTAGTAATAATCAAAGTTGGATGATCATTTAAACTCAAATATATTGTAATTGCGTTGTTTCAGTATGTAGATGCACATAATTTAAGCAAAAATAAAGTAATTTTAGAACGGATACAACACTAAATATGAATTAAAAAGAACTTTAAAAATCACGATTTTGACAAGATGGATGCCATATTTTATTTTGAAGTGGGTCACGTGATCTCTTCATATAAAAGGTGTAACTATTATTTTAATTTTTATTTCAAAAACTACTGAATATACGAGGCATGTTTTTTATGTAAGTACCGTTTTGCGATTCCGCCGCCGCAGCGCTACGGTCGGCGTTCCGCGCTGGTTACCTACATCTCTTGTCTACGCACTGACGCCATTACAGTCTGATTCTTCATTGTATACGTTGTTTACTGAGTGTTTAAGATGCCTCCGACAATCGTGAGTCCCGCCGATTGTGAAGTACGGGCTGTTATACGATTTCTTAGTGCTAAAGGCGTAAAACCGATCGAGATTCATCGTGAGATCTGTGAAGTTTACGGACAAAACATTATGAGTGATGGAATGGTAAGGAAATGGGTGAGAGCATTTAAAGATGGCCGCACAAATGTGCATGATGAAGAACGGAGTGGGCGTCCTTCGGTCTTTAATGAAGATTTGGTGCAGAAAGTGGAAGAAAAGGTGAGAGAAAACAGACGCTTTACAATTTCATCAATGTGCGACTGGTTTCCTCAATATTCTCGTAGTGTTTTGTATCGCATTGTGACCGAGAACTTGAATTACCGGAAATTGTGTTCACGTTGGGTTCCAAAAATGTTGACGGATTTGCACAAAACCCAACGTTTAGGCAGTGCATTGACTTTCCTTGAGCGGTACCACAATGAAGGTGAAGATTTTTTAGACCAAATTGTTACTGGTGACGAAACATGGGTGGCCTACGTCACACCAGAATCAAAACAACAATCCATGGAATGGCGACATTCATCATCACCCAAAAGAGTGAAGTTTAAGCAAACAATTTCTGCCCGGAAAATCATGTGCACAGTTTTTTGGGACAAAAAAGGAGTATTGCTAGTGGAGTTTCTGCCTCGTAATGAGACAATCAATGCAGCGTCTTATTGTGAGACATTGAACAATCTGCGTCGTGCAATCCAGAACAAAAGACGTGGCAAGTTGAGTAAGGGTATCGTTTTGCTGCATGACAATGCCCGTCCACATGTGGCTAATCGGACCAAAGATCTCATCAAATCTTTTAAATGGGAAACTCTAGATCATCCTCCATACAGCCCTGATCTGGCGCCCAGCGACTACCATTTGTTCCTGCACTTGAAGAAACACCTGGGTGGTCAACGTCTTCAAGACGATAACGAAGTCAAAACAGTTGTGATACAGTGGTTAACAAGTCAGGCGGCAGAATTTTATGAGGAGGGTATTCAAAAACTGGTGCCACGTTATGACAAGTGCCTCAATATTCACGGAAATTATGTAGAAAAGTAGATTAAGGTACAGGCTTTCATGTAGAAATAAAATTATTGCGATATCTTTGCACGTCTTTTTTTAATTCCAAAACGGTACTTACTTAAAAAACATGCCTCGTATTTTGCTGAAATTTTTTTTATATATTTTATGGGATAATTTGAATATTTCCTAAAACTTTCGAAGCAATTTGTGAATTTTAAATCCACTTAAAAAATGTGGTCCCATAGGGTTCAATGTATTTCATTTTTTCAACCCGGGTTCAATTCAAAACCAATTGGGTGATATTATTCATTTATATTCCCGTAGATCCCACAGACCGTTTGAACAACATACTAAAATTTCAGTTTGATAAAGTCATTTTTACGGCAGTTATCATGCTAACAGGCATGCTAACAGACAGACAGAATGAACAAAGTCATAAACACTTTTCAACTATGTTGTAAAGTGTTAAAAAGGCACTGTTATGGGGTTTTTAGTTTATATTAAAGAATAAATTTCATAAAATATTCTTGAAATAGATAGCGGAGAAGTTATGAATTTTCAATTTAAAATGTGTATTTGCCATTTTAAGTTATTACAATATGTACTTCCTAATTTTTTTTTACAAAGAATGCAACTTCATATTTTTGAAGTTTTGCTTAAGAATAACAAGAAAGTTCAATCATGCATAAAGCATTGATTATAAAACACTTTCCAACTAGAAGTGTAATTAGCGTCTCTAAATTGTGATACATTCAGCGCTGATATTTTTTTTAAATATCACAGTAATTTCTTACATTTGAAAACTTAAAACTTCAAAAAGATAATCAGAAAATACAATGTAAGTAACCATGGAGGTAAAAGTAAGGAGTTAAAACTTCACATTAAGAAAATGCTAATATCATGTAAGACAATAATTTAGGTGGTGCTGGGATAAGCTGCATTGCATGAATTTCTATGCCGAAAGACCTAAAATATTTTTTAAAATGTCAGTTTTGTAAAAATAAATAATTAACGCAATGCAAGTTAGAACTGAAACAATAACGAATATTCCTACTCATTCAAAATTATTTTACCTTTCAATTTATTTTTATCTCCATAGATTCTGTACTCTATCCTACTACTATGAAAAATACTAGTTAATTATACTCATAATTAGTTAACTCTTAATTTAAAACTAATAAAAAATACATATACTAAATACTACGCCTTTCTGTTGTGTCAATTAGTAATAGCAGCCACTTTACTAGCACTAGCGACACATACATATAATTCTCACAACATTATGGCATTTTTAAGCATTTCTTCCATAGGAGTTTTATCTCCTTCCATAGGAGTTTTATCTCCTCCTAAAAAAAATCTGATGTGGGCAGCACATGACTTTCCTTATATAATGCAATGAATTTACTACTTTTACAGTAAAAAAAAAAAGATTATTTTTATAGTAGATATTTATATTCTTTCCAAGATATTGAATTTTCGTCAATGAGTCGTCATTTTCATTGATTTAGTGTCATTTTTATCCATTTGGCAAGTTTATCGTCAATTTAGCAACATTTAAGAAAGTCGCCAAGTTGGCGATATTCCACCAAATTCGTCACCAAAATCTCGTCAAGAGTTATGAACGGAGAAGTAAGTTATTCTTACAGGAGATAAATGACTATTGGCGTTCAAATACGAAAGTATTACTTAAAGTATCTTTTTTCATGAATGGAATGAGCTAGATCCACGAGAATGATGTCACCAAATTTATCGCATGGTATTACATATGAAAAGTGAACATGTTTCTCAATAGGAAATATTTTTATTTTATTTTATCTCTCGGCGAACTATATCATTTGCTGTAGTTGCTGAAAAAGATCCTGCGCAGCTAATAAATATTAAAACACATTTAAAATGTAGATTAGAAAATAAATTTAATAACATTTAAAGTTTAAATACATTTTACAAACATTTGAAAAATAGGAATACTAATTAAATGCATGCCAACACGCCTCCCCTTGTCAAAAATCACACTTAAACATAAACATTTTTAATTTGTGCTAGAATTTCATTCAGAAATTGTAGAAAATTAAAATACATAAATTTCTCATTATATTAAAGCTTGCTGGGTTTGCGGATGGCAAAATTATTTCTGATTGCAACCCACAATTTGACAGTCCAGCAGAAGTGAAGAACTATTTTATGTAATATCTTAACATTTTTACAAAATAGTGCTCATTTGCATCAAATTAACATTGGCGACAAACTCACTAACTCTACAGAGCCTGATTAGAATTTTCGAATTCGAGAAAAGTGTTATTCACCCATTTCTACTTATAAAGGTACAGATTCTATCTTTCGTACTATATGACCTACTTCGTTATGATTTTTGAAAATAATTTACTCATGGGCATGATAAAAAAAATAATGAAACTCTTGGAAAGATATTTATTATAAAATATATCTCTTTTTTCTTTCTGGAGAATATAGCAAGAGTCAGAATTTAATTGAATTTGTTTTCCTCCCTATATTAAACAAACAATTTTTATTTAAACTACTTAACATATTTTACTGAAATTTTTTTTATATATTTTATGGGATCATTTGAATATTTCCTAATACTTTTGAAACAATTTGTGAATTTTAAATTCTCTTTAAAAATGTTTGAAAAATTAGGTCCCATAGGGTTCAATGTATTTCATTTTTTCAACCCGGGTTCAATCCAAAACTAATTGGGTGATATTATTCATTTATATTCCCATAAGTCCTACAGACCGTCTGAACAACATACTAAAATTTCATTTTGATTAAGTCATTTTTACGTCAGTTATCGTGCTAATGGACAGACAGACTAACAGACAGAATGAATGAACAAAGTCAAACACTTTTTAACTATGTTGTAAAGTGTTAAAAAAGGCAAAACAAAGAGCTAAATACAGAAAAATATATTACACTAAAGAAAGATTTGCAATAAACTGACATAGCTATGACACTAGTTCCACTAATGCAAAAAATCTAATCAATATGTTCTCTGGAAATCCCTTGTATGAATAGGTTTTCTGGGAGGATCAGATTTAACACATTGAACTTTCTATTAAAAATCACTCATGAATGAAGTGGATGTAATGTGCTAAACCATTAAATAATGAACCTTTTATTATGGGCTATAATGAGTAATATTCTAAAATTTAATTTTCAATTAAAATAGAGAAATTTTGGTTTAAATAAAAATAGTTAAAATAATTTTATTTGAATTTTTTTTCAAAATTGGAAGCTTACAATTTGTTAGTATTGATAACATTAATCATTAACATTTATCAATTAATTACTATTAAATATTAATCAAAATGTTTAAGAATATTTAATTATATTTAATGAAGCCATTGTAATAATTAAGATACATTCAGATATTATATCAAAGCAATAGCAACAGGACAGGTAGAGTAAATAGCATCAAAGTAAATATTATCCATATTAGACAGATATCTTAAATATATTTTATTTCTCAAAATTCATGCTGTTAAAAAATAATCTTACTATTGTCATGAATAACTTCTAATTCATCCACTTTATTGAAAGCATAAAGCTTGAAACCTTTTTTTGAACCAACAGCAAGAGACCTTTGAAAAATAAGATTTTCATTATTTATTAAATACATGTAGTGTTTATAAAACAAATATGGATTTTTAAAAGTGCAAACTTTCATAGAAAAGTCATACTCAAAGTACATAAGTAAATCTACTAATATTCTGACAACTTGCCAGGCATCCAAGAGCTTAGAATCATGCAAAAAGTGGGCATGACTAGACCACAAATACACACAATATCATATCCAGAATTTTTTTTCGGTATGGATCACAAGAACTGTTAAAGCAAAACAATAATTTATTATGCAAAAGATCCCATATAATCAAACAACCTTTTCTTGTGAGGATTTTAGGATGGGACAAGACCTTTCTCCTGGATATGCACTTGAGACCACATATGCTCTTAGTTAATCTATTAATAAATTAACTCAAGTTAATTTATTGATAGATTAACTCTAACAAGAACATAAGTGGTATCTTAGCAATTTATTTCAAAACTTTAAACTTAAAATTTCTTAACTTTTTTAGAGAGGCGAGACTTGTGGGTCTGGTCCCCCCCCCCCCCCATTGTAAATCCTCAAAAGAAAAGGATTTTTTTATTATATGGGATCTTTTGTACATATAGTGTTGTTTTGCCTTAACAGCTCTTGCGACCCCACAGAAAAAAAAATCTCTGTATACAATCTTGTGTGTTCTAGTACAGATACTTTTCTGTGATGAGGAAACCCCTATTATATAGGTAATATGAAATCAAAGTCGAACATAAGATTTATTTAACTTTAAATAAAGAAACATTTAAAATTTTCAAATAAATTGCTAAGAGACCACATATGTTCTTATTAGAGTTAATCTATTAATAAATTAACTTGAGTATATTTAGAGTGGGGAGGCTTGGGGATCTATATGTAATATAGAATCAAAGTCGCACTTTAATAAGATTTATTTATTTTAACGTTAAATAAAGAAACATGATAAGAAACCAGATGTTTAGTTAATTTATTAATAAATCAAATAAATTTAGGGGAGACTTAGGGGTCTAGTCTCTCCCCCCCCCCCCCACCTTCCCAAATCCTCAAAAGAAATAGATTTTTTTATTTTATGGGATGTTTTTGTCTTAAAAGCTCTTGTAACACCATAAAAAAAAATTCTGTATACGATCTTGTGTGTTCTAGTACAGATACTTTTTTATAATCATGAAAACCCCCTATTATATAGTTTTGTTATAACTGCTAAGAGACTACATATGCTCTTGGGCCATTCCATGTTATTTCAACAATTTTTTTTTAAATTGCTTGCTGCACCATTTTTAATATTTTTGCACATGTATTTATACATGTTTAGAGAGTTCAAAACCATTTTTAGAAAAGAAAAATTTCTTACCGTGTGGCAGACAGGTCCCCAGGCGCTTTAAACATGTACATTTTTGTGATTACAAGCATTTGAGCAAAATGGTCCTCCTAATTGAGTAAATTAAAAGAGTTAAAAAAACCTTTACACAGAATAAAGTGCTGATAATTTTGGTTCAACTTTGTTTCATCTTTTGATATATTTTTGAAAATTTAATGGTAGTCAAAATTTACCATTGAAATTTGCATTTTCTCATTTTCTGAGCTTGTTTTTCACTAGGAAGGGGACAATACACTCAAACCAAATTTATTTTGCAAGTACTATAGTAACAGTAGATTTTACCTGAGGGGAAAAATCTGGAGTGTTTTGAACCCTTCCAAAATTTTTTCACTAGTGAATATGGGAGTTTTCAAAAAATTCAGATTTTTCAAAAGCTGCATTTCCAGTGAGGTTTACAGTAAAAATCTGAAATTCATATTACTGAAGTTTCTATTAGGTAGCAATACCATAATAAAATTTGATCACTTTGTTTTGCATAGTAACAAAAATATTTGAGCTCAAAATTGTGAACAAAATCTGCTGGGTTTTTTTTTGTTTTGAAGGACAATTATAACCTTTTTTATAACTAATGAAGCATAAATATATTTTCTTTTTTATTTGTTGTAATTGAAACCAAATGAAAGAGTTAAAGACCAAGAAAATATATAAAAGAACATACTACACAATTCATAACTGCTAAAGCAGCTGAGTTTATGGAATGTCTCAACTTGTACAATCTTGTTTAGTGTCCCGCCACAGTAAGTTACCGTAAGCCTTAGTAGGGTTGGTCGTGTGGTCTGGGCCTTCCAATCTTGTGTAAGAAAAATTTCTTGTGTAAGAGTGTACAAGTTGAAACAAAAACTTGCTGTCACAGGCAAGTGTGAGTTCTGCATTTGCATTGTGTGTCAGTTGGCTTTTGATTAGTATAGTGTGAATGCGTGATAAAGTGAAGGTAAAGATAATGTGTTTGTTCTGTTGGAGCTAAAGTTGATGAGGATTGTCATAGACTATGGGCCAATTTCACTAACACTAAAGGATTTTAGTGAATTTAGCAATGAAGAAAAAATTATTATGGACTTAAGATTAGGAGACTTTGAAAATATTTGCCAGTATCATGAGAAGAAATATCTTGTTAAATACAATCACTTATATAGAAAGAACTGCTCTGATCCTTTCAGATGTCATACAGAAGTTACAACAAAAAGTCTTACTGAAATATCTTTACATGTGGCTCAAAGCCATCCAAACCTAGGATTAGTTCCAGATAAAAGTTTATGCATTTCTTGTTTGAAAAAAATTTATAGTTTCAACAATGATGAGACATTTAGTCCAGCAGACATTAGATAACATAAATACATAAATGTTGCATGTGCGGCTCTGGGAGTTTCACCTGTTAAAATTCAGAAGTTTAACATTAAACAAAGACCAAAAGCTTTAAAAAAGAAAGAAAAAGTTACATCAGCAATGAAAAATAAACTAAGTGCAAGTTTTGATGTAAGTTTGAATGATTCTTTCGGAAATAACGAAGCTGATCTGAAGGAAGGTGAATACACTATTCTCTTAAATAAGCTCAAAGAAAAATTTAAAGGAAGTTTGACAGTTTCAAAGAAAGTCAAAATATGAAGTTTAGTGCCGGAGTCCTAGTCAGTAGCAAAAACATATCATGAATTTGGTGCAAGTCAGTACTTAGTAAGAAACACACAGGCATTAGTTAAGAGCTATGGCATGCTTCTTAATATAGAACCAGGGATGTATCTAGAGAAATGTGAGTGGTGGTTGATTTTCCAGAACAATTATAAATAATAATAAAATTAACAATAATAAAATTTCGAAACGAGCTTCGCTTTAATTCGCACACACAAACATTATTAGTATTGTATACTTTTATATTAAAGAAAAACATTTGATAAAATTGAATATAACCTTTTTTTAAATGTAATTATAATTTTTTTTTGGATGAGTGGTGGTCGGAAATTCTGAGTGGTGGAAACCCCGACCACCGCAGATACATCCCTGAGAACAAAGGAAGTTTAGAAATTTCCCAGAAGAAGGGATGGATAAAGTTGAAGATTTTTATGAATGTGATGAAAACAGTAGAATGTGCCCTGGTGCAAAAGACTGTGTTTCTATTAGGAATACAGAAGGTTAAAAAGAAACAAAACAAAAAGACTCAATTCACAAGACTATCCAATTCATAAGATTTTGAAGAAATAAACATCACCAAAGTTTCAACAGATCTTTTTCTTGAACTTAAAGAAAGGGATTACATTGCATGCATTTATGATTCTCATTGGTGGCTTGCATAAGTTATTGAGGTGCAGCAATCAGAGAAGGACTGTAATGTCCATTTCTTCTATCCAGTGGGACCATCAACATCATTTCAAAAATCTAAAGCAGATACTGTTTGGATGCTGTATGACAATGTCTTATGTGTTCTTACACCTTCAGAGTTGTCAACTGCTACTGGACGAACATAGAATATTGAACCCAGGTTGTGCAATGAGCTTACGGAACTTTTACAACATAAGATAAAAAGAAACAAGCTAAAAAAACTAAGTGATATAACTTTTGTTTGTTTGTTCAATTGTTTACAATATGTAGGTCTAAGCAGCAAGTAACATGCATTTCTTGTAACTATAATGATAATTTTTTGTATATACATATAATTTTTGTTTGTTCAATTGTTTACAATATCTGCAAGTAACATTTAATACATTTCTTGTAACTATGATGATAATTTTCTTATATATATACATAAAAATTACTGTCAAAGCAAATGGAAATACAGTGATTTTATTCACAACTTTGAACTCAAATATTTTTATTACTATGCAAAATAAAGTGATCAAATTTTATTATGGTTTTGCTACCTAATAGAAGCCTCAGTAATATAAACTTTAGATTTTTACTGTGAACTCCACTGGAGATACAGATTTTGAAAAATCTGAATTTTTTAAAAACGCCCACTTTCACAAGTGAAAAAATTTTGGAATGGTTCAAAACATTCCAGTTTTTTTCCCTCAGGTAAAATCTGTTGTTACTATAGTACTTTGAAAATAAATTTGGTTTGAGTGTATTGTCCCCTTCCTAGTGAAAAACAGGCTTGGAAAATGAGAAAATGCAAATCTCAATGGTAAATTTTGACTACCATTAAATTTTCAAAAATATATCAAATGATAAAACAAAGTAGAACCAAAATTATCAGCACTTCATTCCGAGTAAAAGGTTTTTTAAAATTTTTAACTTGCTCAATTAGGAGGAAAGTTATAGCATTTTGCGCAAATGCTTGTAATCACAAAAACGTACATGTTTAAAGCACCATCTGGGGACTTCTCTGCCACACGGTAAGAAATTTTCTTTTCTAAAATTGGTTTTGAACTCTCTAAACATGTATAAATACTTACATAAACCGTGTTGTTTTGCCTTAGCAGCTTTTGTGACCCCACAAAAAATACATTCTGGATACAATTTTGTGTGGTCTAGGATAGGTATTTTTCTACAATCAGGAAACGGTAATATGGGACCAAACTCAAGCTTTAATAATATTTATTTAATTCAACTTTAAATAATGAAACATTTGAAGTTTTGTAACAAATTGCACATATGTCCTTATTAGTTTAAATGATTTGTTAATTTATTAATAAATTGAGTCAATTTAGAGAGGGGAAACTTGGAATTTTTTATTTGTTTGTAATGCAAAATTTAAAAATTAGAATGAATAATTTCCTTTCAATTTTGTATTTTTGGCTATAATATGCAAAAATTAGATCTACACAGATCAAATAATTTGGCCTACATATTGAAAACAGCCAATTTTACACCATAAAAATGCATTTGTTACCATTTCAGAAAATAGCTAAATAAATGTTCAGATAACTTTTATATTTAATCAATAAATAAATGCCAAGCTTAACTGAACTTCCTTCATAAATAATTATTTTAGTTGTTTTACTTAAATTATTTCAAACAAGAAATTATCTCATAACCACCTTTATTGACAAACATCTAAAAAAAAGCGTATGTCTCAGTATCTACAGTTTACTTCCTCTATCACAGGTCGAATCCTGTATATCCAGCCATTTCAAGGTTGGAACACACCCAAGCTCGAATTATAGCGATCTATCATTACAGAATAAAAGTCTCCTTGACTTACATTGGGAGAAAAAAGTCATTACATCAGACTTCTCGACAGTCATCCAAGACTACTCACGTCACGTCAAACACACCAAATGTCAACAAATGGTTAAACTCAGCATTTCACTTAGCAAAATAACACAAAGAAACAAAACAAACAATTTATCATTCTACCATTTTAACTTTTTAAGGAGATACTGTATGCATGCTAAAGAAGTAGAGAGGGGAGGGGAATATTACGAAATTATGTTTTGTAAATAACACACCATAGTTGTTTTGATATAACACTTACGTGCAATCTTGGTTGAAATTAGCAAAGAAAACATCACTAGAAGCTCCGTCGGATGACTCCAGAAGATTCATAATGAATGTTTCAAAATGCTTTAGATTAGAATACTGAAATTTGAGCTGTGGTACGAACTTAACAATTTAAAAGGAACATCCAAGTGAATTTGTTTCTACCTTCGTATGCCTGCCATTACCATCAGCTGTCTTGTCTCGTTTAGTTGTACTTCTGTTTAAAGCACGCATGCTCCGTATGCGTCACTGGAATGCCATGGCGACCATTTATCGCTATTACGTTCATTCAAAATCAGGAAAATTCCAGTTGGCGATATTTTTTATCTTCTTTTTCCGCTCTACCGTAAGTAAATATTCACTTTTTGATGCGCTATCTTTTGCGATATTTTTCTTAGAAAAATTGACTGTTCCAAATAGTCATGTCATAGTTGTATAAAAATACGGCAAAAAAAAATTGACTAAAAATCGGTTCAAGAGAATTATGAAAAAACGTGTATTGGTAAATATTTATTCTCTTTTTTGTATTGAATTTAGTATGATATAATAGATTAGATATTCGGTTTTTTTTTAATTTATTTATTTTTTTATTTAAGGTCTTTGTTAATCTGTGGCCGCATGTTGTGAAGTGAGGCAGCATATTGAACTTCATTTAACTACTTTACAACAATGGGATTATATAAAGTGATGTTCGTTGTGTCGAAATAATTTTTAAATTTTAAAACGTTACAAAAGTTCTATGATGGTCTTCCTTGTTATTATTTAGGTTGGTTTCTGTGTTTGGGTCAAATTTTTGACCCACTTCTACCGAGACGATTTTCTTGAAATTTTACATACATGCGTATTTCCTCAGATGAGTCGGGTCACAGAATACTATATTAGTCTGTGAGTCGGTCGGCCTGGAACTTCAACACATGCGTATTTGTGATGACAATACAATCTTTCGTCAAATTTGAGTTGATTCTGAAGCACCCCTTGGAATCATGCTCAGAATGGCTGGTGAAAATTACATTGTTATAGGATAGATTTAAAAATTATGTTGATGATGCATATTAAACGTTTTTTTAATTACAATGGCATAAGTGAGGCAGCATAATGAACTAATTTCAACAATAGGATTACATAAAACGGAGGAGATTTTTCGCGGTCATATTTAAAAAAAAAATGCCAGTTCCATTTTTCGAGGATTTGTCGAATTTTAATAGATAAAAATGTTCCACTGGACTAAGCTGTGTACCCAATTTTAGAACGTAGGGAAATATGTAAAAAATGACATCCAAGAAGTTGAAACAGGCATCCAGGTCATGTCGAATTCAATAAAAGATTTGATTGGATATCGAATGAAAAATGGATTGCAAAAGACTAAAAAGTGCAAAATAAAATATTATAAAAAAACTTTTTAAATTACACGGTTTCATTAAAATGCACTGAAAAGTAAAAAATAATTTTTAGCTATCGCAACATTCTTGGTCATATGGGACTCAAAATAAAACCATGGGGCAGGGCACCCATAAAAGAATTGTATTTGGACATGAAGAATTGTATTTGGACATGAACAGAATTTTAAGGAACAATAGAAGTGATAACATATAAAAATTATGTTGATGTTAAGTGACAAGTTGATGTTGATGTTAAGTTGTGACATTATGTTGATGTTAAGTGACACAAGTGATAACATAGAATTGATAAAATATAAGAATGAAGGATTGTTAAATCGAAATTGTCAAAGAAAAATTTAAATGAATTGAATGTAATCATTCTTATATATGTCATTTATCGTTTATACTGTTTCTTAAAATTCCGTTCATGTCCACATACACAATTATTTTATGGGTGCCCCACGGTTTTATTTTGAATCACATATGAATTGGGATAGCTAAATATTACTTTTTGCTTTTTAGTGCATTTTAATAAAATCGTGTAACTTAAAAAGTTTTCTTTTTTTTAACACTTTACAACAAAGTTGAAAAGTGTTTATGACTTTGTTCTGTCTGTCTGTCTGTCCGTTAGCACGATAACTGCCGTAAAAATGAGTTTATCAAAATGAAATTTTAGTATGTTGTTCAGACGATCTGTAGGACCTATGGGAATATAAATAAATAATATCACCCAATTAGTTTTTTATTGAACCCGGGTTGAAAAAATGAAATACATTGAACCCTATGGGACCTAATTTTTCAAACATTTTTTAAGTAAATTTAAAATTCACGAATTGCTTCGAAATTTTTAGGAAATATTCACATTATCCCATAGAATATATAAAAAAAAATTCAGTAAAATATGTTAAGTAGTTTTTTAATTAAAAAAATTATTTAATATAGGGAAAAAAACAAATTCAATTAAATTCTGACTTTGGGATATCTTCCAGAAAGAAAAGAGAGAGATATTATATAATAAATATCTCTCCATTTGTTTAAACGTTTTGCATATGGGAGTGGCTTCATATTTTAAAATAAATTTGGTAGATAACAATTTTTCATTTTTTTTAAATTTTATATAACTCTTTATGATAAATTTAATTGATGGCATTTTAAATGCACTTTCCTACGTCCTAGAGAGTTAAAATTTGGTACACAGCTTAAATTTGTTGAACATTTTATTCGACAAAAATTTGATGGATCTTTAAATATAGATCATACATTTTTTTCGAAATGGCCTGAAAATAATCCTCGTTCACTTCTATAAATCATTGTTGTAATATTGTTAAAAATTCTGATGTGGACAGCACATGTCTTTCTCTGCAGACTCATATTCGTTCTCTTTATTTATTCAATGATAATTTGAGTTTATCTGCACAACATAAGTATTTTAAATGACATTGAATTTACACGTTAAACTTAAATTTGGTTCTCATTTGATAGCTGGACTTATTGTCAAAGGTGGCGTAGCGAAAACGCGAAAAAACTAGAATATCTCAAGAACGGCTAGTCCTAGAGTAATGGGGTTAGTCTTATTCTTTTTGTTGTCAAAAATCACATATAAAATAGGAATTTAATTGATATAATTGAGCACACGTAGTCTTTTATTTTTATATATAACGATTTTTGCTGGCCATTTCGCAAAAATAGCCCGTTCCTTTTTCCCGAATCGTAGTAGAATAACCTACAAATGATTTATATACAAAATTTTGTTAAATTTGGTATATAAATCACTTGTAGGTTATTAAAATATTATACACCAAATTTTGTTAAATTTGGTTGATTAGTTTTTAGCTAGAGTGGATAAAGGCAATTTCTGCGGCCATTTCGCAAAGAAGGCAGATTCTTTTATTACGAATCGTACTATAATCTAATGAACATCAGGATTTCCCACAAAAAACATACCTACCAATTTGTATGAAATTCGGTCCATTAGTTTTTCAATTAGAGTGGATGTAATATCCACACAGACACACAGAAACATACACAGATACACCCTTACACACACAGACGTCTTCCTAAAACTAGTTTTTTCGTGTTCTAGAAGTCCCAAAACGTGTAGATCCTTTGAAAATTCGAGTTCCGATCTTCGGCACGATCCCAATACTTTGAGTACATACACATACACATATATATTATCTGTGTATCTAAATTCCGTGCCTATGCAATTACAATAGTTGTGATTTTAAATGATCCCTAAACTTTTATTATTTCTTCAAGGAAGCCTAATTTTAACATATGCAGAATGCAAATATCTCAAGCGATTGTAAGATGAATTACATAAGAATTGCTGAATTTTTTTCACACAAAATTATTTAGCTCTGGAGTCTGGAATACAAGTTATATGAATGAAATATTCATTGATTTTGCATAAAGAATCAGATGATTTATATTTCGATACAGTTTTATATATTTAAGTATAATAAATTACTGTAGTACTGTGTAATGTAAAAGATATTACCACTGAATGAATCACATTTTAGAAATTTTTAAATGAAATTACATTTCAGTTGGAAAGTGTTTCATAATCAATGCTTATGCATGATTGATCTTTCTTGTTTTTATAATGTTTACAACATAGTTGAAAAGTATTTATGACTTTGTTCATTCTGTCTGTCCGTTAGCACGATAACTGCCATAAAAATGACTTTATCAAACTGAAATTTTAGTATGTTGTTCAAACGGTCTGTGGGACCTACGGGAATATAAATGAATAATATCACCCAATTAGTTTTGGATTGAACCCGGGTTGAAAAAATGAAATACATTGAACCCTATGGGACCTCATTTTTCAAACATTTTTTAAGCGAATTTAAAATTCAGAAATGGCTTCCAAAATGTTAGGAAATATTCAAATTATCCCATAAAATATATAAAAAAAAAAATGTTCAGCAAAATATATTCAGTAGTTTTTTTAAATAAAAAGTAAAATAATAATTACATCCTTTATATGAACAGATCACGTGACCATTATATGAAGAGATCACGTGACTCACTTCAAAATAAAATATGGCATCCATCTTGTGTCAAAATCAAGTTATTTTTAATTCAAATTTAGTGTTGTATTCGTCCTAAAACCGCTTTATTTTTGCTTAAATTCTGTGCATCTACATACTGAAACAACGCAATTATAATATATTTGAGTTTAAATAATCATCCAACTTTGATTATTTCTACAACGAAGCCTAATTTTCTCTTATAGATAATGTAAACACCAAAAGATGTAGAATGAGTTGTATAAGAATTGTAGCATTTTTTTAAAGCAAAATTATTTAGCTCATGGAGTCTACAATATAGCTGATATGAATGAAACATTCATTGATTTTACACAGCGAACCAGACGATTTTTTTGATGAAGTTTTAAGCATAGAGTTAAATTACTTGTACCTCCATGGATTTAAGTTTTTAAATAAAATAAATTATTATAGTATTATGATGATTGGAAAAATGTTTATGAATGAAATGCTGCTTTTATATAGAGGCGATTTATATTTCGATGACGCATTTGAATAAAGTTCATTTGTTTTCGATGAAGTTTTCAAATATAATAAATTATTGTAGTATTATGATAATTTAAAAATATTACCGAGGAATGTATCGCATTTTAGAGATGTTTATATAAAATTGTATTGAAGTTGGAAAGTGTTTCATAATCAATGCTTTATGCATGATTGATCTTTCTTGTTCATTTTAAACGTTGACCGTATATAGTTCTAATATTTCTTTACATAACTAAAACAAGGGTTCCAGCTGCAGGAGTTGTTTTTAGGCCTAAATCTCATTAAATCCTTCTCTGGATTTGTGTGGTGGAAGTGGCCAGAGCTAGTGCATATGACGATGATAAAAATAAAAAAAAAATGGGAATTTATTCAGACTGGATGGGAGCATCGGCTTTAAAATTATACTAGGAATAAATAACCAGATCGCAACGTAAAATGCTGCGCAAGTAAAATAAAAGCGGGAATAGTAGTCATTTGGCATCCAACTCTCGTCTTGTTCGCATTCCTAAGGAAATTCCTATTGTGTCAAAACCGATCATCTGCTTTTGTATTATTATCATTATTATTTGCGCAACATTTTGTTTTGTCATCTTGCTATTTATTGTCATGTCAACAACACAAAGATATATCCATATTTAGGATAAGAACATTATGTTCTCTCACCGTCTGGGTAGCTCAGTTGGTAGAGCATTCATCTGAAGAGCAAGTGTATTCGAATACTTCCTGAAAAAAAAAAAAAAAAACAGACCAGGAAAGAAAAGGCGACAGAGAGAGACGTGGGCGCCCAGGATCACTGACGTCAATGGGGCAAATTTCAAGAATAGAATGTACTGGCTTGATGCACACCTTTGTAATCTTGTCATCTTGAACGTCCAGGGGAGCGCAAATTAAGTACTTTTAACTATCTTACGTACTTTTAACCCTTACTGAACACTGAGGACCTATTTTTTTAAATTTCTTTTAATAAATATCCAAAAAATTTGATTTGATGCAGAGCCTAAACGAAGTTTTTGCACCAGAATAATGTTGATAAACAGAGGCATTTTGAAGTCGTATCCTAAATGCCGAAATAAATTCAAGTCCTGCCTCTGCCATGAAGATTTTATGGGCATTTGTATTGAATCTGTCAGAGAGGTAGACGAGTCCAATGTTCATTAACAGTTTCCAAGTTTCATTAATAGTTTCATTCAAAAAGAGTTTTGAAAACTAAAATTATCCTTCTGTATAATTTTGATTTTAAGTACAAAATTTGTTTTAAAATTTGAAGAATTATTTTCAAAATTATTAAATGTTTTACATGCACTCTAATCTAAAAAATCAGCTAACAAATTTAACAAATTCTCTTGGCTTTGCATGCTAATAAATTCTTGGATATACATTTCAGAATGTGTAAATATTACTTATTTTTGACATAATTGGTATTATCAGTTTCTGATTATGAGGCAATGCACACTTAAGTAAAACAATACATAAACAATCTTCGAATTTAAAATCTCGAATATTGTGGGATTTTCTTCCAGCACCACTCAACCTATTTTTCTAGCCAAATGTAAGAAACGGAGTTATTTTTCATACGTTACATTGTATCTCTGATATTTACTTTTCCAAAATCAAAGAAAATCTGAAAAATTGCGTCCACCCTCCACCTCCTTCTAGTGAATACAAAAATGAAAAATTTGATTTTTTTTATTTTGATGTGTCCTATTATTTGATCCTCCAATTATGTTTTATGAATTTTTTAATTTACACCTCTCTCTTTTTAGAAAAAATCAACTTTAAGTATATAATATTTTCCTGTATTTCAGTTAGATTCATATACCTATTAAATTTTGTAAAGATGTTTCTTTTTATTTATTTTAAAGCTTTAAAAATGTAGAATGAACAATTTCGATTTTTTTTTCTTAAAACCAATTCATAAAGAGAATTATTTTTCTGATTCCAAATATCAAAGAGAAAATCTCTTAAAACAATTATTTATTTAACTATCAAGAAAAGGAAAAACGCCAAAATCTGAGCAAACGCAAAACGCCCCGCAATTGGCTGTGACGCCATTTTCCCAGTTCGTCCTGTGATACTTCATTTTGTTGCGTTTTGCCTTGAGATAGTTGCAAGGTAATTGGGGTTTCATTTTATGTACAATTGAATTTTTGCATTTGTACTTGGTCTGTTTGAATTTGGATCATTTGTTGATTAGTTTATTTTATTTAAAACATGGATCCTAGTTTTGATCCTAGTTTTTGAAGGGGAATCAGACAATTTGCCTAAGATCGATTTTACTGTGATGGCGCTCTATTTCAGAAACAATAAATATTTTGTGACAGCTGAAACTCGAGACATAAACTTGACACCCTTTTTTTGAAGGTTTATTATTATTGTTATTATTATTAATATTATTATGTGAATTACATCTTCGTTTGGGATATCTGTGGTGGAAATCGGAGCATTACGAAAAATGCAAACACTTTGAACGCCAATTTCTCCGAACCTTATAGATAAAAATGTACATATTTTTTTCTTGTTTTGTTGGTCCAGATTATGAATATATAAAATAATTTTAGTAGTTTGAACTTTTTAGGAAACACTTAAAGCATCCGTCCGAGCGAGTGATTTCATAATTTTTCTTACTTTCACTCAAACTTCAAAAGATAGATATAAATAGTAAGCGACAAAAATATGTATTAGCAAATTTAGTTTCTAAATCAATTTATTGAACAAAGCTAATTTATTGAATCTTACTGACTTAGTTTTCGGGCAATCGTCATTTCAATTTGAAGAAGATCGAAAACTTTCCGTTTTACAAGTTTGTAATGCTTATATTTCAAAAATTAAAAGTGCTAGATATAATCAATAAGCAAGAATCTGTATCTCTTTTAAAGTCTTGCAATGTATAAGTCATACTTTATAGGGGAGGTAGAAATAGACTAAAGTAGTTTAACCACTGAACCCTGAAATTTATTTGGCTACCAAAATATTTAAATTTGTGCATACACCCATTTAGTGTTTTTAAATAAACGTTCGGAAATGAAGGTTTAATTGCAAAATGTAACATATCAATTGAAAAAATTAACTGTTGTGTGGCTTATCTCGACATTCTCATATAAGAAACAATTTTTTGTTTCAAATTTTACAAGAAACCCTTCACTTTCAAGTGCTTAAAATATCTTTTGATTGATACCATATTTAACTATGTACCCCCCGCGGAGGGGTAACTTGCGGGGATATATTAAAAAAATATGAACGAGGAATGTATAACATTTTAGAGATGTTTAAATAAAATTGCATCGAAGTTGGAAAGTGTTTCATAATCAATGCTTTATGCATGATTGATCTTTCTTGTTCAGTATTGTCTTAGTCTAAGAGCTTTGACAGAATATTCAGCAATACTCTGCTCTGATATCTTGGAGAAATCAATTGAGTTGCAATTACTTTCAAGTAATTGATTACTTTTTATAACAGTTATAATACTAATGGAGCAATGATAAATTGTGCGGTTACACTGTTATAGCTATACAAAGAAAAACAAAGTAGGGGATGTAAGCTTATAAAAATTATCTAAAGCTCCAAAGTTTCAAAATGAATAGATAATTAAATGCCGAAGGGAAAATGACTAATATTCATGCTACAGTATTTTTAAGACATTTTTCATTCAATGGTTAATTTAGATTTCAAAAATGAAATTCTGGAAGGAAAAGACGGCGATGTACTAATACTTTCCCAATATACATAGTATAATGTATAGGAAAGTATGACAGGATTGAAAATTCAAATTCAGTTTATGACGGGAGAGCACGTCTCAATCGTTCCTGATCTAGAATCGAACGTTTTTGACACGATGTCTGTATTTGTGTGTGTATGTCCGTGAGTCTGTGGATGCGATATCTCAAGAACGAATGCAGCGTTTCGAACAAAATTACAATCAGTGGAAACTGGAACCCTATTGACTTTTGAATGAAATTTTGAAAAGAATCAGAACTTTCAGTAATATTACAAAAATAGTCATTTCTTATGACATTTTTTATTAGAAAAAGAACGACATTAACTTTAAAACGAGAGCAGAAACCATTAAATAGATAGTGTACATTTTTCAAATAAATTCATAAAAAAAGCACGTAAAATCAAAAAATCTGATGTGGACAGCACATGACTTTCCCTGCAGACTCAAATTCACTTTCTCTTCATTTCTTTCATAATTCATTAAATTTAATTGCGTACATTGATACGGAATTTGCACTTTTAATTCAATTTTCCTTTTCATTTGGTAACTGGGTGTTTTTCAAATGCGGCGTAATGAAAATGCGAAAAAATTAAAATATCTTGAGAACGGTTAGATTTAGAGTAGCAGGGTTGGTCTTATTCTTCTCCCCCTCAAAAATGACGTATAAAACAAGCATTTAATGGATACATTTGAGCAGACGTAGCCTTTTATTTTAGATTTTGAGCCATATCGTAAATAAAAGGCAGGTTCTTCTTTTGGAAACGTACCAAAATGTCACAAGTGATTTATCTACCCAATTTTGTGAAATTCGGTGTATTCGTTTTTCAGATAGAGTGAATACAGACAATTTTTGCGGGCCATTTCGCAAAAATAGGCGGGTTCCTTTTTCCCGAATCAGCACCAGAGTCACCTACACGTAACTTATAAAATTTCATGAAATTGGGTCCATTATATTTTGAGTTAGAATGGATACATACATTGCATAGACAGACAGACACACACAGACGTCACGCTAAAAATAGTATTTTCGTATTCCCAAAATGTGACGATCTTAAACTCGAGTTGCGATTTTCGACAGCATTCCAATACTTTTCCTATACATTACCATGTATTGCAGGTGTGGCATTGTCCAATTTTATATGTAATAACATGCGACACATTAGCTATTATAATTCTCATAAACCTACTTCCTTCCATTCATGAGAGAAGATACTTTGAGTAAGAGTTTTGTATTTTGACGTCTAACCATTCGACAGTGTAATCATTTATAGATAAGAAATGCTCCGTCTGTTTTTAATGCTTGGCGATAAATTGGATAAACTTGGCGGCGACAAATATCGCCATTATGGTCAAAATTGAAAAACGTCGCTACATTTATGAATTAATTCTTAAAATATTTTGATATATAGACTATATTGCTTATTGCGGATGCTATCAATATTGATAATTGGCACTTTAGAGTTGCGCGATATAAAAGTTAATTGGGTACTTCATAATAGTTTTACATAATGTCATCCGGGAAAGTGTCGAATGTGTAATTTAGAGTTAAAAACACATTTTTTCACCGAGAAAGAAGTCAATTCATTGCGTTATATAGGAAAAGTTATGTGCTGCTCACATCAGGGGTTTCTAATTTTTCAAATATAATAAATTATTGTGAAGTTAAATGAAGTTTTCAAATATAATAAATTATTGTAGTATTATGATCATTTTAAAAATATGACCGAGGAATGAATCGCATTTTAGAGATGTCTTAAATCAGGCAATTTATATTTCAATGCCGTCATTTGAATGAAGTTCATTTTTTTCGATGAAGTTTTAAATTTTCAAATATAATAAATTAATGTAGTATTGTGATCCTTTTAAAAATATGACCGAGGAATGTATCGCATTTTAGAGATGTTTAAATAAAATTGCATTGACGTTGGAAGGTGTTTCATAATCAATGCTTTATGCATGATTTATTTCTTGTAGTATATGCTCGTGTAACACTTAATTCTTTTAAAAAGTTGTCTTTTAAAAGTTACAGCAATAATATTTTAATATATTTTATTTTACAAAACAAAACATAAATACTTATAAATAAATAAATAACGAATTGCAGATATAAGTATATTTATTTCTGCTATATATCTATTACAAACGTATCATTACTGTCTCAATGGATTCAAATTACGCGGCAGGGATTTCTACTCAAGTAATCTTTGGAATGAATGATTCTTGCTCTGACATTTTCAAATAGAGGAACTGCGTTTATTGTATCGTATTGTTGCGTTTATTGTTATTTGAAGTTTATGTTATTAATATCTTACTATCATTAAAATATAGGCTGAAATGATTCCTAAATGTGCTATATGACTCAATTTTCTAAAAGTTCAATAATTAAATGAAATTTGCAATCATTTGTAAAGCGGGTCAGAATTGAAAAATACATAGAAACCGCTGGACGAATTGACGTCAGTCCCGATATGACGTCACGGAGCAGGAACCAATTGCTTTCTCCTACACTGTTTGACCTACCTTGAGCGCCTATGATATACTTTCTTAATCACGGATTACTTCCGGTTATCCAAAAAAGCCAGCCCTCCTAGAAACATCCTTGGATGGGGTTATTTTTTCAGACTGCTGTCATCGATCCTAGTGGGACAGTTACGACTTTTACGTCGTTTCCGTGTCTGAATGGGACCCAATGAGTTCTTTTTCATGTAACCGCCACCACTTATGGCGGATCCACATTTTATCTATTTATTTATTTTTTAATGTGGGGAGGACGCTAAAGCTTTTCCTTTCATCTAGCACTCTCTTTATCGTAATGGGATAACTTATACTTCCACTTCTAGTAGGAATTAATAAAAGTGAAACAATTATGCACGGAGGTGTTTCACACTGTAGCCTTTACTGATATACACTAAGAAAGAAAGAAAAAATAAGCTGTATAAATTATTATCATTATTTTTACACAGTCATTCCATTGGACGTGGGTACCCTCCTTCTTTGCATGTTCTGCCTATTTACCCTACTCTGGGATTCATTAATACTGATTTGTACGAAAATATAACTAAATACTGCAAAATTAAAACCAATGTGCATACGTACTACAGAGGGAAAAATAAGTAAAATCATAATTTTATCTAATGCAGGACGATTTCATTATGGGTGCGGCTGAAGCCTCTATTCAGTAGCATCGTCAGGACAATCATAACCCTCCCCAGAAACCCATCGAATTTAAAGAAATGATATATGGAGAAATGGAAAACAAAATATTTAGTTCTCCTGAACACGTTCTGACTATTTTTGGACGGATGTCCGTCTGTCTGGGGGTCGATTTCTTGTGTACACGATAACGGCCACATATATGAATGCATTTCCACGAAACTTTATATCCGGCTTTGTTATCCGAAAAATCTAGAACTGGATAGAATTTTTTTTTAAATTCGAGCGAAAACTTTGAAATGGATTCAAAATTGTATATTCTTTTTAACATAGCAACATAAGACAAAATGGGACATGATCATGTATAGGAGGGTTTCTGGATGGCTTAATCATCACGGGACTTAATAGTTTTAATCATTGTTGTGAAAAATACAATTTTACAATTTTTTTTGTTCGTGACGTCATATCCCTTCTCGGGAGCAAATACATTATCAAGCATGGTATCAATCGAAATATTTTTTCAAGTCCTTTAAAGTGAAACACGCTACAATTATAATCATTTGGACCTACAATACCGAATTTTTTTTTTTTTTTTTTTTTTTTTTTTGTAAAATTTGAAAAAAAAAAAAAAAAAAAAAAAAAAAAAAAAAAAAAAAAAAAAAAATTACAAAATGAATGAATTCTGGAATGAGAAAGTTGAGTTGAGCCACACTTCTGTTAACTTCCATGCCCATGTTAACCTAGGGGGGAAATTCTTTACAAATAACACGTTAGCAAATGAATAATTTAAAATTTTGTTTCTGGCTCATGATTGTAGACAGTTGCATTAATGCATTGATCTTGTTCACCAATTTTTAACACTTTACAAATATAGTTGAAAAGTGTTTATGAGTTTGCTTCATTCTGTCTGTCTGTCTGTCTCTCCGTTAGCACGATAACTGCCGTAAAAATGACTTTATCAAAATGAAATTTTAGTATGTTTTTCAAACGGTCTGTGGGACCTATGGGAATATAAATGAATAATATCACTCGATTAGTTTTGGATTGAACCCGTGTTGAAAAAAGGAAATACACTGAACCCTATGCGACCTAATTTTTCAAACATTTTTTAAGCGAATTTAAAATCCACAAATTGCTTCGAAAGTTTTAGGAAATATTCAAATGATCCCATAAAATATATAAAAAAAAATTTCAGTAAAATATGTTAGGTAGTTTTTTAAAATAAATATGGGAGATAACAATTTTTCAAATTTTTTAAAATTTCATATAACTCTTCATGATTGATGGTCGTCTGTCTGTCTGTCATTTTATACTTATTTGATGGCATTTTAAATGCACTTTCCTACGTTCTAGAGAGTTGAAATTTGGTACACAGCTTAAATTTGTAGAACATTTTATTCTACAAAAATTTGGTGGATCCTCAAATATAGATCCTACATTTGTTTCGAAATAGCCTGCAAATAATCCCCGTTCACTTCTATGAATCATTGTTGTAAGATTGTTAAAAATTCTGATGTGGGCAGCACATGTCCTTTCCTGCAGACTCATATTCACGTTCTCTTTATTTCTTCAATAATAATTTGAGTTTATCTGCACAAAATAACACCCATAAGTATTTTAAATGACACTGAATTTGCACGTTAAACTTAAATTTGGTTCTCATTGTCATTTGATAACTGGACTTATTGTCAAATGTGGCGTAGCGAAAACGCGAAAAAACTAAAATATCTCAAGAACGGCTAGTCTTATAGTAATGGGGTTAGTCTTATTCCTTTTGTTGTCAAAAATCACGTATAAAACAAGCATTTAATTAATATAATTGAGCACACGTAGTCTTTTATTTTTAGATTTAACGATTTTTGCGGGCCATTTCGCAAAAACAGCTCGTTCCTTTTTCCCGAATCGTACTAGAATAACCTATAAGTGATTTATATACCAAATTTTGTTACATTTGGTATATAATCCATTAGTTTTTAGCTAGTATATATCCATTAGTTTTTAGCTAGAGTGGATAAACGCAATTTTTGCCGGCCATTTCGCAAAGAAGGCAGATCCTTTTATTACGAATCGTACTAAAATCTAATGAACATCAGGGTTTCTCACAAAAAACTTACCTACCAAATTTTATGAAATTTGGTCCATTAGTTTTACAGTTAGAGTGGATACAATATCCTCACAGACACACAGAAGTCTCCCTAAAAATAGTTTTTTCGTGTTCTAGAAGTCCCAAAACATGTATAGATCCTTCGAAAATTCGAGTTCCGATCTTCGACACGATTCTAATACTTTGAATACATACACACACACATTATCTGCGTATTATCTATGTATCTAAATTCCGTGCCTACGCAATTACGATAATTGTGATTTTAAATGATCCCTAAACTTTTATTATTTCTACAACGAAGCCTAATTTAATTTTAACTTATGCAGAATGCAAATATCTCAAGTGATTCTAAGGTGAGTTATATAAGAATTGCTGAATTTTTTTCACGCAAAATTATTTAGCTCTGGAGTCTGGAATACAAGTTATATGAATGAAATATTCATTGATTTTGCATAGAGAATCAGACGATTTATATTTCGATGAAGTTTTAAATATTTAAGTATAATAAATTACTGTAGTACTGTGATAATGTAAAAGATATCCCCACTGAATGTATCACATTTTAGAGATTTTTAAAGGAAATTGTATTTCAGTTGGAAAGTGTTTCATAATCAATGCTTATGCATGATTGATCTTTCCTGTTTTAAATACATCTTGAAATGAAATTAATAAATCAAAATTTCTTTGATAGAAACACCACCTTCTTAAATGCTCTATAAAAAAATAACTATTAAATCTTTCAAAATTTGAAAAACAACAATCAATAGTTTATACTTGTGTCTTCTTTTTAAGATTTTTTTTAAATTTTTGAATTAATTTGGGATCAGTATATTTGAATAATAAATTGTGCAACTTCCGATTTTCGACGTTAGTCACACCTCTTATCCTTCCAGGGAAAAAACGGGGATGAAAATTCTTGGCGTTGATTTAGGGAGGTCAATTGACCTCTTGGCATTGGAGAAACCAAAGAGCTAGAATCATAAGATCTTGATTACTCCTCGAAGGGAGAGGGTATAACTAGAGCTCCTCTACTACAGAGCCCCTCTATATAGAAGAGCTTTAGGTATACCTGTTGTGTTTAGCGGATGTCTTTTGACTTGGGTCCAGAGAAGAAAAAATAAAGTAAGCTGCGTTAAAGTTTGTCGTTTCAGTGCAGATAATTCAACTGGCGTTGTTTTGCTGTACTTTTGCTATACTTGTCATACTTATTTAATATAAATATTATATAATCATTGTTTCATTGTGGATACCTTTCGAATGTTATTTAAACAATTTATGAGTGTGAAAGCCCCAGGCCGTCCGGCTCGTCCAGAGGACTTAGAGCAACAAATTGGACGCCAATTTATGAGTGTGTAAACATTTAGTCTTATAGGTCACCGGAGGGGGGGGGGCTTCTAGATTGTAAATAATTTTTTATAGTATGTATAAAATTTGGTGAACTAGTCACATTTTCCCATCAAAAACCCTGTTTTGTTGAATTTATGAGTATACAAAGATTTAGTCTTGGGACAACGGTTGCACGTTATTTCAGGAAATTTTGTAGGCAGCTTCTGGAATAGCCCCACTTAAAATTGAGTCCATGTTTCCAGTTAGATATTAATAAAAAAAAAACCCGCACAGTTAAACCTTTCATAGACATAGCATTATGCCGACAATATTTTTCCGCAACTTTATTTGAAGGAAATGTTATCATATCGCTTAACAACGGATTTAAAACCAACGTGTTTATGCACAAACGATTTTTATTCATTTTTCCCCGATTTAAATAATAAAGAAAGGCTTATAAAATAAATGTTTATCAAAATTGCATTTTTGACCGGATTATATCAAATACGGCATTCAGATTCACGGGATTATTGATATTTTCAATTTATTATGTCATCTGTTTTTCTTAACAAAAATTTTTGAAACTCATATATTGAAGTGTGAAAAGCCCAGACCACACGACTGACCCGAAGGCTTATAGTAGCTATTTGTGTGGCCGGATATATTGAAGTGTGGATAATCTTCTGCTAATATACGAGTATATCTTCTAATCTACGAGAATATAAGTAGTACGAGTATGTCTTCCAATACAATTTTGTGCTTTCATTCTGACATATACTAGTCCAATTTCATATTTTTTGTAAAAATGTTTACGAAAGGGACCAGGATATTCTATTCTTCAGACCTGCTTGTGAAGATAATTTTGAAGAGCAAGAAGAAATAATCCGAGACACACTATCTGTGAAAATTTCGTACTCACATATTGTGATAATCGTTGAGACGCAAGAATGGATTGTTAAAAGTGTATAATTTAAGTTTTCTAATATTTACTAATTTAGGAGAGCCTCACACCAGTGGGGCATTTTAATATTCAATTTGTGGAAGTTCAGTTTTAAATTTGAAGTGTATAGCATATATTAAATTCAGGTCGGATCGGGTCGTGTCAAAATAAATAAAAAAGCCAAAAATAAATCAAAACTGAAAAAGAAAAATTATCTCAGTAAGCGGATCCCTGTCTCATATCTATATACATAAAATTGAAAATTTATCGATCTGTTTGTCTCATCATCACGGGAGAACGGCTGAACCGAATTGGGTGAAATTTTGTGGGTAGCCTTGAAATAGCCCCAATTAAAATTGAGTCCATGTTTCGAGTTTCTAAGATCAGGGGTTGTTGAGATATTAATGAAAAACGAAACTTTCATTTGTGTCATCATCAAGGGAGAAAGGCTGAACCGAATTTAATGAAACTTTGTGGGTAGCCTTGAAATAGCCCCAATTAAAATTGAGTCCATGTTTCGAGTTTCTAAGATCAGGGGTTGTTGAGATATTAATGAAAAACGAAACTTTCATTTGTGTCATCATCAGGGGAGAAAGGCTGAACCAAATTTAATGAAACTTTGTGGGTAGCCTTGAAATAGCCCCAATTAAAATTGAGTCCATGTTTCGAGTTTCTAAGATCAGGGGTTGTTGAGATATTAATGAAAAACGAAACTTTCATTTGTGTCATCATCAGGGGAGAAAAGCTGAACCGAATTTAATGAAACTTTGTGGGTAGCCTTGAAATAGCCCCAATTAAAATTGAGTCCATGTTTCGAGTTTCTAAGATCAGGGGTTGTTGAGATATTAATGAAAAACGAAACTTTCATTTGTGTCATCATCAGGGGAGAAAGGCTGAACCGAATTTAATGAAACTTTGTGGGTAGCCTTGAAATAGCCCCAATTAAAATTGAGTCCATGTTTCGAGTTTCTAAGATCAGGGGTTGTTGAGATATTAATGAAAAACGAAACTTTCATTTGTGTCATCATCAGGGGAGAAAGGCTGAACCGAATTTAATGAAACTTTGTGGGTAGCCTTGAAATAGCCCCAATTAAAATTGAGTCCATGTTTCGAGTTTCTAAGATCAGGGGTTGTTGAGATATTAATGAAAAACGAAACTTTCATTTGTGTCATCATCAGGGGAGAAAGGCTGAACCGAATTTAATGAAACTTTGTGGGTAGTTAATGAAAAACGAAACTTTCATTTGTGTCATCATCAGGGGAGAACGGCTGAACCGAATGTAATGAAACTTTGTGGGTAGCCTTGAAATAGCCCCAATTAAAATTGAGTCCATGTTTCGAGTTTCTAAAATCAGGGGTTGCTGAGATATTAAGGAAAAACCAAACTTTCATTTGTGTCATCATCAGGGGAGAACGGCTGAAGCGAATGTAATGAAACTTTGTGGGTAGCCTTGAAATAGCCCCAATTAAAATTGAGTCCATGTTTCGAGTTTCTAAAATCAGGGGTTGTTGAGATACTATTGTTGTTGTTGAGACCCAGACCGTCCGACCTACCAGAATGGCGTAAGGTAACTGTTTGGACGGCCGGAAAGTGCCACCCAATTTAGACCGGAACCCAGTGGGGGAGGCATCCACAGGGACCGTAGCCTCTTTTCCCTACCACCAACCTCTCGGAAGGACTTACGGACCCACATGTTTAACGTGATCGTACTCCGCGAGAACACGGCGACAGTTTTGGGAGTGGCGGGAACCGAACCCGGGCCTAACGAGTGCAATTTCCGCGCGCTAACCATTGGGCTACCATGCCCTCGCCTGGCTCTCTTTGTGTAAAAGCAGTAAATATTTTATTCATAGATATTTATTTCAATCATCACAGAATCACAATAATTTATTCTACCAAAAACTTAAAACCACGGAGGCCAAAGTAATTTAACTCTATGCATAAAACTTCATCGAAGAAGTCTGCCATTAAATCGTCGGCTTTTCTATGTAAAATCAATGAATGTTTTATTCATATCATCTATATTGCAGATTCCTGAGCAAAATAATTTTACGTTAAAGAAATTCAGCAATTCTTATACAACTGATCTTACAGCCTAATCAGTTTACAATCTTCATAAGTAAAAATTAGGTTTCGTTGTAGAAATAATCGAAATTTGATGATCATTTAAGCTCAATTATATTGTAATTGTGTTGTTTCAGAATACAGATGCACAGAAATTAAGCAAGAATAAAGCGGTTTTAGGACGGATACCACACTATAAATTTAAATTAAAAATAACTTTAAAAATCACTATTTTGACACAATATGAATGGTATTGATCATTTAAATTCAAATATATTGTAATTGTGCTGTTTCAGAATACAGATGCACAGAAATTAAGCAAAAATGTGGTTTTAGGACGGATACGACACTAAATATAAATTAAAAATATTTTTAAAAATCACGATTTCGACACAAGATAGATGTATATATTTTATTTTGAAGTGGGTCACGTGATCTTTTCATACAATGGTCGCGTGATCTCTTCCTATAAAGGGTGTAATTATTATTTTACTTGTTATTTAAAAAAACTACTGAATATTTTGCTGAACATTTTTTTATATATTTTATGGGATTATTTGAATATTTCCTAAAATTTCCGAAGCAATTTGTAAATTTTAAATTCGCTTAAAAATGTTTGGAAAATGAGGTCCCATAGGGTTCAGTGTATTTCATTTTTTCAACCCGGGTTCAATCCAAAATTAATTGGGTGATATTATTCATTTATATTCCCATATAGGTCCCACAGACAGAATGAACAAAGTCATAAACACTTTCTAACTATGTTGCAGTGTTAAAAATGGTTATTTAATTATCAGCATTTTATGAGGAAAATTCTTTCTTATGCAGCTATGACTTATATAGTGCAATGATTTTTTTTTTACATAATGCAATGAATTTACATCTTTCACAGTGAAAAAACAATGTAAATAAGATTCGAGGCTCTATATGTTCCGGTGTAATTTTTATCACAGTTTTGCATTGTAAATACCGAGCAATGCCGATACGTCGCTGCTAGTGCGTTATATATTAAACATTCGAACAATGCACAGAAGAATAAGGATGGTTGCATGGTAATATATATATATATATATATATATTTATATATTATCATTGCTTTCTTAACAACACTAGATCTCGCTAAAATGAACAAGTATATTTCTGCTTCCGATTAAAATAAATACAAGTAAAAATCCCAATATTTCAAGACCGGCTCATGACAAAACATTGAAGATGTTTTCATAGTTTGATTTCCCCAATAATAAATAGGAATGCGATTTATTGATTGGTAATTGTACCGAAGTTTATTCGATTGGCTCAATTATTTTCAAGAGCTACAGCCCTCCATGTGGGAAAAATAAAATTCCTAATATTTCCGAATAAATGTATGTTGCAAAACATTTAATACTAGTGAGTTCATTTTTATGTTATTTTTTCAATAATCTAAACTGGAAAAGTTGAGATTAAAACATGAAGTATTTTGAGAGAGGCCTATATCAGTGTCTTGTGAAAGATAGCATTCACTTTTTAATAAATAATGCATAGCATTCACTTTGTAATAAAAAATGGATGGCATTCACTTTTTAATTTTATTTTTTTTACCTATATGTTCGAAAGATATTGCGGCTCCCAGACAGCATTGAAGAGAAAAAATAGATTTATTTGCATTCAAGAATGCTCAAACATGTAGATCCATCCAAGAGTCAGATTCTTCGCCCCATCATAATCTTTATTTTATTTATATTTTTTTTTTACTTTAGGCGCCCACAGGGGAGAGCGTAAGTGCCCTCTTGCCCTCCCCTGGACGTCCAAGGTCACAAAATGGGGAGTCTTCTCCTCCAGTTTGCTCCCTCTTCGGAATGGGGCTCATGTTCGGGTCTGAAATCGTAGAAAAGTCGCTGAACGCATCTAAGAACATACATTACCCACAAAAACGAAAAACACAGTAAGACTCTGATAAAAAAAAAAACAAGAAAGATCAATTGATTATGAAACACTTTTCAACTTCAATGCAATTTTATTTAAACATCTCTAAAATGCGATACATTCCTCGGTAATATTTTTTAAAATTATCATAACACTACAATAATTTATTATATTTGAAAACTTCATCGAAAAAAATGAACTTTATTCAAATGACGTCATCGAAAGATAAATTGCCTTGTATAAAAGCAGCATTTCATTCATAAACCCTTTTCCATTCCTTTCATTCATCACAATACTATAATAATTTATTTTATTTAAAAACTTAAAACCACGAAGGTACAAGAAATTTAACTCTATGCTTAAAACTTCATCGAAAAAATCGTCTGGTGGTGGTTCTCTGTGTAAAATCAATGAATGTTTTATTCATATTACTCCATGAGCTGAATAATTTTGCGTTAAAGAAATACAGCAATTCTTATACAACTCATTCTACATATTTTGGTGTTTACATTCTCCATAAGTGTGAAAATTAGGCTTCGTTATAGAAATAAGTTGGATAATCATTTAAACTCAAATATATTGTAATTGCGTTGTTTCAGTATGTAGATGCGTTGTTTCAGTATGCACAAAATTTAAGCAAAAATAAAGCGGTTTTAGGACGGAGACAACACTCAATATGAATTAAAAAGAACTTTAAAAATCACGATTTTGACACAAGATGGATGCCCTATTTTATTTTGAAGCGGGTCACGTGATCTCTTTATATAAAGGATGTCATTATTATCAACACTTTACAACATAGTTGAAAAGTGTTTAAGACTTTGTTCATTCTGTCTGTCTGTCCGTTAGCACGATAACTGCCGTAAAAATGACTTTATCAAAATGAAATTTTAGTATGCTTTTCAGACGGTCTGTGGGACTTATGGGAATATAAATAAATCATATCACCCAATTAGTTTTTTATTGAACCCGGGTTGAAAAAATGAAATGCGTTGAACCCTATGGGACCTAATTTTTCAAATATTTTTTAAGCACATTTAAAATTCACAAATTGCTTCGAAATTTTTAGAAAATATTCATATTATCTCATAAAATATATAAAAAAAATTTCAGTAAAATATGTTAGGTAGTTTTTTAATTAAAAATTATTTAATATAGGGAGAAAAACGAATTCAATTAAATTCTGACTTTTGCGATATCCCCCAGAAAGAAAAAATAGATATATTATATAATATATATCTTTCCAAGAGTTTAATTATTTTGTATATGAGAGAGGCTTCACATTTTAAAATAAATTTGGTAGATAACAATTTTTCAAATTTTCTTAAAATTTTATATAACTTTTCATGATATACTTATTTGATGGCGTTTTTAATGCACTTTTCTACGTCCTAGAGAATTAAAATTTGGTACACAGATTAAATTTGTAGAACATTTTATTCTACAACAATTTGGTGGATCTTTAAATATAGATCCTACATTTTTTTCGAAATGGCCTGCAAATAATCCCCGTTCACTTCTATAAATCATTGTTGTAATATTGTTAAAAATTCTGATGTGGACAGCACATGTCTTTCACTGCAGACTCATATTCACGTTCTCTTTATTTCTTCAATAATAATTTGAGTTTATCTGCACAAAATAACATCCGTAAGTATTTTAAATGACATTGAATTTGCACGTTAAACTTAAATTTGGTTCTCATTTAATAGATGGACTTATTGTCAAAAGTAGCGTAGCGAAAACGCAAAAAAAAAAAACTAAAATATCTCAAGAACGGCTAGTCCTAGAATAATGGGGCTAGTCTTATTCTTTTTGTTGTCAAAAATCACGTATAAAATAGGAATTTAATTGATATAATTGAGCACATACGTAGTCTTTTATTTTTATATTTAACGATTTTTGCGGGCCATTTCGCAAAAAGAGCCCGTTCCTTTTTCCCGAATCGTACTAGAATAACCTACAAGTGATTTATGTAACAAATTTTGTTAAATTTGGTATATAAATCACTTGTAGGTTATTGAAATATTATACAATAAATTGTGTTAAATTTGGTCGATTAGTTTTTAGCTAGAGTGGATAGTGGCAATTTCTGCAGGCCATTTCTCAAAGAAGGCAGATTCTTTTATTAGGAATCGTACTATAATCAAATGAACATCAGGGTTTCCCACAAAAAACTTACCTACCAAATTTTATTAAATTCGGTCCATTAGTTTTTCAGTTAGAGTGGATGCAATATCCTCACAGATACACACACAGACGTCTTCCTAAAAATTGTTTTTCGTGTTCTGGAAGTCCCAAAACGTGTAGATCCTTCGAAAATTCGAGTTCCGATCTTCGGCACGATTCCAATACTTTGAATACATACACATACACACACACATATATTATCTGTGTATTATCTGTGTATCTAAATTCCGTGCCTACGCAATTACAATAGTTGTGATTTTAAATGATCCCTAAACTTTTTTTTATTTCTTCAACGAAGCGTAATTTTAACTTATGCAGAATGCAAATATCTCAAGCGATTGTAAGGTGAGTTACATAAGAATTGCTGAATTTTTTTCACACAAAATTATTTAGGTCTGGAGTCTGGAATACAAGTTATATGAATGAAATATTCATTGATTTTGCATAGAGAATCAGATGATTTATATTTCGATACAGTTTTAAATATTTAAGTATAATAAATGACTGTAGTACTGTGATAATGTAAAAGATATCACCACTGAATGTATCCCATTTTAGAGATTTTTAAATGAAATTGCATTTCAGTTGGAAAGTGTTTCATAATCAATGCTTATGCATGATTGATCTTTCTTGTTTTAATTTTATTTTAAAAACTACTGAATATATTTTGCTGATTTTTTTTTTTATATATATATACATATATATATATATTTTATGGGATAATTTGAGTATTTCCTAAAACTTTCAAAGCAGTTTTTGAATTTTAAATCCGCTTAAAAAACGTTTGAAACATTAGGTCCCATAGGGTTCAATGCATTTCATTTTTCAACCCGGGTTCATTCCAAAACTAATTAGGTGATGTTATTCATTTCTATTCCCGTAGGTCTCAGAGACCGTCTGAACAACATACTAAAATTCCATTTTAATAAAGTCATTTTTACGGCAGTTCTCGTGCTAACGGACAGACAGACAATGTTTTGTGCCAATGTAATGTGTGCAGAAAAGAGACAGATGGGGAAAAGTGGATATGGTAGGCCATTCCTAAATATTTTTCTTTCTTGTCCCCCTTCAAGGTCAATCCTTCTTTCCCGCATGCTGTGGGGTTATACTAAGGCCACCTTTATCTGTATCCGTCCAAGAGGTCAGACACCGATATCTAGAGGTCATAGTCAACTGTCAGAGGTAAGGCTCCTCTATAGACATATAGGAGCCTCAGTCAGAGGGGAGGACTGCCATGACTGCCGCATTTCCGATTCTTCCCTCCAAGTAGGATCCATGCACGTATATTCTTTGGTAGGATATTGACCAAAGAGCTAGAATTACTAGACCCAGCTGATTGAGGTAAACAACGGTACAACAATTTAAAAGCATCCCGTCTCACCACATGTACTTTTCTCTTTTATTCCAGCATTTGAAATTAAAATACAGTATTATTAGGGAGGGGCCACGATCAGAACCTGATTTTAAGGGGTCCCTCAATTTTGGATATGGTTCAAAACTGAAGTACAAATGGTTTTTTATTAACACTTTACAACGAAGTTGAAAAGTGTTTATGACTTTGTTCGGTCTGTCTGTCCGTCCGTTAGCACGATAACTGCAGTAAAAATGACTTAATCAAAATGGAATTTTAGTATGTTGTTCAGACGGTCTGTAGGACCTATGGGAATATAAATAAATAATATCACCCATTCGTTTTGGATAGAACCCGGGTTGAAAAAATGAAATACATTGAACACTATGGGACCTAATGTTTCAAACATTTTTTAAGCGGATTTAAAATTCACAAATGGTTTCGAAAATTTTACGTAATATTCGAATTACCCTATAAAATATATAGAAAAAATTTCAGCAAAATATATTCAGTAGTTTTTTAAATAAAAATTAAAATAATAATGACACCTCTTATTTGAAGGGATCACGTGACCATTATATGCAGAGATCACGTGACCCACTTCAAAATAAAATACGGCATCCACCTTGTCTCAAGATCGTGATTTTTAAAGTTCTTTTTAATTCATATTGAGTGCTGTATCCGTCCTAAAACCGCTTTATTTTTATTTAAATTCTGTGCATCTACATGCTGAAACAACGCAATTACAATATATTTGAGTTTAAATGATCATCCAAATCTGATTATTTCTACAACGAAGCCTATTTCTCACTTATGTAAAATGTAAACAGCAAAATATGTAGAATGAGTTGTATAAGAATTGCTACATTTCTTTAACGCAAAATCATTTAGCTCATGGAGTCTGCATAGCTGATATGAATGAAATATTCATTCATTTTACAGAGAGAAGGACGATTTTTTTCGATGAAGTTTTAAGTATAGAGTTTAATTACTTGTAACTCCATGGTCTTAAATTTTTAAATAAAATAAATTATTATAGTACTGTCATGAATGAAATGCTGCTTTTATAGAGAGAGCCAGGCGTGTTTTATATCGATGGCGTCATTTGAATAAATTTCAGCTGTTTTTGATGAAGTTTTCAAGTATAATAAATTATTGTAGTATTATGATAATGTTAAAAACATTACCGAGGAGCCAGGCGATTTATATTTAATTGACGCCATTTGAATGAAGTTCATTTTTTTCGATGAACTTTTAAGTTTTCAAATATAATAAATTAATGTAGTATTGAGATAATTTTTAAAATATTACCGAGGAATGTATCGCATTTTAGAGATGTTTATATGAAATTGCACTGAAGTTGGAAAGTGTTTCATAATCAATGCTTTAAGCATGATTGATCTTTCTTGTTTAATTTAAAACGGGTAATGTTAGTTTTTATTTTAAATCAAAAAATCTGATGTGAGCAGCACCTGGCTTTCCCTGCAGATACAAATTCATACTTACTTTCCTTATATACATAATGTATTGTGACGGGGTCGAACATTCGAATTCGAGTGTTCGACGGGAGAGCACGTTTCAAGCATCCCTGATCACGAATCGAACATTTTTGAGGTGATGTCAGTGTGTGTGTGTGTGTCAGTGAGCCTGTGGAGACGATATCTCACGAATGAATAGAGCGATTAGAATTAAACTTGGTACAAAAACCACAATGCGTGAATACTGGAAGCCTATTGTTTTTAAACGCAATCGAATGTACTGAACCCCCCCCCCTAAATTTTCAAGTGAAATTTTGAAAAAATCATCAAAAAATCAAAACCTTTAATAAAGTTACGCAAATAGACATTTCTTATGTAATTTTTCCTTAGAAAACGATTGACATAAACTTTAGACCGCTAGCATGAACCGTTCTCGAGATATTGCACATTTTTTAAAAAATCACATAAATAGAAAAAATATATTAACTGTTGAGAAACATGTTCACTTTTCAAATGTAATATCATGCGATAAATTGGGTGACATCATACTCGTGGATCTAGTTCGTTCCATTCATGAGAAAAGATACTTTGAGTAATACTTTTGTATTTAAACGCCAATAGTCATTTATCTGTTATAAGAATAACTTATTTCTCCCTCCATAACGCTTGGCGAGATTTTGGCGACGAATTTGGCGGAATGTCGGTAACTTGGCAACTTTTTTAAATGTTATCAATTTAATGAAAATCTCGCCAAATGGATAAAAATGACGCTAAATCAATGAAAGTAACGATTCATTGACGAAAATTTCGGATCTTGGAAAGAATATAAGTATCTACTATTAGAATAACCTTTTTTTTTCACGGTAAAAGTAGCAAAGTAGCAAATTCATTGCATTATATAAGGAAAGTCATGTGCTGCCCACATCAGATTTTTTAATTTCATTATGAATTAAATTGAGTTTAATTGCAGAAAATAATATGCATCATTTTCTAATGTTATATCCAATTCGTTTTTTTATGGCATCTCCGTTTCGTTTGTTAATTTAATTCACTTTAAATTCTGTAGGTCCTTAAAAATTCCAAACACTGCAGTATCTCGAGAACGGTTTATCCACACGCCAATATAGAATTCTGCGCTCAGATTGATTCGCTCAGTTGGCAAATTTTACATGTAGAAAGAGTATTTAATGAATGTATTTCATCCATTTTAGTCGTTTATTTCAGAGTTTCACTATCTTGCGCATGTAGTGTTTTATTTTAGATCGAATATATTAGATGTGCGGTCGCAAAACAAAAAGCAGATTCTTTTCTTCCGAATCGTATCAAAATCTAACCAGCATCAGAGTATCCTACGAGCGACTTATCCGCCCAATTTCGTGTAACTGCATCCATTAGTTTGTAAGCTAGAGTGGATACATATAATTTTTGCGGGTCATTCCGCAATAAAGGCAGGTGCATTGATCCCGAATAGTACCAAAATCTAATCAGCACCAGGTCGCCCATAAGTGACTTATCTACCCAATTTTATGAAATTCAGTCGATTAGTTGAGTTAGAGTGGATATCCTGTATACAATTTTGGCGGACCATATCGTAAAAAAATGCAGGTTCTTCTTTTTCGATTCGTATCAAAATCTAAGCAGCACCAGTGTGACCCACCAGTGACTTATCTACCGAATTTTGTAAAATTGGATCCTTTCGTTTTTCAGTTAGAGTGGATACAAGCCATTTTTGGGGAACATTTTGTAAAAAATCTGATGTGGGCAGCACATGACTTTCCTTATATATAATGCGATGGATTTACTACTTTTACAGTTTTAAAAAAATGTTATTCTTATAGTGGCGACATTCCGCTAAATTCGTCGCCAAAATCTCGCCACGCGTTATAGACAGAGAAATAAGTTATTCTTACAGCGGATAAATGACTATTGGCGTTGAAATACAAATGTATTACTCAACGTATTTTATTTTCGTGAATGGAACGAGTTAGATCCACGAGAATGATGTCATCGAATGTATCGCATGATATTACATATGAAAAGTAAACATGTTTCTCAATATTTAATATTTTTTTTTAATTTATGGGACTTTTTGATAAATTTATTTGAAAAATATGCAATATCTCGAGAACGGTTAGTGCTAGCGTTCTACAGTTCATGTCAATCGTTTTCTAAAAAAAAAATTACATAAGAAATGTCTATTTGCGTAACTTTATTAAAGGTTTTGATTTTTGGATGATTTTTAAAAAAATTAATTGATTAAGTCATTTGACTGCACTTAAGACTAATAGAGTACCGGTATTTACTGATTGTAGTAATCGTGTTAAATTATTTTCGAAATGCTTCATTCGTTCAGGAGATATCGCGTCCACAGACTCAAGAACTCGCACTAACATACAGGGCCCCACTTCGCCTAACTGGGGCCCCCTACACTTCTCAACATAAACTGAACAAGTACATTTTTTCAAAAATATAATTGCATTCTATAAAAAAATGCATGCGACAAAAAAGTTTTTACATAATTTAAAAGAATTTAAATGATTGACAACGTTCTAACCGCAACCAATGTTCTCACCACAACATACTAAATGAGGGCGGTCGTCTCTATACATTCCAAAAATAAATCTTTTCACTTTGAAAACCTATTCCGATGGCGTTTATGTTTCGATATTGCAGTTGTTTAATTTGGGGACCCCTCTGATACAGCTGCCCCGCATGCCTCTGCTTTAGTCAGGCCCTGCTAACATACATACATCAAGATTCATGCGCACACGCATACATCCCTTCAAAAACGTTCGATTTCAGTTCAGAGCGTGCTCTTCCGTCGTAAACTCGAATTCGAATGTTCAACCTCGTTCGACCAAAACATTATACTATGGGGAAATAAAAAAAAGAAACTATAAAACATCATAACCGCCGGTTTCTCATCTACAACAGATCCAGATGTGCGAAATGATATCTCGTCCCCCCTCTCATTAAAATGCAAGGCTTCATTATAGGAGCAGCTGAGATGTCTGACGCGAGCCGAAACGAGTTTGCCCAGATTGAATTTTAAGAAAGCAAAAATGGACCGCAGACTGTCGAGCTCATAGGCTAATACAGTACTCTGGGGTCGAGATGATAATAGCTCTGTGGACGAGATCAGAGGCCTAGGAAAGGTAGTTTTCGAGGAGCGGAAGAATCACGGACGGAAACCCGATGATCAGAGGCGGATTTACTATGAAGCTAATGGCGATTCACTTTCTGAAACTCAGCGAAAAAGGGGACTGCCATTTTATCTCCTAGAAAGGAAATTAAGAGTATTTTTTCTTCTTCCACACATTTGCAGTCTATCATATCAGCTGAACGCGTGTTCACATTTTAATCTCTTCCATTTGAACACATTTGTACCTTCCTTACATGCATAAGCATAGTACCATGTAAGCGATGCTAGTGAATGTACGTACATGCATAGTGAACGGAGTATGATGGGCTCGAACATTCGAATACGAGTTTTGACTTTAGAGCGCATTTCAAGCATCGCGAATTGAACGTTTCTGAGGGGATATATGTGTGTGTAGCAGGGGCGGCAAATAGGGGGCACGGTCGCGCCCCCAAATTTTTACTCGTCGTCTATCGGCTTTTCCCATTTTTTATCGACTGTCCACTGGTCAGTTTTCTCACGCCATGGAGCTTCAAAAGCGCCAACCTTCACAGTTCCCACTTCCGGCTGGAATGAATCCTTTTCAACTTAAAAAGATTGGGGTGATGTTATCCTTTTCACTTGAAAATTTCAAGTGTCCGATTAAATTTGTGTGTAGTTAGCGCATGCTCATCCATTCCTTCCGCTGGAAATGCATTTCAGCAGCTCAATGCATTATATTCTTTTATAGAAACATCCTATAAAAGACATGCTATTTTCGAAAAAATTCGCTCATCAACAAATACTTTTTCTGGAGGCTCTTCAACTCTACAATCACTAAGTGATACGAGGAGGTTTTCCAGAGTTAAAGCCATAAAAGCACTACTTGATAATTTAAGTGGTGATTTTAACACTGGAAGAATTATCTGAAAATGATTCTCTTAATGATGGAAGAGCCGAAGCCCTTTTAACATGCATGGCATCGTTCGAATTTTTGTTCACTTTGTATTGAACAGTGTTTTTGATCAATGCAATACTCTCTCAAAGCATCTTCAGTCATCTGATCTTAATTTTCAGGCTGTGCAAGCTTTGGCTAAAGCTACTATTGAAACTGTTAGTTCTTTTCGCACTGATGCATATTTCAATCAAGTGTGGAGTTTTTGGACCAAAACTGAAAAGGCGTAAAAAAATTCCAAGCGAATTCGGAAGCGGTGAAAAAAATCCCCATGATGATGTTAAATCATACCACAGAATCAATATTCAATATGATATTATAGGTTCAGTATCTAATGAAATTGAGACAAAATTTAATGAGAACAATATATCTGTTTTGTTTGCCCTTATTTCAGTATTATACGGTTCAGATGTCGAAAAAGAAAAAGAATTTCAACTATATGCAAAGTATATGACTTCCAGAAAGAGGAATTGCGACTGTTTTATTCAATGGTGAAAACGAAAACATAGTCCTTCCCAATTTTAAAAGTCGCCTGGATTATTTTAAAGAGCGGAATTTAAAAAAAATGTGTTTCCTGTCATAACATTATTAGTTTAATTGTTTTTGACTGTGCCAATCAGCTCGGCCAGTTGTGAAAGGTCTTTTTAGTGTCTTAGGAGACTGAAAAATTATTTTCGCTGTACAATGGGAAAAGACTTTCATCTTTAGCTGTTTTAGCTATACAACAAGATATACCACTGGGTTATGATGATATTGTAACAAAATTTTCTCTTCTTCCAGATTCTAAGAACCGGCGTTTAAAACTTCAATAAAATGTAAATAAATACAGATATTTGTATTTAGAAAAATTATGTTAACAACAATTATGTACAAAAATTATGTTAACAACAATTATTTTTCTCAACATCAATTCAATTTTGTGATCTCCCCACCCCCCACCCATTAACAAACATTTTATTTATTCCATATTGTGGATTTTCATACATACAAATCTCGCACCCCCAAAATGGAATACTGAAATGCCGCCCCTGGTGTGTAGTGTATGTATGTGTGCATTATGTCTGTGTGTGTGCATGTATGTTTGTGTACGTATGCATATTTGTATGTGTGTATGTATGTTTGTGTGTGCGTCCGTGGCCGCGATATCTCACGAACGAATGAAGCGTTTAAAAAATAATTAGGTGCGATTATTACGATCCGATTAGTGAATATTGGAAGCCTTTTGATATTAAACGCGATCGAATATTCGAAGACCCTCCCCCTCTCTCCTCCTCTAACACACGATATAGGAATTAAAAAATCAGGACCTTTGATACTCTTGAAGAAATATAATCATTTAATACGCAATTTTTCATTAAAAAAGAATGACACAAACTTTATAAAGCTACCATGAACAGTTCTCGAGATATTGAACGTTTTCCCAAATAAATTTATAAAATTTAAGAAGTATCATCAAATATGTTCACTTTCCGTCTGCAACAAATTATGTAACAAATCTGTTAACATCATTCACAATAATTCCTGCATCATTAACATCATTCACAATAATTCCTGCTTCCGGCCGTCCAAACAGTTACCTTACACCTTTCTGGTAGGTCGGACGGTCTGGGTCTCAACAATAATTCCTGCAACATTGACGGTAATATGTACAGTCGAACTTCGATAACTCTAAATCCAAAGGAAATGTGAAATAATCTGAGTTATCAAAAATTAATTATATAAATTTTTAATTCTCTCTCTCTCTCTCTATATATATATATATATATATATATAAGAAACTAAGAAACATACATATTGGACAGGGGAAACGAGAATAACCAAACATTCAAATACAAAAATTTGAACAATAATAATAAAAAAAAAAATGGAAAATTAGGAAACGAATTTCTATCATTACACCGAATTAAAGCGAAATGGGGTCGTTAAAAATAGGTCATTAAAATTCTGACAATCAATATATATATATATATATATATATATATTGTGTATATTCCATGATTTACCTTAAACGACCCCACTTCGCTTTAATTCAATGCAATGGCAGACATTTGGAAAGCAATGAAATCCCAAACGTTAAAAACACAAACAACTTTATAAGTATTGTTTACATGCGAGCACACACACAGCAGCAGGAGAAAATAACTCTCATAGATGAACTCTAATTTAAAAATCCCGAGTATGACTGACGTCATTCACGCGTTTAAACATCTGTATCTTACAGGTTCAAGTTTCTGGATTTTCATCTTTTTTGGCAACCCTTTTACGCCAATCAAATTCTCAGCACTTTCGCCAAAGTGAGTTTTTTTCGCGATCATAGAATTCAGATTCCGTTTTCATCAGCTCATGCAATTTGTCAATGGATGCAGCTGTCTCAATTTGATTCCTTATATACGCAAGAGTAGTGCGTCTTTGTAATGCGATGCACACATTTCTTCCATTCGATTTCTTTGAAAACGTGTGAAAAAATTGTTTTGTCTTTATCAATTGTTTTTGCCTGTGCCTAGCATTTATATTCCGCCAATCGCAAATATTTTATCTTAAACCTACACTAAAATAGTTATATCGTCTGCTACGCTATCTGTCAACAAATAGCTGCCATCATTTTTTTTATAATTTATTTCAGACATAACATAAACAAAAGAACAAGAATATTCCGAAATTTTTGATAATTCCTTTTGATTATTGGATTGAGGTGACTGTACGCTCGCTTTCTATTTTTATTAGATTTCACTGCCGATATTTAAAAGTTATTTTGGATTTTATTGCATAACTACCCCAGAAAAAAATAATATCAGCTGGAGAATCCATTTCCTTGTGACTTTATCATACTTCAATATAGAAAAGGTATTGTTTGCCCCCAATTTTCCGGATTCGAGATTTTGACAGAAGTATACATTTTGTCCTAGCAAATATATAAAAGAATACATTTTGTCATAGTAAAAATCTTATATTTCGAATGATTCGTATTCTAAGAATGCGATTTATAATTAAATAAAAGAAAAAAATCTATTTAGTTTTTTTTTATACAAAGTATCCACAAAAAATAGCGATTCCTGCATTGCGCTATTTTCCTCACACCTCATATGCACAGGCGGATATATTTTCAAAAGTGTGCGAAATACGTTCAGGGGGATTTAAAACGTATTTTTCTGGGGCAGAAAAAAAAAAAATATGATCGAAGCTATGCTATCTTTTTCTGTGTAATAGAATGAGAAAGTTAAAAAGCTAAAGAACGCAAATAGTAATTATTGCGTTTTAATACATTTTTAATAAAAGGCTTTTGTTTCGTAAAATTATTTTCCTACTTTTTTGCCAGTCTGATTCTGCGCAACTATTCCATTTGAAAGCTACAAGATTAATGAGTCATTTTCACAAGTGTATCGATGGCGCGATAGAATTATAAGAGAAAACAACTGATTTCTCGATTGCGTTTCCTCCGATTCACAAATCAAAGTGGTAATAAGATAATTCATTAAATTACGAGTGAAACTCAACACATCATCCACATCTAGTAGTAGGGGGGCCAAATACAGCTATGCTATACGAACCATTCATCCTATATTATACCTTTCCTATACAAAATAGTATAAGGGAAAGTATCCAACATTCGAATTTGAGTTTTCGAAGGAAGAGCGCGTTTCAATCATCCATGAACTCGAATCGAACGTTTTTAAGGTGATGTCTGTGTGTGTATGTTAATGTGTTAGAGACCCGCACCTGCAATAAAGAAAAGGGTCGACCCGAACCCGCAGCAAGTACCTGACCCACAATGAAATTGTATTTTAAAATTCTAACGCATATGTACGATTTTCTGCTGGTTACAGTTTGTAAATCCGTTTACGTATTTATCCAGTTTCTCATGAAAAAAAAAATGTGATACGGTACGGTACAGATTTTAAAACTTCGCAACCCGAGAATAATAAAGGAAGGAAACCCGGTTTGCAAAACGGTTACTCGATCCGATCAAAGGAATCTACGTATGTGATGCGAATGTGTGTATATGTATATTAGTGTATGTGATCCGTGTTTCTTTCAGGCATACATGCGGAGATATATTATGTTAACCTAGTTTCTATTTATGTGACAGCATTTAGATATATTTATATAGGGAGATACAAAACGTGCCCCCAAGTTTCATTCGCCCCCCCGGCCGAAAGGAACACTGTGTGTGATGTGAATATTTATTGTCTGTGTGTATGTCAGTGTGTGTGCATGTATGCACGGTGCTCAGATAAAAAATTCCCCGATCTCCAGATAATATCTTTGAATAAAATTGAAAAGGATTGTTAAGAGTAAATAATTAAAATGAAAAGTATAATAATGAAAGTATAGTAGAGAAGATTCGGGCAAGTTGACGAAATCGAGGTTTCTCTGAAAGCCTGCAAATGGACTCATCGACAAGTAAAAGCTTCAGAATATCACCAAAGGGTCCACCGTCAATGTGAGAAGAATGGGCTGCATTGTTTTGATGACACGGAACAAAGAAGCTACAGATACGTTTTGTTATAATTTTTCACGTATTTAAAATAGGTTTTAAACCGACTTTATTTAAAATAAATGTTCCGGAAATTGAATTGCTTTATCAATAAGTTCAAATTCTTAGTAAATCATGGTAAAATAGCTTCTTTTTGATAAATTTATGGAGGCTTTTATTTGAAGTCATCTGACGGGGTAAGATTACGAACACTTAGTGCGGGCAAGATGGCTACCCGAAATTTATAAAACTTTTTCTTTCAAAATAAGTAGGCTAACAGACAAATTATGAATACTTTTTGTTCATTTCAGAGATGGTAAAACCGTACAACAGAAAGACTAACCGACACAATCGAAGATGCTATGAAAGCTGCTCCTCATTATGATTGAATTTCTTTTTTACTTCTTTGTATTTTGTAGGCAAATTTTAAGTTAGTTAGTGCATTATGAGTTACTACTTCTATTCTATCATTGGATTTTCATTTTTAACACTTTACAACAAAGTTGAAAAGTGTTTATGACTTTGTTAATATTTTTTATTGATATATATATATATATATATATATATATATATATATATATATATATATATATATATATATAATTAAAAAAGGATTAGGTATCATCCAACAGGTTCACTTTCCATATACAATAAAATGCAACCACTATGTTCATATCATTCTCGTAGATCTAGTTCGTTCCATTCACGAGAGAAAATACATTTTGTAAATAATTTTATATTTTGACGCCAAACAATTTGCCCATAGTCATTTGTTTCACGGGATGTTAATTTAATGTCCATTGCGTTTTGATGAGAGGTTTGCACGTGAGTTCGGACTCATAAGTCGCCAAATCTGAATTCAATGCTGAAAACATTGCGCAACGGATCTTCTAACGCCTGGTTTAGTGTCTTGGGTCGGGAAAGTGCCCATGACAAACATGTAGGGGAGGGGCAAGCCAATGAATAAACCTTTCTTTGTTTCGACCCAAACCGTCCGACCTACCCGAAAGTGTATAAGGTATCTGTTTGGACGGTCGGGACAGTGCTACCCCATTTAGACCGGAACCCAGCGGGGGAGACATCCACAGGGACTGTACCCTCTTTCTCCTACTACCAACCTTTCGGAAGACTACCCACATATTTAACGTGCCCTTACTCTGCGTGAATACTTGAGACAGTTTGGGCAGAGCAGGGAATCGAACACGAGTCGTCCGAGTGCGCGCTAACCACTGGGTTGCCCCACTCCACTGTCATGGATCTCGTACACTATAATTTCGTTGTTAAAGAAGTCAAATCATTGTATTACACAGGGCAAGTCATGTGAGGCCCACACCATATTATTTAATGCCGATTCAAACCTAAGTCGTGAACTAATAGGTAAGCATATATTTTGTGCTCAGTTACGTATCAGATTACTTTCTCAATATTTAATTAATTATTCAATTTTATTTTGAGTCTATTTCTTATTGCACGAGCACGATGTTATTTATATAAAAACATCTAACGTACACAGCACATTAATAAATTTAGACAATGTGGGAGAACAACACATTAAATCAGCGTTTTCTTTTTACTGGATCAGATCCAGCGTAAAATCAATAGATATGTTTTTCAAAACAAGCATACTCAATTTCATGCAATGCGCTTCAATATTTTCAGATAGATTCGTGCTCCCTGTACAAAGTGAAATTTCTAATATCTCGAGAAAGGCTCTTAATTCCTAAACAAGGGTGTCCATTTATTTTTGGTTAAATTTACTTACAAGATACTTATAACCGACTCATTTAATAGTGAGTATATTTAACTTTTTTGGATTTTTTCCGTTAGAGATCAAAACCGTGAAATCTAACGGTGTATAAAGATTTTATTAATTTTTGAATTCACATTAAAAATGATTACTTTTATTTCATAGCTGCTTTAAAAACAATGTTTTTATAACTTTACCCATTTTTCATAAAAAATATTCGAAAAATTCTCTTGGTTCGTATCAGAAAACGTATAAAAGGGGAAGGCCGTGTATGTTTCTGATACTTAAAAAAGGTGATTAACCAAGCAGCAAATATCAAAGCCTTTATCTTAAATTAACTCTGGTTATCACTCATAATAATATTATAGTATAGTGGTAAATTTAATATTAAGCTCCTTCATTCTCCAATGCTGAAATAAAAGTTAAATTAAAAATTCCAACAAGAACATAGGCAACAAAGAAGAGATTTAAATTGGCCAAAAATTTCGTTTATTATTTGTTTATGTATATATATATATATGTAATAAAATAATCCAACAAATATAGTATACAAATGGTTGTCAAATGCATAATTTAAATCATACCAATATCATTCACTATTAATATATTGAAGCAACAATTACTATTAACATTCCTTTTTGCATTTTCAAATTTTAACATTATTTATGTTCTTTCTCGTTCTGCGGAGAATTAATTCTACATTAAGTTACATGATACAAGTTCTATTATAGTTCATTAAGGTCGTAATTTTTAAGATCAAAGTTCAAATACAGCAGTTTCTGATGTCACCAAATGACTGGGGATCATCCATGATTAATAATAATAGCTCGTCTTTGTCAAATTATCAGCCTTCAGTGGCTGTCCAGATGTTATAAAATAAGAAGAGTTTGACTTACATATATTTGAAGCAGTAGCAGGAAACATTCCCCATTTTGGTGGTCCAATGGCAGGATTTTCATAAGTAATAATAATGATGCTTTATGTTGACATGTCTATATCGATTGAGATCAATTGAAGCAAGGCAGGCACTCATCATAGGAGACAACGTATTCAATTAGTTGGGTATTGGTGATCAGTCATCCGAAGACGAAGCTTAATGAAACAGTCGTTGAAGGCGAGGCTTAATTGTTCAGTCAACATGATTATTAAATTCGAGGAGCAAATTGTATGTGTAATTCTTTAAAAATTGGACACATAGTCCGAATGCTGACTATGTCTATAGGTCTCCATGGACCAAAATTAGGAGACAACCTTCATGGTTGAAGAGCAGGGCCAGAGTCTCTTATGAAAATCTGCTCAAAAAAAAGCAAGAGGACCTCAGCGGTCCGGCCCGCAGGCCGGCCGCGTCCAAGAGCGGATCCCTTTTTATTCTTATTTTTTTATTTTACACTTGCCGTCATATTCTCAGTGGCGCTGTACTATATTCGCGTATGATTGGCCACTCTTGTACATACAATACGTTGCTATTGGATGGTGGCCTTGTCCATGCTAAAAGGTGGGGTGCCATGTTGCATACCCCTTTTCGTAGAATTTTTGCCCATCTGTGAAGTTTGCTGAAGTCTTTATTTTAGAGGGTGTAACTTTAGTCAGTAAATTCTTACTGTTGACAGGAATTATAGCTTCTTCTGAAAACTGCCCATGTCTATCCTGACGGGGCGTACATACAAGTTTTATATTACCAGTGGGAAAAGGTTCTCAGCAAGAAAGGAATTTTTGACCGTTGTGGTCCTGCTATGTAAAATCTGCACGTGTTCTCTAAAAAAGGAGGGGGGGGGGGGCAAGTATGCTTCCTGGGACCAAACTCCTACGTTGCAGCTGTGAGATTGTTTTTCTGCAGATGTGCAAAGAGCGTGAGAAAGTACTTTTTTTTTAAAATGGCTATTTTTGCCTAGCAACTGCCTTAATCTATATTCCAAAAGGTTTTAAAGCTAAAGTAATTTTAAATAAATAAAAGTTCTAATTCCCTTTTTAATTAAAAAAAGCATTATTAAAATTAGCGTGTGTCAGACACATTTATAAAAAAAATGTCATGTTTCTCATGACATATCCTCCGTAGAGCAGAGAAAGAACATTTGACATCCGTCCTTCAAGTATTTATGAAATTTCAATTCAATCTAAATTTATATATTTTAACGTCCTTGACATCACATCATTAATAATAGTAAAATAACAACCATATTCATCACATAAATTATATACATATTCTTTTCGTGTAATCATTCTTATATATTCTCAATAATGATCAATTGTTCATCAAAAGGCATAAAGTTTATTAAAATTCATATATATATACACTTAAATGTTTGCGCATTGGTTCAATATGTAAACAAAAACATGAAATTTTCAAATGTAAACAAACGATCAAAATCTCTTTTAAAATATTCAATGTTCAATAATATGTGCAATTTATATCCAATTTTGTTGATATATATATGTAAAATTATAATTTTGTTCATAATGACGAATTTACTTCATTCACATTAAAAACATATCACCGTAAAGCTAGGATGTGCTCTCAAATTATGTGCAAAGTGTCAAAACAAGCGAATCCTTTGCGAAATACACAATCTTCTAACAAATCTCCTTGTCAACAAGCGCCAGAAGCAGTAGCGTCTATGTTGCCATGCCAACGCACTCTCTTTGCCCATCGGTGAATGGCCAAGGCGGTTGTCAATCAAAATCGCTTCTCTCACTCTTTCTGTCTGCTTAGGAAATGAACGAAGATTACGGATTAGCGTAAATCTGAGAAGGGAAAAAGTTTGACGAAGCTTTCAAATTTCCGGTCGGTCCTGCGAATGCATATTCGCGGCGAAAACCAACTCTGACTATCGGTGAACGTGTGCTTTTTCATGACGAAGAATAGAAGCTCTATGTATCAAATTAGTTTTGCTAATTTTTTTTTTGAAGGTTTTGCTAACAATCAGTTTGAGTTGCAAGCGGGAAAAATTTTGTAAACTCGATTTTACTTTAAGCTAGAATTTAATTTTTCGAAGTTTTTAAGTAATTTTACCTCTGTTTCGAAACATCCTATAATTATCAGGTTTTTCTGATAAGATTATTTGCTTAAGTCATTCACAGTATACAGTCTCTATTTACCTGGCCTTCGAATTCTTTTATTCTGTTATTGCACTTGCGTCTGCTAAATTTTTGCAACATCCTTATGGTGAAACGTTATGTAAAATATCAAGTTATGCACACAAATTTGTTCTTTCGTATGTAATAGCATAAATTCTCAAAATATTAATATACAAATGTTGTTTACCCAAAATTTTTTTATACTCAAAATCTATATATATAGTAAAATAGCAAAATAATATATTGCACAATTCTCGTATGGTATCAAAATATATGTTCACAAAATATATATACAAATATCTGTTCCAATTTTCACAAAATTCTACGTTCAAATGTTACACAAAATATACACTCTCTCAATTTGTAAATTCAATATCTTTCTTTATCAAATGTGTGTATTCATCCCAATTTTCTCTCACATTTTATTTATCGATAGCTATCGTTATCTTTCTATTCCTAATTGTTCCTCGTAATTGATTCCTTCATTTTTATCACTTTCGTTCATATGAGCTCATTTTGTTCCGAATTATTCCAATTTTCAATGTAATTGTTTTCTTTCTTCAATACATAACTTTTAGTTTCTTATTCCCTTTATTCTCTCACTTTCATCAATTTCTCCAAAAAAATTTCAAAATGTTTGTGTATTACAATAAAAAGTGTATGTTTAAGTTCTGCGATGATTATACTTTGAGTTTCGTCTCTGACCTCCTCCCATGTAAAAAAAACATTCAGCAACAGATTCCTTACCACAATGCATCAATTTGCACTTAACTATTAGCGAAAAGAGAATCAAGCGAATACTTGGTGATCACTCAAGCATGTCTTACTTGATAATTAGATTTTCCTAATTGCCTACAGGCACACAAAATTTATCTAAAAAAAATTTCTAAATAAAAGTTCCCAGTGAATTAAGTGCACGAATGTATACAGTGTTGAAATTCTAATCTCAAAAGGGTTTACGGCAAAATTGTAGTTGTACAGCCAAAAAAATATTATTCAATTTTAGTGATGTATTTTATTTGTAAAGTGAAGCCTTGAATTTTAAAGAAAATTTTCATGTAATTCTAATTTATGATTATCCTTTAAGTACATAATTTTACTCACATTCCAATATTGACTACTAAAGTTAGATTTATTTAAGCAAAATACTATGGCAAAAGAAAATAAATTTCTTATGATTGCAATTCATGCCAGCATGAAGTACAAAGTTCTCCATTCTATGTCGTCACATATAGAAGATGGTTGCCAAATGTTTTGAGCTTTAATTGTCCACTTCAGTGTTTTCCTTCAGATGTGTTTTAATCTTAGGCACTACGAATAATTTGTCAAAATGTACTTTTATAGTTTTCTCTTCATTTTCAATAATTGCATTTTTATTTCTTATGATTCTTTTTATCGTGTATGGACCTGAAAATTTTGGTTTTAAAGGTGCTGCAGGTATAAAATTTTTTAAATACACAGTGTCACCAAGTTTTAGTTCATATGATCTTGCAGCTTTAAAATATTTCTTTTGCGTTGAATTGGCTTCTGCCTGATTTTTGTAAACTTTTTGAATTATCTCTTGATGTGCTTTCTTAGCTTCCTCTACAAATTGCTTTAAGGTTAAATTAGTGAATTTAGTATCCATATGCATATCAAAAGGTGTTCTCACTTCACGGTTGAAAAAAATTTGTGCTGGAGTATATCCTGTGATAATGTGTTTTGAATTATTATATTCATTTTTGAAAACTAGAATTTGCTTGTCCCAGTTGAATGACTCATTAGCTAAGCATGCGATTGAATTCTTGAGTAAAAAGTGGCATTTTTCTAATAATCCATTGCTCATTGGTCGATATAAACTGCTGCGATGGTGGGAAATGTTCATATCCTTCAGGAAGTCTGTAAATTCCTTAGCGGTAAATTGAGACCCGTTATCTGAGATCAAAATTTTAGGCGCTCCAAATCTACTAATATACTGAGACAGTACATTGATAATGCTCTGTGCAGTAATTGATCTTACTGGTATTGCTTCCAGATACCTGCTTAGGTGGTCGACGATGGTCACAATGTAATGGTGTTGACCAGATGATCTAACTAGCTTTCCAACCAGGTCTATAGCTATTTGCTCTCCTACTTGTATATTTTTGTTCTGTAATTGAATTTCTTGTCTTTTGATTTGTTTAGCTTTAAATTTAAGGCATCTCTCACAATTTAAGCAAAAATTCTTAGTGTCTGAGAACATTCCACTCCAGAAGTAAAGTCTTTTGATTTTGTTGTAAGTCTTGCTTATGCCAAAGTGGGCAACGTGAGCAGCTTGTATAGTAATTCTTTGTAAGCTTCTTGGAATTACAATTTTTATTGCATTAGGTGCTTTGCTTTTAGCTTTAAGTTTGAATTTTAATAGATTATCATTTGAGTCAATTTTATAATTCTCATATCTTGAGTTCAAATCATTATCTTCCAATATTTTTCTTATTTTGCTTAATTTCTTATCCTTTAATTGTTCTCTTAATATATTCTCATGTTTTAATTTATTTTCAGTTTCAAATATATGATTAATTAGTTCATTTACTGTGTTTTGTTGAAATATTTCTCTGGACATATAATCAGCAGGGTTATCTTTTCCTTGGATGTACTTTACTTTAAATTTGAAGGATTGCAGAAAAAGTAACCATCTGCTCTCTATATCATTAGCTTTTTCCAATGCTAAATGATAAGATAATGCCTTTGCATCGCTTTGGATTTCAAATTCTGCACCAACCAAGTAATCCTGGAAATGTTTCACTCCCTCATAAATTGCAAGCAGTTCTCTTTTTATACTAGGATATCTCGATTCTGTATCTCTGAGTTTTCTCGAGAAAAATTTTACAGGGTGCATTTGTCCATTATATTCCTGAGATAGAATGGCAGATACGGCCTGTAATGAGGCATCACAAATTAGAACAAAAGGTTTTTTGAAGTTGGCATTCTTGACTATAGGCTCTTTTAAAATAATGTTTTGTAGCTTTTCTAGTGCTTCCTGGCATTCTTGAGACCAAATAAATTTTTGACTTTTTTTTGTTAAATTAATTAGAGGTTGCACAATACCTGCATAATTATCAATCAGTGATCTAAAATAGTTAGTCATGCCTAAAAGAGTTTTTACTTGTTTAGCTGACTTTGGTACTGGAAAATTTTGAATCTTTTGAATATTTTTGTCAGAAGGTGAATATCCTCTAGTATTAATTTTGAATCCTAAGTATTCTATCTCTGACTTGAAAAGCTGCACTTTCTTTGGATCGAGAGTCAAGTTGTAAGATATCAACCTGTCGAACACTAATTGTAGGGTTTCGAGTACTTGTTGAAAAGTATCGCCTGCAACAATTATGTCGTCCAAGAAATATCTTACTCCTTTATCTCTAATATCACCCAGGCATTTATGTATTAATTTTGCAAAGTAGCTAGTGCTGTTAGCAGTCCCGAAAGGAAGTCTTGTAGGTGAAAAATTACCCCACTCGGTTGTGAAGCTGAGGAGGTTTTTGTCAACATCTCTTAATTTGATTTGGAAAAAGGCACTTTTAAGGTCCAGAACACAGTATAACTTCTTGCCTGATACTTCTTGCAGTATATCATGTATTTGGTCTACTGCAAAGTGATATTTTACTAGGTAACTATTTAGTAATCTGTAATCTATGGTCATTCTAAGCTTTTGATTCTCTGGTTTGTCTGATTTACTTGAATCTTTCTTTCTGATAAATAAGGCGGGAAATGCTACATTGCTGGTAGTCTCCTCAATTATGCCATTCTTAAGTAAATTTTGGATTTCTTTGTATGCTATGCTCTTTAGTAAATGTGGTACTTTATATGGCTTACATTGAATTGGATATTGATTTAGGACATGAAATTCAGGTACCACTTTTTCTGTACAGCCTAAAGTGTCATAATTTTTTGAAAAGGCGGCTGAGTTTTGTTTCAGCATTCTCTGTACAATTGCTTTTTGCTTCTTGTCTAAATGATCTAAATTGAAGTCCTCTGTAGAAAATTGCTCCTCTCTTAATTTTAAAATTTGTTCATGGGTTAAAGCATTGACTGTTTCAATATTTGTCTTCATTTCATTATTTTGTGCATTATTGACAATTTCAAAATTTTTTGAAATGTTAGCTAATTTTGTTTCTTTACTAACAGTCACTGGTTTATTTGAGTTGTTAGTTATAAAAATAAATAGTTTGTTGTCATTATTGCTCTTAATTATACCTCTCTCTACTTCAATTTCTAAATAATTCACATAAGGTTCTATTAAAAATTCAGTGTTTGCTTTGATAGATTTCTTGCTTTTGACTTCGACGATTTCTGTTGTAAAAGGTTCAAATTTTGTTTTGCTCACCAAAGTAATCGAATTATCTGCCTTCTGTTTGCTTTTAATCTGTTTTCTTGAATTCTGTTGTTTATTTGCATTTTGAATTTGACTGTTACTATTTACATTTTCTCTATTCTCCAATTCTGTATTAGATTCTGCATTCTGGTTATTTGCAATATTTTGAATTTGACTATGTTTACAATATCTGATGTTGTCATCTACTTGGATCTTATTTACATTATTAATTTCTTCTGCTATTCCCAATTGAAATTCACATTTTGGCATTATTAATTTATTGCTGGACATATCTAATATAATTTTGTTTATTTTCAAAAAGTCAAATCCTAAAATCATATCATATGTGGTGTACCAAGAGTCATTTGTGATAAAAAAAGTGTTTTTGAAATATTTCTTATTAATTTTAAATCCTAATTCTATGGCATGTCTGAATGGAATTTTTGATCCGTTAATTGCATGTATAGATACACATTTAGAAAGATATTTGATTTTCATTCCTGATTCTTTGATTCTTTCAAAAAGGTTATTACTTATCAAACAGATTGTAGATCCTGAATCTATCATTGCATTTGCTTTAAAGTTATTAATTGAAATTTGCAGTAGAGGTAATTTGTTTACTTGCAGTAATGTTTCATTAGTTGCACATGAAGCTATTGTTTCTTCGATGTCACTCTGTGTCTGTGTATCTCTGTCCACATTAGCATTTTGAGTTTGTGTGTGTTTATTAACATTGCATTTTTCAGTTTGTACTGATTTATTTATTTTAGTACTTCGAATTTGAGTAGATTTGTCACATTTTGTTTTAAAATTATGTTTGTTGTATCTTACATTTTGAATCTTTTTATTTCTCTGCATGTTATGATATCTTACACCCATTTCACTGGAAGACAAAAGGGACGTTGAGTTAAAGTGCTCATTTATCGCCTTCCCCTGAGAAAATCCTGTTGCTGATTGCTTTGTCTAAAAAAATGTTGTTGATTATTATAATTATGTGCTCCTCTCCTTGAATTTTGGTGAAAATTTGCATTAGATGTAAAATTTTGTTGTTGATAATTTTGGTTTCTATCATTACTCCTTTGATAATAATTCATCTGATTGCTATTGTTCCCTCTATAGTAATTGTTTCCTCTGTAAAAATTGTTTCCTCTGTATGGATGACTTCTATACGTATTCTGACTGCCCCTCTGTTGACTGTTTTGCTCTCTTTTCATATTTTTATAATGATGGCAATCAATGGTAATGTGATTCTGATTACACATTGAGCAAACAATGTTTTTATTTTCTGCATTACTGTTACCTTCTCCTAAATTCTCTTTTGTTGTGCTTTGATTTTGATTGATTGTTTTCAGAGCGTTAACCTCTGCTATCAGATTATGAATTAAAAAATTTGTGGAGTCTTGCTGCTCTCTGATTTCATTTATATGTGGCCTTTCTGAAGTATTTATATTATTTAATTTTTGCTCTTCCTCTAATACTTTCTCTATTGTTCTTGCAATATTTAATGCTTCTAAAAATGTGGAGGGTCCTCTTTTTTTTGTTTCTATTTTGACGTCATTTCTTAGTGCGTCCAAAAATTTTGTCATTTTAAGGTTATCTATGAATTTTGATATTTCTGCATCATTTTTGTTTAGTGATTTAGTGTACTTTGCAGTGGCATTCTCAACTGCTTCAGCTATTTCGTTGATAGATTGCCTAGGTCCCTGAGATATTGCTTGAAATTCCTGCTGCAAATCTGCAAAATTTTGTGTCTTTTTGAATTTCAGAGTCAGTTTATTTTTAAATTCTTCATAATTACTAGTACTGGCTATTTCTTGATTATTGATAATAAATTGCAGTGCTTTGCCTGCTATTAAAGTTTTGATTATAATTAATTTGTTGCTGCTGTCCCATTGGGCGATTTGAGCAATCTCTTCAAACTGTTTGAAAAAAAAATCTATATCTTCCTCTGATTCTCCGTGAAATTTCTTTAAAAGTTGCAAAAGTGACATGTTTGCAAGTGTTTTGTTGCCTTGCATGGAATTTACTAATTTTTGGACTTGTTGTCTAAGTTTTTTGCCTTCACAATCATTATTATCTTTATTTTTATCATTAGCTTCCATTTTGTCACTATAAATTAGATTAAAGTTATCTATTTGGAGCTTGTCTTATTCAGATATCCCCCAAAATGCATATAAAACAGTATACACAATATAAAATGAAATTTGCAAGAATGTAAATATCCAATATCAAATATAAAATAAGTTTCTACTGTAAGATATTTTTGTACTATCATACATATAAATACACTTCTGTTCAATTCCACATAGCAAACAATTCAAATACTGCGTTTATTTGATATATTTCTATTTTCAATTTCACTATAATTATCGTTTATCATTTAAATATCAGAGTACTCTGATCTGTCCAATTTACCATAATTTTTTTTATCTAATATTTGCATTTATTATATACTTTTAAATGTGTATTTAAGTGATTTTATGATTCATCCTTTTATGCTATCACTGAGTGTTGCTTCACTCTTTCTTAACCTTTATTTATCAACTTTTTTTTTTTTTTTTTTATTATTATCATTATTAATTGCAACAAAAAATTATTTAACTGGTTCACACTCTTGTTGCCTTCTTCTTAAATTATTAATTTTGATCTTATTATCATTTGTTGCCTTCTTAAATTTAGTTTACGGTGCAATTTCCTTTTAAGCCAATTTTAAAATTCCAGTCTCGACTGGTCGCACGCACCAAAAATAATTCAGCAGGGTGCAAATAATTTTGGATCCAGGTTCGACTGGTCACGAGCGCCAATAATATCAGAAAACGTATAAAAGGGGAAGGCCGTGTATGTTTCTGATACTTAAAAAAGGTGATTAACCAAGCAGCAAATATCAAAGCCTTTATCTTAAATTAACTCTGGTTATCACTCATAATAATATTATAGTATAGTGGTAAATTTAATATTAAGCTCCTTCATTCTCCAATGCTGAAATAAAAGTTAAATTAAAAATTCCAACAAGAACATAGGCAACAAAGAAGAGATTTAAATTGGCCAAAAATTTCGTTTATTATTTGTTTATGTATATATATATATATGTAATAAAATAATCCAACAAATATAGTATACAAATGGTTGTCAAATGCATAATTTAAATCATACCAATATCATTCACTATTAATATATTGAAGCAACAATTACTATTAACATTCCTTTTTGCATTTTCAAATTTTAACATTATTTATGTTCTTTCTCGTTCTGCGGAGAATTAATTCTACATTAAGTTACATGATACAAGTTCTATTATAGTTCATTAAGGTCGTAATTTTTAAGATCAAAGTTCAAATACAGCAGTTTCTGATGTCACCAAATGACTGGGGATCATCCATGATTAATAATAATAGCTCGTCTTTGTCAAATTATCAGCCTTCAGTGGCTGTCCAGATGTTATAAAATAAGAAGAGTTTGACTTACATATATTTGAAGCAGTAGCAGGAAACATTCCCCATTTTGGTGGTCCAATGGCAGGATTTTCATAAGTAATAATAATGATGCTTTATGTTGACATGTCTATATCGATTGAGATCAATTGAAGCAAGGCAGGCACTCATCATAGGAGACAACGTATTCAATTAGTTGGGTATTGGTGATCAGTCATCCGAAGACGAAGCTTAATGAAACAGTCGTTGAAGGCGAGGCTTAATTGTTCAGTCAACATGACTATTAAATTCGAGGAGCAAATTGTATGTGTAATTCTTTAAAAATTGGACACATAGTCCGAATGCTGACTATGTCTATAGGTCTCCATGGACCAAAATTAGGAGACAACCTTCATGGTTGAAGAGCAGGGCCAGAGTCTCTTATGAAAATCTGCTCAAAAAAAAGCAAGAGGACCTCAGCGGTCCGGCCCGCAGGCCGGCCGCGTCCAAGAGCGGATCCCTTTTTATTCTTATTTTTTTATTTTACACTTGCCGTCATATTCTCAGTGGCGCTGTACTATATTCGCGTATGATTGGCCACTCTTGTACATACAATACGTTGCTATTGGATGGTGGCCTTGTCCATGCTAAAAGGTGGGGTGCCATGTTGCATACCCCTTTTCGTAGAATTTTTGCCCATCTGTGAAGTTTGCTGAAGTCTTTATTTTAGAGGGTGTAACTTTAGTCAGTAAATTCTTACTGTTGACAGGAATTATAGCTTCTTCTGAAAACTGCCCATGTCTATCCTGACGGGGCGTACATACAAGTTTTATATTACCAGTGGGAAAAGGTTCTCAGCAAGAAAGGAATTTTTGACCGTTGTGGTCCTGCTATGTAAAATCTGCACGTGTTCTCTAAAAAAGGAGGGGGGGGGGGCAAGTATGCTTCCTGGGACCAAACTCCTACGTTGCAGCTGTGAGATTGTTTTTCTGCAGATGTGCAAAGAGCGTGAGAAAGTACTTTTTTTTGAAAATGGCTATTTTTGCCTAGCAACTGCCTTAATCTATATTCCAAAAGGTTTTAAAGCTAAAGTAATTTTAAATAAATAAAAGTTCTAATTCCCTTTTTAATTAAAAAAAGCATTATTAAAATTAGCGTGTGTCAGACACATTTATAAAAAAAATGTCATGTTTCTCATGACAGTTCGTTCTGACGAAATAAAAGACGTGACGTCATTTTGATGACGTCCATCGATTGAAACCAATGTCGAAAAACTGTTACATCGAACTTTAATATCCTGCCCTGCCGACGGCACTTATGATGTTTTGAGTTGGCTAAGCTGACGGAATTTCCACTTACAGCAGACATACTGTGTCAAAAACATTTCGATTCTGTCACTCCCAACACATGTTGCTGAAACTTTAGGAACGAAAGCCAGAGACGCAGAAGATATCAATGAACAGTCTGGACCCAAGATCACTATTATTAATGACTAGCCGCCTTTGGCGACCAGCCTGTTCGCTACCCTTGAAAATTCTGACCGTGGCAAACTCGTTGGCGCGACCTACCAGAAAGGTGTAAGGTAACTGCTTGGAAGGCCAGGAAGTGCCACACAATTTAGACCGGAACCCAATGGGGGAGGCACCCTCCTTCCCCTACCACAAACCTCTCGGAAGGACTTGCAGTCCCACACGTTTAACGTGATCGTACTCCGCGTGAACACGGCTGCAGTTTTGGCAATGGCGGGAATCGAACCCGGGCCTACCGAATGAAATTCCCGCGCGCTAACCACTGGGCTACCGTGCCATCCGCGACAATCTCCATAACTTTATTTTTATTCGGCAATTTTGTGAATCGAACCCGGGCCTACCAAGTGCAAATCCCGCGCACTAACCACTGGGGTACTTCACCCTCCGCGATATTCTTCATAACTTTCTTTTTATTCACCCAATTTAGACCGGAAACAAGTGGGAGAAGCATCCACAGGGACCGTACCCTTCTTCCCCTACCACCAACCTCTCGGAAGGACTTACAGACCCACATGTTTAACGTGATCGTACTCCGCGTAAACACGGCGGCAATTTTGGGAATCGAACCCGGGCCTACCGAGTGCAATTTCCGCGCGCTAACCATTGGGCTACTTTGCCCTACGCGACAATCTCCATAACTTTCTTTTTATTCATCCAATTTAGACCGTACCCTCCTTCCCCTACCACCAACTTCTCGGAAGGACTCACGGACCCACATGTTTAACGTGCTCGTACTCCGCGTAAACACGGCGGCAATTTTGGGAATCGAACCCGGGCCTGGTAACTGGTTGGACGGCCAGGATGTGCCACCCAATTTAGACCGGAACCCAGTGGGGGAGGCATCCACAGGGAACGTACCCTCCTTCCCCTACCACCAACCTCTCGGAAAAACATACGGACCCATATGTTTAACGTGATCGTACTCCATGTCAGTGGCGGAAATCGAACCCGGGCCTACCGCGTGCAATTCCCGCGCGCTAACCACTGGGCTACTTCGCCCTCCGCGACAATCTCCATAACTTTCTTTTTATTCACCCAATTTAGACCGTACCCTCCTTCCCCTACCACCAACCTCTCGGAAGGACTCACGAACCCACATGTTTAACGTGATCGTACTCTGCGTGAACGTGGCGTAAGTTTTGGCAGTGGCGGGAATCGAACCCGGGCCTACTGAGTGCAATTCCCGCGCGCTAACCACTGGGCTGCCGCGCCCTCCGCGACAATCTCCATAACTTTCTACATATTCACCCAATTTAGACGGGAACCCAGTGGGGGAGGCATCCACAGGGGCCGTATCCTCCTTCCCCTACCACCAACCTCTCGGAAGGACTTACGGACCCACATATTTAACGTGATCGTATTCCACGTAAACACGGCGGCAGTTTTGGCAGTGGCGGGAATCGAACCCGGGCCTACCGCTAACTTCCCGCGCGCTAATTTGCAATTTAAAATGACCATATGCTTAATTCCATCATCCTCATTCCATTGTTTCATTGTTCCATCATTTAAAATATCCATAAAATTAAAATATCCAAAAGTTAAAATATACATTTAAAAAATCCAGATCGTCCCATCATTTAAAATATAAATATAATAATTTATATAGAGCAAAGGCGCTCTATTCAGAACCGTGACGTCACCTCCACCTTGACGTCCCCACCCACCACCTTCCCTGCTTCAGCGGGGGAGAAACGAAGCGGTACGCCGAGCGGAACGCCGAGAAATATAAAATCATGACGTCTTTAAAATTGCGATCCTGAAGGCAATTTTCATTATTTCTGGACCAGATTAGACTTGTAAGAATGCCAGATATTTCAGCTTTCTAAAAATGTAAATTATTAGTCGAAATTATGAGTACTTTTTACTATGCGAGAATTTAAAAACCAAAAATCGTTTTTTTGAGTCAAAAGTGACTTTTGCTTTAAAATCATAAAAAAATATTAGAATTTATCTCTGAGATTTGAAATTGATATATTTTTACTCGAAATTCTCTGCTCTTTCCGATGGTGTGATTTGTTTTTTTCTACGATGTCTGGATCGAGGAGAAAAAAGGGCAAAAAGATCAAAAAAAGGTCGAAATCGCATAAAACATTAAATAAATAAAAAAATAATTAGAATTTTGAAAATCGGTTTTCACGTGTCCCCTTCCCACCCCCCAGGGTCTCCGATTGCCAAATTTCGTAACTCTCCGACGCGCGGTCGCGAAACGTATAGTGTATAAGACAGACACACAGACAGACAGACAGACACACAGACATTGCCTTTTATTATATAGATTTGTAAATATTTACATAATTTTGTGTGGTGAAATCATATAATCTAAAAAATGAAATGATAAACTGAAGTATTTTCAGAATGAATGATATGATCGATACGAAGAAAAGTGCTCAGTTCTATCAACCTGCTGCTTCCCCGGGAATCTGAGGTAGAATCTTTTATATTTTCGATTTTAAGTATCGATGAGAATATTAGAATCCCAAAGAAGTTGTAATGAAGTTTTTCAAACCCCCCTACCCATTACCAGGGTTGGACTGGGCGTAATTTTCGGCCTGAGCGATTTTAAGGTAGCGGCCATATAGTTATGTTGGGGGGAGGGGTCAACATAATTAAAAAAACAAACAAAAAAACTCGAAAGTCCTTGATTTTCTAGGAAAAGTTATGAATGAATATACACAGCTGACCATTAAAATTGTTACACCAGGAAGGAAAGCAAATAATAGAATCTTATTTATTGTACATATACAGAATAATGGGAGGAAGCCATGATTAAATTTGCAGGAGGTTTGGGGTGCACAGCATGCAGAATTCAGTACACAGAGCTGCCACCTCTGGCAGCAACAACGGCTGTAACCCGGCTGGGCATCGAGCCGAATTGAGCTTGGATAACAGATACGAGTACGTCATTCCATGCGGCTTCAAATCTATGCCAGAGTTCATCAATCGTAGTGCCTGGCGACTGGTGGTGTGCCAGTTTCTAGGCAACCCATGACCACCAGATGTTCTCAATGGGTGACAGATCTGGAGAACGTGTTGTCCAGGGCAACATTCGAACACCCTCTGTATCGAGGAAGGTCAGGACAGCAAGGGCAACATGTGGTCGTGCATTATCTTGGTGAAAGATGACGTCACGCAGGTCTCAAAGATAGGGCACAGCCACGGGCCTTAATACGCCAGAAATGTAACGACGGCTGTTCACATTACCGGCTATGCGAACAAGAGGTGACCGGGATGGGTACCCAATGGCACCCATACCATCCCGCTAGGTGCTGGGTCCTATGAATGCAAGCTGGCAACGTTCGTTCTCCTCGGTTCCTCAACACACGGATGCGTCCATCATTATGCTGTACACAGAACCGGGATTCATCTGAAAAGACGACGTGATGCCACTCCTGTGTCCAGTGTCGTACCACTGGTAGGCGCGCCTGTCTCTGCTGCAGCGACAAGGGAAGCCGCAACAATGGTCGCCGTGCTGCTGCAGACGTCGTCGCACTATCCGTGCTGACACTTGTCGTCCTGCAAAAGAGCAAAGTTCCTGACTCAGGGTACTTGGTGTGGCTGTACGATCCTGCAAGACCGAGAGGACAACATGTCTGTCCTCTCGGACGTTAGTGGTTCGGGCCACAGAGATCCTGCATGGCGTTCAGTATGGCCCTCCTGGACCCATCGATTCCATATTCGTCTGACAGTCATGGGATCCCGACTAACGCTAGCAGCAATGTCGCGGAACGATAAAACGCAGTCCCGATAGGCCACGATCCTGCCGCGGTCGAGTTTCTCCTTTTAACACGAGGCAAAACACGACCTTCACAGAAACAACCAACGTTCAAATGCGATTTCCGAATGCCAAGAGCCAAAACGAAACATTTCGGAGAGCCTGTGCCGGGCACTTATCTCCACATCGAATTGTGAAAAAATGTCCAATTTTAATAATGTTCCACTTTATGAAGATTGTTCCTCGTTCCTCATTACGATGCATTCACAATGCATCGTAATGCTTTGTTTTGGAATACTTGCAATTTCTCGATGTGCGTTTTTGCAGCCGACCCCCAGACAGGGCAAGCATACAGAAATGCTTGTGCAATGATTTGGTAGTAGACAACTATTTATGTTATACTATAATTATTATGGGTGGAGAGGTGGGACTTTCTACCGAGAAGTGGGATGAGGGCGGAATAGCTTTTCAGCGATGTGCTCACTAAATAACATATATATGTTAATAACATATATAAGTCAAGATTGACTCCCAGGTATTTCACAAAGTTACAGAAAGGGATGGGCTCATTAAATATATTTAAGATGAAATTATGACTGACTTCTCGGTCGTTGAATATGCACATTGCCGCATTCATTTTGATTCTCCAGGTCACGATCCGCAATCTTCTCTTTTATAAAGAATGCAGATGGCGTTAGCATGCTAATCATTTGTATATCCCTGCATGTAGTACCTTTCATGCAAATTTACATTTGTACGTTTGTTGCATCTTGCATGCCGCCTTCATGGTGTAGCAATTTTAATGGCCAGCAGCGTATCTTAGTCTATAATGATGAAATGCATGTTACGCCCAGATCGCACTGGGTTCTGAAATTCGACACGCAGACAGTGATAAAGCGCTGGAAACACAAGGTGGTCAGTGTCTACCCAAGATATTTACGACCCACTATCTTTTATTTTACAGAAACGTAAATGTTTTCTGTAAATGGAGATATTGACACATTTGCACCCTGCCTGTATTGAGAAAGAGAGAGGGAGACTCAGGAGGAACTAACTCTCTCCCCGTCAATGCTGACAAGCGACTCCGGACAGGAAGGCTCCCAATGTTACAAACTTTTTGTCCACTGAAAATGGGGAATTTTTGAAGAAAGATATTGGAATTTTTCGAAACAGAACGACTTTTCGACAGTACGATTGAACTTTGATTTTTTTCTTTTCCCAATTTGAACAGAACGGCTCTCACATATATATATATTTCGGTAGAAGACGGGACTGTGTGACAGCTGAAAGGGATGATTTTTTCAAAATTTCACTCGAAAATTTAGGGGGGTTCTGAACATTCGATTGTGTTTAAAACCAATAGGCTTCCGGATTGTAATTTTTGTACCCAATTTCATTTGAATCGCTCCATTCGTTCGTGAGATATCGTCTCCACAGACTCACTGACACACCCATACAGACATCACCTCAAAAATGTTCGATTCGTGATCAGGAATGCTTGAAACGTGCTCTCCCGTTGAGAACTCGAATTCGACTCCATCATCATAATTTCCTTATACATACATTATACTACGTATATAAGGTACGTAAAAAGTGCACCTCTTTTCCTAATGCAACATCCGCTTCAGTTGGCCGTCATGCCCACGGAATTCTGTTGTTTTGCATAGGATTGTAGGCAGTTGAATCCCCGGCTCTTGCATTTTAATTTAAATATATCTTGAAATGGGGTTCATGGGTCAACAATTCTTAGATAGAAACATCACCTACTTAATGGCTCTGTAAAAATCGAACTATCAAAAGTTTCAAAATTTGAAAAGCAGTCAGCAATGGCTTATACTTCTGGCTTTTTTTTTCTTTAACGATTTATTTTCTATTTTTGAATTCATTTGAGATGGGCCTATTTGAAGGCTGACGCAACCGCCATTTTGATTCCCACCGATCTAGTCAGTTATCGTCAGCCTCTACTATTTCAATGGCATGTGCACGTTACAAGGCTGATATTGGATACGCAATTGAGCTGTAAAATAGGTGCTTCTGCTTTCAAAAAATTCTAGAATATTTTGATTGACTCGAGATCTCGAGAAAAGGACCACCATCCACTACCATCGCTTTAAATGGGAGCCAAGATGGCCGCTGTTGTGCCAGTCTGTATACAAGGTAGGATCAAAAAGTTGGAGACTGTGCTGATATCTCCAACCCTGAGTGGAGAAGAGGGGAACTATTTTACCGTGGCGTAGAGGCACATGGGACGCGAGATGTGAAAAGGAAGAAGCAGGTGTTTTTCCAGACAATGCGTGTCAGTGAACTGTAGTCGTTCGCGTTCGTCGAAAACGAAAATGGCGTTTGAAGAACAACGTGCAAACATCAAATTCTGTCAGCGTTTGAGGAAATCGCCGACAGAAACATTGCACCTGTCTGGAAAAATTCTGCACTGCGGACCTGCTTCTTCCTTTTCACATCTCGCTTCCCATGTGCCTCTACGCCACGGTAAAGTTCCCCTCTCCTCCAATCAGGGTTGGAGATATCAGCACAGTCTCCGAACTTTTTGATCCTACCTTGTATCTAAGAGTCTAAGCCTTATTGTAAAGGGCATATTTGTTGTGTTTAGCGGATATCTTCACCACCACCTCAACTCGAGTTGAGGTGATGGTGATATCCAGAGAAGAAAACCATAATTCGACTCGCGTAGGTTTGTTGTACTTATGCCATACTTATTTAATATAAATATTATATACTCATTGCTTCATTATGAATACCTTTTGAATGTTCTTTACACAATTTAGGAGTGTGCGAAGATTTAGTCTTCTAGGTCACCGACGGCTTCTGGACTGTAAATAATTTTTATAGTATGTATAAAATGTAGGTGAACCAGTCACATTTTCCCATCGGAAATCCTGCTTCATTGAGTTCTGTCCCGTAGTTGAAATCTATATAAATAAAATTGAAAATCTGTCTGTCTGTCTGTTTGTCACACCATCACGGGAGAACGGCTGAACCGAATTTGATGAAATTTTGTGGGTAGCCCAGAAATAGCCCCACTTAAAATTATATCCGTGTTTTGAGTTTCTACGACCAGTGGTTCTCGAGATATGAGTAAAAAACGAAATTTTCGTTTGTCTCATCATCACGGAAACACGGCTGAACCGAATTTAATGAAATTTGGTGAATAGCCTTGAAATATCCCCCCATAAATTTTGTCCAAGTTTCGAGTTTCTAAGACCTGGGGTTGTCGAGATATTAATGAAAAACGGAACTTTTTCCTTGGAGTTCTACTCCCTAACTCCGTGGTTTATCCAAACGAAAAGCTTGAAAACCGTTTGAAAGTGAATTAAAATTTAATCTCTGAGTTTGATGGGAGATTTTTTGCGTTAATTAGTCACTTTCTGAAAACATGAATTGTTTGAAACATGATTTAAAGGGGAAATCTATCTCCATGGTTCATGGTTTATTTAAAACAAGCTTTTACGGAACAATGAGAAGTATAGAGAAATCAAAATCGTTATTTAATTTCGCAGTTTATGTTATAAGACATGACATATTTAACATGTTATAAGATTCTATCTTATATCATGTTACTCAGAAACTCAATTAAATTAAATCTGTCTGTTAATTTTAATAATTATTTTTTCGATTTGAATAATAAATAAATGGATATAAAAATATATTTTAGAAAAGAACGATTTGATTTTTCTTATAGCATTTTTGACTGGATAATATCAATTACGGTCTTCAGGTTTAAAAATTATTATTGTTTATATTTTCGGGGATTATTGATTCAAGGATTATTGATATTTTCAAGTTATTATGCAATTATTTTATTATGACAAAAATTGTTTAAACTCATATATTGTATGTTGTACGAATCTTCTACAAATACACGTGTATATCTTTTAATCTACGAGAATATAAGTAGTAGAGGTATATTGACATATGTTTTGATATATATTGACATATATTGGAATCAATTACGACCTTCTGGTATAAAGAGTACGGATATTATTGATGTTTTCAATTTATTACGTCATCTCTTTTATTTTGGCAAATATTTTTGAGACGCATATTGTAATACGGGTAATCTTCTACTAACACATTGGCATATTTTCTGATCTACGACAATATAATTAGTACGGAGTTGCATATATTCATTCAATTCCTATTTTTTCTTCTGTAAATTTGCTTTCAAAAGGGGGCAGGATGTTTTATTCTTCAGATCTGATCGTGAAGATAATTTTGCATAGTGAGAACATATATTCTTAAACTTCTCTTTAGGAGCAATAAATTTAATATTTTAACAGAATTTGCACATGATTGCGAACTTTTAGTTTCTTTAAATTATACACTCCGTACGAATAACGGGTGTGCTGTTAGTGGTTAATAAATTTTAACATTTTAGGAGGATATATCATGTTGCTCGGCATCGCAATTAAATTAAATGTGTTTGTTAATGTTTTTATTATTTTTTTTCGATTTAAATAATAAATAAATGGATAAATGGATATAAAAGTATATCTTATGAAGGGACGGTTTGATTTTTCTTTTAATTATATTAATTGCTGACTGCGTACATCAATTTCATTTATTTTGGGAAAGAGTTTTCAAGCTTATATCGTATTTAGCTACTAAACTCATATATTGTGTTTAGCCAATAAATTCATATAGCCGATTGTTGAAACAGAAAAAGAGTAGAGCGGGTATATCTTCTAATACAATTGTAGTGTTTTCATTTAGTATATTGAAACGGGATAAGAATGTTTCATTCAGATCTGCAAATTCAAAGCTAAGAATTCGGAGGGATATCGCTAATTTGACAACTTTTCTTAAACTTTGCCAAATTGACGGAAATGTCGCCAAATTGATATAAACGACACACAAACAGCTGCCATAAACCTTCGGGTTGGTCGTGTGGCTTGGGTCTTCTACATATCAATGAAATTTTTTTTTGTTTTGTTAGAAGAGAGTACTGAAATGATGTTTGGTTAGCATTTATCTGTCAGACCAACCATCCTACTTAGTAATACATTTAGCGAATTTTTAAAATGTCACCAAATTGATAAAAATGTTTTCAAATCTATAAAAATATCTTGAAATTGATAAAATTGCGCTACATAAATGATATTAATTGTTTTTTGTTAGGGGATAGTATTGTGATGATATTTCGTCAATTTGTCGCAAAGTGGAACTGTCAGTTCTACAGTCCCACTTGGCGATAAATTTGGCGATTTTTTAAAATGTCGCTAATTTGACGAAACTGTCGCCAAATGTTCCATAGAAATATAACTATTTAGACGATATTTTTTCTACCAATTTATTTGAAGCAAATGATATCATGTCGCTTAGCAACGGATTTAAATCCAATGTGTTTATGCGGCAGACGATTTTTATTAAATCCTTTCCGATTTGAATAATGAAGATATGTATATAAAATAAATTTCATTGCCATTTCATTTTGGACTGGATAATATCAATTATACTCTTCAGGTTTAAACATTATTATTATTGATATTTTCCGGAATTATTGATTCAGGGATTATTGATATTTTTAAGTTATTACGCCATTGTTTTATTGCGGCAAAAATTGACACACGCATATTGTACGTTGTACGAGTAATCTTCTAGGAATGCACGGGTATATCTTCTAACCTACGAGAATATAAGTAGTACAGGTATATTGGCATATATTTTGACATATATTGGCATATATATTGGAATCAAGTACAGTCTTCTGGTATGAAGATTAAGGGGATTAATTATATATTCAATTTATTACGTCGTCTGTTGTATTTTACCAAAAAACATTTGTGACTCATATTGCAAAACGGGCAATCTTCTACTAATAATCGGACAGGACATTATAAGTAGTACGTGTATATCTTCCCATATAATTTTAGCACTTTAATTTTGACATATATTGGAATAAATGACTGTCTTCAGATTTAAAGATTACGGGTTTATTGGTATTTTCAATTTATACATGTAATCTACTAATACAGGTTATATTTTCTAATATTCGCGTATATAATTAGTACGGGTCCCATACAATTTTAACGCTTTTATTTTGCATATATTGATTCAATTCCATATTTTTTTTATATTTGCTTACATAAGGGGTCCAAGATGTTTTATTCTTCAGATATGTCCATGAAGATAATTTTATATAGCGAGAACAGAGATTCTTAAACTTCTTTTTAGGAGCATTATATTAAATATTTTAACAGAATATTTTGATTAAACATGTCATTTAGTATACTATAAGAATTTGGGCATGATTATGAATTTCAAGTTTCTTTATATTATATACTCCGTACGAAGAACGGGTATGCTGCTAGTTATGAATATGTAAAGATCTAGTCTTCTTAACTCTTAAGAAGTCACTTGGGGCTTCTTAAGGGTTTGGAAAGCCAGAAAAATGCAGAATAATTATTATATAGGTCTTTATTGAATTACTATCTATATAAATAAAATTAAAAATCTGTCTGTCTTGTATGTTTGTCTCATCACGAATAGCCTTACTTAAAATTGAGTTCATAAAAAAAAAAGCACAGTTAAGCCTTAAATCTTCCATTGACACAGCATTTTGCAAACAATATTTTCTCCCACAAATTTATTTGAAGAAAATGATATCATGTTGCTTAGCAGCGGATTTAAATCCAATGTGTTTATGCAGCACATGTAATTTTTATGACATCTTTTCTGATGTAAAATAATAAAGAAATGTTTATAAAGTAAATTTGATCGAAACTGCCTTTTTGACTGGATTATATCCATTACGGCATTCAGGTTTAAATATTATGGTGATTATTGATATTCAACTTATTACGTCATCTGTTTTATTTTGGCAAAATTTTTTGAAACTTATATTGTAATACAGATAATTTTCTACTAATACACGAGTATATCTTGTAATCTAAGAGAATATAAGTGGTACGGGTATATCTTTACATACAATTTTGAGCTTTTGTTTTGGCATATATTGATTCAATATCATATTTTTTGTAAATTTGTTTATAAAAGGGACCAGCATGTTTTATTCTTCAGATCTGCCTGTGAAGAGCATTTTGTATAGCGAAAACAGAGATTTTTAAACATCTTTTTAGGAGTATTAATTTAAATATTTTAATAAAATGTTTTAATAACAATGTCATTCAGAATACTATAGGAATGTGCACATGATTGTGAATTTTAAGTTTCTTTATAATGTACATATTCTGTTCGAAGAGCTGGTATACTGTTAGTCTCTATACAAATGAAATCCTATTTCTTTTTTTGTTTGCAAAGAAATATACTAATTGCCAAGTGTCCGTCTGTCTGTCTGTCAGAGGTGTGCGGGGGTGGGGTGATCTACAATACCAAAACATTTAAAATATGAAATGAGATATAAAATCTTGAAATTTGACGCTTAGGTCAAATATTCGATAAAACCCCAGGAAAAAGAAACTATATTTTCCGAAAATGTTCATTTATAAAGTGCTCCACACCAAAACGTTCAAATGTGAAATGGTAGTAAAATGGACTTCTTACGAGACGGAGACATGGGTGCAAGGATAGATTGTTGAAAAGGGATAAAGTGTATAATTTCAGCTTTTTAATATTTACAAATTTAGGGATGCTGCACACCAGTAGCGTATTTTGATATTCAATATGGGGGAGAGTTTTAAATTAAGTGTATAGCAATATCAAGGAGTCTAAGTTAGAGGTCTGTACAGCTCGGGCCTAGCCAATTTTTATTAAATTCGGGTTGGATCGTGTCAAAATAAATTGAAAAAGCCAAAAATAAATTAATTTGTAACAGAAAACTTTGAAATTATATCAATAAAAATCTCAATTTGCGGAAATATAAAAATCTCAATATATATAAATCTCTCTTTTATAAAAATCTCAATTTGCGGAATAAAGTCTCCCTGTCTCATATTAAGTAATAAAAGTTTGCTTTGCATGGTAAATGCAGATCGGTCGATTAGAACCGGATACAGAAAAATTAAAACTTCAGATAAGAAATTGAAGACTTCCTTATTCCACGACATTCCGAAGTCAAAATCAAATATTGTTCTTCACAACATTAAAAATTGTTTGAAAGTACAGTAACAGAATAAAAAATATGGTCTGGCCTCGATACAGGTACCAAATGTCATATAATCTATAAATTGAATAGGGAAGAAATACATTCCAAATTAGGTTTTTGAGGAATTGATCATTCAGTTATTATCATGGGTCAAGTGCGAGTTGCAATTTGCTACATATTTAAATTTCTCGTAAAAAAGTTTAATCTCTTCTGTGCTTCGCTATACTTGACTGGTGATGAAAGTGTGATATCCAATAAATAAATGAACATAAGAAATCCAAGATACTGTTTACTTTAAAATTGAACACTGATATTTTATTTTAATTGTTTTGGTGATTTTAATTTCAGCTCTTAGGTTCCGAATGTTTCTAAATTATCAAAATTAAATAAATTAAAACATAGTTCCGTCGATTACTTTCCAATAAAAATTTATCTGAGCAATCTGTTAAAATTTAAGATTAATATATGGATAAGATGAATTGTTGCAATCGAATTTATTTATATTTGTATTATAAATATCTTACACTTTTACTAAAATTATTAAATTTTAAAAATATTTATAACTATGCCTTAATTAAAGAAAATAATATCTATGCAAAGTTTAATCGCATTGAAATGTTTTTAACAACACTATCAATTGTGGCATATGACGTTTGTTTCGCTATCACTGTAACGAATATTTCGTGTTGATGAGGGGCATTGCACTGATAACTGGGTGAATAAGCGATTTCTCTTTTCATCCCTTCTCATCTTCAGCCAAGATGATACATAAAAACTCACTTTACAGCAGGGGCGGTTATTCAGGGGCGCCGCGCGGACCCCCTTGATCAAGCACTTCAAATTCCTTTAGTTATATAGGTTAATTACAATTTTTAAGGAAATTATCTGAAATTTCTTTCAACTAAAAGTCTAATTATTGGAAATAAATGATAAAATTGTCACTAGATGGCAGCACTAAAGCTTTGACTTTCAAAAAAACCTCTTATCCCCTTTTCATACTATATTAAATTTATAGGGAAAAATACTGCATTATAGGGAAAGACGAGGGATTTTAAGAAGAGCCGCGTCCCGTTTTCGACTCTCTGATGATAGAAAGAATGGTATGTGAATACATAGGCAATAGAAATTTCAGTTAAAAAAACAGACATTGCAATATTCCAATCTGATCTGAGCCGCGTGGGTTATCGCGGCTCTCATCTAAAGAAGACACGAATACCGTGAACGACTGACTCGAATTGGCTGAGTTTCGCTAATTTGGCCTCGAATTTTTCTTGATAAATGAGTGTTCTCGCTCTCGCTTCTTTTTAAAATAATAAATTTGGATGTTTAAATAAATATTTGAAAATAAATTACTGTATTTATCTAATTCTGATTTATTTTATTGATCCTATTGACCCCTAGCTTTTTCAGTTTTGGTTCATGAAGAAATAGTTTAGTAGTATTAGATATAGAAATTCAAAAAAGTTTCGATATATATTTTGTGCTTTTTACTTAATTGAATAAGGGGGGGTTATTGATGGTATTTTGGGGGTTCCGTTCTTCGTTTTTGGTAGAAAAATGCATTGTTTGGAGCACTCAGTTTAATTTCGCTGCGTAAGCGCCCGGGGGGGGGGGGGGGGCATTTCTGATGTAGGGTGGTTCTGTCCGTCCTTCGGAAAGGGGATTATTTCTGATTTGGGGTAGTTCCATGCTTTGTTTGTGATGAATTTCAATGCGTTTGACTTCTTAATTGCTTAAAAGTCACGAGAATTGTATTTGTGGCATGCCCGTGGATATTTTTAGTGACACTTTCAGAAATGTGTTGTCTGAGGGGGTGGGTCTCTTGATTTACTCAGCTGTCTTACTTTTTCAGCTATTTAACATTAAAGATTGAAAACAAATATAAATATTTGTTAAAGAATGTTAAAAATTAATTTTCAACCTGATACTTGATTCTTTGATCTGACGTTGTTTTCCTTAAAATCTCCCCCCCCCCCCCTCTTCACCGGCGACTATTCAATCCCCCTGGTTTTGCTTCTAATTTCATTGAAGTCCAATATTGATCCGATACTCCCTAGGCGTAAATTTCACTTGAGGTAGTCCTAAAATTTCTCATCTCGTTTCCTAATTAAGCGATTTTGAATCTACTGGCAGCTATAGTCTCTGCACTATCTATACGCTCTGCACTATCTATATCGTCAGGACATGCATATTGTTTTATTCAAACCCCTCTGAGCGTCACTTTTAGTTTAACTAGCCCGCACGGTTTTACTTCTCGGTTCCTAAATTGAGCGATTTTGAATCTTCTGGTAGCTACAGTCTTTGTACCATTTGAATATACATATCTTTCATATCAATCCCCTGGGCGCAATTTTTACTTTAAGTAGTTCCCTTCTAATTTCACATCTCGGCTCTTAATTGAGCCATTTTGATTCCGTTGGTGGCTATAGTCCCGGCACTATTTGTACATGTGAACTGGATATACATATTTATTGTGTCAGCTCCCTGGGCGCAACTTTCAGTTCGGTTTGGCCCCCACCCCCCGCCAAATTTCTTATTTCACCTTCTAATTGAGCGATTTAGAGTTTGCTGGTGGCAATCACTTAGATATACAACCTTATTATGTCAACCCTCTGGGCGTAACTTTTACTTTAAGTAGCCTCAATTTCATATTTCGGTTTTACAAAAATGCATCGCCTTGGTTCCTGAAATATCCGTGCACGATATTTCAAGACCGTACGATGTTTACATTTTCCGCTACAGACCTTACACACACACACACCGGCCGACTAATCGGTTGCTCATGTCCTTGCTGACGAGCCGGTCGGTCTGGGTCTTCAACACACACGTCGACACACAAACATCGTCTGTTATTATGTAATATGAAACAACCGTGGTGGAAGAGGGGAGACCCTCCTCTTTTTTATATTTACATTTTTATCTATCTTAGTGACACTTGCTCCGCTTTTGATGCAATTTTCACACTGTATTTTCTACTCTACAATGGACCCACTCGATCTGCTCACTCTAAACTTTGATCCACTTTTGTTGAACTCGTGCAGCGAGCTAACTACTTATTGCTATAGAAACCGATTGCTATATATGGTGATTACTAGCAGGCAGAACTCGCTCATATCATTTTAAAGACGAATAGAGAAAACCATAATGCATAAGAACTTTCTGTAAATTCCAAATTCATTCTTAAACTTGTATGAAAATAGTTATTCCGTTTCTACATAGAAACGGCCGTAGATTTAGTTGATTTTCGCTCTCTAATTATGTTACTGTTTGGGTTACAAGGATGATCAGGTACAAAACTATTAGCCATATTGTGTACCTGAGAGAAATTGTGTGCATTTTGGGTGTACAAACAATTGCGCTAATCATAATAAAATACTGCACATGCATACGACTGAGAGTATTTAATTTTTACAAATTTGATATAAATTTATTTAGAAATACATTCAAATAATTTCCATGGTTACAATAGGCTCTTATTCATTTTAAGGAAACTTGCAAATGCATATCAGCGCAAGTAAAATAATAATTTGGTATACAGTTATTTCGAGGTAACGCCGGAACTAATTTATCAGTGCCGGACAAACGACGAACTCGAAGTCTAAAAGACGTCGTTGGCACAAACTGAGGAGGGATACTATAATATACATAAATACATATTATAGTATGCCTCTATACTTAAATATCCCCATCTATACATAAATACATATATGAGCGCCTCGCTCACGAGCCGCCACTGCTTTACAGTAATTCTCATTCCTGATTTGTACACAAATTTGGGTTCCTTTTCATTTATTACCATGTGATGAACTTGTGTCTAATTTTTTAAATGCATTTTGATCATCATACAACAGGATTCCCACAGCTCAAGCAGAAAAAAAAAAAAAAAAATAAGGCCTTTTCAAGGCAATTTCTTTGTATAAGGCTACTTAGAACTTAAGAATACAATCAAAGAAAATGAAACAAATATACATTAGAGAGGAGAAAAAATGCAAGTATTATTAAATAAGTATTTTTAAAGAATATTAAATATATTCTTCTATAAACATCCTTTTAAATATATTTTTCTATACTAAACAGAAATAAATAGTATGGATACACGACAACTAATTAAACTTTAAAGTCAAAGACAACCAAAAATAAGTCTTTTAATAAAATCTCCTTTCCTTGATGTACAAAATGACATGGCCAAACGCTTTCGGGCACCACAATGCCCTTCATGAAGCGTTTAGCTATATGGCATTTTGTACGCCGAGGAAAGGAGATTTTGTTAAAAGACTTATTTTTGGTTGTCTTTGATTTTAAAGTTTAAACAGAAATAATTAACCTTTTTATTTATGTCCCCTAGCTCAATTTTCTTTTCTTTGGCAATGGAATGGCGTAGCATGGAGACTTAGCCACTTACTGAAATGGGTTCGTCACACACACCGCAATTATTTACACAAATATTCCAGATGAACAAATAGGGTTTTTTTAAGGTTTTTCAACAAAAAATAAGACTTTTTTAAGGGCTCTTAAAAACAACATGAAAAATCGGGCCTTTCTAAGAGTTTCTCAAGGCCTGGTGGGAACCTTGTACAAGGCAGCAGGCCTCAATGCATTGGGAAATATTCAGGGCGGGCTGCGTTGGGGTTGCTTTTGATGAGTGTTTACAAGACGGGTCAAACTCGGATGAATTATCTTGAAAAAATTCTCTGGCTTTGGCCGAGTCAAATCTTAACATTTTTGCACCGGGAAACTTTTTAAAAGAAAACCGCTAGTCTCTAAATAAAAGTGGCCTTTGATCTTCGCCTTTTCCCTTTCTTTTGCAGGCTCCAAGATAAGGGATTTTTCCTAATTTGGATAATAAAAATGCAGTGACATAGTAGCCGGAGCACTTCTTTTCGAATTCTTAGTTTCTAAAAACTCTTTACTTAATCCCCACTATTTGTTTATTTATTGGAGGTAAAAACGGCTTGTTTTTCTAGTTCAAGAATGCCAGAATAACAAACTGAATAGGAATTGTGTAGATTTTTTTTCATTACATGCGCGTTTGAAGAATTTAAAACTTTTTTTAATTTCGAGGGGATTGAACCCCTTAAATGTGCCACACACTTGAATGTTTAATTGGTCGAATCAATGAGAAGTGTCCAGTCTGAAGTGAGACAGATATTTGAAATTGGGTGCAGCTTGAAAAGGACTACTGGAAAAATTGAATTATTAAAAAATTCACGTTATTTGGGGGTTGCTTATTGAGAGACCATTAAATTGAATGGGCATTCGGCTAGTGTATAAACATTTAGTGAACCAATTAGGTTTTCCTATTAAAACTTTGGCTGCATTAGGTTCTGGTCTGTAGTTGAGTGTGTAAAAATTATTTAGTCTTCTAGGTTACAAGAGGCTTCTGAAGGGTTTGGAAAGACAGAAATATGCAGGATAATATTATTCCGGATGCGTTAGGCTCTGTCCCGTATTTGAATTTATGAGTGTGCAAAGATTTAGTCTTTTAGGTCAGTGTTTCTTAACCGCCGGGCTCTGGCATCTATTTTACTGGGCCGCAAGAGATTCTCTTGCAATTTTCGTTTTATTTTCCTAAGCATTTTTTTTATGAATAAATATTTCATAGTGGAAATATTCTAAGGAGAATAATATTCATGCATGTGTCGAAAAGCTCCGAATGCTTCAATAACACCTGTGTAGCAAATGCCAGTGACCGAGCTGCATTTAAATTTTAATATGAATTTTTATGAAAACTTTTTATTTATTTTTTTTATGAAAAATTTTAATATGACTGATCAATTGACTTCTAGGGTGAATTTCAATGTATCTATATTTTTTTTTCAAACCAACATCAGTAAAATCAATTTAATAATACAATAATCCATTTTACACTGAATAGTATTACACATTTTGGGTGATTAGAACGGAATAAGTCAGCCCAAATTAATGGAACGATATTGGCCCGAGGAAATGACAATATGCTGACATGATTTTATGAGTCCAGTGATGGATAACTTATTTAAATGCAGTTTTATTATGTTTGTCAACACACCGTATACATAAATGTATTAATATGCTTTATGATGATGCCATGATTAATTATTAATACTTATTTAATGTATGGACTTTATATCTGTATAAATGAAATTATTTTTCTTTTCTTGTTTATAAATGTAAGTATACACATTGGGTGAACCAGTCATTTATGAGTGTGCAAAGTTTTTATAGTATGTATAAATATTGGGTGAACCAATGTACAAAGTTTTTATAGAATGTATAAATATTGGGTTAACTAGTGTTGTTGATTGTTGAAACCCAGACCGTCCGACCTACCAGAAAGGTGTAAGGTAACTGTTTGGACGGTCGGGAAGTGCCACCCAATTTAGACCGGAACCCAGTGGGGGAGGCATCCACAGGGATCGTACCCTCCTTCCCCTACCACCAACCTCTCGGAAGGACTTTCGGACCCACATGTTTAACGTGATCGTACTCCGCATGAACACGGTGGCAGTTTTGGCAGTGGCTGGAATCGAACCCGGGCCTACCGAGTGCAACTCCAGCGCGCTAACCAATGGGCTACCGCGCCCCGGGTTAACTAGTGTGCAAAGTTTTTATAGTATGTATAAATATTGGGTGAACCAGTGTGCAAAGTTTTTATAGAATGTATAAATATTGGGTGAACCAGTGTGCAAAGTTTTTATAGAATGTATAAATATTGGGTAAACCAGTCATTTTTCCAGATTAAAATTGCAGCCGTGTTAAGTTCTGTCCCGCTGTTGAATTTATGAGTGTGCAAAGATTTAGTATTCTAGGTCACCGGGGCTTTTGAAGGGTATGGGAAAACAAAATACATGCAGGACAATTATTATTTAGGTCTTTATTAAGTTACTATCTCTACAAATGAAATCATTTTTCTGTAAATATACTGTGAAAGTGCAGTACCACAGCCAGAGTTTAGCTAATAGTAATTTCATAGTAATGAATAGGGCTGCAGGTCCGCAGTGCCTATGAACAGCTAGCTATTCATTGCTATGCGGAACCCCAGTTGAGAAACGCTGCTCTAAACAAACCATTTTCAACACAAGGAATTTTCATGCAAATATGTATTATCATTTTCGAATACATCCTGTACGGCTGAAAAACGTGGTTTGTGGACTATATATGTGCATTACATATTTTCAGTGCTGTATCGTTTATTTCAAACTCTAAATTGTATAAAATGCACGCTAATGTATGCTATTTAAAAAAAGGGAAAGAATCATACATTCAAAATGACTCAGTAAATATCAGTTTATAACAATGCTCTGGCTCATAGGCATAGAAATATTGTTAATTTTATTTTTAATTCCAGTTTTATAATACACATCACTTACTGTTGTACTTGGATTACTCTCCAAAACACACATTGAAATTACAATATATCTCTCACACACACACATGCATATATTATACAGGGTATCCAGTGCTATCGATGTCCAATGGCTATTTCCTCAACCGTTAGTCACAGAGATACACTTCCAATTGCAAAAGTGTTTTAAATTTTAAAATCTATTATCTGAGAAACAGTTTAAATCAATACTTTTCTAAAAAAAATATGAAATATAAATTTTTATACAGTCCCCCGGTCCTACCAATTATATTTAGAAAAATCATCCTCATACAATTTCATGCAAAAAAAAAAAAAAAAAAATCTTCCTTTTACGACCAAAATTCACCGAGTTATGAAGCATTAAACTTTATGACTTATGTCGCTTTTCCACACATAAAAATATCCTGTTTCAGGTAACCAAAGAGTTAGAATCACTAGAGGTAGCCTTTCCATTGTTTCATGATATGAAAAGCATGACCATTATGTTCCCCTCCGCTGCTACAAATGAGAGCCAGATTTGGCACATTCGCGCTAGAACGGCGCTTTGTAGCAGTTCCAGAAAATTGTAAAAGTGTGACATTGTGGTAGTTTGTTCATTGACGCAACTTTCTTTTTTAAGAATCTTAAACTACGTATTTTCAATTCTCTAAAATATACAGTTTCAAAATGCATGTATTAAGATTCTGGAACACTTTCTTTTCTTACACATTAATTTTCAAATTTTGTTACAACTGTTTTAGGTTTCTTTTTCAAATTGTCATTGCAAATTATTTTTAATTAATATTTCAATATTTTTTTTTATCCTTAAACATAAATTATATCTATAGATAACATTTTGTTAACGAGATATAGGTAATATTTGAGCAAATCGTTACAGTAAACAGACTTCTATTAATTGTTAAACAATTTCTATTTTAAAAGTACAGAACTTCATTTCCAAATGATTCTTTGTTTGTTTCTAAAATTTAACTTTATAAATTCTCACCTTAAATCATTATATACATATATATATATATATATATACACATATATATATATGTATATATAGATAAAAATATAGAGCTAACAGTTCTACCGTGCTGAAAACACCGGTTCTCGTTAGATCACCGAAGTTAAGCAGCATCGGGCGCGGTTAGTACTTGGGTGGGTGACCACCTGGGAACACTGCATACTGTTGGCTCATTTCAGTCAACATGGTGGCCGAACGGTCAAGGCGAGCATTTCCAGCGATTGATCGGCCGCCACGTTGTGGGTTTGAGTCCCACGTAAGACATGGATGTTTGTGTTGCTGAGCGCAATGTGTCCCCACCACCACTGATGTGCTGGGGCAACGTCATTTGACAGCTAAGAGGTTCACTGTTCTGGCCGATATATAGGCAAAGATGACAGAGTCAATGCCTGGCCATTGGGGGAAAAAAAAATAAAATAAAAATATTCCTAATATATAGCATTCACATTTATTTATTTACATTACATTTATTCATATTAAATTCATTTATATTAATACACTTATACAAAAAGTTGAACAGTAGAGTGACTATTACGATTTCAATCATGAGGATAAAAAAATATTTTGTACATGCGTTCCTGAAAATGTAGTGTCTTGATAACTCTGTACAAATTTATAGTGTTAATTTAAAGAGTGTAAGAATCTTACGGGATTGCAAACATATATATTAAAATAAAATAAAAATAAATCGAATGTTCAAATGAAATAAAATTAAATCGAATGTTCAAATGAAATAAAATTAAATTGAATGCTCAAATGAAAAAAAAATAAATCGAATTACCTAAAAAAAAAAAACCAATATTTTTATTAATGCTTCGACATTTGATTTATCCTTCTGTAGTTCTTTATAAACCTTAGCGATGGCATAATTTTATTTTAAAATATTCAAATAACATGTAATTTTTTAATAGAATTTTATGATTTTCTATAGAATCTTATATAAAATAGGATGCTTGAAAATAGAAAAGAAAACTGGATTTACTTGCATTGCGAAAGTTCAAGCTTTTGCATATAACTGTGTTTTTCCTGCTAGTGCATATAACTGTGCTGTTCAATAATTTTCACATAATTCTAATTTTTTTTTGCAGTGCTCTGTAATATTTCAACACATACAAAATAATTTTTCAATACATTTTCCCAAATGTATCAATCTCCTACCCTATATTTTTTTTTATTAAATGTCGATCAATATTTTGCATAATATATTCACAAATGAAAATTCACATTGGCATGTACATGGGTTTTTAAGTTATCTTATCCAAAGAGACAAATAAGCAGACAAATATGCACACACACAGACAAACATCTTGAATAAAGTGTTTAAATCGTGTTCAGGAAATCCCGAAATATATTTTACCGACAAAGTCTTGATGTTGCAAATTTTTGGGATACTATTTGTATTCAATATTATGCGAAATAAATAAAATTTATTTTCGATTTCAATAGCGTTTATAGCATTTTTCTACTATACAAAACTTATTAGAATAGGATTAAAATGCATTGACTCTATATTTCCTGCATTTTATACACATAAAAGGATTTCTCAAACCCTTAATATCATATTAAGTATAAATAATTCGACTGGTAATAGAGTACACTAGAAAATAACAATATAATGCACCTAATGACAAAACACCTTTAACAATAAAATTCTCTACAATGTTTGAAATACCACTTAAGTTTTAATTTTAAAATGATGTGTGGCACTTTACTACAAATTAAATAAAAAAATTTAGACGTTAGGTTAATAATTAGCAAAAATTATAAAATTTTTTGAAATGTTTTTCCAATCTAAATTTCTAGCCGAAAATTCTTCCAATTAAAATGTCGACCTCCTACGGGATTGCAAAAATTCATATTAAATTTTGTAATAAAATTAAAAATTTTAATAACCCTGAAATAGAGTAGTTTTATTATTAATGCTTAGGCATTTGTTTTTCTGAAGTTCTTCGGTGTACACTTTAGCGACATGACATAATCGAATTCTGAAATATTCAAATAATATAGATTTCATTAATAAAATTTTGTGATTTTCTACAGGGTCCTGACATAAAATATGATAATTTAAAGTAGAAAAAATACCAGATTCTATTTGCATCAGCGAATGCGTAATCAGCATTTGCATACAGTTATGCATTTTTAATTTTTCAACATGCTGAAAAATTCTAAAAGTTTTTTCTCCTACTTTGCATAGTTTTTCAGTATCTTTTCCCAGGTATATCAATCCCCCTCTATTTCTTTGTTTTATTAAATCTGTTATTCTAACCTCAAAAGTTAAAGCAGATACGCATATTGCACAATTTAAATGTTTAGTCAATTTTTTAACTACAAATCCAGCGATATAACTGACTATATCAGCCAGAAAGAAGTTTAAGTTGTCATGGATGCTAATATCAGGTATATTGTCTATTTCTTGTAGATTTTGTGGCATACGATCTGCCGAGAAAAATTTGTCTTTGTTTAGTGTTTTTACATAATTGTTATGTGACGATGTTACATTTAAAATATGTGTTTTATCCAAAGGCAAACAATTTGAGTTTAGTGATGACGTTATTTGATCATGGCATAACAGTCGAACGTATGCTGCTTTAAACTGCATTGCAGTGGGATTATTATTATGACCGCCTTTACTTCGTATAGCACTAAAGAACATTTCCAAGTGATCTAGAGAAAGTTTGTATGTCATTAAAAAGTGTAAATACTTTGTTTTCATGAGTGTTTTGTATATGTCTTGTGCTGTGAATACATGTTAAAAATCCTAAAAATCCAGTTTTTCTATTGCTATGCAAAATGAGGGGACCATTAAATGAGGTTCTTAAATTTTTTATATAAATTTCTACTTCTGAGAAAAAATTGAAAATTTTGTCCTTGTTAGACTGCGTTAATGGAGATTTAAAATCAGTGGCTTTTAAATTTTGACTATTTAAAATATCAAATAGATTGTTAAATTTGCGAATAAAATAGGCTGTTGCTTCACAGCCTTTGAAATCAGGATAATTTTCATTATTTGATAAATATAATAAAGCATATGCAACTGTGTTTCTTAAAACTTGCGTAGCAAGTTTCACTTTTATTTTATGCTAAATGCAATGCAGTTATTAACTTAGGATGCTTTTATTTATAAATTTTATATGCAATTTGTTCAATATCAATCAGTTTTACATTTTCCAGTACATATGTCAAAGTACACATGTACATTTATTGTACTAGATTTTTTTATAATATATTGTATTGCCGAATTAAAGGTGTATTATTTCAGATGGTTAACTATTATCTAATGCTTTTTATAAGTAGTATATCAGTGTTTATTATAAATGAGAAAAGTACTTAAAGGTATTGTATTTTTATAAAAATGTTCTCATTATATTCAAAATTCCGTTATACCAAAAGTTTGTCATAAGAAAATCTCAACATGCTATTATCGTTCACATACACATAATATTTATAGACAAATAAATCAGAACGTAAGATAATTAAAATATATATTCTTTATCTATAAAATGAAGTAAAAGGATATTTTTAACCCCGAAGGATACCGAAATTAAGAAAATTTAATTTCTGATATCCCGGAATGTAAAAAATACCCCAGATTGCAATCTTATAAAATTATATCTTAGGAAGCACAATTTGTTGCACGCATCCAAAGCGCGCAGTTTTGCACGCGGTCTCGCAGTTTCATTTTTCCAAAACTGTCAAATATCGCTAAAATGTAGTAAAACGCTGTTTAAGATGTTTTAATGAATATTTTTTTATAAATACATTGATGGAATAATTTCTTCACGAAGCTCAGCAAAATCTCCTACAATTTTTTTTATCCTCCAAAGCTTATGGGTAGCAGAAATAATTAAAAACATGTATTTTTTCTTTCAAGGATGCTTTGCCATTCACCTTCTCCCATTGAACTACTGGGGAAACAGAACGTTCTGGGTGGGAAGAGTAACTAAAGTCACATGACTTATCTTTTCGGTCTTGTGTTAGGGTTGACAAGGCTTTCTCTACTTGATTGCTTCTCGAAGCAGGCAACCAACCAACCTGGGACTGTATTGACCACTTTTCAGCACAAAAAGTGCTCCAACTTTAAACAGCTATAAGTTGGTTAATTTTGGTCATAAAAGGATGATTTTTTTTTAATTTCGCATAAAATTGTATGAGGATGATTTTCCAAAATATAATTGGTAGAACCGGGGGACTATAAAAATTTATATTTCGTATTTCTTTCAGAAATGCATTTATTGATTTAAACTGTTTCTAAGATAATAGATTTTAAAATTTAAAACATTTTTACAATTGGAAGTGTATCTCTGTGACTAAAGGTTGAGGAAATAGCCATCGGGCACTGATAGCACTGGACATCCTGTATATATATATATATATATATATATATATATATATATATATATAATATATTAATACTAGAATTATTTCTATTAGGAGAGCTCTTTGGTTATCCCTTGACTGAAAATAAAATGGATAGGAAACTGTCAGCGAGTGGAAAAAGCCTCCATTTACGCTTTTATATTCTTTAATTCATTTACCTCATCCTCCAAACAGCAGATCCCTCCAAGATTCCCCCTTTCATCCCCTTGGCTATTTTTAATAATGATTGAAATTTTGTGAGCTACAAATAAACCCTTTTATGCATGATTATATCAAATTGTGTCCTATGCTGCCATGTAAAAAAATATAAAATTTTCAAGTTTTCGCTCGAATTTAAAATTTCTTTTATCTAGTTCTAGACTTTTTTTTATAACAAAGCCGGATATAAAGTTTCATGAAAATTCATTAATATGTGTGTGACTGATACACAAGAAATTGACCACAGACATCAGAAGGATATCATTCCAAAAAAAATTTGATGTGAGCAGCACATGACTTTCCTTATATAATGCAATGGATTACTAGTTTTACAGTCAAAATATAATAAGATCCACGGTGCTGTGTTTTATCACTGAATTGTACATTTGCAATTTTCCAGATAACAACATGTAAAACAATTTCAAAATACTTAATTAACTTATACTTTGCGCAACTCTAACAATCATCAATATGGATAGCATCCTCAATAAGCGATACAGTCCATATATTAAAATATTTTAATAATGACTTCATCAATTAGGCATAATTTTCATTAATTTAATGTCATTTTTTCAATTTTGATGATATTTTTGTCAATCTGGGGTGAAATATTGCCAAGTTGGCAACACTTTGCTAAAATTATTCGCTAAGTTTACCAAATGCATCACCAAGTGTTACAGACAAATGTATAGAGAAGAGAATTTCTTATATACTAGAAGGTAAGCCCATCATAGGACAGAAATAAAAATTTGCGATACATTACTTCCCATTTGGCATCATTTTTATCAATTTGGCGACATTAGGTAATATTTTTCTTTTTCTTTTATATGATTTTTTGATAATTTTTTTGAAAAATGTGCAATATATCAAAAACGGTTCATGCTAGTGTTCTAAAATTTATGTCAATCGTTTTCTAATGAAAAATTACACAAGAAATGACTATTTACATAAGATTTATTTTTTGATGATTTTTTCAAATTTCACTCGAAAATTTAGAGGGGTTCTGAACATATGATTTCGTATAAAAACAGCAGGCTTCCAGTATTCATGGATTGTAATTTTTGTACCAAATTTTGTTCGAATCGCTCCATTCGTTCGTCAGTTATTGTCTCCATAGACTTACTGACACATAGACATCATTTCAAAAACATCTGATTCGTGATCAGGGATGATTGAAATGTGCTTGCTCTCCTGTCAAAAATTTGAATTCGAATCTGTCACAATACTTTCCTTATACATTATATGTATATAAGGAAAGTAATAGTTGAAACGTGTTCGGGAGGTCTTGAAATATATAGTGGCATATATAGTGGCATCAAAATCTCAAATTCGAAAATTTTCGTGAAAACAAAACCTTCTTTATAAAATAAAAATTTTGTAAAAAAAAAAAAAAAAAGGTATGAAAATGCTATAATTTCAGGGACATATTGAATATGCAGTGATTCATGCTACAAATAGAGGTTTTGGAATATTAATGAAGTTTTTGAGATTGTTCGCATTTTTTAAAAATATATAATGCAATATCATAAATACTTAGTGGCGTAAAATATGGATGTTGGATTTTTTTCAATTTTCAAATTATGATCTTATTTTCTATTTCATTAATCAATGTGTCTATTATTTTACTGACTGAAATTATTGTACTAAATTTCTTAAAAATCGGTCACTTTCTCAACATATATATAGTGTCCATAAAATTAGACAGAAACACATATTTCAAAAACAATTTATTTGTGTTCAAGGATGCTCAAAGCGTGGATCTATTTAAATTACGAGACTCGAACTTTTGTTCACATTACAAGCATTTAATGAAAGAGCCTTCAGATGGTGGCAAGTGCTGACAGAACTGTTAAGCATTTTTATGCTCTTTTGTACACTTCTTTACATAAAGTTGAGTCACATGAATTTTCGGAAAAACCAGAAAGGACATCTTCAAAACCGAATGTGGAAATCTTTCGTGAACCTCCAACCCTCTCCGTAGTTGATTCTGAGAAATATATGTTTCAAGGAGAATTTTTGGTAAAAACATATTTGGCAAAATTCTTGACACCAACATGTTTCTTTTATATATACAATGGACTCTCGTTAAGGGTGAGCGTCAGTAAATCTTCTGCCCTATCCGCACTTTGTTAACTTTCGCGGCACACATTTTTCGCCGAAATTCTGCTCAAACAGTTGCGAAATATTTTCTGAAAGATAAAATGCAATGCTTAGATTACATTAAAACTAAATTTAATACCCAATAAAACATAGAATATATTTTTTATTTTAATCCAAAATATTTTTGCTGCTGCCATCTGTTGTCGTAATTTAATTCATACCAACTATTTAAATTTTTAAATGAACATTTTAAAATGTCTATTCCTTCTAATACGCTATTAAATACAACAACAGATCATATATAATAATGTCATAATCACGGAAACGTAATTGAACTTGGACTTGAAGACAAAGGAACTTGAAGACAAAACTGCAGTCCTCAGTGATGTACATTTAGATCCCCTTATCAAATTTATAGAATGAGAAATTACCTTTATGTGATTGTAGCATTAATATATATGATCTGTTGTTGTATTTAATACTGTATTAGAAGGAATAGATATTTAAAAATGTTCATTAAAAAATGAAAATAATCTGTATGAATTAAATTACAACAACAGATGGCAGCACCAAAAATATTTTGGATTAAAATAAAAATATATTCTATGTTTTATTGGACATTAAATTTAGTTTTAATATAATCTAAGCATTGCATTTTATGTTTCAGAAAATATTTCGCAACTGTTTGAGCAGAATTTCGGCAAAAAATGTGTCACGAAAGTTAACAAAGCGTTGATAGACCAGAAGATTTACTGACGCTCACCCTTAAGACGGCACCCGTTTAAGATGAATTTCTTATTATTATGTACAAATACAGATTCCCTGGTTAAGATCTATGGACATTGCATGTTATAAACATAGCTTAATACATTCATTCATGCATTAAGATAGACAAATTTATTTAACTTTGCAATCAGTAAAAATGTTTTAGAACATATTTATGAGCAACTGACTAAAAAATTAAGAATGACATTAAAAGAATACTGTTTACTCAGAAGAAACAAATAAAGATTACTTCATTTTAAAAATAGTAATAAGTATAACTACTTTAATTTATGCTTTAAATATTAATATATTTTCATTTTTACTTCATTATTGTACATATTAAAATTTTTTGATTAAAATTTTCTGTCTTTTTTGTTTTAAGGTTGTATTTTTTAATGTACAATATGTTACATAAAATTAAAGATAACAAACTCACATCACTATTTTACTATTTCATTATTATTAAGTCAGATTTATGGATTCTCGCTAATACATACAATAAATATAGGCCCTTAACTGTCCGTTTTAACGAGGTATCACTGTATTTATTAGGAATTGTAGAAAAGCAAAATATGAAATCATTATAAATGACCCCAAGCTATCTTTCCAGTAAATATCTTTGAACCATTCTGTATCACATTATCATTATTATAATTGGTGGCTTTAAAGATTAATTTTATGAGAGTTGCCACATGAAATTAACATTATGCTATTTTAAAAAATAATCATTGTGAGTAAACAAGCATTTTGCATTGCTGATTTCAGCAATGCAAAATGCTTGTTCACTCACAATGATATCATCTATAATTTTATAGATATATCAATTATCAGTGTGCACATTATGCAGTATTGAGAGGAGGCACACTGTCTTTTGTACGGTAGCTTCCACTATGAAATCAAATCAAATATGTAGAACATTTTTTTGCATTAAATTATTTTATATAATTCTGCAGGAGCATATGCAGAGGAAAATTATAGAGGGAGACACTGATTTTGAAGGCGGCTGAACTCTATATCTCACTTACAGCCTACTTTTAATCATATTAGATATTTTAAGAGAAAATGAGTGATTGGGGCTCCTTGCAGGACCGCCCATGGGGGGGGGGGGGGGGCACCTCTGGAGTGGGAGGTGGTCACAGTTATTTGTGTTTTTTTAAAGAGGGGAAGACATGAAAGATTCATAAGAAAATCAATTGTGGAGAGGGATCCATGATAAATGTTTGTAGAGAAGGCCCACAATTTATATAGGTGGCTCTGCTCCCTGGAGGAGCTCCCACTCCCTGTGTACGCTACAGCTATATAGTATGGAGTTGTATAGCTAGTTTTCAGCTTACTAATTATCTAAGCAAATAGTTAAATATCAAGTAAACAAAGAGCTTGAATGATTTATAGTTTTGTTTAACTTTTTCTACAGGAAATCATGTAAGAAAAGAAAATAGATGATATGTAAAAATGAAAGGGAGTAAAGCACGTTCGAACACCAGAGATAAGATATGATGAAAATAAGAAATTTTTCGAGTTTAATAATTTAAATTTGTATAAGTAACATTATGATTGTCATCCATTCATTTATATATTTCATTTTGAACAATTTGAAATATTTATAATTATAAACATGACTAATTAAAGTTTAAAAAATAATTAAAAGCTATAAAATCTATACACCATTGTTATGCCGGGTTTTACTGATGCTACTTTAAATAATAGTTCAAAATTTATTTAATAGTTCAAAATTCATGATTTTCCCCTTTCCCTTCAAAATTCTAAATTAATTTGTTGTTATTGAATATTTCGGTGATTTATCCCCTTTTAACATTAATTTGTTATCCTTTTCATGTTTTTCATTATTCAAAATTATGCGTGATGTTCCAAGCGAGTGCAAGTCTGTGTCATTTCACTCCTCAGTGATCGGTTTGTGCAAGCCGTGTCACATAATTTTAAAAGTGATTGAATTCGGAAGAAAGTTACAATATGTGAGGAAAGAGAAAGCATCTAACTTTGAATTTGAAGTTTAGTCTGAGAAAATTACAAATTTGAAGAAAGAAAGAGATGCTAATTTACAATTTGATTTGAGATTTAGGGAAAAGTGTGTCAAATAATTTAAAGTCGCATTTACTCAAATGTTATACCAATGTTTACTTTTTTTGTCTGTAAGAATTTAATTTTAGTACTTTAATGATTAGGGAATTTTTAATATTTTTATTCTTTTGACGTTTACGTTTTTTACTTTTCGTGGGCAGCTCTCCAGGCAGACCAAACTCTGGTCTTCAGATCAGAGTGGATTCTGAACCTGGGTATTTTAATTTGTTGACTGGGCATTTAAATTGTAAACTGTGTATTTAAAGTGTTAACTGGGTTTGTTTTAAATTAATATGGGTTTATTTTAACTGAAGTTATTTTTACATTTTTTTTCTCGCAATGTACTACGGAATTTAATGGTGTAAGAATTTATAAAAATTAACCTGTTTGTATTTTGAAGCATTTAAGTACGAAGTTTGTTAATAAAGTTTCATTTAACTTAAATGAGTTGTTATTCTTTAGTGTCATGGCTGTGCTATTTATTAAAATTGTTTAAAGGTAAGTGAAGTCAGAGAGTTTTATAAAGGTTGATATGTATTTCTAATATGTAAACAAGGTTGTGCACAGACCAAACAGTAGGAATTAGAATATCAAACAGAGAAACAATTTTAATTTAGTAAAAGTAACTTAATTAGGTTGAGAGCTATACGATCAGGCCAAATCTAAATATAAATCTAACTTATGAAAACTTTAAAATAATAGGATAAATAAATATAAATAAATAATCTTCAAGTAAGAAGAAAGGAAGTCAGTTCCGGCACGACACATTAGTGCCAGTCAGTTCTGGAACAACACCATTTAAAATAATGGCTCGCAATGAATGAGCATTTCTTTTAGTCTCTTCCAGAACTTCCTCCACCTTGAATATTCAGATTTATCCTCGTTCAGCATCACCTTACCCAAAAAGAGCATAATAGTACACTCTCTTGCTCAAAAAATAGCAAACAGGAAGGCTGTCTACCCTCGGGCTATATGTGTTCCTGCTTTCTTTGGAAAGATTTTTCCAGGAAAAAATGTGTGCACTAGACAATGAGAAAATCTGAGAAAGTGCTACAGATTAAGATTGGCATAAAAAAGTGTGGTCGTTAGAATATTGGGTGGGCTCAGCCTATCTTGGAAAATGATTGGGGGGGAGGGGGTCGATCACCATGGGCTCATATAACTCTATGCCTATGAGCCAAAGAAGCCATCAATAGTTATATATTCCATGGGATGTTAATAAATTGTCAATTATGAAGATTTTACTACTAAGCGTGGTAACGCGTCATAACTATAAAATGATTATGTAATAAATTAAACACACATCTTTAGACTTTAAAAGAGTCATTTAATAAACCTCCTATAGATGTATAGATAAATAAAAACCAGAGCATTTTCACGTATCATTATACCCTTCTTCAGTGGCACTGAAGAGGGGTTAAAGATACCCAAAAGCACACTGGCTTTTATTTATATATATGTCTAGAGGTTTACTAAATGACTTCTTTAAAATCTAAAGATGTGTTTTTAATTTATTACTTAATCGTTATGAAGATTTTGTCTATGAGTATGAATAAGAGATTCTGTGTTTGGACTCATGTTGAAAAAAGCGGCCAATTTCAATTACCAAATTTCATTCTGTTATGGATCTTGTATACTATTATTTCGCTGTGAAAGAAGTAAAGCATCACGAAGGGATGTCAGGTGCTGCCCACATCAGATTTTTTTTTATATAGAGTCAAATGTATCCATCAGATTTACTAAGCTGTTGCAAATTTGAAAAAATCACTTTTTAATTCGAATAACAATTGGGATACAATAACTCAAGTCTATGGAATATAAATATATGAGAAAGTCAAATGGAGTTTCACACTTCAGTTTATTGTTTTTTTTTATGCTGATTATGAACAAAACTGACTTAAGCAATGATTAAAATTGCAAGGAATTGTTCAAAAATTTCTTTATATTTTTGTCCATTAGTTTTTATATATGAAACCTCACATAAAAAAAGGTATTGTGTGATATATAGTGCATATATTGTATAGCCCCACTATTATTTGAGAGAGAAAAATTCCTTTTATAATTGAATTTCTAGCATGTGAAAAACTGCATGGAATAATTAAAAATGATCGTCTGTTTGATAAAAGAAAAGAACAAACCAGATGATCAGTCATCCAACAATTTTTTAATTAAAATATTATCTCATTTCAGCAACCAAAGCTCAAAGCAGTAGTACAATGTTCCAAATCAAAATATTCTAAATCTTAGAATAAAAAGATCAATTTTACCCCCCCCCCCCAGAGCTGAATCCTGGCTGTGCTACCACCTACAATGACAGATAGTGATTCACTAAATCAGTAATAAAAGAAAAGGGAGTAACTAATGATGGTGAAGCATCTTATAATAGAAGTTGATGTCACGACTTCTGCAAAAATAAAAACGTTAATCAGAACATACATCATTGATTAAATTTATCAATTGGATTCAGGGGCATATAACAAACAGCCTCTTATATTGGGAAATAAAGAGAGACCAAAAAAAGTACCAATAAAGGCAAAAATACAATTGTCAAATGCCTTCCTGATTATGTGGCTATAAAAAAAAAAAAAAAAAAAAAAAAAAAAAAAAAAAAAAAAAAAACCGTCACCATACAAATATTAAATTAAAAAAAAAAAAAAACTGATAGGAAAAACTAAAGAGGAAGGGTAGAACAATTCAATACACTTTCTCTCAGTAAATATAATTATAAATTTAAGCACCCTATAATTATAAAAAAAATAATAATAATAAATTGGGGAAAAAAATCCATAAAAAAAATAGAAAGTTGTGCAAGTTCAAAATAAACTTCTGCATACATGTTCTTTTCATAACAAAACTGCTAAATTACTTTATTGTTAAAAAATAAATATCAATTATTTTAGAAAATGTTAATTTATGTAGTTTCAAATTCAATAAAAATCACTTTCTCTAACTAACTTTTCTTTTTAAATTTAAGGAGACGGGAGGAAAAAGAAAATTAGCATTAGAAGAAAGAAGCTTGTGCTTGAAAAATGTGTTGTTATCTTTAAAAAAATGCTAAAAAAGTATCTGTTACTGAAACACTAAACTTTTTATCTACAGGACTTTTGATGATGTACATCAATTGGTGCATAAAAAAAAAAATGTGATGAGACATGAGAACCACTTTTTGCTCCAATAATGGCGATGAAACAAATGATTCAAACCAACAAAATTTACTTATTTCAATTTCATTCAAATCACTAAAAGTACTTTAAATTACCAATACTGTGTTTAAAACATAAAATACTTGCAAATTTGAGACAACAGGCCAAATTCAGAGAGAAAACTGGTATATTTATACACTTAAATAAAATATAATGTAATGATTTTATTTAAAATATCTTGGTGATTGATGAGTATCAAGGAATGGTAGAAGGACTGCCGATCAGTACATATAATATAAGTAACTACAAGTCCAACGAGTGTTTGGTATCTTGACATTCTATTTAGTGTTTTGCCTAAGCTGTGTTAGCGTCACTGATTAACTTCTGATAGGTCTTCCAATAGATAGGATAATGAGACTTTATTTTGTGCTTCCAAATGCTCATTTCCTATAGAATAGAGACAAAAGATCTGAGGGTTAGTAATACTATAGAATAGAGACAAAAGAGGGTCAGAGATCTAAGGGTTAGTAAGACTATTACAGAGGCAAAAGAGGGTAAAAGATCTAAGGGTTAGTAAGACTACAGTTTTTATTATATTATTTACAATTCTTATGCCCATCTTATGTAGATACATGTCAGTGCACTTTTTGAGAGAAAAAAGGGCTAAAATCTAAAACCCATGTATATGATGATCCACATTGTTAAAGTTGCCTATATGAAAACTATTCCAATTTTTTGGCTATGATGTTAATTTTCTTTTAACATACACACTATTTTTCAGCTGGAAATTATACCTGTCCGACATTTTATATATTAGTTATGCTTATTGTTACTTAATCATAACCCAGATTTTAATATGTCTTAAAAATCCCTCTTTTAATAAAGTAACTGAAAACAGAGTATTTTAAAGTAAACAAAATATTTTTAACTTCTCAATTTTACTGGAAAATAAAATGCTTTTTAAATGGTCTCTCACATGAGTTGACGCCCAAGTGCATCCTTTTTTATTCAAAATTTCTCAACTTATGTACAAATATATACAGTAACACATTGTTATGTGCTTGCAGCAACAGATTGTTAAAGGTACATATTCGTATGCATCTATTATGAGACAAAAAAGAGCATAAGAGGATGGTTCCTCCTGTACATTGAATTCATTTGTTTTGTAAACCAAGTTCTAAACCATGGTTTAAACTAAAAAGATGTTTTAAACCAAAGAAATGGTTTATATGAAAAAATGGTTTAAACCAAAAAACATAAACATAATTTAAACCTATGTAGTTTCAACCAGCCAACCCTCTTTTAAACTGAACTTGATTTTTAACACAATAATGTAAAAGAAAAAAAAATTGCATAGCTATAAATGTTCCATTTATTTATTCACTCTTCTCTTAAACAGTCATTTATTCTGAAAGAAATAAACAAGTAATAAAAGCGAATGGTTTCTGACTCAAAATAAAAAATCAACTGAAAAGCTCATACGATACGAATAAAACATTCTTCTAAAAGTTCTAAATTCAGGATCTTCTAAAGGTGTTTTAGAAATTGTATGATTAGCGTGGAATATCTCTCGAAATAGCAAAAACCTATTGATTTTCAGTGAGATCAAGCTGTAGGAAAACTTTGATCAAAGACGTAACTGATTTTCCTCACTTACTAGATTTGGTAACATGTAAGGCAAGTTTGTAAAAACACAAAATTTTAAAGGTGTTCCTTATTTTCGATGAATGACTGTAGTACTTACAGTAAGTATAATACAAATCAGAAGATTTATAAGCAAAACAAAGATTTACATGATTCAAAAAGGCAAAAAATCTAACGTGGTCATTACATAATTTTTACTATACATCTTGATGAATTTAGAAAGCATTTATTTTCACTCATGTATACTGAAGTTCAAAATCACATCTTGGCATTATTGACAATTTTGTTGGACAAAAATTTCTCAAAAACAAAACACTGCCGCTGCAAAAGAATAATGTTACAGACCAAGAAAAGGGCAGGGCGTTTCTCAAAATAAAGACACTTTTTAAAATATAAAAAGGGCACTTCATAAAAGAGGGGGCACATAATAAGCAAACAGTACCAGACTCCCGAACCTTTAAAATTTAAAAATCTGATGGCTTAAGGAAAACTTAAGCAATATACATACAACTCAAACTGCTGCTAAAGCATAAAATTCAAATAACTTCACTAAAATAAAAATAAAAATATCAACCAGTTTTAAAGGCAAAGACAGCCTTCTTGTGTGTCCTGATGAAGAAAGCTGTTCTTGCCTTCAAAACTGTAAAATCAAGACTCCAGAGGGGAACAACTTATGGAATTAATTGAAAATTATAACTTGAATATTGAAAATGATGCGAATAGCTTTCCGACTTATTCAAGTACAAAGGGGACAAGTTGGATAGATTTATGTCTAACCAAAGATCTAGGACACAATATAAAAGAGTGGAAAATCTTAGACAAAATCACTTTAAGTGACAATAATTTAATGTAATTTAAAATACAAGATAGTATTTTACAGAAGACAAATTTCAATAGATGGAAAATTAGTGGATTGAATTGGTTAGATGCAAAAGTGGATATATCACAATTGGTAAATAATATGGATCAAGTTAAAATCACGGATGCCAAAATGTTGAATCAACATTTCGAAATGACTGAAGAAAAATTGGTAGACATTTGTAAAAAGAATATCAAACGGGGCAAAAGGAAGACAAAACCAAATGCTGTGTGGTGGACTCCTAGGCTAGAGACCACGAGAAGTCAGACTAGAGCGATGAGAAGATTATTTCAAGCTGAAAAAGAAGAAAAATCAAGAGAGCACATTTCAATAAACAATTTACTCTCTATAAAAAAGAAATTGTAAAAGCCAAACAAGAAGGTTTCAAAAGTCATTTAGAGAGTGTGATGAATAAAAATGCTCTTGGAGCACATTATAAAATGGCAAAGAATAAATTACATAGAGAACCTATTATGAGTTGTGTGCTCAGAGGAGATGGCACCAGAACGGAGTACCCTTCAGAGTCCATCGAGGAGCTACCATTTTAGGTAGACAGACGTGTCCACAGGGGATGGAGCCCCTTAGAGACCCGCTTGACTATGTCCCTGGTGATGGATCTTCTGTAGAGCACCCTTCTTCCACAGTTGAGAGATACCACGCTATTGTGGAAAACCCTTCTGTGGAAGTTGAGGATGGCCAGTTTATCCACTAGGAAGGAGCCATTATAACTCGGAAAAATAAAGAAGTAGAACATTTTGATTATCAAAGTTTTACCGATTATGAATTAAGTAAAGTGCATGAATAAAGCTCCAGGAAAAAATGGTATTACTCTTGAAATCATAAAAGAGTTATATAATTGTAGTAGAGTATGGTTTTTAAAAATAATGAATATGTGCCTAAAATTTGGTAGCTTTCCAAAAGTTTGGAAAAGAGCAAAAGTTATATTAATTGACAAAGAGCGGAAAGATTCGGAGAGACCGGAATCTTATAGACCTATTTGCTTATTACCTATCTGGAGTAAAATTTTGGACAAACTTATCTCAAATAGACTAATTTGTGACATTAAAAATAAAATGTGTGATAAGCAATATGGGTTCATCAAATATAAGAGTATGTTGGATGCATTGAAGAATATTGTTAATATAAGAAATATTAATAAAGAAAAGTAAGAAATTACTTGCTTAATATCCTTGGATATTAAAAATGTTTTTAATACAGTCAAGTGGGAAGACGTTAAAGAGTTATTGCGGAAATTTAACATACCAATAGAACTGCGAAGGATTATCAGTAATATTTCCTAAAAGACAGATTTATACATATTGAATCAAATGCTCAAGGAATATATATATGATATGCTCAAGGAATATAATATTGGGTTCCCACAAGGATCAAGTTTAGCTCCAATGTTATAGCTTATGGTGGTCGATGAGGCTCTGAGGATAGATTTCGAGGACAATAGAGTCCAAGTTCAGGCATTTGCGGATGATATCGCTGTCATTATCAACGCTACAGCTGCTTACCTTTTGGGAGATATAGGAACTAAAGCAATTATGAAACCACAAAATTAGACAAATATGGATTAGAATTTAGTATAGATAAAACAAGATATACTATGTTTCCATATAGAAAATTGATAACATGCTTGCCCAATATCAAGATGAATGATAAACGTATTGTATATACTAAAAACTTGAATACTTGGGTATTACTTTAGACCATAAGTTATACTGGACGCCCCATTTGAATGAAGTGAAAGAAAAAGTGGCTAACTTTCAACCTACAATAAAGAGACTTACAAGAGCAACTTGGGGGTCTAGGACCTAAAGTACTTAAAGAAATCTATTTAAAGGCGACTGAGAAGTTTATAAATTATGGGGCGGAAGTCTGGTATATGGATACCAGAAGAACAAATGTTAAACTTTAGCAAATACAGAGGATAGCGATGCTATCAATAACAAAGTGCTATAGAACAACTCCAACTGCTGCTATGTAGGTACTAGCAGGATGTATTCCTTTGGACATTAAAAATAAGCTTGATACAGCTATGTACAAACTTACCCATTGGTAAGAACCTATATGTGAAGAAGAACTCAATATAGAATATCAGGACTTGGAAGAATTAACTCATTCCCAAGCTTTGCCTTGGACTGAGAGAATCTTCAAATGGGATAGCAATTATCCCGAAATGGTAAAAATAAAGATATTTACGGATGGATCCAAAATGAATGATAAAGTGGGATGCACTTTTGTAATTTTCCAGATGGAAAATATCATTATGGAGAAATTGTTTAGATTAAATGATACAACTACAGTCTATAATGCAGAAATGTTTGCCATCTTACAAGCTGTTGAACAAATTTACAAAGAAAAATATGAGGAAGCTCATATATTTACTGACTCAAGATCAATCTTGACTTTGTTGAGTTCCTTCAATATACAAAATAAGATGATAGAATCCCTAAAGAGTAGGATAATCAACTATAGCAGGAAAATTTATCTACATTGGGTCAAGGCCCATATTGGAATCAGAGGAAATGAGGTAGTTGATGCTTGTGCAAAGAGAGCTATACAGTTAAATGATATAAGTTATAGTTTCAGACTCTCAAAAGACAAAATTCGAAAATATGGCGTAAAGTGTTGGCAAGACAGATGGAATAACAAGGAAGAAGGAAGAGTACTTTACTTTTATATGTCAACTAAGAGAATTATGGGAAATTTCTACCTGAATCAAGTCTTCACAGAACATGGTTGTTTCAAATCTTATCAACATAGATTTTCTGGCAAAGACACTATGCGCCCTTGTGGCAAAGAAATTGGCACTGCAATTCACAGCATATATGATTATGAAATTTGGGAAAATATTAGAATTAAATACTTTCCCCTGAATTTTAAAGATGTCTCTGTATTAAATTTATGTAAAGGTACTATATCTAAATATGGTGTCATTGAAATTGTTAAAAATCTTCTCTCAAGAGAAATTGATTTGTGATTTTAACATTACATGGAAAAGTATTTCTATTTTGTTGATCTTATCTTTGATTATAATCACAAGTGGTTGTTGTTTGATTTGTAATATAATGTTATAAGTTGTATATACTTTATTTTATCTCAGATGTTCTGAGATTCTTGTGATTATATTATGTTAATCAAAGTAGTGGAAATAGAGAGTGCATGTATATTGGATCTTGTAAATAGGAATTGAAAAATTTGTGACATCATATCTTGTGTTGAATTTTAATTGATATTATGCTTTATGTAAAATTGAAATGTATTGTATATTTAATTGAAGATTATTTATACTTCTTTTTTGCCCAGTTTGCTGTGACGCAAACTGCTCCACTTTCTAGTAACAATAAAGTTGTGGCAAGTTAGAGGATGACCCTTTTCAGATCGCAGCCTCGGCTTTGCAGTTCTTGGGGTTGTGTTGGCGTGAATGATTAGTAGGTAGTGACTATTGGAGTCCTTTGTTGTGCTGCAGCCATCCTGTTGGGGCCTCTTTGCGGCATTGGCGGCATGTGTGTGGAGTGTCCCAGGTGCATTGCTGCAGCGATAGTCTTCTTTTCCGAATACTTTTAGGTTGGGTGGAGTACATTTAAGGTTGCTTTCAAAACTGGTCGAAATTTTTAATTTTTTATTATATGCTGCTTTTAACAAAGTTATTTCAATTTTGAGCAGCATAATTGAGCCTAAATCAAGATACAATGGAAATGCAGCTGTTTCAAAAATGTGTTAGATTTTCTTCTCAGGTGCTACACAGACCAACAAACCTGAATAAAGTAAGAAATATAAGATGAACTAGAAGAAAGGCTAATTTTTTTTTTTTCACTTAGAGTTAGTTGATCTGTCTAGCACTCAAAAAGGAGATCCTACGTATTCTCAAAATAGCTGCATGCTGCATTGTATATTATTTCATGCTTAATCCATTAGAACATCCAATAACTTGATAACGGTTAACGTTAGCATTCGAAAATGAGTGCTGTTTACTCTTGAATGAAAATTTGCATATAGAATAATTGTTTGTTAAAGATATTAACTGTCTAAAATTTAAATTATTAAAAAAAAAAATCAATATATTGCATGACCTTGGTGAAGATCAATAGGCTACAATAATCATAACTTTTTTCAATTGCCCCATTCGTTGAGATATTGTGTCTCTTATAATTTGAGTTCAGAAATTCTCAAAACATAAATCCATTAAAAACTCGACTTTATCGGCCCATTTCTTTTACACCAATCAGCCACCTGGATTGAAAGCAGGGATAAGCATACTGGCTTCCCAAATGATTCTGGGAAATGATCATTTGGAACTTTTATACTAGTACCTCTGCTAAAGGAGTGCAGTGTCACCTTGTTGCTGCAACGAGGTGGGATCGCTACCTCTTTGATTATCTACCCAGAGCATCCTTTCAGCAAAACAGTTTCTCCTGCGCCATTAATGTTCTGCAGTGTAGTCTTTGGTAGCAAGATTTGCGAAGATTCTCTCCATGTTAGAAGACAAGTGCAATAATTTCAGTAATCGGGTGATAATATTTTTGAAAGAGTCAACAGACCATTTATTAGTACAGTATCAGCATACTTATGCAGTGCAACCATCTACTCAATCACAGTGCATCCCATGTAAAACCATCTTACACAATAAAGGAAGATGTCTGTGCATATGTATAATCAATAATTATTGATTATATAATTAATATACATGTAATAAACAGGCCCAACCACGATTAATTATATCTACTACAAAATGAAATTCAGCACCTTTTAAATTCGGGGCAACTACTCTAATAAATGTTATACTTCAACAATATACGGCATTTCTTCCTACTCATGAAATACCACATATTGTTGAAGTATTCCATTTTGACTTGCCATCTGGAACCAATGTTTAATGTAAAAAAAAAAAACGCAATTTCAAAATTATTTTTATTTAAATTTTTGAATGTTAAAGTTAGTAAAATTATTTTGTTTAACATGAATACATTAAAAAATGGGTACTTTTCTGGTAGATAAGGGTGAAATGCAATACTTAGATAATTAAAATGAATACCACTTTACAATCAATAGTTAATAATCAATTATTTTTTTTCAATACTCTATCAGCATCCTATATCGTCTTACTTAACAAAGTCTGTTAAGTCTTTAGTGGGAAATCTAAGCATCATATGACCATAAAATTGGGCATACAGGTACTTGAGGACCTGGATAGGTGCACATCAACTTTAGTTTTTAAAATTTTGAATCAATTTTTTAGTTATTTCATGTTTTACCCAAAATCTAGGCCAATATTCACACAAATCAGTTCCTTAGCGATTCAAAACAGTCTCACAGAGTTTTCATCTTGACATCATCAGAAAGATCGAAGAACATTTTTTCCAGCAATCTTTGAACTAAACCCATGGGACAATTCCTTCATATTTATTATTATCTTCTTTAATATATAGAAATTTGTATTTTTTACATGATCTGATATACATATTGTCGCATTCTAAGAATTAAGATCAGCACAATTCTATAATTTGGATAAAACTTCATATATCTTAGCATTCAAACAACAACAAAAAAAAATTTTCAAATTCATAATTTAAATTTTAAAGTGATCACATTTAGTCACCACAATAGACAATCTGCCCTTCCATGTTCCCCCTCTCTGGATCAAATCTATTTTACAGTGGGGTAAGAGGGTTGCTCATAATGGGCTGGTTCTAGGCATTCAGGAAGACCTTCTGGAGAAAGATTTTTTTTTAATCTTATTTTTTCTGCTTTGTGGAGGTAGGAAATGTCCTGATATGTGATTATAGATCACAGAAGCTATTTAGTTTCTTTCGTATTTTCATAAGTGGTCAAAATAAAGTATTGGAAATATAAAAATTACTTTGGTTGTGGAAGATATGAGCAATCGTAATTCTCAATTTAAAATATGGAGATTTTATTTGTATCATGAGAATTTTAGTTCAAAACAGGCGATTTGGAGACTGAGTATGATGTCACCCGTGTCTGTGTTATTTTAGTACTGGGCACTTATTTAGGATTTGTGCAATGCAGGGCAATTCATTCTAGTTGTATAATAAACCAATGTATCCAACGTAATCACCCATTGTAAAGAGTCATCTAACATACCATATTTTCATTGTTAGAATCCAAAAGTATAGTGCTAAAACGTAACAATATGAACACACAAAACATTTTTGCACACTACGGTACTGGGTGCAAACCCTTTTGTAGGGCCAAAATCTCACAGTGTCAATTCATTACTAGAAGAAAGTGCAATGTGGGTCTGAAGCAGTAAAGGAAGTGTGGGAAGTAGGTACATATTATTTTTACTTCGTTCACCTTAAAACCCAATTCACCTCAAAAGGATAAAAAAAAATCTAAAAGAGAGAAGCAACTGTAATGTAACCTACAGATGTTTACATTAGTTACTTTAAATGCAATCATCCCATCTAACCTTGTTTCTATAGAGAGGGAAATGTTCAAACTAGTAGTGCCTCAATAGAGTGAGTTACCTCTTGCAGGTTGAGTTGATTTGTAAGGTCTGGATCTTTAATGCACTTCAGTTTGACTTCCATAAATAACACAATAGCACTGATTATCCAGAAGTTGTCTCTCATTTTATCGGTCATCTTGTGCAAGTTAACAGATATTTCATAGCAGCGTTTAAAAGCATCCTTCGCTGGCATCCACCCAAGATGTTTGTCAGCATGTAAACACCTTTATGAATAGAAGATTGTGAACAAACTTTTCAAACGCATTTAAAAATATATAAAATCTATTCAGTTTTTCAAAAATTATAAAATGCTGTTTTAACTTCAAGGATGCTTTCCTTGAAAATCACAGAATCATTATGGTAAAAATACCCAATATGCAAAGCAATACTTTCCAAACTTTCAAGATTCTTAAAATTATCAGATCAATTGGTTTATCACTTCTCAAATATTGGTCGGTATTGGGAAAATACCAATATGTTGGTATCAGATATCAGAACATCCCTCATTGCAGAGTGTTACTCTAAACAGGGGACGACGAAGAAGCATTACTGGGGTGTTTGCATTCTCAAAGTATTATGGCATTTTTAATCATTTCATCATCGATAAGAATCTTATCCCCTTTTTTCAAACTCCATGATTATTGTTAAAAACAGCACATAAAAGAGCATTAGTTCCAAGTTGAAGTGAGCAAATCCTTACGTGGATCATGAGACCACTAGACTAAGAGGAAGGTTGTCCCAATGGACTTCGGGTTACACCATATAATCACATAAGAATACGTCTGTCACGCTTAAACAAATTGGGTGTGCTTAGCAACAATTTTGGCACAACATCACCAATTTAGTGACTTTAGAGAAATGTTCCCAAGTTATCAATAATTAAATTAAATTTCCTCATTTCATTAAATTTATTTTCTTTTAGTGAAAATGACATTTAATTTCTTAAACTCTGTTGATTTATTAAAATGATTACACAAAGTAAGTAAAGCCTTCTTTCCCACTACTCAGAAACCTTTATTGTGTCCTGAATTCTCCACAGGCCATTGAAATGATTCTAATTAGTGAAGTCTGAAAATAAAAGTAGTTTAGCAAGGATGTTCCCATTTTAAAATTACATATCATTTATGGACATGAGCAATGGCGTTGATTGAAGGAAATTTCAGGAGACAATGGCGACTAAAACAACCTGCTACCAAACAATTCTCACTGTAATCATATATCATTCAAAATATTTTATGTACTTGTTAAGTTTGGTGAACATTTGAAAAGAAAGTAACTTGGTAGCAGATTGCTTGGGTAGACACTGTCTTCCCATATTCTCTGCTGTTGGTCATGAGAGGAGAGTTGGATCTCATGGATTTAATGTTGAAAACAGCAATTAAAACCATGCATGTATGGAAAATACATCTATAAATATTTTAAAATATTTTCTAGCAAAGACTACAAATTTAGTAAACTGTATTTAAAAACACCATTAATGATGTATACGAAATTTTACATTTTAAAGTGCCATAATCAGTGGCTATTTTAATGAAATGACATACATGAGCTTTTATATAGTTAAAATCACGAATACAAAATTTGCATATGGAAAGTTGGAAAAACTGATAGTAGAAACATCGTAAATTACAAATAAGTTCATAAACAATTCAAGTCAACAATACTTTAAATTTCTAAAATACGTACATAAATAAGGCCAACCAATAAACGTGCTTCACCAGAATCAAAGCACTAGATTTTCAGAAAATCATACCAAGTTTTAACACACATAGATTTGACCGGCCGACTAATCGGTTGCTCATGTCCTTGCTGACGAGCCGGTCGGTCTGGGTCTTCAACACATAGATTTGAGAATGAGACGCCTAGTGAAACTAAGAGTCTGAACAGGGTCAAAGTCATAGAGCCGTAATAAATATAAATGAAAAGGGATTCAAAAAGTAAAATATTGTGGGTGTTATTGCAATTCATTAAAAAAAAAGTTTTATCAAAAATAGGGGTAAATGTATCATTAATAACTAATTGTTGTTGTTGAAACCCAGACCATCCGATCTACCAGGAAGGTGTAAGGTAACTGTTTGGACAGCCGGGAATTGTCACCCAATTTAGACCGGAACCCAGTGGTGGAGGCATCCACAGGGACCGTATCCCCCTTCCACTAACACCAACCTCTCGGAAGGACTTACGGACCAACATGTTTAACGTGATCGTACCCCGCGTGAACACGGCGGCAGTTTTGGCAGTGGCGGGAATCGAACCCGGGCCTACCGAGTGCAATTCCCGTGTGCTAACCAATGGGCTACCGTGCCTGTAATAACTAATTGTGAAAAATCTTTGGACAGTTTATTACTTTTAATATCATGAGCATGTTCAGATAAACGAATGCCAACAGTACGCTGTGTACAACTGATATAAAATATACAATTATTATCGGGAGATACAAGGGGGACTATGTACACCCTAGCCAGACTCAGGAAATTACGTTTATTCTTAAATTTATGTCACTAAATTATACTGATCTGATAAATTCAAGGATAAAAGTAATTTCCTGAGTTAAGCTGGGGTGTATGTAGCTCCCTTTTTATCTCCTAATAAAAGTTTTATATTGGTAGTACAAAGCATACTGTTGGCATTCATTTATCTGAACATGTTCGTGATATTGGACAAAATAATTAGCTGTTTATTCTAAGAATAATCGTTTTGGGGTGTATTATGATTAAAAAAGTTTCCATAGTTGCATCGTCTTCAAAATAGTCTCTTTAGCCACTAGTGACAGCCCTAATGTATGTGCATTTATAAATGCATGTTTTCATACAGAGAGATATAAAATTCTTACCAGAGTGTTGCACTCACTGACATGTAGAACGCAATGTCATGCTGGACAGTCAAAGATGTCTCCAGACACCAATCAAAAGCAAACTTGCTGCAGTTATCTATTTGGGTTTCATGGTCAGTGACAACTGGAAGTAATTAACAACAAAATGCAGATGCAAACATGGGTTAGTTCAAAAAATTAAAATATAAGACATCAAAGCAAATAGTAATAGATTGGTATTACAGAAAATTGTAATAAAACTACGGTTGTGCAAAACCCTATTTGGACCCAAATCTAGACTCCCTCTAGGTCCAGGGTGGACAACTCTGTCACGTATTGCGGCAAGTGGCAAATTGGCCATGAAAATGCGGCAAATTTGAGTTAGCCAGTTTGGGCACGCTAGAGCAGAATATTGGTCAGAATATGTATTCTACATTGGATGTATAGATGGTTTTCTACTGATATATACTACAACCTCAGGTTTTCTACATATTCTACATGTAGAATAATTTTTTTTTGAGAAAACTTAAAAAAAGTAGTTCTTTCAGTGAGTGTTTTCTTCATTTTTCTAACTTTCACTTGAAATAGACAGTAAACTATAAAAGATAGATATAAATAGTAAGTGACAAAAATGTATACTAGAAAATTTAGTAATTAACATTTATAATTAAAAAAGCTCTTATAGTTTTTGAGTCATGGTCTTGTCAAGTTGAAGATTGAAAATTTCCCATTTTTCAAGTGTGTAATGCATTTTGAAATTACAAATATCCTCATATACTGGTGTTAAATAAAAAAATTGGAAAACATAAACCATGTTGAATAATAAAATAGTGAGGAAATAAGTTTAGAAATTGTATTATATCTTTTTACAATGAAAAAGCGATATAGGATAGATTTTCTACATATTCTATGCATATTATACATTTGGCTTTTCCACTGTAGGAAATCCACCCTACAGCCAGCACCCACAATAAAATAAACTTTTTCTTTTGATGGCACATACTGGTTGTAACTTGATACTGTAACATCCTATTTGGAACACTCGAAAATTTATCAAATTTCTTTAGCCATAGATATGTGGGAATCAATTCTGACTGACAACAACCTCCCAACTTTGAAATTGGGTATTTCAAAAACGATTGTCTATGTTCGGATAAACATGGTTGTGTAAATATTTTCTACAATGTAATGGGTTGAGTCAAAATGCAGATTTTGAATGGTTGATGTCAAGGTGGAGGCAGAGATGACATGTGCGGTGAGACAACATTTCTGCAACGTGTAAGACAAAAGAATTGCCAAGTTTTACATTAAATTGTCTTATATTTTAAATTTGAATAATTATTACTTTCCTTATATACATAATGTATAAGGAAAGTATTGTGACGGGTTTGAAAATTCGAATTCAAGTTTTCGACGGGAGAGCACGTTTCAAGCATCCCTAATCACGAATTGAACATTTTTTAAGTGATGTATGTGTGTGTGTGTGTAGAAGACCCAGACCGTCCGACTCGTCCAGGGGACTAAGAGCAGGTGTGTGTGTGTGTGTGAAAGTATGTATGTACCTGTGTGTGTGTGTGTATGTGAAAGTATGTGTGTGTGTGTGTGAAAGTATATATGTGTATGTGTGTGTCAGTGAGTCTGTGGAGACGATATCTCACGAATGAATGGAGCGATTCGAATGAAATTTGGTATAAAAATCACAATCCGTGAATACTGGAAGCCTATTGTTTTTATGCGTAATTGAATGTCCAGAACTCCTCTAAATTTTCAAGTGAAATTTTGAAAAAATCATCAAAAAATCAAAACCTTTAATAAAGTTACGCAAATAGACAATTCTTATGTAATTTTTCCTTAGAAAACAATTGACATAAACTTTAGAATGCTAGCATGAATTGTTCTCGAGATATTGCACATTTTTCAAATAAATTTATCAAAAAATCCCATAAGTTAAAAAAAAATTTTGATGTGGGCAACACATGACTTTCCTTATATAATGCAATGAATTTACTACTTTTACAGTTAAAAGAAAAGGTTATTCTTATAGTAGATACTTATATTCTTTCCAAGATATTGAATTTTCTTCAATTAGTCGTCATTTTCATTGATTTAGCGTAGTTTTTATCTATTTGGCGAGATTTTCGTTAATTTGGTAACATTTGAGAAAGTCGCCAAGTTGGCGACATTCCACCAAATTCGTCGCCAAAATCTCGCCAAGCGTTATGGACGAAGAAATAAGTTATTCTTACAGCAGATAAATGACTATAGGCATTCAAATACAAAAGTATTACTCAAACTATCTTTCTTCATGAATGGAACGAGCTAGATCTACGAGAATGATGTCGCCAAATTTATCGCATCCTATTACATATGAAAAGTGAACATGTTTCTCAATAGGAAATATTTTCTTTTTATTTTATATGACTTTTTGATAATTTTTTTGAAGAATGTGCAATATCTCGAGAACGGTTCATGTTAGCGTTCTAAAATTTATGTCAATCGTTTTCTAATGAAAAATTGCATAAGAAATGTCTATTTGCATAACTTTATTAGCGATTTGATTTTTTGACGATTTTTTCAAAATTTCACTCGAATATTTAGGGGGTTTCTGAACATTCGATTGCATATAAAAACAATAGGCTTCCAGTGTTTACGGATTGTGATTTTAGTACCAAATTTCGTTCAAATCGGTCCATTCGTTCGTCAGTTATCGTCTCCACAGACTCACTGACACACACACACACACACATACACATACTTTAACACACACACACACATACTTTAACACACACACACACACACAGACATCACTTCAAAAATGTTTGATTAGTGATCAGAGATGCTTGAAACGTGCTCTCCCGTTGAAAACTCAAATTCGAATTTTCGATCCCGTCACAATACTTTCCTTATACATTATGTATAAAAGGAAAGTAAAAATATTAACTGTTAAGAAACATGTTCACTTTTCTTATGTAATATCATGCGATAATTATTCTCGTGGATCTAACTCGTTCCATTCACGAGAAAATATACTTTGAGTAATACTTTTGTATTTGAACGCCAATAGTTATTTATCCGCTGGAAGAATAACTTATTTCTCCACCCATAACGCTTGGGGAGATTTTGGCGACGAATTTAGCAGAATGTCGCCAACTAGGCGACATTTTTAAATGTTGCCAAGTTAAAAATCTCGCCAAATGGATAAAAATGATGCTAAATCAATGAAAATGATGACTAATTGAAGAAATTCAATATTTTGGAAAGAATATAAGTATCTACTATAAGAAAAACCTATTTTTTTATTGTAAAAGTAGTAAATTCATTGCATTATATAAGGAAAGTCATGTGCTGCCCACATCAGATTTTTATCATTTGCGTTTGAGGCAGTTGTACCTGAGCAGTCCAAGTATACAGGGTCTGATTAATCACTTGATCAACCCAAGTAACACACATACGGTATTATAACCATTGTTAAACCGTTTATACGTTATATTTTCGTATGTGTTATACGATAAACGGTAATACATCGGTTATAATACAGTTATGAGTAAATGGTATGTAAAAATACCATATATCATACGTATGAATTACCGTGTATGAATATACCGTATGTAGAAATACCGTTTTAAAGAAGTATATATTACTGTTTAATATACGTTAAAATAACCATTTTTATTACGGTAAAAATACCAATTTATCATACGCAAAAATAACCATTATCGCTCCCTTCTTTTAACTCCCCTGCTCAAATCCTTTTTCAGCTTTGTTCTCGAACCCTATTCCTGAAGGCATTTTCATGGATTACCATTTATCATACATTATAAATACCGTTTATCATACATTATAAATACCGTTTATCATACATTATAAATACCGTTTATATTACATTAAAATTACCATTTTTCATACGTAAAAATAACCATTCCTCCTCCCTCCCCTTGGGGCATCTTGCTAATCCCCTATCAGCTTTGTCCTCGAACAGAGGTGGTCAGGGATCTCCCTTCATGTTTATCTTGACCCTCCCGAGTACTAACCCCGTCCGATGGTACTTGATTTCGGTGATCGGACATGACGTCACACTGTTCTGGAAGCTTCCAGCAAGAATTAATTTCTACCACATATGTTCTGCATATCTGGCAACACTGAGTAGTCTCTGCGAGTTATTCATTCCACAGAATCATTCTTTCCTTTCCCACCAGCCCGGTTCAATTTGTAATCTTCGTGTGTTTCACACGTTGCTTAATTTATATATTTTAACTTATTTAATTATATTTAGCTGTAACTTTTATTTTATTTTACATATCTTCCTAGCATTTTTGTATGCATATATTACTTTTAGCGTTAAATATTGCTTTAAAAGCAAACGGTTAAAGTGCATGTTTTTAGCATCGTGGTATGCTCGGAAAAATTACTATGAAAAGATGTAGAACCAGTAAAATGATTAAATAATTTTAATATTTAATACTGTCTACGCAGAGATTAAATGAAAACATGGTCCGAGATTACATTTGTTATCATACATGCATGCTTATTTCAAATCTTGTAAAATGATAAATTATTCTTTTACATGTTTTTATATATTTAGACTTAGACAGGTATAATTACACTAAATGAAAATTGCTTCATATATAACCCACCTGCAAAATAGTTTTAATCTATAGTAAATGAAGCAACTTTCATTTAGTGTAATTTTATATGTATCTAAAACTAAAATATATAATAAAAAAAAACATGTAACAGAATAATTTGATTTTATAGGACTTGCAATAAACATGCATGCATAACAACAAATGCAATCTCTGTTCACGTTTTCATTTATTCTCCTCTTAGAGAGTGTTAAATATTAAAATTATTTTATTTATTTAAAGTATAATTTTTTTTAATAATTAATTTGATATTATTTACAGAATACTGTTTGTGCTTATAAGATTTTGTTCACTCAATGATTCTACAATCTTTTCATAGTATTTTTCTGCTAATGCATACGCAGAATGCTATAAAAACACTATATGAATAACATGCACTTCATTACCTTAACAAACTCTTTTTAGTTTATAATATTTCTTGTTATTTAAGATTTTTTTTTATTTTAAAACATAAGTTTAAAGCTTTTACTTTTCTAAGTTTATCGCCCTTTAGAAACTTTTAAATTCACGAAAATGGGCATTTTTTCCCCATAATTAGTATGATCTCAAATTTGGTGATTGTTTTTTACACTAATTCTGTTATGGTATCCAATGTTTATAAAATGCATCTTTAACTTATAAAGAGTCATTTTCTGCCAATTTTTATTTTTGCAAATTTAATGAAATTTAACTTAAAACAATGTTTGATTCATTTATTTTATTTTACATTGAATTATATTTAGCTTTAACTTTTATTTTATATATCTTCCTAGTGTTATTGTATGTATATATTACTTTTAGGATTAGATATTAAAGGCAGACAAAGAGCATGTTGTTCAGGATAATGCTTTCTTAGAATGTATTCTGCGTAGGCATAACTTGGAAGTTCAGGACTAAAATAATTTTAATCCATGTAATATTAAATGAAGCAACTTTTATTTAGTGTAATTGTACCTGTCTAAAAATAAATATATAAAAACATGTAAAAGAATAATTCATGTTTTGAAATAAGCATGCATGCATAACAAATGCAATATGACCACATTTTCATTTATTCTCTGCTTAGACAGTGTTACATATTAAAATTATTTTATTCATTTAAAGTATAAATTTTTTATAATTAATTTAATGTTATTTGCAGAATATAGTTTCTGCTTATATGATTCTAAACAATATGTACTTCATTATATTAACATATATTAACTCTTTAGTTTATACTATTTCTTGTTATTTAAGATTTTTTTTATTTTAAAGCAAATTTAAAGCTTTTACTTTTTGGTTATAAATTACCTTTTGTGATAAAAGTTTTGTACAGATTTAAAAACTGGTGAAAATTTAAAGTATCGTGTTAATTCTTACGAAAATGGTCATTTTTTCCCCCCATGATTTGTATGGTCTTGAATTTGGTGATGATTTTTTACACAAATTCAAAAATTAAAAAAACACAAATTTAAAAATTATTTTATCTATATTTATATTTACATGTAAACTTATTTTTTTTTTATTAAAAATAAATGATTTTCAAATGTATTGTAAATTTCTAATTGTCTATGCACATTTAAAATAATAAAAAATTATTCAAATGTTAGGGTCAAATTATTAAAAAAATGCAACCTTTTTAAAATTTCAAAGTAGTTTGGCTTTGTTTTTATTCTAATGTAAAATGTTCAAAATGACATATCGAAAGATAACTACTATAAGGATGTTCGATGATTGCTGTCTAATTTTATATCCACATTTTATATTTACTATTTCTACAAGAACTTTTTCAATTAAAAAGAATATCTTAAAATGTATATTCCATCTATAGCTGGTATAAAGTATACTTCAAGATATTTTCAAAAGTAACTTCGAAATAAATTTTTATAAACATTTAAACTTAAAATAATTTACTGATATAAGGTTATTTAGTATATAGAACTTGAAATAATTTAAAACAAAAAATTCTGCAGATTATTGAAAAACAATTTTACTTGAATATTTTAGCAATAGATGGTAGCACTTGTAAAATTTAAGATTAACTTGGAATCAAACCAGAGCCCACTCATTTGCAGAGGTGATTCTCTACCGCCCAAGCCAAAGCTTCACATTTGAAATGTACTAACAAATTATATCATGTAAAACATTTAGTGCTATTTCAGAGTATTATTTTAAAGAGTAAACAGATTATAAGTCTAGAAAATATACATCAAAATTAATTTTCTAAATTTTGACGGATGTTAATAAAAATTATATTACATATGGACAGTGATTCTATAGTATTATGAATTTGCATACATGGCACATTTGATGTATCGTATCTTTGTAAAGAAAATGATTTAGATGAATGTATTTTAAATCTATTGTAAAAATATATTCTCCTAGCTCAATATTTTTGTTTACAAAGATGCATAAAACTTTGTAAATGTCATGTCTACATGCACTTATACTGTAGAGTTGTCCAATGTGTGATAAATATGTATATAAACACATAATAAATACGTGTAGAAACACAATATAAACACGTAATAAATACGTGTAGAAACACAATATAAATACGTAATAAATACGTGTAGAAACAATATAAATATGTATGGGAATACATTATAAATACGTATGGGAACATGTTATAAACATGTATGTGGATATACGCAATATACACGTATGTGATATGTAATAAACATGTATCTGGATACGTAATAATAACGTATGTGGATATATGTAATATATACGTATGTGGATATACGTAATATACACGTATGTGGATATACGTAATATACACATATGTGATACGTAATATTCAAGTATCTGGATATGTATTAATAATGTATGCGGATATACGTAATAATAATGTATGTGGATATACGTAATAATAATGTATGTGGATATACGTAATAATAACGTATGTGGATACGTAATAAACATGTATGTGGATACGTAATAATAACGTATGTGAATACAAGTAATATTAACATATAAGAATACGTAATAATAACCCATTTTATAACGGTTGGTATACCGTATTCTAACGTACCGTTTTTGCGTAGTAATTACGTATGGCCTGACACGTAAAGATTACGTATTGCTTAATATGTAAGAATTACATATTGGTGCTACCTGGGAAATAGTGTGTGTTGTTTTAAATGAGTGTCTCGAATTTTACATGATGTGGGAAATTTGATCCCTCATTTGGAATGTCTGTGTCTACACTAAAGGTACTGTTACATGGAGCAATACCAGACATTTCAATCGGAAGAAAAGTGCCACTGAATTGTTGCAATGTTTTCGTGCACAGCAAGAAAACTTGATCAATTCCTGATTGCGATCCAATCACAGGGGTGATTGTGAGTCTAAGTCCAATTTCCTGAACATACAAAGAAATTTCTTGAAAAGTTACGCAATATTTTTGCAATTCACTCTCAATATTTTTGCAATTTATGCAATATTGTGCAATTCTTGGTCACTTTTGGACATAAAAGAATAGTTAAAATTTAATAGTGCATCCCCCCCAAAAAAAAATTATCCGATCAATAGCAAATAAAACATACAGCCACCTATGTGATGGTCGTGATGGAGGAGCTAGTTGATCTATTTCTAAGACAGCACATATTTCCGAAACAAGTGTTGTTTATCTACACTTTGCAAATCAAAATGCATGTTATCTCATAAAGATTTAATGTGTATATTAAATGACTTAGTAAACCGTTTAGCACTATTATTTACAGTGTGAATGTATCTCCATCTATGTCCAAAAGATTCGGAGCCTTTTTAGTCCTTATCAAAGTTTCAACTCCTTTCTTAGTTCCTCGCATAGTGTTGCAAGAATCCATAAGCACGCTGACCAAGTTTATCCAAGGTATCCCATTTGCTTCTATGAACTCTACCAAATGGTTGTAAATGTTGGCAGCAGTACCAACATTAAGAGAAAAAGAAACTAAGTTGAATAACTACATTATTTTGTTCAAGACAATCGTTGTCATATCGAAAAGTTTTCGAACATCAGATGCAGAAACATTCACCCGGAGCCGCAATTTGTATTATTAAAATGTGCATTGCCTAGTGTCTACACATAAATAAAATTTGGGGTTAGTATCTTATGTGTTTTAAAGAAAATGTTTATTTTGTTCAAAAATATCTGTTCATAAATATGTGGCAGAAAAGGCTTTAGGTATTTTAATGAGTTTATTTCAAAGAATATTAAAATATACTTCCACTGGGAGAGATGCCAACCTCTGAAAGGGGTCATCAGTAGAAAAATCAGAAGTTTTCAGTAGAATTCAGTAAAACTGCATCGTTCATCAGTAAGATTTTAAGTATATTGAAGATATATATTTTAAAATCTTAGAATAAATTAAAAATGCAGTTTTGCTAACTTATAATTAAAATTGAATGGCACTATCTATGTGAAAATAATTAAGAAATTAACCTTTATAATTAACCAAAATATTTAAAATAAAATAGTTTTGTCAAGTTAATGTGCAACAATAGGGAAATGGAAGGAAAAGGTTAATTACGTACTCTCGGCAGCGCCCGCGAAAAAAAATTGAATTTCATGATCATACTATTTATGTGAAAATAATTAAAAAAATTACCCTTTATAATCAACCAAAATATGAAAATAAGCTAGTTTAGTCAAGTTAATGTGCAACAATAGGGAGATGGAAATCGATGGAAAAGGATAACAGCATTCTCTCAGCAACGACCGCTAAAAAAAAAAGAAAAAAAAATCACGATGGTACTATTTATATAAAATAATTAAAAAGGTAACCTTTATAATCAACCAAAATATGAAAATAAGCTAGTTTAGTAAAGTTAATCTGCAGTAATAAGGGGATGGAGATGGATGGAAAAAGGCAATTGTGTACTCTCAGCAAAGCCCGAAAAGAAAGACTAAATTGCGCAATCTTATAATTTAAGAGAAATATAATTTGTTTAGTAAAATATTTCTTTATTTTACTCGCACTATAAAAATAAATTAGGTCTATTGTTCTGATATGAAATCATTAGAAGAAAATGGATGCAAACTGATAATTTTGGACTCTCAACAAAGCAGAGAATATGAATTGAATGGTGGGATGCATGGATTTCACGGGATTTTCCGTAGTCTTGGGAGTAATGTCCGTAAAGCCATAAGATGAACTAAAAATCCGTACAAACTACTGAAAATCCGCAAAAGTTGGTATCTCTGCACTGGTCGTATCTATAAAAATAATATACTCTTATGAAAGAGGTAAAAGTAAAATAAAGATTTTCAAGTGCTGCGGGAAGTTTTTTCCGAGACAAAAATTTACGACTTGTTTTTGATTGCCTTTCTTTGGGGGATTTTATGCTTCCACTACCGGGTTAGAAAGACGAGCTTTGTTTGCAGTCCGTTTTTTGGACGCTGCGTGCTGGGAGTACCAGAATAAATACGGCTTGTTACACGAGAACGTTTGCGTTCTCGTGTAATAAGCTACATTTATTCTTTCACCACCCCGCACGCAGGGTCTAAAAAACGGATGGCAGACAACGCTCATCAGTCGTAGGCCGAAGCTCAATTAAGATAATAGCTCTGGTTAAAACCTCTCAGCGATTTTCTTTGAGAAGCGGAACTTTTGAGGAAAAAAATGCATTTAAAAAAATTAAATTTTTCAGAAAACCCGGATTGTTTGGGATAAAAGCAAAACAAAAAAGCGGGCATTTTTGGGGAAAAGCAAAAAAGCGGAATTCCACTGAAAAGCGGAAGAATCCCATGCCTGGATTTTAGAAAAAAAAAATGCAATTTTAGAAGAAAAAACCATAAAAAAAAAGAATTAAATGTCCATTTCATAAAAAAATCCCGGAAGTGGCAAGTTAAAATTTCCGGAATTTCCGGAAATTCCAGAACACAATCACCCCTGCAATCAGAGGACGACAAAATTTGAAGTTACACCTCTACCCTTCAAAGATGGTGGCTATGAATGTAGCTCTATGGATATGTAGCGGATATGTATTGGCAATTCGACAAACTTTTATCTAATTACACGAATATATGGTACATTAAAATTATACTACAAAAGCACTTAGAAATACTTCGTGGAGAGAAATTGGTAAGATTCTGGCATCTATATATAGCCTGAAGCTAAACGTTCAAAATACAAATAAGTGGCAAAGTACTGGCAACCTTATAATCAGCTGTTCACGAAGAGGATCCTAAAACAGAATTAATGGGTGGAATTGCCGAAGCAATAACAATTGCTCAGTGTAATAGCACCATTAGAAATATGTTACCTACCCTTTTTTAATTGCAACAGAACTTTTAAGATATGTGGGTCACTTGCTACTAAAATGAATGAATCATCACTACTCAATATCAGGAGTAGATGGTAAAATTTAAATTAAATGTATGATCATTTTATTTATACAAGTTTTTTTTAACAAGCACCCTTGAAAATTGCCTTCCACCACACAATCTAGAAATCTTATAAATAACAAGTCTTTCATTATAGTAGCAACAGAGTAAAAATTAAAGATATTAGGTAGATTTACTGTGTGAAAAGAAATGGGAACCATGTTCTTAAAGAAAGCAATAAACCCCAAAGAAAAGATTAAAAGAAATCTCAGGTGTTTAAAGATTTTTTAATTAATATATCATGCATCAATATATCTTTCTGGAACAAAAATTTTCCTCTATATCTTAGCCAACGCAGGGCTTGTGTGAACTTCATTCAGAGTAGTTTTGGGTAAAAAAATGAATGACAAAAATGTAATTCCATTGAAAAACATTACATTTTATTTTATAAGAATGATAAAGCTTTACTCTTGAAGTGTTAAGATTTTTACTCTTTTATTCTAAATATGAATTGTTCCCTAAAAATTAAAAATAATACTATTTAAAGTGACATTTTAAGTTTTCGGATATATTTCCCATATCTCAGCCCTCATTCATTTCATATTATTTTATATTCAAAAATATTTGGGAGCCAGAAAGGCATAGCTCCATATGCAAAATTATTTTTTTCTGTTTTGCATCTTTTCATCTTATACACTATTCTTGATTTACACTATTTATGCTTATGCAGGGAACAAGGGGATTAGTACCTTAGTACCTGTATTACATATATGATTTATGACACAAAATAAAAAAATTAATCTAAGGGTGTAGTTAAGGCATATTTTAACAAATCTTTACCACATGTCATTCTTTTTTAATTCCTTAACTTATATATGGAACAGGGAAAAAGGGGTATTTTATACCAATTTAGTACCTGTTTTATTTATAATGTCTTATTTATAATATTTTATTTATAATGTTCTCTCTTTATCATCTTCACAAGCTTGTCGTATTGATTTCACTATTGCTTTAGACATTCACTATTGATTGTAGTCACTATTGATTTTTGTAGTCACTATTGATTTCAAGTAATCGCTTTAGACATCTTTTTACTTTCCTTATATACATAATGTATAAGGAAAGTATTGTGACAGGGTCGAAAATTCAAATTCGAGTTTTCGACGGGAGAGCATGTTTCAAGCATGCCTGATCACGAATCGAACATTTTTGAGGTGATGTCTGTGCGTGTGTGTGTCAGTGAGTCTGTGGAGACGATAACTGATGAATGAATGGACTAATTCAAATGAAATTTGGTACAAATATTACAATCTGTGAATACTGGAAGCCTATTGTTTTTAAACGCAATCGAATGTTCAGAACCCCTCTAAATTTTTGAGTGAAATTTTGAAAAAATCATCAAAAAATCAAAACCTTTAATAAAGTTACACAAATAGACATTTCTTATGTAATTTTTCCTTAGAAAACAATTGACAAACTTTAGAAAGCTAACATGATCCATTCTCGAGATATTGCACATTTTTCAAATACATTTATAAAAAAAAATCCCATAAATTAAAAAGAATATATTAACTGTTATGAAACATGTTCACTTTTCATATGTAATATCATGTGATAAATTTGGTGACATCATTATCGTGGATCTAGCTCCTTCCATTCATAAGAAATGATACTTTGAGTAATACATTTGTATTTGAATGCCAATAGTCATTTATCTGATATAAGAATAACTTATTTCTCTGTCCATAACGCTTGGCGAGATTTTGGCAAAGAATTTGGCAGAATGTCATCAACTTGGCAACTTTTTTAAATGTTGCCAAATTAACGAAAATCTCACCAAATGGATAAAAATGATGCTAAATCGATGAAAATGACGCTAAATCGATGAAAATGACGACTAATTAATGAATATTCAATATCTTGGAAAGAATATATCTACTATAGTAAGAATGTATCTACTATAAGAATAACTTTTTTTTTTGCTTTAAAAGTAGTAAATTCATTGCATTATATAAGGAAAGTCATGTGCTGCCCACATCAGATTTTTTTCATTTTTGCTATACAGAACTTTTCAAGAAATGATCAACCTCAGGTATATATAATAATAGTAAATTAAAATTCTTCAATTATATATATATATATAAAACAGGAAAACTAAAATTTTCATTTTTCCGTTTTTTTTTTATTTGGTACATCAATTCGTCTAGTCGACTTTTTTTTCATTGGTACAGGCTTCTGGGAGTGTCACCACGGCTCCAAAGCATGCGTCAACTGGGGAGTGGGGGGTTACAACCCCTCTACAGCCTCTTTTTGGTATTGCTTAATAAATTTTAAATCTTTAATTCCATTTGGATACCTTATATATATATATATATATATAATAACTATAAAACAATAAGTAAGCCTAGTTAAACATTAACTCTTTCCGGACGGCAGTCTTGAATACAAGTTATCAATCGATGCGTTGACCGTCTGGAAAGGGTTAAGTAGTGTGCAAATAACATAACAGGAATTTATCGAAACAATCAAAATGTGAAATGCTTCTTTTCAAAACTTGAAACTGCATATCTGAAGGAAGTCTTTTATAACAGTTGATTGCAATTTGAACATTTTTCTCACATATTGTCTATTTCTATTTGTGTATTAGTCCTGAAAATTCGATTTTTCGCTTAGTAGCAAGTAGGCAGTTTTAGTTTGGTGGTCAGTCTATCAGAGATTTAATGCAAAATCAACAAGTATGGTTATATATATTTAATGTGTAATAATAATAATAGTTTGAAAGTCCAATGATAGAAAAGTGAGAAGCTGCAACTCGAAAAACCTAACTTTATAACAAATCTACAAAATAAAAGTATAAAACAGCAAATCTTCAATCAAATGGAAAAAAAAATTACAAATTTCGAGTCATCAAGTTAAAGATAATCAACAAATATCAATGGTATGGAATCTATAATAGAAAAACATATAAAATCCAAGCATTAATGCTATACACGTGGACAAGGGCTAGGCTTAAATAATGCAATTGTTCACTTCGCCAAAACTCTTCATCGGCTTCAAGTATTTTGTCGAAGTAAACACAAAATATGTATGTTTCTGAAGAAATAGATAGTATGTGTAATATATATTTTATTTAATGTGTAATATATGCAATCAACTTTCATTAATTCGCCAACTCCTATAAACTGCAATACATTTTGGATGTAAACAGTTAAATTTACAATAAATTACAATAATGTATTAAATTCAGCAAAAGTTAATTCTGATACTGATTCTAATGACAGAAGAGAAAAAGATACTTTTGAGAAGGGCTTAGCTCTGAAATACAAATATCTCGACTTTATAAAGAAACAGAGTTTAAGAAAAGAATAACTTCTTATTCTGATACTGGAGCAAAATTAGCATATCTACACAAGAGAACTTTCCGTGAGAATGCATAACACTCCATACATAGTATGTGTTGATAAACTATTTTTTTCTACATGTTGTCATATGCAAAAAGTCTTTATAAAATATATGGTATAACAATCCATAGGTTCAAGTAGTTTGGTGTTCAAAGCTACAAGTGCCGGGTACAAGACGAAAGCCCTAAGTATACAGGGATGTTCTTAGTGGTTCAGAATCCACTTTAAATTATAGATCCATAAGGGTGTAATGTGAGCCAGCCATCGCCTATGGTGTGATATGTTTCATGACAAAACTGCTCACTCTTTGACTGTTTATATGGGCAAATGATTTACAAGATCAAATGCCAGTTGTACACATGCATACATAATGGCAAAATAAAATAATGGATGCATTTTAAAATCTAAAGTACATTTGTACATTTTGCCTTATCATGTATAAAGCCCTTTTTTCAAGATATTTCTTTTTGTGATTGAGTTTTATAAAATGCGCAGTTACATTGGATGCCCTTTTGCCCTAGTAAATCAAATTTCCGAGGAAAAATAACTAGGGAGACATGTTTGATTTTCTTAAAAATATATATATATATATATATATATATATCTTATACCCCCAGTTTTTAGAACATTAGTCAGTAAACTGCCAATATATATTTACCATCTGGATCTTTCATGATGAGGTGCATTACAGCAACAGTGATCATGGAGAGTGTACGTTGATTTTTGCTCTTCACTGCCACTTCCTTGAGGTCCATCAAACATTTGAAGCACTCTGGATACCTGAAACATACAAATAATGAATACAAAGAAATGCAAAATAGAGATTAGGTCTGGATTCAGTTTAAAACCTTTAATCAGGAACCTATTATGTGAAAGAAAACATTCTAGGAACTCTTGTCTCATCTTTTACTTTACGCATATTCCTTTTTTTAGGAACAGGGTCTTCATTCCTTTTAACAAGATCATTCACAGGAACATATATATTTTTCTCCAATTCCGCAGTTACCATAGCTGAAGACTCACTATTTATGTATGTTTTGGGTTGTGTTTGGAAAATGTTTTTCTGGGGTATCTGAAGATTAGATCGTCTAATGCAATTTTGCAACCCATATATACCATCTGTTGTACTTCATCCATTTATGAATAAAGTCAAAATTATTTTCTTTTGTGCATTCTCCGATTTCTATCATTTTCTTTTTATATTTTATTTAGCTTTGCTATTTTACATGCTTGTTAAATAAAGGAACTTAAAGCTCAGCCTATTATCCAAGACTTTCAGTACTTAACAAGCAAAAGAAATAAAATTAAAAATTTTGTAAGGTAAATCTAATTTCAAATTCTCTAAGGTAATGCTTTAACTCATCTAATGACTAAAACATTCCATAAAGTGCTAATTTTTAGCCTACTATTATTTACTTAATGTCTGTATGTCTAAGCCATAGACAACAAATTCTATGACAAATAGTGTCAAAAACCAATTTTCTTGCTCTGGATATAAAAAAGTAATTTAGTAGTTTCAGTACTCCCATCTATCACAAATATTTTAATTCAGATATATAATTTGACAGTTTTTATATCTTCAATTTTTAAACTAATTAGAGATTAAAAATAAAGGGTGCCCCAGTGAAATAGGCAATTTTATAAATACTGTAAGTAAATCACTCGTCATTTTTATTTTAATTTAGTAGTAATACCAAACAAAATAACATTCGTTGTCTTCTCGCCTCTCCACCTCTACAATGGTCTCCGGCCATTCTTAAAAATTGTCTGTTTCACTTTTTATTTTAATTCAAATACATATACTTCAAAAGTATAATTATTACTCAATAAAATTCAAAAATTTATCAGGAGGTTATGTTAAAAAAGAAAAAATATTTCTGTAGAAGAGCTTTTTCCAGCAAACGGATGCTTTTGTGTGAATGAAAATTTGTCTTTTGACAACTTTAATCCCAATATCTGTACTTCTCTTTTAAAAAAACCCCTACTTAATGCCCAGAAATTGTGTTTTAAATCTCTGAACAGCAGAAAGTTACAGCATTTCCCCAGTGTTTTGAAAATAATTAAAAATGTATTAAATTTTTCAACCCAAAATCTGTATATCTCTTTTAAAAGTCTGTATGTCTCTTTTAAGACCAATATCTACTTTCTATACTCAAAATCATTGCTTCAAATTCCTAACATACATAAACACGGTTGTACAAATATGAATCGTATAGATGTGTGCTCACTAATTCTTTGGGGGAAACTAAAATGCCTTACATTGACCAAGTCCTAGTTTATGCAGCCGATGACATCCTGGTATTAGAAGATTAAAGGAAAAGGACTTCAGCAGTGGGTTGAGATAATAACACATTGCTACACTAAGGGCATTCATTCAAAATAAGCCAGTCTGCGGCAAATGTGAAATGCATCTTTACACATATAAATAAACTGTCAAAATCAAGAAAGGCTCAACTCTTGATAATACAAAGCTTTATTTATTGATTGTGAATATAAAGTTTTATAAAATGTCATTGAAGCATATGCAAATCTAGTATGCTGCCGAAATGACGTCAGCCTACTATTCGGGACTGAACTCGGCGACTGAGGTAGCTTTAAAAAAGCTGCACTTGTAAGTAAGGTGTGTAAATAAAGGTAGTTGAGTTCCAGGTATTGAGTTATTCAGTACAAGAACACGACAGTCATAAATGTTTTCAATTAAAAAAAATTAAAATGATACAATATTTATACACTTGAAAAATATAAACTTAAAATATAAAAAGATTTCTAGAGTTCATTTAACAATCTCAGTCCAATGCAGACAGGCGAAAGGTCATAGCAGTTTGTTTGCATGGCTATATTCAAGTAGTTACACTATTTGCCAACTTAAAATAAATTTAAGGATTAGGAAATCCAGGATTTTGTTCAATAATTATTGATTCAATTATTTGTCATTTGAATTAATCTAAACTGGTACCTGTCCCACTTCTCTGTTTAGAAGAAAAAAAAAATAGTCACATCATAATTTATAAATTGTCTGCTTTACATTGTTTATTGAAAAATGATGTGAATCAAGATACGTTCATTGTAGCAAGTTTAAACAGATAATTTGGGAAGCTAAATAACATTTAATTATGTATACAATTCCAGTCTGAAGAAACATTTGATTGTGAGGCATAAAAGACGTGACTTGCAAAGAACTCCAAACAGTGATGGAGAGTTTTCAATGCTACAATTAGTATTTTAATTTCATTCAATTGACACAAAGTAAAAAAGCATTTACATTTGCATTGTGGTATAAAAAAGTAGTTACAGAGAGAGTTCATAAAACTCAAATTAAATATCTAGGTCAAATTGTTTTTAAATAGACAATAATATGCCTTATTGACACTATTTTTACCTTCCACTTTTTATCATTTCTGTTTCTACTCTCACTGATGTGCAAGTTTATGGCAATACTTTTATAATACCAAAACAGGCAAGTGCCCTTTCAAAATTGAATTTTATTATATTTCCTTCAAACAAATGTAAACATTTAAAATTATATATTATATTTAAAATTACAGATTTTTTTGAGAAAGCGTTGGCAAATTTCCTTAAACCACATTTTAATAATCATTGCTATATTATTACTGCCACTGAATAGTTCATTAATACAAAATGTGTTCCTAATTGTACTCTCTATAGTTTTAATGTAGTTTCGTTATTTTCTAGTGTTCCAGTTAGTAATGCCATTGATAGTATTGCCAAAAAGCTTTTAAAGCAAAATTGCAGTATTCCCTCTATCAAAGCATTAACCTCTGAATTGAATATGTTTGCAGAAACTAATTATTTTGGTTTCCAAGACGATATTTACTTAACAGACTTCTGGTGCTTCTATGGGTAGCCCCTTGTCTGCTATTTCTGCTGAAACTGTGCTGCAAGAACTCGAGAACGAGATTATACCATTTTTAGCCCTTAAATCTATTTTCTGGCACAGTGATGCTGACAATGATTTTGTTATTTATGATCATAGTTTAACTCTTTAAGCATTGTTGATGAGTTCAACTCGTCATGCATTGCATGACCAATAAATGTGGTTGATGAGGTAGACTCGTCATGCACTTTGAAAGCCGAGAGTCTTGTGTGTTTGATGGAAATAACACGTCATATGATTGTGTATGAGATATCAATTGTGCTTACAATCTTCTCCATTAGATGGCAGTAGTAGTCTTATAAACTAGATTTTATCAGAGTATGTCATACAAGTTCTAGTTAGCTTTGTATTACGTATTACAATACAGTACGAAATTTATCGTATTACGATACAGTATGGAAAAGGGTGAAGGTTTATTATAAAAAAATATCCAAGCACTTACTTGATCAAATTACCTTCAATGCTTTTATTCTATAGAGAAAGGTACCATACAGAAATATAACACTTATTGACTTTAGAATTGAAATCATTGAGGAAACAATACAAAAATTCTATACGTCTATAGGCGCACAAGAGATGGGGCATAACATTTCTGAAGTAACGATGAAATTTGGATTTTCGCGCACGACCATTTCAAGAGTGTACCGAGAATATCAGGTTTCGGGTAAAACCTCAAATCTCCGACAGCGGTGCAGCCAGAAAAAGACCTTGACAGAACGGGATCATCAACGGCTGAAAAGAATCGTTACACGAGATAGACATGCAACACTTCCTCAAATTGCTGCGGATTTGAATGCAGGGCCATCAACAAGTGTCAGCGTACGCACTGTGCAACGTACCCTCATTGATATGGGCTTTCGCAGCCGCAGACCAACTCGTGCACCATTGTTGACTCCACGGCACAAAGCTCTGCGCCTCGCCTGGGTTCGCCAACACCGTCATTGGATTGTTAATGACTGGAAAAATGTTGCCAGGTCTGACGAGTCACGTTTCCAATTGTATCAGGCGGATGGCCGTGTATGGGTGTGGAGACAAGTTCATGAATCCATAGATCCCTCATACCAACAGGGGACTGTTCAAGCTGGTGAAGGCTCTGTGATGGTATGGGGCGTGTGTAGTTGGCATGCTATGGGACCGTTGATATGTCTAAACATGACTCTGACAGGTGACCAGTACGTTAACATCCTTTCTGATCACCTGCACCCATTCATGTCCTGTGTGCATTCCGACGGACTTGGACAATTCCAACAGCATAATGCGACATCCCACACATCCAGAGTAGCTACTGACTGGCTCCAGGAGCACTCTTCTGCCTTTAGTTACCTCCATTGGCCACCTACTTCCCCAGACATGAACATTATCGAGCATATATGGGATGTCTTGCAAAGTGCTGTCCTTAAGAGATCTCCATCACCTCGCACTCCCATGGCTTTGTGGACTGCCCTGCAGGATTCATGGTGTCAACTTCCTCTAGGATATCTTCACACATTAGTTGAATCCATGCCACGACGTGTTGTGGCACTTCTGCGTGCTCATGAAACCTCTACACGATATTAGGTAGGTGTACCAGTTTTTCTGGCTTTTCAGTGTAATTTTCAGCCCCATTTCGAAAATTCTTTTCTTTTGATTAGTTGTAATAACCCCCGTTCAATTTTAATGTATGAATCCCTGTTTATTTATTTATACAGTGTTTCTATCTGTAATTTTGATCCTGTGCATGTTTTGAGTTATGTCTGACGACTCATTCTCAATTCCATGAGTGTCAAGCCTTTACAATGTTACCTCTGATTTTAAAATTAATTACTTATTACATTCTATGCTTGATATAGAACTTGATAATTTGTCCTAATTTTGCATTAAGGGTATAATGATGCTCGAAAGCACTCTGGCTTTTAATCTATGTGTACGTCTATAGGGTATTTATTAAATGACTTTCAAAATCTTTAAAAATGACTTTTAAAAAAATTTCATCTTTAATTTATTTAAATCAATTTACAATTATGGTGTATTACCACTCTAAGTAAATGTAAACATTTTCTTATAAACGTACAAATTAGTGATATGCACACAAAAGGGAGAAAAGGAGCGTTATTTTATGTGGAAAACATTTATCACACATTATTGTTCCCACCTTGCATTTTTTTTTTTTACAATAAACTTCCCATTTTATAGAAAATTTCCAATGATCCAGCAGCACCGATTCAATTTCTAGCAAAGTTAGTAGAATAAACAGATATAAAATCAGGTTTAAATCAAGGAGGTTTTAAAGAGTAACTTCTTTGGTTTAAATGTATACAAAACTTAATATAACTTAATAAGTTCAAAGAAATATACAAGAAAAATTTAATTTGATAGATCAAAGCTGAATATTGAACCCGTCTTTTAATTGGCTTTATAGATGCAAACGTACTTTTGTGTTTCATTATAGGGCATGATGTACAGCCTAACATGACTCAAACAGACACTTACTTTTTCGAGTGATAATAGACGAATCCCAGCAATAACTTTATTTTAGGTATGATGGTTCTATCATTGAAACTGCCTAGGATCTTGATCATTTCATTAGCTGTGAATGAAAAGTTATTGTCTCTTCATTATTACATTCATTTTTATAACCACTCTTAGGTATGCAAATAATTCGAATAACAAACTGAAAAATGGTTAGAACGTTTCACATACAACAGTCCATAAGACAAAATATGGGTTCAGATGGAAAATGGTGTGAGAAGAAATAAAAGATAAAAATCTATAAAGAATCAGCAGAAAAAATCAAAAAACTTGTTCAGCGAGTAAAACTATGAACTTATGTGTGCTATAATAAATTAAATAGGAAACTTAATGGTTTCAGAAGTTGCACAAGTTGTTCAAAACTATTTTTACATGGTTTGAATGAAACCTGTTAGTTTCCTATTTAATCTATCGTAGGGCACTTATATTTGTAGTTTCACCCCTAGAACAAGTGCTTTGAATCTTTCAGAAAGGTCATTCACGGAACCCTGCTATTTGTTACTGCCTCCCTGATTTTAACTTTTAATTTCTTTCTGTGCCATTTAGTAACTATTTTCCCCCTTGGCTATGTTTGCTATTCCAATGAAATATGCTGATATTGTTTTGAGAATGGGTCAAAATGTCTTGTCCTGCTAAACTTGTTAGCACCTTTATTTTGTGTTCTATATGAAGCTTTCTAACCGTTTTAACTCGTAGCAGCAGTTTGGGCGAGAAAAACTATTCGCATTAGTTAGAAGTGAGGTCTGATACACCCCAGTGCTCGAACACAATGACTCAGTAGGCTTCATCTGTACTAAATTTGAAATGTAAACAATTTATTTGACAGTTAAATTTCAGAATTTTGCTGTTCCTAGGATACAAAAATCTATCCCACAGACTGAAATTCATTTTCTATTTTTTTTTTAAGAGATTAATTTGAGTTTTAACATACAATGGATACTTCTTTGAAAATACATAGAATTTCTTTTTTAATTTGTTGATTTGGCACATCCAACAGCACAATTTCCAGTGTGAGTTAGATCTCCAGATGTGAGTGGGATTAGTCTTCCTGAGGTGGGGACAAAGAAACTCCCCACTTCAAGTGTCTAATCCCTCCTAATCTCTTCTCAATGGTTTCTGACTCTCTGAGAGAAGAAGAAACCATTGCAGTCAGATTAGTAACAATACCCTAATCCCTCCTGAATGTTTCAGGAGGTATGTGTATTTAAACTTTTTGGAATACAATATATAAAAGTTTTTTCCATGATTTTTCATGGGTACCTACTAGTTTTAAAATACACAAACGATGCTAAAATTACAAGAAATAGAAATATATTGAAAAAAGTTCATCTTAACATAAAGGAATTGGTTTTATGAACTTTGTCACCATAAGCTAGAAATAAAACAAGGATTTAATGACTACATTTAAATATAATCATTCTTTTTCAATTCACTACTTGTTTTTGTTAATTTTTAGCTGCCACTTCCAAAAAGGAATTAGTTACATTTTTTACAATGGTATCCAAATCTAATACATTTGATGAATAGCTTTCAAGCTAGAGTGGATACATATATTGTAAATAGTTAGCAGAGGATTTGTTTTCTAAGATATCTAAATCCATCGAAAACTCAAGTTCCAATTTTCAACGTTTCATAAAAATATATATATGTTGTTATGGGACAGAGTTCAGGGACCGTGCACCGGATATGGCATTTTATATCAGATTTGGTGCAGGGAAATCAGCAAATTGGCACAGTAAACTAGTGTTTTGGTATTTCGTATTCCCCAAATTAGTGCAATAAAGTAGCATTTTTGCACAGACAAATCACAAAATTTGCTTTGTAAACTAGCGTTTTGGAGCAGGGAAATCGGAAAATTGATGCAGTAAAATAGTGTTTTGAAGCAGAGATATCAAATTATGTGAACCTTCAATACATTGTAATATGTGAAATACCTGGAAAAATGAAAACGGATATGTAAAATATTGAAGAATGTGTCCTACGGAATGCGCAAAAATACTCCATGTTTACACACACACACACACACAAAAAAAAATTTTTTTTTTAAAGATTCCATACAGATGCCATTCCGCAAATAGCAAAGGAAATATTGGCAACTTTCAGGGGTTCTGACGGAATCTGTAACACCAGCATTGCTGCAGAAATTTTCAACAACAAAAGTTCAAATTTTAAACAACCAAATAAACTTCTGAAAAACTGTATTTAAATATTATAGAGCAGCTCCAAGAGCAAAAGTCTAGCTGTAAAAGATTTTAAAATAAATAATAGAAATAAGTTCTCCAATATCTCATTAAAACCCTCCCAGATCACTAATCCAAACAAATTTTTTCCTTCCGCTTTCATCCCCACTGACTCAAAATAAACACCTGTTTTTGCAAGTGGTGTATTTGTAAAAGAGCCCTAGTTCTGAAAGCTATACTTATAAATATAGATTTTAGCACAAAAATAGTTACAGATTTCAAATTGCCAGAACTTTATAGCCCATTTTAACATCAAACATGGCATAATTAAAAAATAATCATAATTTAAGAAAATTATTTTTAATTACAGAGAGCTGGATATTTTGAGCAAGCATTAAGTTGTTATATTGCGTTGTAAACGTGTTTCTGTCAGGCATATAAAGGGAAGAGGAGAGAAGCCCTTCCTTTCACCGGAGACATTTTATGTTAACCTATTTCTATTTGTTACATTTAGCTATATTTATATAGGGCAAATAGAAAACTTGCCCCCTAAAGTTTCATTCGTCTCCCACCCCTGACCAAAAAGTCCCGAAACAAACACTGGTTGTACAATTTTCACCAATTGTACAATTTTCAATTCATGTGGAAAAAAGAAGTGCTTAATTTTTTTTTTTATTACTTTCAAAATTTTGTTTTTAAATCTTGCTTGCGTCGTACGCATTTTAGACTATGAAATTTTATTACCGGGTTTTCTCCAAAACTATTCAATCGATTGAAAACTAAATTTTATTAACTAAGCTACTTTATGAATGTCAAAACAAAGTTGTGATTTTTTTAGTCTTTCAAAAATAGGAAAAAAAGAATGTGAGAAGATTCCTTTCTGCATGATATGCAGTAACATTATCATTTATCCATGTAAAAGTTATCTTGGGAAGGTGAATTTCTTTGCAAGCAAAATCATGTACGTAGAATAAAATTATATATTTTATTTTATTCATTTTTTTTTCTTTACTGAAGATTTTGATTTCTATCTCATTTTTGACATCCCAAACATGGCGTTTCAGCCTGATGTATTCCAGTAGTATGCAGGATTCGTTGATATGCCTCCTAAAATGTAACGGAAAATATAAGGGGCGCGTATGAGAGAATTTTCTGATAAAAGAAAGACGTAGAATTTGGTCGATTTATCCCAGCAAATGCGATGGAAAATTGCGGAGTATGTAGGGGGGGGGATTTAATTGGTACTTTCTGTTAAAAGAAATGAAGTATACAAAAGACTTACCTAGAAGAGCAAAGGTTGACTTCCGCTATAAGTGCTTTTTGACTTATTTTTGTTTTTGAATATATTTAATTTATTACTTTCTAAAATATTTTTTTAAATGCCTCAGAAATTTAAAATTCATACACACCGATTCAAGAAAGAGTAACACTTTTCCCCCCTATTAATTAAGTGTAATTTTCATCAGAAAACATGTCAGACCAGTCTTCATCATATTCAATAAATTTATTTTATGACGAAATTTTCTCGTAATTTCCTGATTTTTTTTTTTTTTTTTTTTTTTTTTTGGGGGGGGGGGGGGGGGGGGGGGGGGAGGCTGTGGAATTCTTTAAGAATTTCAAATTGATACAAAAAATGGTGGGTTTCCAGAGAAGGTGGATCAAGATAAACCCATGGTATTGAATCTTTTAGTTTGCCTGTAAAAGAGAAATGAAAAAATGATTGTAACTGACAAATTTCGATGACTACGACGGATATATACCATAGAAATTCCCAAAAATTTCTGGAAAGAAAGGCAATTTACTTCCAATGGGATACATTTTGAACAAGATTGTGTACTTTTAATCTTCCAATTTTTTTCGATTCACACCAAAATAAGCATATACTAAGATAGCTCAATATGAGAAAGATTTAGATTAGAGCAAGGCAAATACGCCATACTTAGTATTTAAAACTATAATTTTCATCTATATAGACCTGAAAATGCAAAGAGTGTCATAAGAATAGCAATGTACCACAAACCTTGTATGTTTTTCCCCATTCTAAATCAAATCTCCCGATGTTACGCATTTGAAGTATTTAATTTAATGGTTCTTTGTGTAAGAAATGAAACATTTTTAATGCTACTCCAAATTTTGCAAACTTAATTAGAGTTCATACCGAAAATTTCTAAAAAGAAATGTGGCATGACCCATTAGGCCTTTAATGAAGCTGAAAAGATAAAAAATTCAATTTCATTTTCTTGCGTATCGTCAGTCACTCAGTTGTGTATAACTTTGAACACAACGTAAAAATTTTAAACAAACGTTAGCTTACAGTACACATCATGCAAACAGTACACATCGTTACAAACATCTTGATAATAGTCTTAAAATATAATTTTCTGCACTCCCTACACTTTATAACAGCGAAGTTTGTATGACGCATCACTTTATTTCAAGCAAGAAACCATAAGCGTAAAAAAAAAAAACCTTTCAAACTGAATCTTCAGTCTCACACATGAACTGACTACTAACACATTGTATAATCTGTATGATTTCGCAAATTATTTCCATCACCAACTATAGTAGACCTAGAAATTGTGAAATAGAGAAGAAAAAGCTGCTGAACACACTGTATTTCATAAACATCCGACTGAACATAACCGGAACGCAATTGAAGCTATTGGCATTAATTTTGTTTGCTAAAAGTTCTCAAAATTCTTACAAAATGTTTGAATGTTTCCATTTTTTTGTTCAATTTTTTCTCCGAGGATCTTAAAATTGGCACAACCTGGCGCAAATCAAGCTGAAAATGCAGTTTTTGTAGCAGTTTCTAGCAGGTAAGTGTAATTGGCATCAGTTTGACGCAAGCGCACAGACCCTGCAGAGTTGGAAATTTATGTTGACACTTCACTCTTAAGGAATCTTACACGCCCCAGCCTGGAAATATTTTGAGTATTCCAAAGCCCTGATTTTGAATGGACCAGTTGCAGACCGTGAGAACTTGCAAAGGATGTTATGATTTTTTAATAAAAATGGACACTTGCAAGTGTATCGGTGCCTCCAATTTTCGCCAACCCTTTGGAAAGGTTTTACCCAATGACCTGCAGGAGCCTGGGCACTTCAAGAGATTTATAGTAATTTTCTATGTATCACAACTAAATTACAGCCACAGGGCAAGGCTAGGAGTGTAGCCCGATTCTTGGGCTGGACGAGGAAAAGTTAGAAGTTAAGCAGTTAGATTTTTGAGTGCAAAGAAATAAGACCTCTAAAAAGGAATGTCCACCCAGATGATTGCCGCCCTTGCTGTTTCCAGGGTTAAGTCCTTTGTCCTCTTCTCCACAGTAGAATGTGTACCAGGTCTCAAAATCTCAAAATATACCTTTTTGTCAAAATTTTAAATTTAATTTCTGGGGAAATAATACTTTCTTAATACAATAGTATGAAAAGTAAAAAGCCTAAGAAGCAATGATATAAAATATAGAGTGTTTTTTTTAAAATAATAATAATAATAATAATAATAATATATATATATATATATATATATATATATATATATATATATATATATATATATATATATATATATATATATATATATATATATACATAATGCTCAGACCTGTGTTTTCCGCCTTCAAGAAGTTAGCCAATGAGAGATTTTTTTGGATGATCATGATATAAGTCTCCCCAATAGCAAGGATTTCAGTCAGATCTAAAAGAGCATCAAAATTGTTGATCTTCTCAACACAGCTGAAATAAGAAACATATTATTAATATGCTTAATCTTCTAATCCGGAAAAGTGCATAATAAAAATAATGTTTTTACTCTAGGCATCCGATACGCAGTAAGTTCCAAATTTGTTTCTACCTCATTACAGCAGGTATACAGGGTTTCCTAAAAAGATTGAAACACACTTTAATTCTTTACCTGTTGGAGGCATTGGGCAATGTAAATTGCAAATATGTTGAAAGTAAGGTAGGAAATAAGACTACGTTAATGAAATAGTCCTTCCATTAATTTTCAAAAAGTTACACTTTTTAAATTTTTATATGATTTTCTTAGACAAATTGGGTCAATTAGAAAATTTTTAATTTTAATGCAACAAGATCATTAAAATAAAAACTACATATCTGTATCTTTAAAATTGAGCGAGTTATATTTAACTGAAAATTTAGATTGTGAATGGGGACCATGTATCAAATTAGAAATGTAAATTTGTGACATATCACAAAACAGATAAAACTGGATGATAATGCATAGGAGACATTTTTGCAAATTCCGTGTAGGCTCACGATGCAATCATGGATTCTTAAGCACTTTTCAATAGCTAAGTATTTTTTCAATAATTAAGTACATTTAAGTACTTTTTTTTTATCTAAACAAGTTCCATCATCAATTTGTTTATGATCCCTATTTTCACTGATGAAACAGCCTTTCACATGGTATGGGAAAGTGGCATAAGTCAGATTTTTTTCTTTTATCATAATTCAGTTGATTTTAAAGGTACAGATATGAGGTTCTTTTAATGATCTTGTTGCATTAAAAATAAAAATTTTCTGATTGACCAAATTTGTCTAATGGGGGTCGTATAAAAACTAAAAAAATGTAATTTTTTGAAAATTAATGGGACGACTATTTCATTAAGGTAGTCTTACTTCCTACTTTACTTTCAACATTTTTGCAATTTACATTGTTCACATATCTCCAACAGGTAAAGAATTAAAGCGTGCTTCAATCTTTTTGGGACACCCTGTATATAGAGTTTGGCACAACATCTGCCAACATAGATACACTCCATGGCAGAAGTCGTAGACAACAGCTTGCATGTGGCCCCAATTAGAGTTATATGTGACTATGGAGATATTTGCATTTTACTAAACATTTTCTAAATTTCAGATGTTAAATAAAATTCTGGATTATAAAATTATGCGCTGTTAGATTATTACTTCCTTATATACAATAATGTATAAGGAAAGTATTGTGACAGGGTCGAAAATTCGAATTCGAGTTTTCGATGGGAGAGCACGTTTCAAGCATCCCTGATCACGAATTGAACATCATTTTTGAGGTGATGTCTGTGCGTGTGTGTGTCAGTAAGTCTGTGGAGAAGATAACTGACGAATGAATGGACCAATTCGAATGAAATTTGGTACAAATATTACAATCTGTGAATACTGGAAGCCTATTGTTTTTATACGCAATTGAATGTTCAGAACCCCCCCTCTAAATTTTCAAGTGAAATTTTGAAAAAATCATCAAAAAATCAAAACCTCTAATAAAGTTATGTAAATGGACATTTCTTATGTAATTTTTCATTAGAAATCGATTAACAGAAATTTTAGAACACTAACATGAACAGTTCTCAAGATATTGAACAGTTTTCATAAAAATTATATAAAATAAAAAAATATATTTCCTATTGAGAAACATGTTCACTTTTCATATGTAATATCATGCGATAAATTTGGTGACATTATTCTCATGAATCTAGTTCGCTCCATTCATGAAAAAAGATACTTTGAGTAATACTTCTGTATTTGAACGCCAATAATCATTTATCTGCTATAAGAATAAATTATTTCTCCGTCCATAACGCTTGGCGAGATTTTGGTGACGAATTTGGTGGAATTTCGCCAACTTGGCGAGTTTTTTCAATGTTACCAAATCAAATAAAATCTCGGCAAATGGATAAAAATGACTCTAAATCAATGAAAATAATGACAATTTGACAAAAATTCAATATTTTGGTAAAAATATAAGCATCTACTATAAGAATAACCTATTTTGTTTGTACTGTAAAAGTAGTAAATGTATTGCATTATATAAGGAAAGTGATGTGTTGCCCACATCAGATTATTTAATATGAATCTATTATAAATATTTATTTGTATTGCAAATAATATTCACTAAAATATGCGATGGCTTACTTGAACAATAGATATTAAAGGTTGTTTCAGTATTTGTTTCTGTTTGTGGCATAATTTCTGACAATTTTATAAATGACTAGCAGCAAACCCATTCTTCGTACGGAGTATATAATATAAAGAAACTTCAAATTAACAAACATGCACAATTATAGTATACTAAAGTGTCCTATAGTATACTAAAAGATATTTTTAATCAAAATATTCTGTTAAAATATTCAATACAATGCTCCTAAAAGGAAGTTTAAGAATATCTGTTCTCGCTATACAAAATTATCTTCATGGGCAGATCTGAAGAATAAAATATCCTGACCCCTTTTGTAAGCAAATTTACAAAAAATAATAATAAAGGAATTGAACCAATATATGCAAAATAAAAGTATTAAAATTGTATGGGACCCATACTACTTATATACGCGAATATTAGAAGATATAATCTTCTAATACATTATAATTAGTACATTACATGCATAAATTGAAAATATTAATAAACTCGTAATTGACTCCAATATATGCCAGAATGAAAGTACTAAAATTATATGGGAATATATATATATATATATATATACCCATACTACTTATATTGTCACAGATTAGAAAATATGCCAGTGTAATAGTGGAAGATTACCCATATTACAATATGAGTATCAAAAATATTTGCCAAAATAAAACATGACGTAATAAATTGAAAATTTCAATAATCTCCGCAATCTTTATACCAGAAGGTCGAAATTTATTCCACTATATGCCAATATATATCAAAATATATGCCAATATACCTGTACTAATTATATTCTCGTAGATTAGACCCATACATTTGTAGAAGATTACTCGTACAATGTACAATATATGAATTTAAACAATTTTTGTTATAATAAAACAATGGCATAATAACTTGAAAATATCAATATAATAATGTTTAAACCTGAAGACCGTAATTGATATTATTAATGCAATGTCAATGAAATTTTATTTATATAGATATCTTTATTATTCAAATCGAAAAAGATTGAATAAAAATCGTATGCCATGTAATACATTGGATTTACATCTATTGCTAAACAACATGATATCATTTGCTTCAAATAAATTTATGGAAATCATATCGTCTGAATAATGTGATCACCATGAAAGGTTTGGTGAAGTTTTTGCCAATTTAGCAATAATTTAAAAAATCGCCAAATTTATCGCCAAGTGGGACTGTAGAACTGATAGTCCCATTTTGTGACAAATTGACGAAACATCATCACAATACTATCCCCTAACAAAACACAATTAATTTCATTTATTAAGCACAATTTTATCAATTTCATGATATTTTTATGGATTTACAAACATTTTTATCAATTTGGTGATATTTTAAAAATTTGCTAAATGTGTTATTAAGCAGTATGGATGGACTGACAGACAAATGCTACCAAAACATCATTTCAGTATTCTCTTCTAAAAAAACACATTTAATTTCATTGATTTGCATCGTTTTTATCAATTTGGCGACATTTCCGTCAATATGATAAAGTTTAAGAAAAGTTGCCAAGTTAGTGATATTCCGTAAAATTCGTAGCTCACAATTTGCAGATCTGAAGAATAAAACATCCTGATCCCATGTGTATATACTAAAATTGTATTAGAAGATATACCCATTCTACTCTTTTTCTGTTTCAACAATCGGATAAACAAATTTATTGGGTGAACACAATATATGAGTTTATTAGTCAAAAGCTTTAAACGCTTTGCCAAAATAAATGAAAGCGATGTACGCAGTATGCAATTAATATAATAAAAAGAAAAATCAAACCGGTCATTTCTAAAATATATTTTTATATCCATGTTTTTATTATTCAAATCAAAAAAATAATAATTAAAATTAACAGACAGTTTTAATTTAATTGAGTTTCCAAGCAACATGATATACGATAGAATCTTCCTCATAAACTGAGAAATTAAATAACCATTTTGATTTCTTTATACTTTTCATTAGTGAGTAAAAGCTTTTGAAAAATAAACCATGGAGATAGATTTTCCATTTAAACTCATGTTTCAAACAATTCATGTTTTCAGAAACTGACTAATTAGCACAAAATATCTCCCACCAAACTCAGAGATAAAGTTTTAATCCACATTCAAACGATTTTCAACATTTTCGTTTGGATAAACACCGGAGTTAGAGAGTAAAACTCCTAGGAAAAAGTTTCATTTTTCATTAATATCTCGACAACCCCTAGACTTAGAAACTCGAAACTTGGACTAAATTTATGGGGGGGGGGGGGGGGGGGGCTATTTAAAGGCTATCCACAAAATTTCATTAAATTTGGTTCAGCCGTTCTCCCATGATGATGAGACAAACAAAAGTTTCGTTTTTTACCAATACCTCAAGAGCCACTGGTCGTAGAAGCTCCAAACATAGATTAAATTTTAAGTGGGGCTATTTCCAGGCTACTCACAAAATTTCATCAAATTCGGTTCAGCTATTCTCCCGTGATGATGGGACAAACAGACAGACAGACAGATTTTCAATTTTATTTATATAGATTTGTGACAAAAATGCTAAAAATTAATATTTTTATAATTTTAAATTTAAAAAAAATGCCACTTTTTAAATGGTTTAAACCCACATTGTGCATGCTTATAATGCTGATTTTCAGAAAACTAAATTCCACCAGTAGTCTTCTTTTAAATTTTAATTCATTAACGTTGAACTAATTTTGTTTATAAAAGCACAGTCAAAATTTATATTAAATGCTTTTTCTTATTTAAAACTACTTTTCCAAATTACTGTTTTTTTTTTTAAACTTACAACAATGAAAAAATTTTGCACTTATACAACAGAGTAATGATGTTGAGGAGTTGCTTGGATAGATTTAGAGGGAGAATAGATTTAAAATTTTCAAGAATTCATTTTTACAACGCCATTCTATGGAAATTTATCAGAAAATTTTCAGTTTAGGGGATTGATTTCACTTCGAATCCTCCTCTCTTTAAATATGGCTTTGCACCAATAGTTTCTTTTGCTGGCATCGAGGTTTTAATTGTGGCCTTTTTCGAAAACTGAAAAGCTGAATGTGGCCCAGAAAGGTATAAAATGTTGCCAATCTCTGTTAGAAATTTGCTGTGCCAGACAAAAAAGTTTGACAAATTTTACAAACAGTAACCAATCTTTTCTTCTCTTGCGATCTAGAAAAAAAAATTTAAATACTTATGATTTCTTTGGTTAATATTTAGAACAATTTTTTTTATTTCATAACTATCCATTTTAAAAGGAAATCATGTAACAAATATCAGTCCTGCAGAATCAGTGTTAGAATCAATCCCCAAAACTAATTCGAGTCCTTTGTAAAAAAAAATATATATATATAGCTGTATAACATGATTTTAAAATAGATTTCTGATTGATGTCTTCCGATAGTGCTTTCAGTCGCTCTCTAGACATATATGGAGATGTTTAGTGTTTCAAAGGTTTTAGGAGAAATTTCCTTTTTTATTCTAAATATGAAATTCCATATTGGGTAAAAATCACATACTTAGTTAAAAACCATGGCCTATAATTAACCAAAAATTCTCATTTAATTACTGATTTGCTTTTAAGGTGTCATCTCTCATTTAGTAATTCAGAAAAGATCCCCTGGCAATAGAGTGAAAATCTGCAATTACATATGATCTTATGTAAATTTCATTTTACTGTAAAAACATTTTTCATTTTTGCAATCTGTCAACATTGACTATGATTTTAATAATAATTTCATGTTTTAATGATAATTTCATGGAAAAATTATCTTTAGAAAATATTCTTTTTCCATGGTATTATAACAACGATTTAGGCATTTGAAATAGGTAGTGTCATTTTGACAGGATATATTAAAATTTTATGTATTCAGATCTATAACTATTGTTATAATTTTATTTAAAAATTAATAATTATTATTATCTTTAGTGAAAACTTGTATTCTGAGCCTCAATAATTAACTTCTTTCATACACTTTTACTTTATCATAAGTGTTTCCAAACACCAGATCTGATTCTCATTAACTTGCATATACTAATTGCAATTTTAGTTAATAAAATGTACTTTCTAATATAGAATACAAAAAAAGTCCATAGATAGATTTTTAAAAATTTATGTTTAAAAATTTTTATAATAATTGTCTAACGTGTCTCTTCTACAGCCTCTTGACGCCCCTTTACAGGTGACATAGACGGTTAAATTTTTGCACTCTTATATTGTCCTTTATGAAGCAGAATTTAACTCAGATTTTTTATTACAGCCTCCCCCCCCCCTCCCTAAAAAAGTAAAAAAAACATGTCTTTTCATTTTTAATCTTTTCAGGTTCTTCAGAAATCATAGACTTAGAAGGCTTAATCTTCACACAGTTACAGTATCAAACACAAGACAGAACCTAAGAGACAAATTTTCAACGTCTCCATGGGCAGATGTACCAAAATAGACGGGAGGAAGTCAAAAAGTATTTTCTGACCATACAGAAGGCTGTTTGAGATTTGAGGAGACTTCAGCTTGAAAGCTAAATTTCTCACAAGATACCAAATGCTATGTATCGCTATACAAAATAGAACCTATTTAAAAAAAAAAAAAAAAAAAAAATCAGAGGTGGCTCCAGTTCGATAGAGCTAAAATGGTTTCACATGGCTATCATTTTGTAAAATAAAATTCTATTAAAGATCAATAAGTTTATTTGATTTTTTTTTTTTGACACATTTGTTTCGTTTAAAGGCTTTCAATCAAAGTGCTACAAATGAATTGCTAACTGTTCATAGTTAGCTAGTACTAGTGAATTCTACATTGAAGTCTTGTTTTTGCCCCAAAATAAATTAGAAGAAATGCATGAATAGCCTGCCAGAAATCTATATTTTTATGATTTAATTAAAAATATAACAAAATATCCATGTGCATTGGTAAAAAAACTTTAAATTTCATATAACAATATCAAGGAATAAAAATATACTACAAATATAACTGACATCATAAGAAATTGATACTTTTACAACAGTTACAAAATATTGTAATTTTTGAAATTATGGTTGATCAATAAAATATAAGTAGGAATGCATTTATTCCATTAGTTGTTTAGTATTGTTTAGCATTATGATGGTATTTAACTTTTTACTGAATCAGCAATTATATTGAGTCACGTCAGTTACACAATTTTAAAATAAAATTATAGAGGTATATTCATAGCAAATTTTTTTTTTTTTTTTTAAGTTGCTATAGGATAGTTATAGACAATAAATGTTTTAAAGCATAAAGTCTTACTTTGTCACTTTTAGTAAATGTTTCCTGGTATAAAGAAGCCACACATCTTCAGAGTGTTCACAAGAAATTCATTTTGAAATTCCCTGATATTTTCCTGACATTTCCCTAATAATTCCCTGAAATGTTCCCCCTCGAAAGATGTTTATCGAGGTCATGTCGCCTGTTAATGAAAACTCTCCCTCCAGCCACTTGTTCTGAAGTATATTTAAAGGAGATGAGTGATGGGTCTTGTAACGCAAAAGGAAAAATATGACATCATGGAATGAACAAGCATTGTTCATTCAACTAAAAGAAAACAAAGTCAAAAAATGAAAAAATGAAAAAAAAAAAAAAAAAAAAAATGCAGATATTCGTAGTTTTCCCCGACTTTTAACAGAAATCCCTAATTTTTCCCCGATATTTCCAGAAGCATAAAATTCTTTGATAATTCCAGGTTTTCTCAGTTTTCCAGGTCTGTGGTCACCCTGATCCCGATTATCACGTCAGTTACAGTGGAACTAACCTTCTTTTAGTTTTCTTCCCGATTTCATGTAGATACTCCGACCCTGGACTTCATGTTAAAATATCAAATTGTTTTAGTACCTTGCATTTCAGTATATAAATTAAATTTATACACTATATTTGATAAGATTTTACACTAAGTATGGGACACTAAGTATGGGATCCGGCCATTCAATTTGCTGCTCTAAGTCCCTGGACGAGTCGAATGGTCTGGGCCTTTCACTAAGTATGGGACATCATTGACACACTGAAGAAAAAGTAGAACCCCTGTTAATAATGTAATTCAAATTTTCAAACACCTATCATACGATAAGAGAAATATTTACTCACAGTTTAAAGATGTTGTCCCCAATTTCAGGCAATTTTTCTCTTTCATCAAAGTAATATTTGCATTCGTACAAGGCAGTCATGTGGTGCAGAACCTAGAGAGAAAAAGTATTTTTACTCAGTGTTATGAAAATTGATTGAAAATTAGGTACATTTTCCATTAAAAGAAAATTAGGTACATTTTCATTAAAAGAAAATTAGGCACTGATTAAGCATATTTTAAGGATTGCAGAAAAACATTCCAGTACAGCAAAAAAAGTAGGTTCAATGTATTATGAAGTTTCATCCGATTTCACATAATATAATATAATTTGATTTCAACACTACATTAAATAGCTCGAGGAATGCTTATACACATTTCTGTCATTGCTGATAAAAATTTCCTTAAATTTCAGCAAAATGGACATATTTTGGATCTTGTTGATTTGAAAATAGTGGGTAGACTTTTGACAATATTTTCTGCAAATGATTACAAATAAGAAAAAGTAAGGATTTTGAGGATAGGAGAGGTTTTTACAAATGAATAAAAAAAAAAAATGGAAGCAGGTTTTTCTGATTAGAAGATCAGAACATTATGGATACACTAAAATGAAATAATAAATGCTACACAGAAAGAACCTGCATTTATGAGATGATATGGGAACTACAGTAATCTAGAATTAAACTCAGGGAGTTAGGGTTGGGTTTCTACTGGAAAATATTTTTTTTTATTAAACCCTTTTCAATAGGGCAGTAGGAAAAATGTTGCAGTTTGCAATCAGAATCTCACCCTTGGACGGGAGGTCATTTTTCTTACTTTTATTGTAATTTCTGAATTGTGTCAGCAAATTAAGCACTTTGGCATAAATTTAAGGTCCTTAAAAATCTAAATCAGGAATTAAGTAGTTTTAAAAGTTCAATTTACAATTGGTGTTGGAAGGAAACTCTTCCTTTTAAATTTTCTGACTATTATTTGATTTATTTTTATTATGATTATATTTATATTTCCAAGATTTATTATTATATTTAAAGTTATTTTATTTATTTTTCAAATATTTTATTATTTTTATTTGGCCTGATCGTATAGACTTCAATAAATTTATATTATATTAAAATTATCTCTTTGTTTCCATTACTATTTCCTACGGTTTGGCCTGTGCTCAATGTTGTTTACATTTCCAGACACATTTCAACCTCTATTAACAAACTCTAAAATTTCCACTTACCTTTAAATGTTCACATAAATAAAAATAGCACAGCCAACAACAAAAGAATGACAATCATTATTGTTAAATTAAAAATTTTCTTTATTAATACTTTTAAACTTAAGAGCTTTCAAACATACACAGGTTAAATTTTATATATTCTTAAACATTTATTTTCGTGGTTAGTACAGCAAAACCCAATTAAAAACTTCAGTTACAAATTAAAATCTTTTAAAAGAAAATCCAGGTTCAGAATCCACTCTGGTCTGAAGTCCAGAGTTTGGTTTGCCTGCAGAGCTGTCCACCAACAAAAAAATGCAAAAAGTTAAAAGAATAAATATATTAAAAATCCTCTAATCATTACAGTACCAAAATTAAATTCTAATAGACAAAGGAAAACATTTGTTGTAACACTTGTGTAACTTCGATTTCAAATTATTATTTTTAACACTTTCTTCTTCAAATTTCCATAGATATAACTGAAATTTATATTTTACCTTCTGCAAAATGGTGATACTTGTTCTGAATCTCACACTAAAATCCAAATTCAAATCGATAACAACCTATGACACACTGACTAAAGACACAGTAGGTTTTTCAAGAAAACTTAGATGCATATTCACTCATGGCCTTGGAACCTTGAGTGAGCAGGTAAATAAACACAAAACACCTTGCTGCGGAACGCTTGAGTGGGCTGGTGTCACAGATGCTTAATATTTGGAGGCCACTGCACTGATGTTGTACACACACCATGATCACTGAGGGCTTGCACTCTGATCCTTGTTAATAAGTTATATTTTAAGTTATATTTTAAAGTAATATTTTAAAGTAATATATTATTAATAAGTTATATTTTAAAAGCTTTGATCTTAAAGACCCATTCAACAACATCGACTTACAGGATTTCTATGATATTTTAATGGAAAGATATATGACCAATGATCAGCTTTTAAAATTTGACATTAATAAGTTTAAAAATCTTATTAAATTGGTTTTATTTGAGAATGTTTTATTTAATGGTACAGATTTCTTCAAACAAATTAAGGAATTCCCATGGGTGGAGGTTGTTCGTCATTGCTGGCCTATTTTTATTTATACAAATATGAAAGTGGTACACATATACTGAATGAGTTACTTTTCTTCTGCTTTGTGGATGATATTTTAATTGGATATATGGATAAATCTTTTCAATTTGACTTTGGATTCTATCCCAAAAATTTGGAACTTGTGGAAACTGAAAAGAATAAATTCGAAGAGCTAAAATTTCTGGATATATCATTATATAATGATCAATATGACAATTTGTGTTTTAAAATATTTGATAAATGCAGGAACTTTAAGTGCAATATCAACTACATAACTAGTTGGCACAGTAATTTAAGTATAGGTATCAAGCGCAATTTGATTATCAATCATTTCAATAGATATAGAAAATTAAACTCTACTAAAAAACAATGGATCAAATGCAAACGGCAATTGATCAAATAAGCACTTAAGCAATTCTATCCATTATATTTCCTGAGACATTACTACATTGCTTATAGTAAAAAATATGGTAACAAAGAATATGCTAATTTTAATGATTTATTGCCTTACAATTCTATAGCAACAATTTTTCCATGGTAACCATGAACTCTTTAATGTATTTATGAAATAGAAATCAGGTGATACATATATACAAGATGCATACTAGTTTTCTCATTTTACTAGATTGCATTTTCACTAGACAGGATTTCTATTGTGGTATAGAAATCCCGCTTCTTCGTGACTTTCGATTTTCCTTTTGGTTTTATGGTTTTTTGTATTCCATGCTGGATTCTGCTTTTCCCATACACACGGATGGGTGCTGCTTCGGGCAATTAATTGTTTTTGGGAGTGTTTCCCGGGATTTAAAGCATGCTTCAACCAGGATAAGGGGTCACAATCCCCCTTGACATTGCTAATACCCCATAAGCACACCTTAATTTAATTTATTTTGTTATTCTTTTACCTTTTCTTTGTTTCTATCTTGATTTTATATATATATATATAATAAAAAGGTTTGAAGGTCCAATGAAAGAAAAATGAGAAGCTGTAACTCGAAATATATATATATATATACTTTTCATGTGTTTAAAACGTTCCCAATTTTTTATTGTGATATAAAAATTTGACATGCAATCCACTGTTTATGATTTAGTAACAGCTCCTTTAAATGTTACACACTGCTTTAAAACAATTTCCTGAAGCCATCTGTACATTAATTATAAATTTCTAAGCGAGCAAATTGTTAAAATTTTTTATGCCATTTGTATCAGTTGGCTGTAGGTGCACTTTAAGTTCTCTCTCAAAAAATGAATTCCACAAAGACATTTTAAGCTATGCCTTATCTCCCATACATTTATTTTATTTTTCTTCTTTCACCATTTGCGGAAAACATGCATTACATGCACGTTCTTGACTGCGTATATGACTTTCCCTACACTCTGTTAATTCTCTTAAATGTTAAAAACATTAGTTTTTACTCATTTATATCCATGCTCAAAAGCAATACCCCAAAATATAATTATTTAATTAATACCATGAGAAATAAGGGAAATTAGTTGGCATCCAATAAAAAAATTAAGAAATGAGTCTTTTTTTTTTCTTGAACAGAATGAACTAATTGCATGTGAATAATGTTGGTAAATTTATGCAATTATCCATGTCATATGACTGAATAAAAAAATATTCTACATCATCATTTTATGACACACTACCACTCTACGGCACAATGATTGGAAACTGTTGCTCTATATAACAATCAGAAATGGAAAAATGGACAGATGACATGCATACAATTTAAAGTAACAACCCTTACCTGCAGAAAATCTATGGGGTATCCAGACAGAGCAACATATTCAATTCTTAGAAGATCGAGTGCCAACTTGTAAATGCCTGATCTCAGATAAGCTCTGGCTAGAAGGCCGATCAATTTTGTTATACACTCAGCATGCAATAAGTGAAATCTGCAGAAAAAAGGAACATATCACACCATTAGATATAGAAATCATTTAGAAAAGCTGAATATCTAGGAGGGTACCTATTTAACACCAGAAAAGTTCTATTTGAATAATGAGGCCCGAAGTGGATTCTGCCTGTAAGTAATTAAAGAAACTGGTTTATTCACGGGATATATAATAAAAGACAATGCTCATTCACTGTCTGTGCAGCCAAAACACACACAAAAAAGGTATTATAATATCCATTGTTGTAAATAAATTAAAATTGAGTTCAATATTCAGCATCATTTACAGTATCCGATGGAGCCTCAGAATTCTTCATTATTGTAAAAAAGTTAAAAATGAGTCCATTATCCCACTTTATTTTCAATATCTGTGATCCTATACAACGTAGAAGCCCAGAATACTGCTCTTTATATATAGATGGTGGTGAACAAATTAAGAATAAAAGTAATGTAACCATTACTTTCAAAGTAACTACAATGCAATCCATCTACTTCAGTGAAAATAACTGTCATGTAAAAATATCTATTTACATTCAAATGAGTTTTGTTGCTTAGGAATTATTTCCCTGATTGAGCATTTTACATCTGAGTGGAAAAGAACTTGGGGTATCTACTATTCCCAACTTTGAAAAGACAATTTCCTTTGGTAATGAGATGTCACACTAAGCACTTTTAGTAGAAACATTATCAAAATGTCTGAATGATAATTTTGCCATAAATCACAAAATCACTTTCTTTATACTCAAAATAATTAATTGGAGCTTTCTCATACCAGAATCCATTTTTAAGTACTTGTGATTTTTTTTCTTTTCAAATGCTGGAAGAAACAATTTGAAAAATCTGTATTGTGGGTCCAAATGATCACAATTATAGAATGTTAATCTTTATCTTGAGGGGCTTGAAAAAATCTTTTGATTTGACATGTTTGATAATGTTGTACACCTGTGGGGTGGGAATGGGGGCTAATGATGTCACGATCACTAAAAATTGTATCACACCTAATTTTCACTACAATGAATGAAACTGTTAAATTTAATGCTCATTAAACCATAAATAACTCCTTTTATGCATAATTATGTTAAATTTCATCCTATGCTACCATGTTAAGAAAATATAAAATTTGAAATAAATTTCAAAAAATTCTATCGGGTTCTAGATTTTTCAATAACAAAGCCAGATATAAAGTTTCGTGAAAATCCATTAATATGTGTGGCAGCTATTCTCTAGCATGAGAAAGAAAAAATAAATGATTGAAAATGATGAGGAGGTACCATCTTTACAGAATTATATAAACTAATTAGCAATTACTTTTTTTCAACATCAGTTTTCGAGTATTGTTTGATAAATTAAATGGATTACAAGGCACGTGAAAAAAAAAAATTTTTTTTTAATAAATGTGAAAATTTAAAACAGAAAAATAAAAATATCCAGAGAGGCATGAAAAAATCAAGTAAGTGTAATAATATTCAGTAAGAAAATACAGTATGTAGCTTACTTAGTGATATGTCACTACAGTGGTAATACTAATCACAAATGAAATTTTTACTGGACGCTATAGTATAGCACTAGCTGTATCTGCACACTAGGCATCTATGAAATTTTTAATAATAGTACTAGAAAATAACAATTTAATTGACTAAGTTTTTCATTTTTTTTTTCTTGGGCTGAGACTTATATAATTTCTGCGGTCTGTCGAAGTCTATCAGCTTCATCATCAGTTTTATTGGCACTCCATGCCCTTCTATGTACAATAACAAACTATGTGCATTATAACTCACTTCTTGCATTGAAACCAATTGCAGAAGCTCAATCATTTTGTAATTATACATATCCACAAAAATAAGCCATGTTCGCAATGATTCTGACTCATAAGATTTATATCAGCATGCAGAGGAATGATCAGACAAATTAATTCCACCAGATTTCATTTGTCGGAAAGAATGGCATGGGGTCAAATGCCCCAAAATATCCTCCTTTTGTGTTGTTACACATTAAAAATATATACAGAAGTAAAGTTGGACATTGAACTCTTTTATAACTATCTTACAACAATGGTTATTATAAGACCTTCTTTTGTATTTTCGCATGTTAATTTTTTCTAATTTCATATATATAATTGAAGAATTTTAATTTACTTGTATTATATATACCAGAGTTTGATCATTTATTGAAATGTTTTGTATAGCAAAAATGAAAATAAGATGTTATGAAGTAATTATCTGATATCGATAGTGACTATATTACAAGTTTGTGAAGATGATAAAGAGAACAGTATAAATTGAACATTATAAATAAAACAGGTACTAAATTAGTATAAAATACCCCTTTTTCCATGTTCTATATATAAGTTAAAGAATTGAAAAAAGAATGACATGTGGTAAAGATTGGTTAATATAATCCCTTAACTACACCCTTAGATTAAATTTTTATTTGTGTTATAAATCATATATGTAATACAGGTACTTAAGGTACTAATCCCCTTGTTCCTTGCATAAACAGACATGGAGTAAAGCAAGAATAGTGTATAAGATGAAAAAAAGTTGCAAATCAGAAACAGATTATTTTGCACATGGAGCACGTGCCTTTTAGACTCCCCAAATTTTTTTTTGAAAATGAATAAATTGAAAAAAGTGAAAAGCATTTCTGAAACCCTGTACGTTATCAAGGGCCATACCTGGTTTGTTAATGATGATTCTACGTTTCTCTATACATTACTGTGAATTGTATTACAGAAATAATACACATGGCCCAACATAGAAGAAAGTAGAAAAGGGATCAGATATAAATATAAAAATAATCAAATAAAATAATCAAATATACCAGCGTATGGCTGGTATTTATGAGAATAATGTTATGTATAAGATAAAAAAAAAAAAAAATAATAATAAAATAACATAAATTGAGTTACCCCATGTGCAAAATAAGAGGTATCACATCGCAAATTGTGATGGAAAATTTGCATTTTGTGATGGAAAAGTTAATTTGCATTGCATTTAGCACCGTAAATTTAGGCCATAAAAATGCCATTGCTCCTTACAAATTTCCCCCCCACACTTACTTATTTCTCTTCTTTTCTAAACTGGCTAAAAACACAGAACGTGAACAAAATTTGTTTCTTTGTCAGACTTTGAATAAAAATATGATTTCTCTGATGGAAATCTTATTATACATAAATAAATAAATAAATAAAAAATCTGATGTGGGCAACACATGACTTTCCTTATATAATGCAATGAATTTACTACTTTAACAGTAAAAAAATAGGTTTTTCTTATAGTAAATACTTATATTCTTTCCAAGATATTGAATTTTCGACAATTAGTCGTCATTTTCATTGATTTAGCGTCATTTTAATCCATTTGGCGAGATTTTCGTTAATTTGACAACATTTCAAAAAGTCGCCAAGTTGGCGACATTCCGCCAAATTTGTCGCCAAAATCTCGCCAAGCTTTACTGACGGAGAAATAAGTTATTCTTATAACAGATAAATGGCTATTGGCGTTCAAAGACAAAAGTATTATTCGAAGTATCTTTTCCCATGAATGGAACGAGCTAGATCCACGAGAATGATGTCACCCAATTTATCGCATGGTATTACATATGAAAAGTGAACATGTTTCTCAATAGGAAATATATATTTTTATTTTATATGACTTTTTGATAATTTTTTTTGAAAAATGTGAAATATCTCGAGAACGGTTCATGTTAGCGTTCTAAATTTTATGTCAATCGTTTTCTAATGAAATATTACATAAGAAATGTCTATTTGCGTAACTTTATTAGCGGTTTTGATTTTTTGACGATTTTTTCAAAATTTCACTCCAAAATTTAGGGGGGTTCTGAACATTCGATTAGTTTTAAAAACAATAGGCTTCCAGTGTTTACGGATTGTGATTTTTGTACCAAATTTCGTTCGAATCGGTCCATTCGTTCGTCAGTTATCGTCTCCACAGACCCACTGACACACACACACACACACGCACAGACATCACTTCAAAAATGTTTGATTCGTGATCAGGGATGCTTGAAACGTGCTCTCCTGTCGAACACTCGAATTCGAATTTTCGACCCCGTCACAATACTTTCCTTATACATTATGTATATAAGGAAAGTAAAAAAGCCATGTGTTGTTTTTGTTTTTCTCAAACCTGACATCTCAATATACTTATAGGTACATTTTTAAGAAATTGTGCAATAATAGTTGTGAACTGCTAGTCAAAATGTCGAAACTGCTACACAAATGAAATTCTGATTAGCAGTTTGCTACTACATAATATTCCCTTACTCTGCATACTGATATATATACACAGGATGGCTACAGGATCTCAGACAAAAAAAATTCCCTGATATTTCCCTGATTTCCAGATAATATCTTCAAAAATTCACAAATAGATAATATCTACTTTTTTACTGAATATCAGTTTAACAAACATAAAAAGTTAATTAATAAAATTTAAAATGATAATCAAGAATAAATAATTAAAATTTTACTTTCAGCATTGAAAAGTACAATAATCAAAGTATAGTATTTATACAAGAGTTATATACGAACAGTATTACTACAAGAATATTAATCCTTCATGCACTAAAGTTCTAGATAAGCTATAAAACTCAGCAGTATTCTGTGAAATTCAGTCAAGAAGTCAAATATCACTTATTGCAGTAAAATTATGTATAAGTAGAAACAGTATTTTTTTAATCTGCTTTTCCTGTCATATAAAATATTTTAACTTTCAAAACAATTAAGATGAGAGGGATCGCTGAAATTTAAAAAATCTCTTCCTGTTATTGAGATTTCTAACAGGCTGTCTAACGTCACTTGAAACGTGAATAAGGAATTCTATGCATGTGTATTGTCGTAAGTCGGAAGAAAGCTGTGACTAGCAAAAAAATTCCAATTTCCCTGATTTTACAGTTTATTTAAATAAATTCCCTGATTTTCCCAGAATGTTGATATTCTCTGATGTTTCTCTGAATTTTAGATTCTGTAGCCACCCTGGTATATATATATATATATATATATATATATATATATATATATATAATATATTTGTTGCCATTCAGCAAGCAATAATAATGTGCTTAAATTACTCACGTTTGATATTATGTTGTTTTTATTATTTTATTACAATTCTAAGCTAGTTATGGAGTCCCTCATGACAGGGTGCATAAAATGGGGGCACACAGCAAATGTTATTTACAGGCATCCAAGTTTCCATGCTAAAATGGGGATGGAAAGCTAGAAACTGGTCCATAGATGCTGCGATCTACAATCTTACCCTTCGAATTCCCCTTCTTTTAGGCTAGTTCTGTAAATATAGGGTGCATAAATGATTCCCTTCCACCCACCCACGTACAGCACCTGCACTCCTAAAATCCCTAGGCACATATGAACCACATATTTCTCCCATTCAATATCATTAATTACTATATGACTGTCTAACAAATTCCAATCATTTTTCAACTCCCCAGACCTCACCTTAATAAAATGAAAGTTTTATACGGCTAGCTAACAAATAGTATCTATAAAATTAACTTTATTTTAAATCAAGAATATTAAATCAACAATTTTCACAAAGTGACAGGGATTATTAGAAATTAAATTTAATTTTATGAGATGCTGAATTATCACCTTAGTGACATTCTGTTAAATGAATCACCGAGTCCACCAAATGTTTCGCCAAGCAAGACAAACAGAGATGATAGTTTTTCTTACACATGAGGAAACAATTTTCAGAGTTTTCCCAGGTATGTACCCATTTTACAAATCTCTATGTATACTTAACTCATTTCTAAATTCTTTCAGTTTTCCCTGTTTGTTAGGCAGGGTCTGATTAAGCCAATGTGAGGCCTAGGGGTTGGTGTTAATTCGGGGTCCCTATACCATTACGGCATATTAAACACATGCAAAACATCTCCACATAATAATTTTTGGGAGCTCAGGATCAAAGCCTCAAAAGCTTTTTTGTAGAAAATGTCCAAAGTTTTGCCTCAAAATGTATAACATTAAAAACTATTAACATATTTTATAATTTAACAACTAATATCACAAGTTTAAAATTAATTAAAAAATTATTTATGCTTAAATTTTTATCGTATGCAAAATTTAGAGACCTAGAGCCACAACCCCAGAGACCCATCAGGGTGGTCACAAGAAATTAATTTTGCAATTCCCTGATATTTTCCCTAATAATTCCCTGAAACGTTCACCCTCAAAGGATATTTATCGAGGTCACGTTGCCTGTTGATGAAAACTCTCCCTCAGAAGTATATTTAAAGGAGATGAGTGATGGGTCTTGTGACGCGAGATGAAAAATGTGACATCATGGAATGAACAAGCATTGTTCATTCAACTAAAAGAGAACTATAAGGTCAGAAAATGAAAAAAAAATTGCCGAAATTCATAGTTTTCCCTGACTTTCAATGGAATTCCCTGATATTTCCAGAAGCATAAAATTCCCTAATAATTCTTGGTTTTCCAGGTCTGTGGTCACTCTGCCCAAGCATTATTAGTCCCTGTTGTTAGGTAGGGTCAGAGAAGAATGTTTCTACCCACATTTCTCTGACACTAAACTAAAAATTTACACATTTCAAGAAGAAAGTTAAAGTGCAGCAAGCTATATAAAAAGGGAAAAAATAAACTACCTTGGAAGAATATTCTTGAACTCCTTGGGGTTGAAAACTCCATGGAAACAGAGAACATCTAATCCAAGCATTTCCAGGGCATGGAAAGAATAGGTTGCAGAACTGTACGTGTCCCCCAACAGCAAGAAGGACTGCAGAGAAATAAACATAAAGCTGCATTTACTTTTGTGGAATTAAATAAAATAATTGCATTGTACATTATGGTACCAATAACATCCAATAAAATTAAGCAAATAGTTGTTAGTAATAAATTGAAATAAATTTAGTGTGAGTTTAGCTTATAAACTTAAACTATTAGTTACAGCAGCCGTTGGTTCACAATCTATGGGGGTGTACCCCAAAAGGGGGACAGAAATTTCAAATGTAAAATGAATCTCTAAATTAAATTCTATGTTTAAAAATCGAATTAGTCACAAAATTAAAAAAAAAAGGAACTTCCTTACAAATTTGTTTCTAAAGGCACAGTTTTGAAAAGTTTATTCAGTCATTTAAAGGCATTTACAAAATATGAATACTAGCTATCAATAAAAAAAATGCAATATGAAATTAGGAAATTTGATAGAATTTTACTATCAGTTAAAAAAGGAAATGTTTTGTAAGAAAATTCACTTCTCTCTCCCCCAAAATATAATTTTTTTTACAAAATAGAATATTAGGAGGGGGGAGGGGATGAACTAGGGAATTTGACAGAACTTTACCAAAATATTCTTTAAAATGTTTTATGTACAACATTATTTTTTTTATATCAAAAAAGAACTTTTTTTCCTAAAATAGCACATTGGAAAGAAAAACACAACAACATAGACAGACCCTTGTCTACACAATATTTAACTGAAGTTTACATGGTTGACTTTTCCTGTTTTTTTTTTTTAAATCTCCCAGATTGAAAGACTACCAGATTAAAGAAATTGAATACAATGGCTTAATACAAGTCAATTACAGATGTGGCTGACAGCTCCAATGCCATTCTAACTGCACGAATGATACTCCACATTTACTTCTGAAACTATCTATTAGTTTAACTGCTCGGTTTTGAATTTATAACCTATAGTATGCAATGGGGGCGACATCAAAAGTATGAATAAACTGATGCATTGGGGGACTGGGGTCGCCCTTTACAGACTTGATCGAATATGCATCCTGACTAGCAGGAATAAGCAAAATGTGAAATATATGGAGGAATTATTTAAAATGTGTATATGTTAAGCTAAAATTTTGAAATTGAGACTTTTTAAGGTTTTGTCTTAAGTAAAATTTCTTCGATAATCCCCTAAAATTTTTGGTCCATTTTTTAATTCTTTGAAAATTGCAGATTTTTTAGGCAGGGTTGTAACTCTAAGTGTAATTTTAAGTATTATATCAGTTGTACCTCTGCTTTGCTCTTTTTAAGAGACACATCCAGAATGATGGGATCAAAGTAAGATTCCTCCCGACATTTACATTGGTCTTCCTCGGACATATTCCAATACTCCGGCAACATCTCTTCAGCCAGCTGGATATAATTCAATGCCTGAAAACCAATTATAGCATCAAATTACTACACATCAGTAAATAGAGTAAGAACATTAAGCGATCTGTAAGAACAGTACAGCACCCGGTTAAAATGGTAGCTAATTTGTTCTCTAAATTTTGGCTTCACCCAAACCGATCTAAAACAAGACTTCAAAATTTTTTAACACAAGTACAATTTGTAAGTCAACAAGGGCATGCTCCTGAAGGACATGAGGATCCTAACACACACAGGGCTATAAAACTGATGTAAGACAACAATGCGAGTATCAATCTATGACTGACTATAGATGATCTATAGAAATGACTCAAGAAAATATTTCATTTCAGGTAGCACAGCCCAGTAGTTAAGGCATAGGGATTGAATGCAGACGACTCAAGTTTGATTCTCGGCTCTACCGAAACTGTGCCTGTGTTCAGAGTATAGGCTTATTAAATATGTGGGTCTGAAAGTCCTATCCAAGGTAAGTTCTAGAGATGTCACCCCCTCGGAGTTCTAGTCTAAATTGGGTGGCCATCTAAACAGATATCTTACACCTTAGGGTAGGTCTGTTTAGATGATCTGGGTTGAAAGAAAGAAAGTTTCAGACTAATGTAAAGATAAAACAAATTCAACCAATTATCTTTCCTGATAAGAAATATTCTTGGAGAACTTGTAGCTTGCTAATAAAAAAAAAATAATAAAATTGATGGAAAGTTATGAGAACAAATGTATCTCAAGAAATGTTTAAAATAGTTCAATTAAATACAGAAGAGACCTTTTTATTCTAAGTTACTTGAGCAATTTTATGATTTTTTGCCAATAAGAATTGTATATTAATAATAATTATGCAATTGATAGATTATTAGGTTATGATAGATTATTCGGTTATGGATAATTGATAGATTATTAGACACTGCTAGATTATTGGGAATTTTGTTGTCAGCTAATGTCCAGTCATGCTTGATCTAGATAAACAGAATTCTAATGTATTTATATTAATCTCAATTGAATTATGTTATAATCATTATGTACTCCAACTGTGTTATAATTATCTGCTATATATAATTTCATATAGTTTTAATCAAATAATCGCTTAAAAATTGCTGTAATAATAACACAATAAAAACAGCATACATATAAAAAAAATTGGCAGTGGCTCTAGTCTGATGGAGCAAATCTGGTTTCGATAACATCTTTCTTTGTGGGTGATCTTCTTTAGACATATCAAAACGTTTCAAAATATTAAAATATCGAAATTAGAATCACCTTTTTAAAATAGTTCGAGATACAAAAATATCAAAATTATAACCACTCTACTTCAAAAACTAAGAATCTGATATAAAATTCAATTATATATACTTTTAGGGCTTTCAAAGGGCTATAAATTACTTACAATCTGTTTATAGTTAACCCTTTTAGTTCATGCTCCGATTTCAGCAGACCATTGATTTCACATCAAAATACCAAATTATTTTACTAGTTCGGTGATATATAAACTAAATTCATACAATATTTTTGATGAGATCCATGATTCAGGAGAATCTATGAACTTGTCTGGCAGGACATAAATACATATTAAAATTTCATACTTTCAAATCTTCTCTTCAAACCTCATCAATCATTAAACGTATTTGGAATCCACAAGCTCATTTTACTTCCTAATTTCTTTGAAACAAAACATCTCATACTTGTTCACCAATATTTTACCAAGGAGGAATTATATTGTTCTGCAACACTCATGACATTTTAAATGTTACAGCTTTCCCTCTCTTTGGAAAACTTTAACAGAAAGTATAAAAATATTGAAATTATAACCACTATAGTTTAAAAACTAAGAACTTGATACAAAATCAAATTATATATCTTTGTAGGGCTTTCATAGGGCTACAAATTATGTTTTATAGATTAAGGTGTGTGATATAAGCATTAAAGTTGAAAATGGAAAATTTTCAATATTCTTCAACTTCACAAGATGATTCCTTGAACCCTAGAAGAACCCTATAAAAACAAATTACAGATCTAGAGATGGGATTTCCCATGTTACACTTTTTGTTGCTTACTATTTATATTTATCATTGTTTCGAAGATATTTTGAGTGAAAGTAAGTAAAACTAAGCAAAAACTCATCCATACAAAAACTTAAAAAAATTCAAATTACAGTACAACCTCGAAAATCCGGACTCGTCCGGACTTTGCCGATTCTGGATTTTCTATTTTTCCGGATTATAGAATTTTAATAAAATTCAGATTTAATTGTGAGGAACCCGTCATTTCTCGAGCCTATTTTCAGCCATTTTCAGAACAGTTCCAGAGTTCATACACCTTAAGACCGCCTGCATTGCAGTTTTTGGAAAACAAGACTATAAAACTCTGTCATCACAGTCTGATTTCGGAGAAATGCACCCAATTTGAGCCGTCATCAGAGAAGGGAGAACTAATCCCAGAAGGGAACGTTAGCTGGTCTATGATATGCAGAGTTTGGAAAAAACATTCCAGAACTTAGTCAGGGTGGTCCTCAAATTTTGGACCAGAATATATACACGAAAGAGGCGCTTTTCGAGAGAGGCGAGACAATTTTCGTAGAGACAGGTCGCACTTTTGGTGCTCCTGATGCACAGGTTTTCGCCCTCACCAGAATGTTATTCTATATCTTTTGATATTCCTTGTCATGCTATAATAAAAGCTTATTTTCTTTATCAACAATGCCTGTTTTATCCAGACTTGGAGAAATTCATTATTTTCATGATCTTGTCACTGATTCGAACTCACGAATTTTAAAGGGAACGGCTACTTGCATTTAGGTCCGCACATTTTACTTTATGTGTGCTGATCGGACTAACGTTACAGAATCAGCAATCATGCAGAGGTCTGAAAGAGAGCCGGAATGCAGAAACAAATTCATTACATTAATATTAACTACATACACTATAAAGCACTCTTTTTAGTAAATGATATGGCAAAAGTTAAGTTAATCAATTAAAACATATTACTAAAAAATAGGGCAAAAGAAATTTCTAAGAAAAAATATATACATTAATAATTTAGAATGTGTGAACGAAACAAAATGATAAAAGTACATTTTATCATTTGTGTTTAAATATTTGAATTAACATTTGTTATTTCATTAATTTTGGTTTATGGGAAAGCAGTTTTCTTTATCCTGAAGATGGACATTATTTCTGCTCGGTTATAAAGCTTCTTTGTTCAAGACTTTTAATTGAATGATCGATTGTTTGCACAAGATTATCAATGGGTATTTTGTCTTCTCCACATTTATCGTCGCTATTTTGATTTTTTTTATTTAATATCATATCGCGAATTTCGCCATCACTCAATTTATTTACGATTGGCTCATAATCACAGTGCAAAACTTCCGTTATATCGGCTTCGTCGAGATTTAATGAAGCGCCGGAAGATTTAATTAAGTGCCGAGATTTAATAAAGATCCAGGATTAGCACTTTTGACGATACATTTAAAGGTGTAAATGTGTTTAAACCGTTTTCGCTATTAACGAACGAAAAACAAAAAATAAGAACTTAAAAGTTTTATTTATTTTCTAGCATCTATATAATGTTATGTTTAAAAAGACTGATGACTGAAAAAAGTAAAAACTTTATTAGGAATAGTCAAATATGTAAAATTTATCGCAGTAGATAAAATAAATATCTTTTCCGAAAAAGAAAAATATCTCTCCTCTCAATGATTTTTCTAAATTACGATGAGTCATTACTAGGCTGCAGCAACATCGGGACGTGGAGGGGCAGGGAAAGCGAAGAAAGAAATTTGCTTAGTTCCTAATCGTAAACACAGCCAACCCCTTTGAGAGGTCTGTGTGTTAATGACCTTGTTGCTCAGTTCTGTGCAATACGATATTATTTAGTTATTTATTTCCTATTTATAGTATGTAAATATGGCTTTCTAAACAAAAAAGGCAAACTATACAGTCGATTTCAAGCTGACACGCTTGACGAGAATGAAAAAATCGTCAGACATCGGGAGGGGGAGGAGATTCTGAATACAAAACAGAAAACATTGAAGAATGAAATTCGTACTACGAAGTGAACAAAATAAATTTCTGTGAGCGTTAATATGAATTCTCGGGATTTTTAGATTTAATTGAACAATTTGTGATAAAATGTTACGATAACGTTTTAAAGTGTTTAATATTAAAAATTACATTGTTTCAGAAAAATGTCTTTTTCAATAATGAGAAAAGGAAATTTTGATAATAAAAATTCCGTATTTAAATAACGATGTATATTTTACGCGAAATAATGCATCGGGAGTTGTGACTTGAATAATGGGGACGCGGGATTAACGCTAACAACGTAATTCATGCTCCAACCACGAGCCTATCTACGGCAGTTCATCTAAACTTTCGTTTCATTTCTGGGTTCAGAAAGTCGACCGGAAAATACGGTATTTGTTTATAAAATATAATTCCATATAAATAATTTTACCTTTAATTTTTCCCTCCGGACGATTTCGTTAGTCCGGAGGGAATAATAATAATAATAATAAAAAATAAAAAAAAAAAAAAAAAAAAAAAAACCGAAAACCAGGAAAACGCCCGGATTTTGGAAGTTTCCGGATTTTGGATATCTGGATTTTCGAGGTTGTACTGTATTAAAATTATTTTTATATATTCATAATCTGTACTACATTTCTGAAAAAGCATATAAAAATTGTTTACATTTTTTCTATTAGATTCGGAGATGTAAACATCCCATTTTTCATAATGCTCCAATTTCAGCCAGATATACCGATATACCCCAAGAATAATGTTATCAACATCAAAACTGGTCTACTAGTTTCAAAGGCAAATAATAATCATTCTATGGGGGTATATTTTGAATATTGATGAGTTTATATCTATTTGATTAATTGAAACACTGTAAAAATGTTAACCAACAAAAGTGTAATTCACAATTCACATGATATCGATAATATAATAAAATAGTATGGAAACACGTCAACTAATTAATACTTTAAAATCAAAGACAACCAAAATATAGTTCTTTTATTAAAATCTCCTTTTTACAACATATAAAATCACATGGCCATAGCGGTTTTGGGCACTATTATGCCCTTCATCAGTGGCGAAGTGAAAACAAGGTGCAAAACATGTGCTTAAATATAGGCCATAATCGCTAGGCAAAATTAACATATCCATAATTTTGTTTTTGTATTTTTTCTTTAAATACAAAGCATTAAAATATAACGTAATTATAAAACACAAATTACAATAAAAGGGAAAGGTTCATTTATTAAATGGTAATCAATAGGAATGTCATCAGAAAATGAAATAAAGCAACTACTAAATTTTCAGAAAATCATATAAAGGTTTGACACATAGTGAGTTTAGAACAGAACAAGACTATGCCTCATATTTAAAAAAAAAATTGATTGATATGTAAATTTTGCCCGGAGGTTATGGCCTATATTTAAGTACATGTTTTACACCTTATTTTCACTTTGCCACTGATGAAGGGCGTAATAGTGTCTGAAACCGCTATGGCCATGTGATTTTATACGTCATAAAAAGGAGATTTTAATAAAAGACTTTTAAACCTATTTTTTGGTTGTCTTTGATTTTAAAGTGTATTGGTAATATTCTACAAATATTTTTACATAACTGTTACAGAAAATCTTACCATTTGTTAGTTTTCTCTGTTTTGTTGTTAAGTTTTGAAACTTACCTGGATAGGGTAGTTCATGTTATTTGCAGCTTGAGCAGCTTTTCTAGTGAAGTAGGTAGGGAGGTACATCAATCCTATAGACTTGTACAAAATGGAAATTTCCATATAGATTTTGGCTCTTTTCTCCAAGCACATGCATCTGTTGAGATCAATGAAGTAACTTAAAAAGTAACAATGAAGTGGCTGATTAAAACAGAAAAGGTGAGCATATAGTAAAGTCCTTTCAAACCTTCCATCCCTTGAGTACCTTCTGACAAATTTCTTGAATAATAACTTAATGTTCCCAGTTATAGTATACAAAAATAACAATCTTTAGTTGAAAATACCATTAATTTGTGCATATCTACCATCATTGACATTTTTATCTATACTTCAGATTGGGAACACTGATAGGGCACAATGAAGCACATTTGAAGGCATCGGAATGAACATGCAGGCATCTTTTTATACAAACAACAAATTTATTCTTAAACTTTAGAAATCATAAAATAAACTCTATTAACATAAATTAGATATAATAAATCAGAATCAATCATGGTTCACCTTTTTTACTATCGTCTGCATCCACACACCACGTTTTACAACATATCATCTAGAACACATCCGAACCATCTCCTCTTATCGTGCTTTGCACTTCGCTTGTTTATAATCCGGTTGCCAGCTTCACCTGTCAATTGCAATCTACGCGGCTGTAATTTAAATTTAGGCTCTTCTTTTCCCGGGGAAGACACTGCTTGAAAATTAAGAAGTCGAGAATAGAATTTTTAACTCTTACAAGTTATGCTATATTGCAGTGTAAAATAAAACGAACCTTGCTACATCAATTTGAAAAACAACAAAAAATAATAAGAAAATACAATGAAAAAAAAAGTAAAAATCAGAAAATAACAGTAGTTAAGATTGTGCTACCGTACAATTCTATCGACCATCCCTCTCTAGGAAAGCACCCTACCTCTCCACACACTAACTTTTTGCTTCAATTTGAAATTTAAAAAAAAAATAAAAATGTGAAACAACCCTAAACACAGATTTATTTATTTTTTAATTTCATCCTTGAATAAAATAAATTTATTGATAAAAATACCATTATTATTATACTTTGCTAGCAAAAAATTCTGAGTAAGCATCTTCTTCTACATGTACTGATTTTCCATCATATTTGAAGGACAACAGAATTCTATTTGATTCTTTAAGCAGAAAATTTCCAATAAGTGCCCTACTACATTTTCCTTGATTTTCCATCACATTTGAGGGGGCAGATCGACACAGTTTTATGTTAGTGAAAACTGTCGAATTCAACATACAATATATTGACATATATATATATATATATAAGAGAATCAAAATTAAGGGATTTTGTTGGCTTTCAAATATCATCAGGTACTCACTGTGTTCAGAATTTTATTTTCCTTAAGACATCAGTATTGTTTTGGTAACAGCTTGATCTACTTAAGCAATAAAAGTAAAATAACTGCATTAAAAGCAGCATATAACACAAAATTAATAGTGTCGACTGGTTTTAAAGTGAAGAGAGAACGTACATAGTGAAGAGAGAACGAACATACAAGAAACATAACCTTCTTGTGAGAGCTAGATCGGTGACTGTTATAAGAACAGCAAGCCAGACTAAAGTAAGAAATGGGGGCTGCTGATAGAGAGTAGAAAAGAGGTAAGAAACCAAGGAGGAAGGAACAAGAGATAGGACACAATGAATGAACAGAAAAATACCAAAGAAGCAAATAAACGTTCAAAAAAAGATTCACAGCACTTTTTGTGACAAAATTTTTGTGACAAAATTACTTTTGTGACACAAGAGACCTATTAAATTAAAAAGGTAACTAATCGATATTTGTAGCTATATGAGTCGACCAAACCAGCTAAGCAGATTTAAAACAAATATGACAAATAAGTAGAACAGAAAATGGTTTTGATAGATGAAAAAGCTAACATTGTTTCCAAAACTACTTATTTTTTGTATTTGTTTGGAATCTGTTACTTTCACAGCTGGTTTGGCCGACTCATGTAGCTTCCAAAACCCATTAGTTGTCTTCTTAAATTTAATAGAGCTATTGTTCATAAATTTAATAGGGCTATATGTTCATAACTTTACTTACTTAACAATTGCTTTGAATCCTTTATTGGCGTTCACTTTCCTCTTTGGCATTTTGCTATTCATTCAGTGTGTCCTACCTTTTGTTCCTTCCTCCTCGATTTTTTACCTCTTGTCACAATGAATTCATTTTTACTTATTCATCGAACATTTTGATGTCATTTCAACTAAAAATTCACCACATTGAAAAGCGACAGAATAAATTGTGCGAGAGGAAATTCTCTATCTACCGGGATGTTGGAATATCACCCACATGATCCAAGTATCAGTAACATGGAAAAAGAAAATTAAAAAATAATAATAATAAAATAAAATAAAAAGAAAAATGAGATGTTAGGGACAAATCCAGACTCTAGCAATGACAGGGGTCCAAATCCTTTTCTCACGCTATGAAACTAAATGGTTACTAGCCAAATATAATTTTAAAATGAATTATTACAGTTACCCAGTACTTAATGTATCCAAGAGGAGAAACTAACTGAGAATGATTTCTGATTTCAAAAACAGTTTAAGATTTGGAAACTCAACAACAAGCAGACACCAAAAAGATGATAATGAACAGCTAACAAATCTCAATCTCCATGATTGATATATGAAGAAGAATGCCAAACTCATGTAAGAGAGACACTGATATTGAAGTAACGAGCTGAGTTGATTTTCTTCAATCAAAGGAATAATTGAACCTACAAAGATGAAACATCATTGCCATCGGTCTAATAAGATCCTGAGCTATCCAATAAAGATGCCAATTAAGTCTACTGGATACTGAGGATATTTCACAACTGTAGATGTGAAAACACTAAGAATGGCTTTCCTTGAAGTAATTTGGCCAATGACCACAAAAGATCCTGTTCCAACTTCAGTGCCTGAGCGGTCAGACAAAAAACATGCATTGGAAGATGGTAGCTATATAAGATGAGAGTATTCCTGAACATTTTTTAGGTGATATTTGTATGTATGTATGTGTGTCTATGAGCCTGTGGATGCAATATCTCATGAACAAGTAGCACATTTTGAACATAATTTGGTACGTTTATTGAGATTCATGAAAACTGAAACCCTATTAATTTTAAATGTGATCGAACATTTGAAAGAACTTTGAAAGAAGATCGAACATTTGAAAGTTTTGGTATGAATTTTTGAGAAAATAAAATAAAATAAATAAATACATAAATTAGGATATTTAATGTTAATGATAAATTATTGATTTTAGCGACTAATATGAAAACTTTTTTAATGTGGTGCTAAATTGACGAATATGAAACCAAATCATCAAAAGTGACGCTAAAGTTAAGAAAATGATGCCAAATTCATTTTAATAATTAATATATAATATAATGGAGTATATTGCTTAGTAATATTTCCAATTGCCAAGTTACATTTGCGCGAAATATAAGCTAATTTGGAACTTCTTTTCTTTACATGTTATCATACAGAAAAGTGCCAAATGTCAGTGTACTTTTCAACGTTAAAAACATTGTGCCATGGATCTGTTCCATCATTGTTTTGCATTATGTAGGGAAGATCCCACATCAGATTTTTTAAAATTAAATACAAGTTTATTACTAGAATTTATTATATATTTGATGGTAGTAATAAATATTCAAAGGGAAGGAGAAAATGAAAAAGAAAATGTATCATAATTGCATACTCACAACTTTACATACTTTGAAGCTAATTACAGCAACATTATCTGGCCAAAGGAGGTAAAATGAGTAGTTAATAAGTGTGTGTGTGTGTGCATGTGTATATATGTGTGGTGTATATATGTATGTATATATATATATATATATATATATATATATATATATGTATAGTGATTTAGATATTAATAATAAATTTTTGACATTTCCATATATTGTGCTTATACCTAAATTTCATAAAAATCCTATTAAATTTAGAACTGTTACTAGTGGTCATAATTCATACTCTACTACTGCTAGTAAATTATTACTAAATTATTTAAATGTACTAAATAGCAATTTACGAGATTCTGGTGATAGCTACATTATTCTAAATAACAGTAAGGAATTAAAAAATAAATTAAAAACGCATGGTAAAATAATAGGATTTCAAACTTTTGATTTTAAAGATCTATTTAATAATATTAAGATCACTGATCTATATGATGTCATTTTAGCTTTATATAATGCTTATATTACTAAACATTCTAATCTTACAAAATTTACCAATTTTCCTAAGCTTCTCCATTTTGTTCTTTTCAATAATTATATCTTTCAAGGTAATAAATTATACCTACAAGTCTCAGGTGTTCCACAAGGTGGCTGTAGTAGCAGTATGTTAGCTAATTTATACCTATATCATTATGAAAAATTCTTTACTTCAACTGATTATAAAATTTATAGATATGTAGATGATCTGATTTGTCTTGTATTTACTGATAACTATGTCATAGATATAGATTTCTATCCGGATAATTTGGAATTAATACCTAATGAAACTTCTATTAGTAATAATGTTTATTATTTGGATTTAAATCTAATTATAGAACCTGCTCATGGGATAGTTACTAAATTATATGATAAAAAAGATTTTTTTAAATTTAATATTAATAAATTATTACCTTTTAATTCCTGCAACTCGATTCAATTGTTTAGAAATATTATACTTAATCAACTTTTTAGAATTTATAGATTATCAGATAAAAAATTTCATGCTTTGCACATTAATAACCTCAAAATTACCAGTAAAATGTATCAATATCCTGCATATTTAGTCAATAGTATAGTTAATAAGTTTCGATTAGCCTAAAATTCTCATATTCTCCCCTTATTATCTTATTTTAGCCGTACTTCTTCATTCTCCTGCAATTATATTTTCATCTTTTTATCTCGAAGCTTTAACAGTTGAATAACTCATTTTATTGCTTTTGCGCAGTACTGTTTTTATTACTCTCTTTGGCAACAGCAAATCACATCTTTTCATTTTGGCATATGGCAACGATGATCCAGTCATATTTTGCTCGTCATGGTTGCGCTGAAGAGGTGCGTTTTGAGGTATTTATGTTTCCTTTATTGTTCCAATCTTTATGCTTGTCGTCCATATAACACAAGTTTATAGATAAAATCTATCTTGTGTTTCAGAAACAAGCATTTTTGTGTTCATTTCGAAAAGATATATGGACCCGATGAGAATTTTTTCGAAATGAACTTTTCGTAAGCCTAATCTCGTAAGCCTAAATCTCCTCCATGTGCAAGCTTTTTTGCTTGATTTTTTTGTTTTCTTATTTGCATTCCTCATTTTTGAAATTTGTTGATAGTCTTTGTCCTTATGACTTGCATTATGCTTTATTATTTCCTCTTTTTGTCTTAATTTCTTTGTATTTGTAGAAAATTTTGGAATAGTGTATTATGAGTTACTACATACATTCTAACTTTGGATTTAATAATTTATTTTTATATATATATATATATATATAAAAAAATATATATATAAAATATATATATATAATATATATATATATATAATATATATATATATATATATATATATATAATATATATATATATATATATATAAATATATATATATATATAATATATATATATATATATATATATATATATAAATATATATATATATATATATATATATATATATATATATATATATATATATATACAAGGTAGTATCAAAAAGTTTGGAGACTGTACTGATATCTCCAACCCTGAATGGAGGAAGGGGAACTATTTTACCATGGCATAGAGGCACATGTGACGCAAGATGTGAAAAGGAAGAAACAGGCGTTTTTCCAGATAATGCGTATCAGTGAATTATAGTCGTTCGCGTTCATCGAAAATGGAAATGGCATTTGAAGAATAATGTGCGAATATCAAATTCTGCCAGTGTTTGGGGAAATCGCCGACAGAAATATTGCACATGTTGCAGCAGGTGTACGGTGACAGAACAATGTGTCGTGCAAAGGTATTTTCATGGCACTCCCGATTTACGGTCGGCCATGAATCTGTAAAGATAATCCGCGGACTGGGCAGCTGTCAACATCAATTACGGAGGGCAACATTTGAAAGTTGGTGGAAATTGTGCATGCCGACCGACGTCAAACCATCAACCTCATTGCTGAAAAAGAAGGAATTTCGTATGGGAGCTGCCAAGCTATCCTGACGGATAAACTGAACATGCATCTTGTGTGTCAACACATTGTACCAAAAATGCTAACTGAAGATCAGTGTGATAAGCGCATGCAGATATGTGGAGAACTGATTGACATTGCTGACAAAGATCCAACATTCCTTTAAAAAATTATAACCGGTGATGAGACGTGGTGTTTCTTGCAAGACCCATAAACGAAATGGCAGTCCTCACAGTGGAAGTCACCATCGTCGCCGAAGTAAAAAAAGTTCCGTTTGGACCGTTCAAAGGGGAAGGTAATGCTGGAAGTGTTTTTTGACCAGAAAGGCTTAGTGCATTATGAGTTCATACCGGAAGTGGCAACAGTGAATAAGGAGAGGTACACACAGATCCTGGTTCATCTCCGTCATGCTATCCACCCGAAAAGTACAGAACTCTGGAAAGGCAAGGATTGGGTGCTTGCTACAACATGATAATGCCCCTGCTCATCGGTCTTTCATGGTGTAGTCCGCACTGGCCAAACATGGAACGTCAACCCTTCCACATCCTCTCTACTCACCCGATCTTGTCCAATACGATTTTTACCTGTTTCCCTGTCTAAAAAACGAACTCAAAGGACACCGTTTCAAGAGTGCATCTGAGGTTGAGAAAACTGCAACGGCCGAACTGAAGACCATCTTGTTCAAAGGCTTCCAGGAATGTTTTCAGCAACTGTATTCGCGCTGGCAGAAGTGTATAGCTGCAGAGGGGGAGTACTTTGAAGGTGGTTGTGTGTAACACATCATATCAACAAATCATATCTGTCAAGTAAGCCAGTCTCTGAATTTTTTTTATCCTATCTTTTGTGTGTGTGTATATATATATATAATGTATTTGTGGTATCCCAATTTTGGAACTTTATTATGGTTGTCTTGTGTTTTATTTTATCAAAAAGCTTTAAATAAGTATTTATTTCAAATAATGATTATTATTGATGATCACAATTTGGACCAATTAAGTTCACCATATGATGCTGATACATACTGTCAGCCAATCCATCTTTAGATTGGAATTTACTTTTATTTTAACCTGTGGTGATAGAATGCCAATATTTCCTGGTAAAAGTGAACAGGTAAGTGGCCGTTTCTATTACAGTATATAATATGGTGGCAGGAAACTGGAGTTTCTCTCGCTTCTTAGCCAACAATCAGTTGGGGAGGCATTTCTCATTCACATATGGGCTTATTAAATGTCATAAGGATCATTTCTTTATGACACCTTTTTTTTCCCCCTCACCATTGGCAACCTCCATTCCCTGCTTCACTCAAGAGTGAAGGTTCAACAAATACCTTACACCTACAGGTAGGTCGAATGGTCTGAGTTGAAGAAGAGTGAAGGTAGTGCTTCTTGTACATCCTGATGAAAAAGTTGGTTTACAGCCCTTGAAACTGGTTGACACTATTAATTTTGTCTTGTATGCTGCTTTTAATGAAATTATTTTAGTTTTATTACGTTTGCAGCTGTTTGAGCTGCAGATTCTTAAACAGTGTATGTTAAAGTTAGTTTTTGCATATAGTATGAATGATATGAAGGTGGGTGGCTCCAGAAGAGCCTAGCACATCGACCAGAGGTCTATTGTACTACCCCAAAAAGTTGCATATATTAACACTTGCAAATGATTGGTGGTTCAAATCCCGGCCATCGTATGTTGGCATGCAGACAAAATATGGCAAAAAATCGCAAAAAGCTTTGCAAAAAAAGAACATGTGGTACAATTTTAAAAAGTACACGTATTGGGGTCATTCCACGTGAAAACACCCATTTTAAGAAAAACTTGTTGCTCCATAGTCACAGATTTTTTTTTAATTTTTACCATGGATACACATGGTAATAAAACCCCCAAATCTGAATTTATAATGTATATATCGCAATAATTGCCAAGATACAGGCATTTGAAAAATGGCCATTTTTGCCGAATGGCAGCCATCTTGAATTTTGCACCAATGTTTATAAATGTAATAGCTTGAGAACTAATGGTTCAAATTAAATAATTCTGGTACTAATTTGAAGCTATTAATATCAGGAATATAAGTGCTATATCAAAAAATAAAAAAATATATATTTTAATATTGTTATTACATGAAAATTGTAAAAATCACCTTCGGATGGATAGTCAAGTTTAATGGGCTATAAAAAAAAATGGCCCCTAATATTTTTTTCTGAAACTTGGTACAAATATTAACTAATATGTGCGCTTTAAGTACAAAAAAAATTAGAAAGGTAATATTTCTTATTACAGAGAAAAATAGCTATAAAACATATATGCATTTTACCTGTGATGCTTTAATCATTTAAAAATATATATTTCTTAAAAATAAATAATGAGCAAAAACAAAACATAGAAATTTTTCTACACACTAACTAGTATGTGTGCTTTAAGCACAAAAAAAAAATTAGGATGGTAATATTTAATTTAATGACCAAAGAAATACTGTTATATGTATAGGAAATCAATGTAAAATTTCTGGGGTGCTGAAACATTCTAATAAAAATCTTTCTAAAAACCATACAGTTATCCATTTTATATTTTATTTTCTTATTTCAAATTATGAAAAGATATTTTCTATATTCAGTAGAGCTGAAGATACCCAGTTTTTCCTAGTGGCCACTGGCTCCTAAACCAATTTCATCTAATAGCAAGTATCATAATCTTTGGCACACATCTAAAGGTCTTGGCCATATATATAATGCATTTGGGCCATAAAAATACATGAACATAACATATACAAATAAAACACACACTAATTTCTAATTCATTGGGATGCATTGGTAATCAAAGAATTTCTGGAGATGGACAGTTATCACACCAGCTCACCATACTTTTCTGATTCAGTGCAATAAACTTGTTTCTTTTAACAATGATGTAATATATTCACTGATATGGATGACATGGAGCATGAGTTTAATATTTTGATGGTATATACAAACACGTACAGAATGAATAACTTTGTTTCCAACAGTTACATATTCTGTTGGATGTAATGTACAAAATTTGCATAGTATTTTTATTTCATTATGATTTTCTTTAAATGCAGCATATAATTCTTTTAAATTATGCAAAAGTAATCTCTTTTGTTTTAATATTTTCGCATTTTCACTTGGTATAGATATGCAATATTTTCTTCCTGGACACATACGACTGTTATAATAAAAACTAGTAACTTTTGTATAGTATCAAATTTAATTTAACACTTATATCTCACTAGGCATTGATAACATCCCTTCTGTTTCTTTTAATTTTTCTTGTTTTTTTTTTAACTAAATTCTCTGTAGTAATATAACATGTCTTTGTTTGTTGGACTATCCATGAATCTTGGACTAATTTTAAAATCTGCACGTTTTCTTTAAATGATGCATCTAAAGAAAACTTATTCAATAATTTTCCATCATAAACGTGCAATTTTGGCAAATAATGTCTTGAATTTTGTAGCTTATTAATACTTTCAATACCCAATACTGTAGCAGTTTTAGTAGCAACGTGGCTACTTAATTTCTTAACTTGCATATAACTAAGTTTCCTCTTAGAGCTAAATCTATTGAACTTTATTAGTGATAAATCCAAAAGTTCACAGCTTTTATTCAATTGTTCCATTACTATTGTGACTTCACTATAATCTGCATCATTGGTCACTTCCATGTCAGCAGTAGAAACCTCTGACTCACTAATTGATGAATGCGAGGAAGAATAACAAGACATGCAGAATTTTTTCCCCTGGAGTGAGTAATTCTTGATTTATCATTGACAGTCTGAGAGAAATTGGTTTTAGGGACTTAGTTCTGATTTTGGTGGTTTATTAAATAGATCACAAGTTTTCTGTCTTAAAATGCACCATTTCAGATATTCATCCTTGTGAACCTTGCATATAGTACCACTCAGAACACAAGTACAGGAATAAACAGGTAGGCTTAATTACACATTGATTTTCTTGCATACAAAACATTCAATTTTTATAGCAAGACAAGAACTAATCATGGAACATAAATAAAAGAAATAATCATTGAAGCACAATTCACTGATTTATTTGTTGAACATACTCAGCTCTGAAAATTTGATCAAAAATGAGCTCTGAAAGGAATAAGTCACCCAGAAATGTAATATTGTATCTTACTTTAAATTCAACCTAAGAGAAAACAGATGATGCAGTACACATAATCATTTCAGGAACTGACAACTGGTATATGTTAATTGCTATTACTTATATAACAGAACTATAAGTATTAGAGTTGAAACTTTGGAGGCTATAGGCAGCTGATGTCTTATGTACACAAAGACCAGAAACAGGTGTTTTTAAATGTTCCAGAAATAATATTGGTGCTGTAGGATAATTTTCTTCTCCAATAGCTTGTTTGTTTATGTTTAGTTTGTTGCTCCTGTTTCAACTGGATAGGGAATATTGCCTAGTGTTTCCTTTGGAGTTGGCAGAAGGCTAAAGATATGTTTTGGTGATCAACATGCTGTAGTTCTGTTTAATTTTTTTTTTAATTTTAATGCTTTTCATGAAAATGAGTGTTTTATATTATCTAATTACAAATTATTTTTGTGGAAATAACTATATGTATGCTGTAAAGCTTCAGCATTAAGTGATATTTGTTATTTATAACCAATATGCCAAAGATTATTGTACTTACTGCCTCTAAAGTGAAATTGGTTTAGAAGCCAGTGGCCACTAGGAAAAAATGTGCACCTTTAGCTCTACTGAATATAGAAAATACCTTCTTAAAATTTGAAATAAGAAAATAAAATACAAGAGAGATAACTGTGTGGTTTCTAGGAAGATTTTTATTAGAATTTTTCAGCACTCCAGAAATTTTACACTGATTACCCATACATATAACAGTATTTTTTTAGTCATTATTTAAATAAAATATTACCATTCTATTTTTTTTACTTAAAGCACACGTACTAGTTAGTGTGTAAAAAATGCCTATGTTTTATTTTTGCTCATTATTTGTTTTTAAAAAATATTTTTTTAAAAATGATTAAAGCATTGCATGTCAAATGTTAACTAAATGTATATATGTTTTAAAGCTATTTTCTCTGCAATAAGAAATATTACTTTTCTAATTTTTTTTTTACTTAAAGCCCACATATTAGTTAGTATTTGTACCAAGTTTCAGAAAAAAATATTAGGGGCCATTTTTTTTATAGCCCATTTAAGTTGTCCATCAATCCGAAGGTGATTTTTGCAATTTTCATGTAATAACAATATTAAAATATATTTTTTAAATTGTTTTGATATGGCACTTATATTCCTGATACTAATGACCTTAAATTTGTACCAGAATTATTTCATTTGAGCCATTAGTTCTCACGCTATTACATTTTTAAACATTAGTGCAAAATCCAAGATGGCCGCCATTTCGCAAAAATGACTATTTTTCAAATGCCTGTATCTGGGTCATTATTGGGATATATACATTACAAATTCAGATTTGGGGGTTTTATTACCATGTGTATCCATGGTAAAAATTTTAAAAAAATCTGTGACTACAGAGCAACACTCATCGGGTGTCCCCATATGGAATGACCCATTACACAAATCTACTGGCTATGCTATTTTATTTAATATGTGCTTTGTATTTGGCTTTCGAGTACTAATCGATATCTTGGTTGCACAGCAAAATGTCTTACAGCAATAATTATGGACAAGCGAAGCGAAGTCCATTTGCTATTGCTAATGAAGCAAAATCAAAGTTTGCCTAAATTTTGTTATCCCTTGAAACTACAATAGGTAGGAAGATGAAATTTTGCTTACACATGTGACATTATGAGCAAATTTGCAGAATCACAATTTCAATTATTAAAATGGACTGTAACAGGTCAAAATGCCCAATTTTAAACTATGCATGCTCACAATGCTTCGCACAAATAGCGTGTAAAAATAAAATATAGAACTAGCGGTACTTTGGATACTAATAATCATTGTTGCATAAAAGTTAAATAAAAAAGAATCCAATATTAAGCTTCAATACCTCCTCTTTCTTTACACAGTTGCTAGGAGAATGTGACAAAATGAAATAGTACATACCATGGAGTTAGAGAGTTATTCCTATCCAAAGTGTAATTTGTAGGATGCATAGTGAGCATGCACAGTTTAAAAATGGGCGCTTCACCCTCTTACAGTTCATTTTAATAATCGAAATTGTAATTCTGCAAATTTGCATGCATTTTCATCTTCCTACCTACTGCAGTTTTTAAGTAAAAAGAATAATAAAATTCGGGAAAATCCTGATTTTTGTTTCATTATGAATGGAGAATGGAATGGGCTCCACCTGTTCAAAATAAAAAGCAAATTGTGGAAATACATTTTAGTGATTTAAATGTGCTACTTTAATTCCATTGTTTTCCTGTATTTTAATGTGTTTGATTTACAATTCAAATTCTAAAAACTTGCGTGCTCTTTTGTATTAGGATTCTCAAATATTGAAATTATTTTTTATACTTCTAATTTCATAATTTCTTTGTTAAATTTGAAATCTTTCACAGCTCACATACTGGGGTGCGGTAGCCCAGTGGTTAGTGTGCAGGAATTGCACTCGGTAGCCCAGGGTTCGATTCCCTCCGCTGCCAAAACTGCTGCCATGTTCACGCGGAGTACGATCACGTTAAACACGTGGGTCTGTAAGTCTTTCCGAAAAATTAGTGGTAGGGGAAGGAGGGTACTGTCCCTATAGATGCCTCCCCCACCGGGTTCGAGTCTAAATTAGGAGGTTCTTCCCAGCCATCCAAACAGTTACCTTACACCTCTCTCGTAGGTTGGACGGTCTGGGTCTCAACAATAACAACAGCTCGCATACCTAATGTGTGCAACTCCATTCAAAGCCCGGCTTTTGCTAGTGTTATAGATAACAACCATCCTATTGCATAAAAAGAGGTTGCATGGAAATGCATACATGCTGAAAAGCAGTTTTTAGTAATCAGTACTCTAAGGTTGGGATACCAATAACTATGTTTTGGAACATCAATGACATACATATTTATTGATATTTAGCAACAGTGCTCAGTGTAAATGTTTTACTTCCAGAAACAATTTGATTACATAGGAATTGTTGCAAAATATAATAGCACACAGATATACGGAAATTTTCTAATTTTATCAAATTCTGTGGATACTTTTCTGAAAAAATACAAAAGTTGTCCTTGTACTGCCACATATAAATTTATGCTTATTTTTTTACATTTGGAACCTATGCTTAAATAGTAATTTGTTTTTAGCAAATTTTTCTATAAATCGTCTCATTTTGTTGTTATTACATACTTTAAAAGTTTGCAACACAAATGTTGCTTCAACATTTATGTACCCACGCACATACTTTTTATTTTCATTGAATGTCAATATTGTCTTAAATGCCAGTATGTCAGAAGTTGAGCATTTCCCTTTCGAGTATACACACACAGTTTGGGCATAAATTTAGGATTTTTTGACATTTTGAACCTTTGACAATTTCCGAGATAACTACTCAATTATTACTTTTATTCTGCACAAATATATTTTGATGAAAATTTAAAAAGAAATTTACAATTTTTCATGCCCATTTAAAAATTGTCAAAAAATGAGATAAATACTATGTTTTAAAACACATTGTTGAGACAATAATGAAATAAACACAGTGTCAAAAAATCTCCATTTTATATCTTGCATTCTAATCAGCCAATCAATATCTTTTAACATAGACTATTTTTATTTCAAGGATACGGATTCCTAAGCTACAGTATATTGTTAATCCCTCATGTTCTACATAACACTAGATTAGAAGTATTTACAGGTCATAGTATAAATAAACTTTCATTTAAACTAACCGTACCAGGACCCCAATTTGAACTAAAGCCATTTTAAAATATAAAACCAAGCAGGAGGGACACATGCTTCTGCATTTTAAATAAGTGTACTTATCAAGCACATATCCATTTACACTGAATAAAATATGGTATAGATGTATTTAAAGCACATTTCATTCAGAACCCTAGTAAAGAATTTACTGCAGTCTTAACTGAATATTACAATATTATATTTAAAGGGAAAAATAAGCATTTATACTTTTGCACTGAATATTTTAAATTGAGAAAAATAGGATATATGTATTGGATATTTAAAGCGAGAAAAAAGGTGTATGAAATAAAATAAAATATAAAAATTTCATTTTGTGATAAGATGAAAAATAAATTTGTTTTGAAGTGTTTATGAAATATAAAAGAATGAACAAAAGTTGTAACACTTTACATTTGAAACTCTTTATATCCTTCTTGCGCTGTTCCTTCCAACCTTCTGCTTTTACAGGATGCACACTCCGGGCCATTCAACTCCAAGTTGTCAGCCACATCCATCCGCATGGTGTACAGCTGATCCTTTGTCATGTACGCAACGATACAAGACCTGTAACCAATGTAAGAAAAATTTAAAAACTTCTAAGAACTAAAGTATGCTTTCGGGCATACTGTCTAATAAAAATAGCCCAACCCCCAATTCACACGCCTAACATCTTGATGTTGATATTTTACACTGCTGATAGCTTTTGAGCCCAAGAAATTAAATATATATCTTCATTACTAGGAATCCTATCCCTGCACAAAACGCTCGTCAACCCCCATAACTTGTTGGTGCTCGATGAGCGAACTTGCTTCACGAGCTCTTTCATGAGGCCTAATACACAAGCAAATTTACTCGTTGGGGGTCTGCCTCTTAATCGTGGGCACTCACAAGCTCCACTTTGTGAGTTCTTTTATCTCATCTAGTGCACATGAATGCTCTTGTGCTCTCAATCTGCTCAATCAATTAAATTTTCACTTTAGAAGTGCATAAAAAATAGAATAACTCAAACTAAATCGAAATTAAAAAAAAAGAGGCTCTATCTTGCAAAAATTCAACTATGTAGGTATGTGTCAGCAAAAATTTATGGTCCTGCTATTCCAGTCTGTTCAGAAAGTGAACTCACAGCTCAAATACTCTTCCTATGACATCAAATATATCTTAAACTAAAGTTTAGTTCAGGGGGGGGGGGACAGTTTATTGCAGCATGTTCCCCTAACATTTTGCTACAAATGTACCAAATTTCATAATTTTGTATGCTGTAGTTTTTGGCACAGGACAGAGAAAATTGAGGGATGTGAAATTTGTGAAACAGCAACAGCATCTGGTCAGCTACTCTGTCTTAATATACAGAGATGCACATAGTAATAGATATACATATCAATGCAATGGTTGTAATAAAAAAAAAATCTGATGTGGGCAACACATGACTTTCCTTATATAATGTAATGAATTTACTACTTTAACAGTAAAAAAATAGGTTTTTCTTATAGTAGATACTAATATTCTTTCCAAGATATTGAATTTTCGACAATTACTCGTCATTTTTATCCATTTAGCGAGATTTTCATTAATTTGGCAACATTTCAAAAAGTCGCCAAGTTGGCGACATTCCGCCAAAATCTCGCCAAGCGTTATGGACGAAGAAATAAGTTGTTCTTATAGCAGATAAATGACTATTGGCGTTCAAATACAAAAGTATTACTCAAAGTATCTTTTTTCATGAATGGAACGAGCTAGATCCACGAGAATGATGTCACATAATTTATTGTATGGTATTACATATGAAAAGTGAACATGTTTCTCAATAGGAATTTTTTTTTCTTCATTTTAAATGACTTTTTAATAATTCTTTTGAAAAATGTGTAATATCTCGAGAACGGTTCATGTTAGCGTTCTAAAATTTATGTCAATCATTTTCTAATGAAAAATTACATAAGAAATATCTATTTGCGTAACTTTATTAGTGGTTTTGATTTTTTGACGATTTTTTCAAAATTTTATTCGAAAATTTAGGGGGGGTTCTGAACATTCGATTACGTATAAAAACAATAGGCTTCCAGTGTTTACGGATTGTGATTTTTGTACCAAATTTCGTTCGAATCGGTCCATTCGTTCGTCAGTTATCGTCTCCACAGACTCACTGACACACACACACATACTTTCACACACACACACACACACACACAGACATCACTTCAAAAATGTTTGATTCGTGATCAGGGATGCTTGAAACGTGCTCTCCCGTCGAAAACTCGATTTCGAATTTTTGACCCCGTCACAATACTTTCCTTATACATTATGTATATAAGGAAAGTAATTAGATGTGAAACAGACATAAATTATTCTCCATGAAAGCTGATTTATTATTGTGGTACTATCTGAACCAACTAGTGCACATCGGTCGGAGCACACACTGCCACACCATCTCTTTTGAGGTTTCAGAGCAGTCTGATCTTTACATGCAGGTTACACTTATTTTGGAGAGAGTAATATTGCTGACTACACTAATGTAAAAAGCCAGTTCTCATCAGGGCATGGGAAAAACACAGTCCTTGCGTTTTCTATATTACAAAAATTTGATGTAGTTATGGATGGGAAGGTTTATCTTAGAAACATATTTTAGTTGTATAGTTATGATTATAGGCTATTCAAGGCTGAGGGAATAGATCAGTTCAAAAGAGAAAGTTTACATTGTGGTTAGGATTAGTGGCCAAATATGCTTTTGTAGATGAAAAGAAGGAGAAAGCATATTCTGTGGTAATATTAATAGTATGGGATAAAATTTAATGTGGTCCTAATGTGTGTGTGACATGGGATAGGAATTTGGAATAAGAATTATGAAAGAAATGGGTATGTTAATTAGAAAAACGTCAAATTTCTGTATCATAGACATAGATAATGCTTTTAATATTTTCAATTAGTTCAGTCATAACTGAAGTTTAATATCACATCAAGCTGGGCAATTGGCTTGTAATAAGATCATGCAATGAAAGAAACTAACAAGCAACTGCTTATAGTTGTATACTCTGCACAACTTGCCCATGTTAAAGCATGTTCGCAAAGCATGGTGTAACTTTTGAACCAAGCATTGTACAAACATGGGACAAAATTTTTTTTATAGAGCTGTTGTGCTTAGTTTCAGAGATTTTTGTTTTTTAATTTATTAAGGTTCAAAATTCATGATTTTCCTCCTTCCCTTCAAAATTCTAAATTAGTTTATTGTTATTGTGTATTTCGGCGATTTAACTCTTATTAACATTAATTTATTATCCCTTTCTAGCATTCCAATATTCTAAATTACACACAATGTATCTGCAAACAATAAATATATTCTTAAAATACTTTGCTAATAAACCAGTGTCCCTTGTAATTTTCTTTTGCGGCCTTACGCCTTCTCTTTCAGGCGAAGACTATAGTCAAGAGTTTGTGAAAAAAAGTGCACATTTTAAGTGTGAATTGGCCCTTTCTCAGCTTATTAGTAGAAAACCAGATGTCTGAGGATGCTAGACATTCCGTAAGGTTGTCTCACATTGTAGCTAAATTTGGTGGCAATTCTGCACCTCACGTTTTTTTGGCGAAGTGTCTTTATTTTATTTACACTGTGTGCATGGGATCTCTGTGTGATGCACAAGTTTTCAGTCACTAAGATTGGCGGCTCTTGGGAAGCGGAAGATTGTTGGCGGGCATTCGATTCCTAGCAGCCGTTTAAGAAGGTGGTCTGATTTTGCTGTTGAAAACTACGGTGTGGGGTCGGTGGAAAAATGTTTTAAGTTATTGAGCCCTCTGGGTCACCAAATTTGCAATCTTGGGAGAAATTTGACGTTCTATAGTGGCATCTGAGCGTCGTCCCTAGCAAGCTTCTACCGTACTACAAGTGGTGATGCCCTGCTCAATATTTTGGTGTTCACACCTTGTTATCTTAGTTATTACACATATCTACAGTTTTGCCAATTCCAAGCTTCTACCGTACTACAAGTGGTGGTGCACTCTTCAATATTTTGATGTTTACACCTTGTTATTTTCATTATTGCACATATCTACAGTTTTGCCAATTCCAAGCTTCTACCATACTACAAGTGGTGGTGCACTCTTCAATATTTTGATGTTCACACCTTGTTATCTTCGTTATTGCACATATCTACAGTTTTGCCAGTTCCAAGCTTCTACCGTACTACAAGTGGTGGTGCACTCTTCAATATTTTGGTGTTCATGCCTTGTTATCTTCATTATTGCATATATCTACAGTTTTGCCAGTTCCAGCCAGTGAATATGATTGCTGTCTCTTGTGCTAAAACCTCCTTCATCAGCGTTTTACGTCTACAGTTTTTGCCGGTTCTTAATGTGTCTGGTGCTGCCATCTAGTGATAGTGTTTAAGAGTATTTCACTATGTTTAAGAATATCACACAGTAAATGGAGAAACAATGTTTTCTGTTTACTCTTATAGTAATGATTCGGCATGAGATTTGTGAAGCCTTGGGCTTAATGTTTATTAAATGTAATTTTGATAGTACCACGTCAGATGGTGTCAACAACAAAGGCTTATCCGGCACTGTTCACTCAGTAAATGTAGAAATTATGTTTTCTGTTTACTCTTATATTAATAATTTTTAGGCATTATAAACTAATTTAGAATTTTGAAGGAAAGGGGGAAGATCATGAATTTTGAACCTTAATAAATTAAAAAACAAAAATCTCTGAAACAGAGCACAACAAAGCTAGCTATTAGAGAATTTTAAAATGAGATGTAAATTTGCCTTGAAAGTTCAAAATCTAAAAAGATATAAAGCTATAAAGTTTGGGCAAAGTTAGTAATTTTGACATAATTCTTCTCCATAAGACAAAAGTTTTAGTCAAGCTACAGAAGCGTGTAATGGATGGATTTGCTTGAGGCTTCATTTATCTGATAGATAATGTGCTAACTTAAATTGGCTCATTAATTTTAAAATATTTCTAAAAAAATTGGCCCATAAACTAGCAGTAAAGTTAGTGATCATCAGAAAGCATATATCTTTTACAGTGTTTCATTTGTGAAATAAACCGATTGCGAAGGATTTTAATTTAAAAATGAAATTTCATTTTTGTATGCTAAAATTGAGTTTTCCTAAAAATCAGTAAAAATTGAAAAATAACATCAGAGATACAGAATAAGTTTTATTAGCATCAGAAAACAATTCATTTTTGTTACTTGTACAATATTTTATTTAAACTTTATTTAATTGATTAAATCTCACAATTTAACTGTAAAAAAAGGACTAAGACAAACTTCCGACATTTAATAATGTCAAAAGTTAAAATTGAAAAAGACTCGAGTGAATATGATCTTGAGTTGTACATACTTTAAGATATAGATTAAAAATATCTGATAATTATTTTTTGAACTATGCACTTTACAGTAAGTTAAAATTTAACATTGTTTCAAGGTCACAATTTTAATTGTATATTTTTTTAGTTAAAAGGGAAAATGAATTTAATACTTCTTTAAAAATGATAAGGATTGAAAGAAATAGGTAATTAGACTATGCACTAATTAACATAACAACCCTCCAAATATTCACAATCACAGCATAATTCAGCTCTGCTCACTGAGCATGTGCGCAGTGGCGAATTAACATACTGGCGAATGCCGGGGGCCTCATTTTGAACGAAAAATATAAGCAAAAAATCTTCAAGAAAAAAAAATGTTCTTAAAAAATGTTCTTCACTATTAAAAAAGATTTTTAATAGTGAAGAAGGAAATAAGGAAGAACTCAAAAATGAATCCTGAAAAGTGGATTTAAAGTGTTTGTATTCGTATTTAAGTGTAGAAAACTTAATTCAAGCATTTCCAAATGTTGAAATAGTACTTTGTATTTATCTGTGTTTGATGATCTCCAACACTAGTGGGGGAAAGGTCATTTTCTAAATTAAAACTAATAAAAAATACTTAAGAAGCGAAATGACTAAAAAGAGGCTAAATCATCTGTCAATTCTTAGCATTGAGAACAACCTTGTTAAAACGTTAGATTTTACAGATGTTATTGATACTTTTGCAGCAGCAAAAGCCATAAAACGTCCAATTTAAAGTATCCTAAGAAGTTTTACTTCTTCCTTTAATATTCTGCTGTAATATCAATATTTACCGCACAGTTTAACAAATAAAAATGTATAATATTTAAAAGCTTGTATCGTTCAATATTTTCATAAAATATTACTATTCTCATTTTAATTTAATTTCTGTTCAAACTTTTGGGTGCAAATATTTCAAGTATGTGCATTGGATGAAAAAAAAAAAAAGCATAGCAAGATTTGTATAGAGCAAGATTCAACATGTTTATTTTTAAGTACTTTTTTTTTTCTAAACTGGCTTTAAGAGGGTGGGGGGGGGGCTCTTCGGAAAAGATCATCGGGGGCACACTCTTCCATGATTTGCTACTGCATGTGAGTCTACTTCCGATCAGTCCAATTTCACACTTTTCAAGATCGGCCCTGCCCATTTAGTCTTGCGATGACTGTGTGCCACGAGATTATTGAAACAGCGAATAAACTCCTGCTCTTTTTATATGGATATTTATTTCACAATTAAACAATTTAGACACATCTAAAATGTATTATAACTTAGATAAGAATTAATTCAATTTTGGCTAAATTAAATATTTTTACTTTTTATCCCAAGATTTAGACGAAAAGTGCATTTAAAGACAATCTAAACACATTTTGAACAGTTTTGAAAATATTTCCATCAGTGCATGTGTAGTATATATCTGTTAAGTGCATACACAAAGGCTTAAGAATGAATTCACATATTACAATGAAATTGTATATGTAGGTGTATTCTGTAGAAAATTGGAAATATGGCACTTAAACATGTCTTTGTCTATTGAACAAGCATTTACGCAACTTCCACATGTCTGCTTTGCAGATGCTTAATACGTCTTTGGTCCGCTGCGCGGGCCCAAGAAGCATCAACTACTATACCCTAATAGGATTGTGTTTTATGTCTTACATATGCCTTTTAGCCTGTGAGAGAGTAATAAAAGTATTAAATAAGCTCCTCTGATATGCCCAAAGTACAAGGGTAAAAACGATTTACTGTTTAAAAAAAAAAAAATCACCATTAAAAAAATATAAAGTTATGTCTAAAAATATTAAACAGCAATGTACACTTTTAAATAATGAAAATGCATAAGATACTACAAAATATGTTCCCAATGTTTTACAGCTAAAATAACACTTTTAACACCCTTTTACAAATAATGCAAGTAATCAAAACAGTAAAAATTTCCAAATAATTTGTTTTTCTCCAAAGTTTCAAGGGGGAGGGGGGATTATCCTTTTGGATATTTTAAAATTTTTGGCTTTTTTTTTTAGAACAGGAGACATAAAGAAAGAAAGAAAGAAAGAAAGAAAGAAAAAAAAAATCAGGAGACATTAACAAATAAACATAAGCACTTCCAGTGATTAGTAGCAGTGTTTCAAAATAATAATAATAAAAAATAAAATAAGAAAAATTGAACACAAAGCAATACAATTTTTTTTTTAATTTACTAAATCATTCAAAATTTAAAGTGCTTAACACATTTTTGCTTTCCTTGCAATACATGGTAATGTATTGGGAAAGTATTGGAATCATGTCGAAATTCGCAACTCGAGTTTTCAATGGATCTACACGTTTTGGTACCACTAGAACACGAAAAAACTATTTTTAGACTGATGTCTGTGTGTGTATCTGCCTGTCTGTGCAATATATGTATCCACTTTAACTCAAAAACTAATGGTCCAAATTTCATACAATTTGGTAAGTAAATCACTTGTGTGTGACCCTGGTGCTGATTAGTTTTTGGTATGATACAGGATAAAAGAACCCACCTTTTTTTTGCGAAATGGTCTGCAAAAATCTATTGCATCCACTCTTGCTAAAAAACTAATTGACCCAATTTCACAAAATTTGGTAGATAAGTTACCTGTGGGATATCCTGGTGCTGATTAGATTTTGGTATTATTTGGAAAAGAAGAACCTGCCTTCTTTTACGAAATGGCAAAAATAAAAGACTATGCAGTGTGTTAATTAAATGCTTCTTTTGTACGTAATTTTTGATGAGGAAAATAATAAGATCAACCTCATTACTCTAGAACTAACTGTTCTCGAGATATTAAAGTTTTTTCGTATTTTCACTATGACACAGTTGAAAAAAATGTCCAGTTACCAAATAAAAACAAACATTGAATTAAAAGTGCAAATTTAGTGTTACTTTGTGCAAGTAAACTCAAATGAATGAATTATTAAAGAAATAAAGAGAAGATGAATTTGAGTCTACAGGGAAAGTCATGTGCTGTTCACATCAGATTTTTTTAATCTGAAATATAGTGAAATAACATAATTTCAAATTCTAAAAATTAAAAATGGAAATTGAGTGAGTTAACTATTAATTTGAATTATGATATGGAAAGTCTAATGTATAATCTAATAAGTACAATCTAAGTGTATTAGAAAAATGTAAAATTTTTAAATGTTTTCTTTTTACAATACTTTTTGGGCAAGTTATAGGTTACTAAGTTTTGTTTAAAAAATAATGAAAATTAAGAGACAACATGATATCATTATAGGACAGAATTAATATTAGAATTTATAAGTTTAAATCTTTGAGTGTAGAATGCATCAGGATATTTTTATTCATTTTTCTCTGCCCAGGTTATGGAGTCTATCAACAATTTGTTATTCCACCATGTCTTTTCATCTGTGTGTACATGGATAACAAATTGTTGATAGACTCCATATTCATACATTTACTAATTTATAGTTTGCAAATGAATGTTTAGAAACTTAGATGTTCTTAAATGGATTGCTTAAGTTTTTGAAATTTTTTTATCATATATCTGAAGTATAAAACATTTTAAAACAAGATTTCTACAAATCTTATTGCTGCCCTTTAGTAATTTTTTTTAAACACTTATATGTTCTATTAAAAAAGATACATGAAAAAAAAAATTGTGGTATCTTCATGGGATTAATTAACCACAATAATTGAGAGATTACTGTATAGGTTCCAACATGTTTTTTAATCCACTTACCTGAATTCTGGGGTGCGAAACCTCAATCGGTGGTAAGGCCCAATGGCCCATTTGGTCAAGTTTTTTTTCGTCAGCTTCATTCTCAGATGAACATTGAAACAGTAGCAAATGTTACGCTTGTCCAGAGTCAGACAGGAAATTTGGGAGTTGGTATCTTCCAGCATGTTTTCGAATGTACACACAGATGAAAAGACATGATGGGATAACAAATTGTTGATAGACTCCATAACCTGGGCAGAGGAAAATGAATAAAAATATCCTGATGCATTCTACATTCAAAGATATTAAGTTTTAGTTCAGTATTTGTACTTTCATATATTTTATCTGCACTTTAATTAATCCCAATTCTTTGTGACATATAAAAATATATGCAAAATATATACATACCTAATATTACATGATCTAAGCCTTTATCTATGTATCACACCTGGTGATACATTTGGTTAATGATAATTCAATATCCGATTCTCAAATTTATCTCAAATTATACCTCTGATTCTCAATTTATCTTTCAATATCTCAGGTTAGTGATAATTCAATACTTCTGAGATTAAAATTTAATTTCTTTGGTAATACCTGTTGCTAAGAGAGAATTTTTAATTTAACATTTTTGATCCAAAATATAGAGAGTTTCACTGTTCTTGAGACAATTACATTTTGAAAGTTACACTACAAAATACGTTATAAAAATATAATTATGCCGTAAAATGTGATAAACAAATGGCATTATTCATATGATGCTAATAAAGCACCACTCAAGATGTTTCACGTTTTGAATCTAAAATAGAAAAAACTCAAAAATCTATTCACTATTATTGAGTGGATACTTTGTAAGTACTTTTAATCAGAAATTATGCTCTTAAGATATTAGAAATCTAATTTTCCCCACAGGGATCATGATACCTGTTGAAAAAATGAAAGCGATTTCCATGATATTTGGTATGTTTAATTTAATCAATTGAAATGCTGTTTATTGATTTTTAGCAAGATCGAGTCATAAGAAATCTTTAATTTGCGTTGATTTACTGAATGTTGAAAGTTGCTTATTTGTAGAAAATTCCATGTTGGGCACATATTATTTTTTTTTAGCTGTCTTTAGTCCACAATTTGTTTTGTACTGCTCAAGACAGGTACTAACATTTTTCATTATCCTATAACTTTAAAATTTTTTAATTTATTGTTGCTCTTTGCATGTTCATGTTTAATTACAAAGGCAGAAAATTTATTTTTACTGTGAGTAAAGTTTTTTGGTATACAGTTTTTTAATTGTGGTTTAGCATTGAACTGCGATTTGACTGCACATCACTATTCTATGAACAAATCTTGAATTATCCCAGGATCTTCATATCAGGTATTGGGGTGGGATGTACATTTATTTGAAGAAATGAGCAGAGCTTACTTCTGATCTCTTCATTCCAGGACTGATTGATTCTAAAGTTTGTTGATCAAAATCAACTCCTAACACTGCAGCCCTCTTCAATAACAAACGATCTTGGATGGTCAGTTTATTCAAGCTTTCCTTGACAGCATCTACAAAATCAAGGAAACACATTTGTTACAGAATGGCTAAAAAATCTGATATAAATATTTACTTTTACATTTCTTGTGAAGCAGATGAGTCAATTCAACACATCTGCTATAAAATCCTTTATTCTGGACCATAATCATATGAACAAAGTGAGTATAATGTAAATCAGGGGTGCACAATTTTTTAACACCAGTTTTACTAACAGGAAACTTGCCTGTTAGTAAAACTGGAAAATATACATAGCTAAGTTTCATTTCTTGAAAACATATAACATATATTTCAATATATACATAATTTACACTTTAAATCTTCTAATTTTAAATACTTGCTTGACTTAGTTTGATGTTTTCTGTTGTGTTAATATTCTAACTAGAATGTAAAATCTAGCTTTTATAATGTTGTGTTGATATTTTATGTGGAGTATAAAAATTAACACAAAAGAATTTTATACCTTTCTGAAAAAGGTAAATAAACCAAAGTAACTATTAAACTTACTTGTTATTCAACTTCTAACTTTAAGATAATTTAAAATTTATTTTGTGCTCTTAAAGGTAAATAAACACAAGTAACTAGTAACTTATAACTGTTAACAGCCCTACCCGAAGGCATACAGGAAGAGAGTCACTCACCTGGGACATCCGGCAATGTCTTGAATGGGCGACCACTGGCGGAGGACCCTCGGGGGAGTACCTCCAACTAAACCCATCAAGTCACTGTGATAACACCAGTAGCAGCTCCCAAGAGCAAAAAAACATGAGCAGGACGCGAAGAGACAGCGATCTGCTGAAACTCCTCCTCTGACTGGCTCCCTAACCATTTATTACCAAATCAAAACATTCTAAACATAAAAGCATAGGGAGAACAACTAGTGCTTACAATAAAGGTAACTAGTGATCAAACTGCCCGTTTGAAAATCAAAAAGTATGGTCATCCTTAGAGCTTTCTGCAGCAATCGTCTGAAGGTCCTCGTACCCTTTTCAGGAGTTAATGGGAAGGTGTCGAAGGCCCAGACCACACGACTGACCCAAAGGTATACAACAGCAAAATGTGTGGCCGGTACGGTAAACGGGAAGGTGTGTAAATATTTATCTGTAATGAGTGGCAATTGCCCCAAGGATAACCTACAATAGTTAAACAGAAAAGTCGTATATCCAATAGGTTTACGTAACATAAAACCAAGTTAGCAACAAGTAACAAATCAAAAAACAAAGTCAACAAAAACTGAATTAGAAGAAACCAATAATTCAACAGGTAAATCACAAAGTCAATAAAAACTGTCTTAGGAGGTATCAACTATACAAATATCCAATACATTTCAAGTTTTGTACAATCTTTTAAATTCAATAAAATTTACAATGATAGTATTCAATTACAAAATTTATATCACATATACATATAGCAAGCACATAGTACAACACAGTAATAATCACAGTAATGCATACAACACAGTACTGAGCTTTACAGTTTAATAAATTTTCAAAAGTAATGCTATTATCAAGACATGAAAGATAAGATTAAGATTAAAATCTGAATAAGAACACATTAAATTGAAAAGCATATTTAATTTGATACATGCACAAATGGATTTAAAGGAAGTTTATTACTTTTAACTTGGAAATATAAAAGACACATATCAGAAGCAACATGTAATACAACACCAATATAAACAATATAACACAACACCAATATCAATATTAGGAATGGGTTAAAATTAAAAACAAAAATAGAATTAGGCATCAGTCTATTTTTTAAAAGATTAATCATTATATTAATCATACCCTCCTTGGCTTTCTGACTTTGACAGAGTCGAAGTAAACTAACTTCTCTGTAATTATATGGAAAGTAGTTTTTTCTAAGGTTATCCCAAAGTTCGCAATGATATATACAATGTTCCACCATTCCAGTCTCTTTACTGCAAAAACAGATGTCTTCTTTTTTAATAATTCCTAAATGTGCCATGACCAGTTAAGATCTGGTTTAAGTAAAAGTTAATCTTCAAAAATCCTCTTAATTGCAACTTTAGGGTTCTGCCCTCTTCCACACTGTCCCATCTAGTCTGGCATGCTTTATGGTTATATTTAATTAACGTGTCTTTAATCTGATCTTTAGTTAATCTGAACTTGTAATCAATAGGATCTTTATTTGTCGCTTCTTTTGCCAGTTTATTGGCTACCTCATTGCCTTGTAGTCCGATATGAGCTTTAACAAAATGTAACTTAATAATGCCTCTAAAGTTTAAAATATTGTTCTTGGTGATGTACACACGTTGTTTATCAATATTAAAGAATTTAAAGTGCAGAGCACTGATCGAGAGTTCGTGTAAATGGGAGTCTCTTTATAGTTTCCTTGTATAGTAAATTCAATGGCTTTATGTAGAGCATAGAATTCAGCATTATATACCGCTGTTTGGTCATTTAGCTTGAATAATTTTTCTTCTACGATTAAGTTGTCAATATACACTACATTAACACATCCAACTCTTTCTTCTATTTTTGAACCATCTGAAAAAATTCTACATTTATTTGTAGTAAGGTGGTCTTGATTCCATTTGTTAGATTTTTCAATTCCAAGGTAAATTATTATAAGATACTTTCTCTTCTGTCTCATTTACTTTTATAAAAAACTCATGTAATTCAATGTTTTCTCTCCAATGGTATCTCTATATTAAAATAAAAGTAGCTGCTGCCGCTGTTTGACAAATTTCGTGTTTCTCAAGTTTTTCAGGTCACATACTGCAAAATCTATAGCATATAAAAATATGAAAGTCGTACATTTGCAGAGAAATATTACGGGTACACACTGATATAAACCATTTTTCGATTTAAAATTTAGTTTAGAAAATATTTAATGTCAAAGTCAAAGGAAGAGTTTTTGAGCTGCGAGTTCACGTCTTCGACAGACTAGCAATAACAAGACCTCAAATTTTTGGTGGAATGTACCTATATAGTAGAATTTTTGCAGGACAAAGCCCTTTTTTCAAATTTCGATTTACTTCATGAGTTATTCAATTTTTATGCACCTTTGAAGTGAAAACTCTCCTTCTCTATGGGCAAAGTTTTAATTGGTCGAGGCAATTGCCAGCTTCTTTCTGATTGGTTTCTGGCAGAAACATTACAAAATGGGCGAGGACTGAGTTATTGAAGCATTAAAAACATTAAAAGTATAGATATTTATTTCTAAATATGACTACAATGTTAGTAATGCCCTTGGACAAAAGTGCTCATGAAGCGAGCTCAGAGAGTAGGAGGCAAAGCTCTCCGACTCGCGAAGCGAGTTACGGGGGTTGGCGAGTGTAGCAAGCAGGGGGGGCGGAGCCCCCTAATAGTTTATATAGTGATATTTCACTTTTGATCTTTATATCAATTGGTAAACATCCAGCTAATACATGTAGGGCAGTATTTGAAGTAGTGGGGTAGCATTTTGTAATGGAGAGCATAGCAGCTTTTTGTATCTGTAAAATTTTATCATTTGTTCTTCGAATGTCTCTATATCATATTTCTGCACCATAACTTATAAATTTCTCTGTAGCCTTAAGATAGACCTCTTTGATGATATTAGGTTTCAATCCTCATGTTGCTCTAATATTTCTTATCATCTTATAATGAAAGTTGCCGACTGCTTCTTTCACTCTTCTTCAACGAGGTGACCAAAATAATCAGGGGTCAAACACAATTCACAAATAACTGAGTTCTTTTGTATTAAGTAACTAGTAAACTTAATTAGCGCATAAAGGCAGGTTTTAATTGGACTTGCATGTTTGAAATGTGAGAGTAGTGAAAGATTTCAAATTAAAACTTAAGTAACTTAGCAAAGTAATTAGGAAATGAAAAATATAAAAAATTAACTTCAATACTTGATAATTTTAATTCAAAAAATTATTCTCATGGGGAAGAGCACTCCCTTCTAGAGATAGAGAAAAAGTCAATTACGAAGTTGTAGAGTGTTGCCAAATTAGTACAACAGTTATCGCTCGATAACAAAAGCTGCAAATAATTGTTAAAAAAGATATTTTTAAAAGCATGCAATTCTTTAAATTGCAAAATTGTCTACAGCAAATGATTTAACACATTCAGCTTGAATGCTAACTGTTTTATTTAACGGACAATGTGTCAGTAAGTATCATCCTAATCGAAGCTAGAAATATAAATAAACCAATCTGAGGTTGAAAGAACATATCACCTAGTCGGGTATCCTTATGCTATGTGTTTATCACTTTATCTTATTTTATTTTTTATTTTTTTTTATTTTATGAGCAATGTCTACTAAATTTACCAATGACGAATACACATTTTTAATGTTCCAAACATAATTGTTGTTTTATTTGGGGAGGATTTAGAGTGTATTCCCTAGTTTTCAGGGTTCTTTTCAGCTTTTTCTGTTGGACAAACACATTTTTGTACTCTTTTGGCAACACTACAACTTTGTAATTGACTTTTTCTCTATCTCTAAAAGGGAGTGAGATAAAGGCTCCAAAATGTTGTCTTCAAAATCTCGTCGTGTAATGTCATAGGGGTTTTTCTATCCTGCTGCATTAAAAAAATAACGATAACTAGCTTCATTCCCAAGAAATAAAGAATTTCCCGATACGGATTTTTCTAGACATTCTGCATATAAGTGGTGTTATGAAGGGTTTTTGGCCTTCCCTTACAAAATTATTAAACTTCTTTATTTACTAAATTATAATTTACTTTTAATACTTATTGTATATTTTATTTATTATTAATTTATTATTCTTTAAGTTATTATTAATTTCATATTTAACCTGTGATCGTATAGTATTTTTTTATCAATAAAGTTTACTTTTAATAATATTTACTCTTTATTTTGCTTCTTTATTTACTTTGTTTATTGCCTACAGCTTGGTCTGTGCTCAACTATGTAAACCTTTTAAAAACACTTCAACATCATATAACATCTAATCGTTCCACTTACCTTTAAATAAGTAAATAGCACAGCCAACAACAACTAAAGAATTCACAACTCATTTGTTAAATTAACTTTTATTAACAATTACTTAAGTGCTTCCAAACATAAACAAGTTAGATTTTATATAATTCTTATTCAGTTATTTTAGTGGTTAGTACATTGCAAAAATTAAAAATTCAATTTAAATGACCCAGGAAACAGAATCCACTCTGGTCTGAAGACCAGAGTTTGGTCTGCCTGGAGCTGGCTGTCCACCCCCAAAATGTTGAGAATAAAAAATAACAAAGAGCAAATTATTGATGTACTCAATAATACAGCTTGGATTTGTAAGAGAACAATATATTGCCACTTGCAGTTCCCTATGACCGGATCAAAATCACAAATACAAATTTATAAACTTCAAGCTTAAGGCTGCACTGATCTTGTATCTCTTTACAAATTTCACTTATTACTAAATCAAAAAAAAGGAAACATAATCGTCCTACTGTAGATAGACCTTAGCATCTGTGAAATTTGTATCGTTCAAGGAAATTATGCGCCTACACAGAAAAATATGAAGAGGGAGTACTACAGTCTCATCACTAGATCATTTTTAATGAAGTATTTATTGGAAGAAATACTTGTGGAGCACTAAAAATGTGGAGAGATGCACTTATGACTGGAATGACTTGAGCCGGCAATAAGGACAGTTGCGTGAGTGGAATGACGATGCACTTATGACTGGAATGACGATACACATATCACTGGAGTTTGGAGACTGCTGCACATGAAGTTTTAGAAAATATATGAATTATTCGCTGGCATGCAAGAGCCTGTAGCGATATGGTGGAAATGTAGGATTAAGGAAGGACTGTTGAGATCGATGATACACTTCGCAAACACTGTAGGATTAAGGAAAAACTGTTGAGGTTGATGATACACTTCGCAAACACTGTAGGATTAAGAAAAAACTGTTGAGGTCGATGATGCACCTTTCAGACAAAGACAACTATGCCAGCATTAACTTGGACCCCGACAGTCACGATGTCCTCATTAGGAGCACACTTCAAAATCTTGGTCAAGCTGCATAAATTGGCTTGGAATTTGATTAAAAGCATCCTTACGGCGACCGCGGGAGACGGGCGCCCTTGCATTGGGGCCCGTTCCACGGATCTTCCCGGCAAAATAAAACACCACCTCTCACAATGCTGGTCAGGAATCGAATGACGCCAGGCAACACGCCTGCCTCCCAGGAGACGCTAAACTTGGCGAGCGAAACTCCGCGCTTCGCGCCCACGCATACACTGCGGAAATAAAACGCCGTTATGCCAAGAATCAGAAAAAGATCACTTCTCCCAATCAGCAACCACGAACCCACGCGGTGACACATGGTCACCGGATGTCGTGAGGCAACCCTACTGGCACCCTACTTGCAGGTGTTTAACTGATAAGCGGCCGAAAGCCAAATTTCGTCTTAAAAGGTGCCTTTTTTTATGCAGACTCATGAATGAAGTGAAGTTAAGTTAAAAGACGCGAGCGAAAAACCGAAGGATTAACAAAAGATTATTTAACGTTTAAAGGCACATTGCGCACAATTTTGAATAATAAAAACATTAAAAAGATAACAAGTTACGTTAAAAGGGGGATAAATCGCCGAAATATTCAAAAACACCCAATAAATTTTGAATTTTGAAGGGAAAGGGGAAAAATAATGAATTTTAAGCTATTACAAATTTTGAACTATTAATTAAATTTAGAACTGTCAAATCTCGGCATAACAGTGGTCAACAATACAGTCAAGTTTTAAAATAATCGGTGTAGTTCAGATTAGGGGCTATGTTGATATGACATTGAATGACCTATTAACTGTTGCTTTATTTTAATAATTTAAATTTGAAAATATTTTGTTCACTTTTTATTGATTTAGACTTTATAAAAAGTGTTAGTCTACTTTCAATAAATCCCATTTTAAATAGCTTTTGCTTACTTTTCTATAATTTAAATTTGAACACCATCGCAACAATGTTGAAAAAGCATAATAGACTCGAATTTACATTTGAAAAGACTGTGCACCAGAATGGGCGTGTACGAGTAAGCATCTGTTTTGGCTATAAACATTTTAGAGGTTAGCATAATACTGAAGCACCTTAAAAATTCTATGACAGAAAAACAAATTCTAAAATTTATATTACCACGTTGAATATATATTACCATTGATATTGGTAGGAATCATCATCTGTCCTAGATCAACTCCATGCTTCAAATCACAGGCCATGGGCTAAATAGAAAGCAATAAAATTTAGACAAAGTTCAAATTTTATATAAATACAATCAATATCAAGACTATTGTCGGACACATTACTAAATGTAGATACATTTTACTTTCATACAGCTCTATTGATGAGCAGGGCCTGATTGATGCATGGGCCTCTAAATTTCATATGTGATAAAAAATTAAAGTAGAAATATTTTTTTAATTAAAACCGGTAATAATGATTGTTATTTAAAATTATGAAATATTTTAATAGTTATAAATATTATACATATATACAGTGTTTTGAAGTTAAAAGCATGGAAGTTTTCTACACGTAAAAAAGGGCCTTCGGAGCTATGATTTTGAGCCCCCAAATGAGTTACATGTTAATGATTTGCATGTGTTTAATATGCAGTGACAGTATAGGAGCCCCAAAATAACACCAGGCCCTGTTAATGAGTATATGAAAATAAGCATCACAAAATAGAATTATCTAAAGACTTTCATCCCTGGAATTGTAGCATTAGAAGATGTTGGAGCAAACAGTGCTTCTCATGCACTCATTTGTGGACAAGCACTGGGCTTCAGAAAACTGTTTTCTGTTCTCATAATAGAAATACAAAGAAATTATATATATATATATATATATATATATATATAATGTTAGGCCTTTATAGCAGGCAGAAATGTACAATCTATGCAAAAAGAATAGGTACATTGAAAAGACTGAGGAAAGTTTTAGAAATATAACTTATATTCCAAAACCCATCTTACCATCTTATATTTAGAAATATAAGATGGTAAGATGAGAAAACTAGCATTTTATTGGATAAATCACATCAGATGACATTAAATCAAGTACACTGTTCATTCTTAGAAAATGTGTTTCCACCATTTGTGGTACTTGCTTTTCACCTCATCTTGACTTAAACATGTATAGGCATTAAGTACTTTAATTTTGCTTTTATTCATGCTCTCTCAGTTTGGGGATGGGGAAGGAATTTCTTTCCTCTTTTCTGTTTGTTGCGAATCCAATGTTTCAAAGTTAGCCTTGGATAATGCTCTGTTAAACTGGGCATGTTGCAGTCATTATATACACATATTTTTTCTGTATCTAAAGACATGCTGTTCTGAACATAATTTTCAGTATATTGCCAGCATTTATCAACCTATCAATACCTTTATTGGCTGATTTTGCTATGAGAATCTTCAGTAGTAGGATGGCTGTATTGTAATACCCAGAAATATTCCTTGGAGTAGTAGTACAGAAATTCAAAGTTTTTAATGTTTTGACTGATTTACTAAAGAGACAGTGCTTTTCCTTTTGTGGATTATACCAGTAATAGCTTTTCTCAGCATGCTCTAATAATTCTGAACCTATATTTTCTTAATTTTTATTATTCCCAGAAATCATTTAAAATAACATTATTATGCTATTTTAATTTAAACTAAATGATGAAACAAATGTTAATTTTTAATTTAAATTCTAAAAATATGTAAAGTACCCAAATTATTATTTTAATATTGTTATTCAGAAGATAGTTCTTCATTTCATCTTAAATAATAAAAGGCAATAATGTCTGTGTGTCTTATACACTATGTGTTTCGTGACCGCGCGTCGGAGAACTACGAAATTTGGCAATTGGAGACCTGGGGGGAGGGGGGACACATGAAAACAGATTTTTAAAATTTTAATTTTTTTTTTTTGTTATTTAATGTTTTATGCGATTTCGACCGTTTTTTTCCCTTTTTTCTCCACGATCCAGACATCGTAGAAAAAAAACAAATCACACCACCAGAAAGAGCAGACAATTGCGAATAAAAATATATCAATTTCAAAACTCAATTTCGATTTCTAATATTTCTTAAAGATTTTAAAACAAAAGTCACTTTTGGCTTAAAAAAACGATTTTTGGTTTTTAAATTCTCGCATAGTAAAAAGTACTCATAATTTCGACTAATAATTTAAATTTTTAGAAAGCGCAAACATCTGGCTTCCTTACAAGCCCAATCTGGTCAAGAAATAATTAAAATTGGCCGCTGGATCGGAATTTTAAAGAAGTCATGATTTTAAAATTCATCGACGGGCGAAAGAAGTTCCCATTTCCTATCGCCTGTTTCCCCCAAGCACGCGTTTCAATGGCGTTGGTTTGTGTCTAGGTGGAGGTGGCGTCACGGTTCTGAGTATGCATAGCGATGGGCGGGACAATAAAAAACCGAATTAGTTTTTGCTTTCCGTTTCCCGCGCTTCCGGTTTTAAATGAATTAAGAGCTTAGCATATGTATTGTAGAAATTATTATATTTATATTTTAAATGATGCAACGATATGGATTTTTTAAATGGATATTTTATATGGACATTTTAATTTGTCGATATTTTAAATGGATATTTTAATTTTATGGATATTTTAAAATGATGGAATGATGGATATTTTAATTTTATGGATATTTTAAATGATGGAACAATGGAACGATGGAATGAGGATGATGGAATTAAGAGCTTAGCATATGGTCATTTTAAATTGTAAATTAGCGTGTGTAAAGTTAGCGGTAGGCCCAGGTTCGATTTCCACCACTGCCTAAACTGCCGCCATGTTCAGGTGGAGTACAATCACGTTAAACATGTGGGTCCGTAAGTCCTTCCGAGAGGTTGGTGGTAGGGGAAGGAGGGTACGGTCCCTGTGGATGCCTCCCCCACTGGGTTCCGGTCTAAATTGGGTGAATAAAAAGAAAGTTATGGAGATTGTAGCACCTAATTTTAAAGAAACTAAATTTAAATCTGACAAAACAAAAAGTAAGCAGAATAAAAATGTGGATAGTTTAATATCTAAACCTAGCAGTTCAGTAACTGAACTTAACAGTACAAACTGTCTTTGGCACAAAAGATATTGCCACATAAACGCTGAATATCTCCTCCAAACCAGCAAAGTTTCTGCTGTAAACGGACTTCCAAGGCTTAAATACAAAAAGTTAAATTGTAAATATTGTAAATTGGCTAAGTCTAGGAGAGTATCGTATAAACCCACCGGTAGGATAAGGTCCACTAAACCATTGCAATTGTTACACATGGATGTGTGTGGTCCTTTACCTACAGCCTCATACGGTGGAAATAAGTATATCTTAACTATAACAGATGATTATAGTAGAAAAGTTTTTGTTTACCTTATGAAACAGAAGTCAGAAGTGTTTTCACATTTTAAAGAGTTTCAGGCCAGAGAGGAAAGGCAATTAGATACTAAAATTCTATGTATCCGGACGGATAATGGAATGGAATTCTGCCATGATAAGTTCAGCGAAAGACGGTTCCAAGACCCGATGGGAGTAGAACCGATGTGTATTATTACGCTCAAGGAGATAATAAAAGGCTGAGGTCGCACAATGATGTTAAGAAATATTGTGATAAAAGAAATATACAATTTGATCAGCAACTGTTTAATTTTCGGGAAAATAAAGGTCTTAAAAGGGTCAAAGGCAGACCAGAAGCAAGCAATATTGAAATAAATATACCAAAAGGGTACAACGCTGCTATTAAATCCTCCCAGTCCGAAAAATGGTGTAAAGCTATGGATGAAGAAATGGCCATAATGCAAGAGAGGGGTGTCTGGGAACTAGTTCCTGCATCCACCTCACAAAAGCATATAGGCAATAGATGGGTCTACACTATTAAGAAAGACGAGAATGGGAAAATCAAGAGATTTTAAGCTCGTTTGGTAGCCCAGGGGTATGGTCAGAAAAAAGGAGAATCATACGATGAAGTTTTTAGCCCTGTTGTTAACTTCAACTTAATTAGAGCATTCTTCTCAATTTTCGTATGCATGCTTGGCTGGATGCATTTCCAGTTAGATATCAAATCTGCCTATCTCTATGCTAAATTGAGTCAAAAAGTATATATGAAACAGCCTCAAGGTTATGTCAATCAGGAACAGCCTGATTATGTTTGTTTGTTGAAGAAAGCCATTTATGGTCTTCATCAAAGTGGAAGAGAATGGTTTAATGAACTTGACACCAAATTAAAAGAATTAAATTTTTTAAAACTTCAATGGTGTAATTGTGCCTATATTTACAATAGCAAAGTTCTTATGCTAGTTTATGTGGATGACATAATTTTCTTCTCAAAGTATCAAAGGGACATAGACCACATTGTTTCATTACTTAGCATAGAATTTGATATCAAGGTATTAGGAAAAATTAGAAAACTTTTAGGCGTGGAATTTAAAGAGTGTGACAATAAATTTTCTATACATCAAAGTCAGTATATAGATAAAGTATGTCAAATGTTTCAACAATATAAATATCCAGTTACTTCACTTCCCATTTCTAAAGGGAATATTCTAAGTAAAATAGATTTTCCAAAGACAAGTGAAGAAATAAAGCAAATGCAAAGTTTTCCTTACAGGAGCTTAATTGAGTGTTTGGCTTTTATATCTAGTAGAACTAGACCTGATATTTGTTACGCCATCAATATATTATCTCAATTTCAAGAAAACCCTGGAATTAAGCATTGGGATGCATTGTTAAGACTTTTAGGATATGTTGAAAAGACTAAAAATTATATGTTGAATTTATCTAACATTCAGGAGTTAAAATTAAATTGTTACTCAGATTCTGACTTTGCTGCAAACAGAGATGACCGTGTTTCACTGGGAGGCATGATACTCTTTATTGACAATGTACCTATTTCTTGGCGTACCTTTAAACATAAGTGTGTCAGCTTATCAACCATGGAAGCTGAATACGTATCACTAACTGAAGCCGCTAAGGAAATGGTATGGGTACAAAACATAATTGAAGAGTGTCATTTACTTGGGTTAAACTTTAATAAAAGTAACAGTGTTATTTTTAGCGACAACCAAGCAGCCATTAATTTTTCTAACTCTCCAATTGAAAACAATAGAACTAAGCATATGTCTGCTTACGTTGATGAGTAATAAATTCAATTTTTAATCACTTTGAACTTTTTCCTGCATCACTATGTGCCACACCCATTGCTAACTCATTAGTTGTAATGTATTAAATTTCCTATCACGATTTAATTTACTAACAAGAATTATATTAATAAATTGAAAATAGATAGTTTTTTTATTAAATTTTATTTGTACATCGTTCTTTCATCGCATATTTAGTATGCGGCACTTAGCACTCTATTCACAGCATACTAATCAAAAAGCACTAGGTTTGTGCAGTGAAAAACTCAAGATTTATTTTTAGTTGTATCCAGCAGAGTTCAATAAAGATGAAAAGTATGTATGCATGCATATAAATACTGAAACAAAATTTTCTACCTAATGAAACTTTTGAATTGCGCGATTACAATAAAATGAGATAACAGAAAAAATTTGCTAAAAATTAACTATTTAAGAACTATAGTTTCCAAACAGGACAAACAAGCATGGTAAAATTGTACATACTGTAATGAAAAGGTAGATTTTTATTTTGTCTGAAAGATATTAGTAAAGTCAGATACAATTTGGAAAACATCAACATATTAACATTCTATAACTCTTCTATTCTGATATCCATAATTTGCCTCATTTCCTTACCCATCAATGACAGTTTCTAGTTATCTGAGATAGAAGTTTAAATAGTGCTTTCGGGATCATTTGAAAGATGTAGAAAAAAAAACAAAAAAACATTGCATAAGTGTCTAATTTTTTGTGCAATCTCTTGATAGTTTAAGAACCACTAGTCTGGATTTAAAAATTCTGTGCACAGAAACCAACTTATTATCAATATTTTACATTCATAGAAAATAATAAAATGGCGGATGTGGTGCAGATTTTGCAGAACGGCATCGGTTACATTCTAAACTAATTTTCTCAACTTTACTAATTAAACACTTTGGACTACTCTCTTAGCTTTCTAAAGTTTATACAATATGATATTTTACTTGATCCTCTTGAAAAACTTCAAATTTATCAATGTAAAATTCCTTCATAATTCTTTCTTCGTCTAAGGTTGCGAGGGGAATAATTTCCATGCACTGAGCAGTGACAGGACTGAGAGATATTTCTTTCAGCAGCTGAACTTTTCCATCGGTTACTTCTTTCAAGAAGCTAGAAAATCAAAATTGGTAAATTGGTTAGATAAAGGGATGAATTATCCATTCGAAACACTCGCTGTTCCTGAGTTTTCGAGCACTGAGTTAAAGATTAAGTTTCACTCATAATAGGATGTTCAGAAAATTACATTTAACCGAACATAATGCCTTCTAGAATAGTGTTTTCCAAACTAGGATAATGATTTCAAACTAAAACTCCTTGATTACAGACAATTTCATAAAATTTTGGAGAACACAAATTGGAGTCGACAGGGATAAATAACAAAACAGATATGTAAATTAGTAGGGTTAATACTTTTGATTTTCAATAAAAATTTACAACAGTATTTATTGTTTATTAATAAGTAAAATACACTTTGTGCAAAGGATAAGGAACTTGAGCAATACATATATGCACAAATAACACAATAATGCAACAAAATGCTGCAATGTTATTTGTGCTTCTATACGCTGCTCAAGTTCCTCATCTATTGCCTATTTCTATTTAATTCTTAATAATAATAATAATAATAAATAAAAGACTTGCATTTCTACTTTATATCTGGCCTACTGGTTATCCCAAACATTACTTTGCAACGATTTTACATTAATATAATTATTTTTTAAAAAATAGTACCATTTTATTGTTTTATAATATATTCGCAATTAAAAAAATTACAACTTTCAATAAAAACATTGATTGCTTGTGGCTACAAAAATTCCCATCAATAAAATGTCTCCTCCCAAGTATGTCCTTTGTTGCTTAAATAATAACTATCACATACATTTCTAATCAAGTTAAATTTTTAAATAGCTTCATTGCTTTAATAGGCCAAGTTAAAACCTTAAAAGATTGCATTCAAATAAGGGGACAAATTGTACTTTTTTTTTTATGCATGCTTTAACAAGTTCTTTCAAAACCCTGACATGGGTGAAAAAAAAAAAAAAACCCTAGTTGGGACTCACTGCCCTATGGGAAGGGTTGGGAAAAAGTATAGGATAATGTATCACATGCTATGCAATCACTGGAAGACTGAAAGACCTGAAAGAATCACTGACAGAATCACTGAAAGACTGTATATTGGAAGCTGCCCCGTTCTATGTTGAAATCATCATATACCTTGAGATAACATTTCAGTGTCATGTGCATTTATTTTTTAATGATTGTGTCCATACTTTTAGACACATACACAGGTTGGGTTTGATCCAACCTGCAATGAAGAAAATTGTTGACCCCTAACTGTCTGACATATGACAGAATTGCATTTCAAAAATTAATTCCACAGATTTAAAATCTTTAATGTATATGAACAAAACAATCCAGCAAGGTATAGCCCTTCCTGACCTGTAGCATGTTAAGTAAATGAAGGCTAATCTGTAACCTGAAAAATAAATGAAACCCGAAACTGACTGACAGGCAACTGCAGATATCAGACCTCAAGTTTACACCTCAGAGACATAGACACGAATAAAATGAAATCTTTCTAAAAATGTTCAAAACATATGAAGTCCTAATGTGCTTATTCCATCAAAATCTTGAATCCAAAAATTTTCCAAGAAAAATACTTTCTTTAAATAAGTTTATAAAATTAATTGGGATGCCTGTACTTCACTTATTACATACATTCAGTTATGCTGATAATTTTGAAGAAGGAGGCAAAATGCAAAGGCAAATTGCAAATTAGCACCTCTTTCTTTCTTCACATTTGTAATTTTCTCGGAACTAAACTTCAATTTTAAATTAGATGCTTTCTCTTTCCTCACATATTGTAACTTTATTCCAAATCTAATCACTTTTAAAATTTAGTGATACGGCTTGCACAAAACCCCAATCACTGAGGAGTGAAATGACACAGGCTTGCACTCTTTCCCGGCCCCACAATTTGTTACCATAAACCCCTGGGTTGGTCGTGTGGTCTGGGCCTTCAACAGGCTTGCACTCTTAACTTTGAAGACTAGCTCTGTTCACACAAGGCCCGAGAAGCTTGAACACTCGGAGGGAAACACCTAGGTTCCAGCCACACTGTGAAACACTGAGATGGCAGCAGAAATAGAACAATGGCACTGAGATGGCAGCAGAAATAGAACAATGGCACTGAGATGGCAGCAGAAATAGAACAATGGCACTGAGATGGCAGAGCAACCACAATAGTTAATAGTTGGCACCACGTTGATAGCACCATGTCCAACATCAGACACACAGCATTAGCACAAAGAGGTTTGTCCGTGGGTCACAGGTGCCCTGGCATAGGCCCTGGACCGCAGTTTTCCCATGCGAATTCAGACCACCTTTTCACATTTTGTTGGCACCACGTTGAAGTTGTCAAAAATGAGGTTCCCCCCAGTGATGTCAGGAAGGCGACATCAGACTAAAAATAGGCAATTCAGCACTAAAAAACTTAAAACATGTTCCCAGCGACGGTGGGATACAGGCACTCTTGCATGGGGCCCGTCCCGTGGTTCTCAGCAGCAAATAGAAAAACCACCTTTTCAAAACACTAGCCAGAAGTCAAATGCCTCTTAGCAACACGTTAGCTTCCCATGAGCCGCCAAACTTGGTGAGTTAAAACCTACGCCTCAAGCAGAGCGCCTACACATACACCGCAGATTTTCCCGGCCGTCCAAATAGTTGCACAAGTCCTTGGATGAGTTGGACGGTCTGGGTCTTCAACATATACCGCGGAATAAATATGATGCTAAGCCAAGAACCGAGAGGCGTGAATTTTCCACCAAGCTCTATCTACCACATACGGCAAACCCAATGGAATGTCTGGCACCCAGTTTGAAGGTGCGAGAGATAAGCTGTGAAAGGGGGTCCACTTTTTTCTCAAAATGAGTCTTTTTTTCGCAAACTCACGAATGAAGTGAGGCGAAGTTAAAAGCCGAGAGCGAACACTGGAGAATTAGCAAAATATATTTAGCATTTCAAGACACATCGCGCATAATTTTGAATAATGAAAAACATGAAAAGGAAAACAAATTAACATTAAAAGGGGATAAATCGCCGAAATATTCAATAACAACAAATTAATTTAGAATTTTGAAGGGAAAGGGGAAAATAACAAATTTTGAACTATTAAATAAATTTTGAACTATTAATTAAAGTAGCATCATAAAAACCCGTCATAACATAAATCGCCGAAATATTCAATAGGAACAAATTAATTTAGAATTTTGAAGGGAAAGGGGAACAAAACAAATTTTGAACTATTAAATAAATTTCGAACTATTAATTAAAGTAGCATCATAAAAACCCAGCATAACAGTACCCCGTTTTTGTGTTTCACTAACCGTCCAGCCAGAGGGGCAAAATTAAAGTGGTGTTGTCAACATGCCAATTGGACTGTCTTAGATTGGTGCAACGTCCTGTTCACGGACGAGTCCAGATTTGCCCTGGAATCAGATGATAAGCATGTAAGGGTCTGGAGATAACGAGGCACATGCAATCAGGCCAAGAACATCATCGAACATCACACATTCAGAGGTGTCAGCGTCATGATGTGGGCTGGAATTTCAATGGGATATCGCATAGAGCTGCACATCTTTAAAGGCGGTTCTGTCATGGTGCTGGCTGTGTGGTCCTAGATTCCATTGCAAAACTCTACGCTGCAGCAGTCGGCCCTGATTTCGTCCTTATGGATGATAATCCCGTCCACATCGAGCTAACATCGTTGACAAATACCTGGAAAGTGAGGGCATTTCTCATATTGAGTGGCCGGCGTATTCCCCCTACCTTAATCCCATTGAAAACCTTTGGGTCACCTCATTGAAAGCATGTAAAATCATTATAAAGTTTGTGTGAAGGTTCAGGGTGGTCACATACCATATTAATGTAAGTTTTTTTTGGCTTGTTTGCCTTTAAACATAATTTTAATGACCAAAGTGAGACGTCATCATATAACATGAAAAATAAATATTTTTTTCATCTTTCTACATAATTCTTATTTTCTTTAATGCATAAACACATGTGTTACCTTCATGTACAATTTTTAGTTAATCAAAGCTTTACTTTTCCATTTTTGTTGATTTTACCATCTGTGCTTAACTTTTGGAAGCCAGTGTATGCTGACAGTTGGTTTTTTTTAAGGTAAAAGAAAGTGTTAGAAAAGTTGTTAATGGCTATGGTCACTAGCATTTAAAAGTCTACAGTTTTTTCTCAATATTTTGATTGCTTGAGTTGAGAAATGAACTACTCACACAAAGAGCTTCGTGTGAACAGCCTGAACTCCTAAAAACCAGCAGAGAAGGGGAGCAAAGTAGTCCTCCTGTGATGATTCTATGTTGACTTGGATGTATGCTTTGAGGAGTAGGGTGCTTGCAGAGACATTCACTTCTCTAAATTTGAGTGACAAACTTAAAACTATTAGAACCTTTTCTTCCTCTGCCAGGTGATGGAGTAGGTACCAGGACTGATCATCCATGTAATCAGCGTTGTCTATGGCAATCAGAGTGCAATCATTTTCACAAAACTGTCAACAAAAATTACATATTATACATGCACAAACACATATATATACATATACACACATGTATGTATGTATGTATACATATTAGAAGATTCATAAATACCAAAGCAAACTAAAAGTGTTAATTATACTTAGCAAGTATGAAAAGTTAGATAAACTAAAGGAATTAGTGAGACAATGTAAAATACTAATTTATTGCGCAAATGCAGCTTATAAATAAAATGATTTTAATAATAAAAATATTATATGAAATTCCAATGATAGATTAGAGATAAGTTGTAACTCATATAACCATAACTTAGAATATATATATAGCTATGATTATATATAGCTTGATGACTGGATATATGCACACACACACACACACATATATATATATATATACCAGGGTATATATATATATATATATACCCTGTATATATATATATACAGGGTGTCCAGTGCTATTGGTGCCCAATGGCTATTTCCTCAACCATTAGTCACAGAGATACACTTCCAATTGCAAAAATGTTTTAAATTTTAAAATCTATTAGCTTAGAAACAGTTTAAATCAATAAATGCATTTCTGAAAGAAATACGAAATATAAATTTTTATACAGTCCCCCAGTCCTACCAATTATATTTAGCAAAATCACCCTCATACAATTTTATGCAAAATAATAATAAAAAAAAAATCATCCTTTTACGACCAAAATTGACCGACTTATAGCTGGTTAAAGTTGGAGCACTTCTTGTGCTGAGAAATGGTCAATACGGTGCCTGATTGGTTAGTTCTCTGGATAAATGGTCAATACGGTCCCTGATTGGTTGCTTGCTTGAAAAGGGACATTTTTATGCATGGAAAAGCGACTTAAGTCATAAAGTTTAATGCTTCATAACTCGGTGAATTTTGGTTGTAAAAGGAAGATTTTTTTTTTATTTTGCATGAAATTGTATGAGGATAATTTTCTTAAGTATAATGGGTAGGACCAGGGCACCGTATAAAAATTTATATTTCATATTTCTTCAAAAATGCATTTATTGATTTAAACTGTTTCTAAGATAATAGATTTTAAAATTTAAAACATTTTTGCAATTGGAAGTATATCGCTGTAACTAACGGTTGAGGAAATAACCATTGGGTACCGATAGAACCGGACTTTTTTATTTCATATTATTTTAGTTAAATAAGGTGAATGTGCTTTATGGTATAAGGGTGTGTATCTAATTAAATATTAGTTTTTGTTTGGCAAACTTCATCACACCGACATTTTAAGCTCCCCATAAAAGATACACAGTATATGGAATGGAACATTCATGGACACATAAGACTAGAAATACATATATAACACAGGAGAAAAGTAAAATAAGACATTACATGATGCATGATAATCTTGGCAATTTTCATAAATTGCTCATTTCTATAGCTTACGTCAACTGTTGTTTTGCAAGGATTTGGAAACTAAGGAAAAAACAAAAGCCAGTATGAATTCTCGATAGAGAAACATTCTAATCCCGTTCAGGAATGCTAAAAAACAGAACCCCATACTTACATGAACATTGAATAAATGATTTAAAAGGTACAAGTCAGTGTAACATTCGCTGGGCACTGCTGACACAAGCATTTGCTCTCTCTCAAAGTAACTTTCATTCATGGTCATTCTCAGCATGCGCTGCATGAGGCGAGATGTCACAAAAAAGGGTTCTTGGCAGAATGATGGAATAGTACAACAGACGACTACTCTGAAACAAAAAAAAGGTTAATCATAGAAAAAACTTACAATCTTTAAATTAGAAAAAAAAAAAATAATGTAATAAATAATATTTAGTTTATTTAAAAAAAAATTTATGTTTATTTCCCAGAAAATCTACTTTTATTTCCCTAGGAAATAATTTTAAAAATTATTACATTTTTCGAAAACATAAAATGCGGAAAATAACTTTCAATGCAAATATTAGAGATTTATTGTATGAATCTCTAATTCACACAAAATGTACATAAGGTAAAAATTTAAAATTATGTTATGAATTGCTATAAAAAATCTTTGATGGAATTATAGAATTTCTTAGTAGTGTATTTTTACAACCTTTTATTTAACTTGATCTAATGTTTACTAGTGTGATTAAAATCTTTAAGGACCTAACTAATCAGGTTTCATTAATTACAGTAACATAAAATTTGGTATATCATTGTCTTTTGTGGTACATTTCAATTCTTTTGATTTTCAATCTAATCGGGCCTCCATCAGAATATACTCTTTTTGGAGGAATAATGAGAACCAGAGCAGCTAGATATCCCAAATTTAGCATGCCATTGCCTTTTGTTGTATATTTCTTAAAAATCTTTCTTTAAATTTTGAATCTTATAGTGGCAGTCTATCTTGGGGCTGAAATAGGAATGTACTCTTTTTTTTCTCGGAAATAACTCGAGTTCGGAGCAGCAAGAAAGTCTAAATTTGGTATATCATCGTCTTTCATGCATTTAGGTTACATACATTTAAATAAATATATTTTTCATGCATTCAAGTTGCATACAAATAATAAAAGGCTGTACTTAAGAAAACTATTTTTTGTTTTGCTTGTTTCACTCTACTTTAGACCATTACCCCTTCTGATAAACTTGCTTTCAGCAACATTAAGCAAACTTTTTACTTTAATTGTATATCATGGGATATTGTTTCTCTTAAAACAATATCTCATTATCTTAATGCGAATGTTTACTATTACATGCTTTTAATAAACACAACATAACTGGCACCTTAAGTGCAGTTCTGAAACAATTACTGATCAAGAATGAAACACTACTAATTAAGAAGACAAAATGCTTTCTGAAATTTTTGTCATTACTTGTAATCCAATGAAACAGCAATATCTGTGGCAAAGAACATCAAGTAGCTCTTGCCACTGCTAGACTGTCCCTTGATGATGCAGACAGGCAGTAGAGTTTTTTCTTTCATGGCCGCTCTATCCTCGTCATTCTTCATAGCAATGACACAATGCTTTATTCGTAGTTTCTCTTTTTCACTGCCATGCAGATTGCTATCTTCCACCATGCCATAGGTGGCAGTGATGCTTCCTTGGGATCCCCTGTAACAGTTTATTATAAATGAGGTGGGGACATTGGACATGACCAAGGCAATTAAAGAGGCTCAATTTATTATCAGAAGGAAGGAGTTTGCATAAGAACATATTTAATATTCTATGACATAAAGCATTATAACATATATCAAATATTTATTTATAATAAAACATAAGAATTTTGTTAGAGTGACAATATAAAATCAGCCTTAATAAATAATTACATTTAACATCCTATGTGATTACGTAACATTTTGTTTCTGGGTTCTTGCATTAAAAAAAATTAAGGACATTTAAAGCACTTTTTACGGACTACAGAAAAAAAAAAGTACTGTGAAATGGGTTACATTTCAAAATTTTATCAAATGTCACATAATATAAATAATATAATTTGATTTCAACACAAACACTACATCAGAAATCTTGAGTAATTATTAAAAGAACTTCTATCATTGATCAAAATTCCTTTAAATGTGAGCTAAATTGACATGTTTTGGATTTTGCTAAATTAAAAATGTTTGGAAAACTTTTGATGACATTTTAAACGAATAATCACAAGTAAAAGAAAGGAAGTTTTCCCGATCAGAAGATCAGATGGTTATGGATATAACTGCAAACTAAAATGAAAAAAAATATTGCACAAAAAGGCCCTGCAATTTTTCAGAGAGAGTTTTAGTATGGGTGTTGCAGTCATCCATAATTAGACTTAAGGAATCAGGGTTGGGTTTTGGGCAAAACAATTCAAGAAACTGAAAAAAAAAAATAGAACTAGGAAATACGAAACACCTCGATTACTTTCCTATAGGACGATAGGGAAAAACAATTCTGGCAATTTATAATTTGAAAATCACTCTTGGACGAGAGACAATTTTTCTTACTTTCACAATAATTTTCAAACTGTAATATCTGTAAGAAAATTAAGCACTTTGGTATAATTTATTCATCCATTTTAAAGTCCATAAGTTTTTAAAAATAGAAATTTGGATAAATAGTATGGATACATGTCAACTTTAATTAAACTTTAAAATCAAAAACAACCAAAAATAATCTGATGTGGGCAACACATGACTTTCCTTATATAATGCAATGAATTGACTACTTTTACAGTAAAAAAATAGGTTTTTCTTATAGCAGATACTTATCCAAGATATTGAATTTTCGACAATTAGTCATCATTTTCATGGATTTAACGTCATTTTTATTTATTTGGCGAGATTTAAATTAATTTGGAAACATTTCAAAAAGTCACCAAGTTGGCAACATTCCGTCAAATTCATCGCCATAATCTCGCCAAGCATTATGGACAGAGAAATAAGTTATTCTTATAGCAGATAAATGACTATTGGCATTCAATACAAAAGTATTACTCAAAGTAGCTTTTCTCATGAATGAACAAGCTAGATTCACGAGAATGATGTCACCAAATTTATCGCATGATATTACATATGAAAGGTGAACATGTTTCTCAACAGTTAATATTTTTTTTTAATTTATGGGATGTTTTGATAAATTTATTTGAAAAATGTGCAATATCTTGAGAAAGGTTCATGCTAGCGTTCTAATGTTTATGTCAATCATTTTCTAAGGAAAAATTACATAAGAAATGTCTATTTGCATAACTTTATTAAAGGTCTTGATTTTTTAATGATTTTTTCAAAATTTCATTTGAAAATTTAGGGAGGTTCTGCACATTCAATTACATTTAAAAACAATAGGCTTCCAGTACGTCATTTTTATTTATTTGGCGAGATTTAAATTAATTTGGAAACATTTCAAAAAGTCGCCAAGTTGGCAACATTCCGTCAAATTTGTCGCCATAATCTCGCCAAGCGTTATGGACAGAGAAATAAGTTATTCTTATAGCAGATAAATGACTATTGGCATTCAATACAAAAGTATTACTCAAAGTAGCTTTTCTCATGAATGAACAAGCTAGATTCACGAGAATGATGTCACCAAATTTATCGCATGATATTACATATGAAAAGTGAACATGTTTCTCAACAGTTAATATTTTTTTTTAATTTATGGGATGTTTTGATAAATTTATTTGAAAATTGTGCAATATCTTGAGAAAGGTTCATGCTAGCGTTCTAATGTTTATGTCAATCATTTTCTAAGGAAAAATTACATAAGAAATGTCTATTTGCATAACTTTATTAAAGGTCTTGATTTTTTAATCATTTTTTCAAAATTTCATTTGAAAATTTAGGGAGGTTCTGCACATTCAATTACATTTAAAAACAATAGGCTTCCAGTATTCATGGATTGTGATTTTTGTACCAAATTTCATTCGAATCGCTCCATTCGTTCGTGAGATATCGTCTCCACAGACTCACTAACACACACACACACAGACATCACCTCAAAAATGTTTGATTCGTGATCAGGGATGCTTAAAACGTGCCCTCCCGTCAAAAACTCGAATTTGAATTTTCGATCCCGTCACAATACTTTCCTTATACATTATGTATATAAGGAAAGTAATAGGTAACCACTGATGAAGGACATGGTGATGCTGAAAGGACTTTGGCCATGTAATTACTTTCCTTATATACATAATGCATAAGGAAAGTATTGTGACGAGGTCGAAAATTTAAATTTGAGTTTTCGACGGGAGAGTACGTTTCAAGCATTCCTGATCACGAATCAAACATTTTTGAGGTGATGTCTGTGTGTGTGTGTGAAAGTATGTGTATGTGTGTGTCAGTGAGTCTGTGGAGACGATATCTCACGAACGAATGGAGCGATTCGAATGAAATTTGATACAAAAATCACAATCCGTGAATACTGGAAGCCTATTGTTTTTAAACGTTATTGAATGTTCAGAAACCCCCTCCCCCCCTAAATTTTCGAGTAAAATTTTGAAAAAATTATCAAAAAATCAAAAGCTTTAATAAAGTTGTGTAAATAGACATTTCTTATATAATTTTTCGCTAGAAAACGATTGACATAAACTTTAGAATGCTAGCATGAACCGTTCTCGAGATATTGCACATTTTTTAAATAAATTTATCAAAAAATCCCATAAATTAAAAAATATATATTAACTGTTGAGAAACTTTTTCACTTTTCACATGTAATATCATGCGATAAATTTGGTGACATCCTTCTCGTGGATCTAGCTCGTTCCATTCATGAGAAAAGATACTTTGAGTAATACTTTTGTATTTGAAAACCAATAGTCATTTATCTGCTATAAGAATAACCTATTTCTCCATTTATAATGCTTGGCGAAATTTTGGCAGAATGTCGCCAATTTGGTGACTTTTTTAAATGCTGCTAAATTAACGAAAATATTGCCAAATGAATAAAAATGATGCTAAATCAATGAAAATGACGACTCATTGAAGAAAATTCAATATCTTGGAAAGAATATAAGTATCTACTATAAGAAAAACTTATTTTTTTACTGTAAAAGTAGTAAATTCATTACATTATATAAGGAAAGTCATGTGTTGCCCACATCAGATTTTATTAAGGACTTTTAAATCTATTTTTGGTTATCTTTGATTTAAAAGTTTAGAAATTTGAAATTAAGCAATTTTTAAGTATTTATAGGGAACACAAACACTCTTTATTAGGGCCTGACTTAGGCCCATGCTTCTGGGGCTCAATGGCTCCCAAATATACTATGAAGTCAAGAAATGTAAAAAAAATTATAAAGTAACTAAGATTATCAGTGATATGTAAGAAAATACAAGCAAAATGATTCTTTAGGGTAAAAATATTTTACTGTGATTTTAAGGAAATTTAATATTCAGACTAGTAAGATGCTATTTTATGCAAAAAAAAAAAGATATAGAGAAGATTTGTTGAAATTCCTCACATTGCATACTGCCCGGCCACTCAAATTGCTGCTCATGCCTTAGGGCGAGTCGAGTGGTCTGGGTTTTCGACACTGCACACTGCAGACCTTTCCGGTCACTCAAACGGCTGTTGTAAACCCTAGAGTCAGTTGAGTGGTTTGGGTTTTTGACTTTGCAGACCTCCGGCCATTCAAATTGCTACTCATATCCTAGGGTGAGTCTAGTGGTCTGGGTTTTCGACACTGCACACCTATAAAAAGTTTGTGCACTTTTCAAAGTTTGATAGTTCCATGGATAATTCCAAAGTTTGATAGTTCCAAGTATAACCTCTAGAACATCCCAAACAGTTTTGGGCTTATGTGTACTCTAAAAGAGTAATGATATGATTTTTTCATACATTCACATTTTAACTATTGCAAACATGGACAACAGCATAATTTTATAACAAACATCTTATTTTTGTAGAGATATATATATAATTAAAACCAAATCAATTGTACTGACATAGTTTGTTATAACACAAGTAGATGGGCATGGAGTGCCAATGAAACTGTTCATGAAGCTATTGAATGAAGGATGAAGTTGGTAACAAATATTGAAATGAATCTCAATAAAGAAACAAAAAACTTTGTGCCCAGTGAAATGTTATTTTAGAGTACTCTATTTATAAATTTCACAGATGCCTCGAGTGCAGATGCACTGGATAGGTACAGCCAATATGAAAATAATTATAAGTTGCATTAATATGCTTATTCACGGTTTACAAAATTTGTTTACCATAGATCAAAACATATAAGAAATAATTGTGACCAAAGCATGTTAAATCAAGATTTTCAGAAAGAAATTACACACCTTTAGCAAACCGGCCGCCCATTAAGCTACTCTACGTCTCAGGATGAGTCGGCCGGCCTGGGCTTTCGACACCTTTAGCAAAGCCTGGGTACATACTGAATATAGCTAAGGCACCTTACTAGGAATTGGTACCTTTAAAAGGCACTTTAGCATTATGGGTGTTATTAAAGATCCGGTTTGTAGAGATTGTCTGTATAGGGAGGAAACTACCTCACATATACTCTGAGTGCGAGGCCAATAGATTTGAGCACTTGGGTCGACATGTGATCATGCTCCGGGTGTTACAGGACATTCCTGCATGCTGATCTTTGCTTCAGCTACTTGTCTCATCTTTTGGGGACCTTCAGCTTTTTAACTATCTCCTCTGTTTCTTTTGGGGTTAGTGCAATAGACCTTTGGCTGCTGTGCTAGGCTCTTTTTGAGCTGCTCACCCCTAAGTCATAAGAGTATAACTGAAGAATAAGAAATTCAAAGTGTTCCCATTCCCAAAGTATTAGTTATCAAAACAAACCTCTTCATTTGCTTCCTATAAGCATAGATTGCTCCAGCACTGTCAATGCCTTTCATCTTCCGAGCTGGCAGTTCAACAAAGTTAGAATGTTGCAGCTCATCCCGACTCAAGTGGTAGGTGTCCACATTCAGGGCTATCGGTTCATCATTGTAAACAACCATAATGCGAGCAGCCATATTCACATGAGCACCTATGACTGGATAAAGTTAAAAAGGATATCGTGCATTCGAATGATCGAATCATTTTCATACAAATTATATTCTTTATGTGGAAGAGATAGACTTGCTTTCCATGTTTCTTATATGGAGTGGCCACTATTTTTATTTCAATAAAAACAACTGGACTTGCATATCACACTGGTGTCCGAAAGGTAACATGTGACAGATAATATAACATACAGATATGACAGATAAGGTAACGTGACAGAATGTAGTGATTTTGGGTAGATATGTAAACACACAAAATGATACAGTTAATAAACATTGTATTATAAGAAAATATGTACACATTTTGTGTAAACAGTGCCACAAGATGCCAGGTATTAAAGGTCAGATGTCTGATTTTATTCTAAAGATGATTAGTAGGGAATAAGATCATCTCCATCGACAGACATTTCTTACCATGATAAGCCATGGGTACTTGAGTATTAGCTCAACCAGGTTGGGAATTAGTCGCTTACATAAAACAAACATGGCTGCTTCTAGTTGCTTGAGAAATTATCGCACTAGGGATTGGAGTAAATTCTTGACAAAAATTTACACATCTCTGGGTGGAAATATCAAAGAAGGATGTTTATATTGGCTGTTTTTTCATGAGTTGACTGCCGATACTTGAAACATTAGACTTGTTAGCCAATCCATATACTATATATTTTGCTTAGGTATGTATAATGAAAAAATGACCCAATTATCGTTTGCTGAATGGCAACAAGTTTAGCCTTAATTGGATTGTTTAAAACATGAAGGTAAGGGGAAACTATCTCCATGGTTTAAAAACTTCATAAAAAGTTATATCTCAAATACTTCATAGTTTTTTCAGACCTTTGTTTATTAATTATTGAGTTCAGATAAATTATTGATTCAGGTTCAACATTGAAAAATATAACTTCAAAAAAGTTAGTTGCTTAATGATGAGGGTTTTATAAGCAAGATTTTGTCATAATAACTAACATTTTCTACATTACAAATTACATTATTTAACCTTAAATTAATTTAACAAGTACATGGTTTATGATTTATTAAAAGGTCGCATAATGATTCATCCGGATGTGTCTGGCTGGGGATAATATGAATACAAGAGTTACACCTTCATCCTGATAAAGATTGTGGGACTAACAGAACTCAATACTATGGAAAATTAATGTTTAAAAAAAAAATTGGAGACTCATACTCCAAAGACTGGGTAGTAAGTTACCAACAGACACTGAGTCTTAAAAGATATGCAGATGCTCTACGTTTGTACTGCAAGTTCTTTATAAAATTTGAAAATGACTGTACATTAGGACTAAATGTGTCAGTTTCCACAGTAATTCACAAAATTGTGACACATAGTAAGTTTTCAGGCTGCTAATGCGAATATTGGCTATTCCATGCTGACAAGCACATAAAAACATGAAACAGGTCCGTGGATGCTGCTATCTGCAATGAGAGCATGATCCTAACTTTTGTAATGTCGGGATTCGAACCCGCATTACTTCTGTGTATAAGTTATAAATTCATCTAGTGTATTTTAAGCCATGCCACTTATTTAAAACTTTTTAACTATTTTAATTCTGTTGGAACCTTCCTCTAGTCATTCCTTTATGTAATTTATATATTTTAGAACTATTCTACTCTTTAAACTACAATCTGTAATTAATCTGAATTCATTTTAAAAGTATTATTTCTGTGAGCACTCGAAGAGCTATTTCTTTTTGTTGAATCGAAGTCACCGATGGCTGATGAAACAGGAAGTTCAATTTTTGTTTCTCATTCGATTAATATGTATCATGCTGGAATATAAATGTAAAAGCTCATCTATACATGCAGATGTTTTCTCCGCCTTGGAGTCTCCACAGAATGTCTCATTTTTATTTGATTTTGAGTCAGGAGCGGTGTGCTGACTGCCTTTTTCATGAGTTCCTTTTCTCACCTGGGATGCTGGTTATTTGAGCGATGTGAATGATGATGCAGCGATGTCGGATGATGACACAGCGATGTCCAGTCCGTGCCAAGAGTGACATATAGCGATCCCTCTGGTGTGCCGGTTTCTTCTTCTGGAGAGGCGACTAGGGAGTCTTGCCTGGAGATGGCTGGTTCGACTCCCCTCACTGATTACAGCTCTTTACCCCTCATCGAAGAGGTTCGATCTCCTTTAATTTCGGCACCTTTGGCTCAAGGTAAGCCACTTTTTCATTCTTGTTTCGAAACCCTGATGTTCCCTGGCGTCTCAGATTATTTTGATACCACCAGATGATGACTCCTGGACGAACTGCGAGTCGAGCATTAATGGCTTCTTTGCTGGCTCTCCAAAACTAAATTGATTCTTCAGTTACTTCAAAATGAAATTTAATTATATTCTAATTTTATACTGAAATCAGTAAATTCTAATTGAATCCCTTTCGAGTACTCGCCCGTTTATTTGACCATACCACATAATTTATGAAATTTATAATTATATTTTGCCACTGATCTGATTTATATCATATTTTGATTACTACTGTTTGAAGCTCATGGAAAGATTGTGGCATTTTAACTAAGGTCCTTGTGCGCCTGAGTCCAGTGGGTAAAGCTGATAAGGATTCAGCTGGGATTTTGATTACTCCACGATTTAATTTCGAGAATAAATAATGTTTAATTAATTCCAAAATCTGGTGTATTTATTTTGCTTTACTTTGATATGAATTTTATTATTTATATTTTACTGAAGAAGATGAAGTTCCTCAAGGTAAGGGTTTAAGCTTTAAGTGTTTTGGTTCTTCTGTATTTCTGGGCAGGTCATCTTGGAGATTTACTTCTACAGACAGGAGGTTGAACCCAAGTGGGATATTTGCAGCCTATTCGATCACGGATTTGTAATGGTAGTGCTGGTGCTTGTGTATCTTCCAAATTCAGGGAGGTCACGATTGCACATTTGCAATTGGTGCCATAAAGGTTCGGATTCCACCGTTACACTTTGAAAATGTCTCTAGGTAGGTTCTGTAAATATAAGCTTGGCAATTGTAACCCTGTGCAAACTGAATATAATCTTTATAAAATTTTAAGCTAGCTGTGTGGTAGAACAGAATGTGTCAATCTTCAAAGTGGTTCACAAAATTGCGGCACTTAGTTTTTTTTTTTGCTACTATTGTGCGTATTGGTTATTACATGCAGGCGAGCACATAAAAAGCATGAAACCAGATGCTGTTCTTTACAATGGGAGAGCGATCCTGTCTCAAATTATGCTTGATTGATGCAATGATATCTTTATATATAATAAAATTCCAGTTTTCAGCCTTCTCCAACCAATCAGAAGGAAGAAAACCCTGAGCCTGCATGGCTGTGCATATAAAGAGCTTGCCAATCCTCACCTGATGAACAAACTTCAAGGGGGAGGGATTAGTCCCTAATCATCCCTCCAACAGAGGTGATGTACTTGTGAGGACAGGAATTGCATCTGCTCCTGCCAAAAAAGATTTTCTGACATAAAGAAGAAGGACTTTTAGAGCAAGAGATTAGGTCTTTCACAACATCAGTTCTTTTGGAACATAGAGCATGCATCTTTATTACTATTGTATAAAGCATATTTTTCCGAATATTTTTAATTTTAAGATTTTGATGGATAAGCATGGATTAAGACTTCTTGAACCCATTTCAAATCTTTCCCTTTATATAGGTAATTGGATAAACCAACCTGTTTAGTTGAACATGGACTGCTATTGCTAGAGGATGCATTCTCCCATCAAAATGTTTTAAAGCAGTGGCCACCAACTACAATCATGGAGCACAGCCCCATGTTGCTGGGGCCAAGCAAAGCAAGGGGGGTTGGCGAATAATAGCGAGCAGGGAGGATGACACAGTGGCTCGGCTGATGCCAGGTAATTCTTTCTGGTATTGTTATATTTAAAAACTTCTTTTTATTTTTATTTTATAAGGCAAAATAAATTATAGAATGATAAAATTTAAAATGCTTTTATAATTTTCATATTTTTAAAATCACAAACAATACTGGTCTCTGCTAACACATGATATACAGAGAGTTTCATAAAGAGTGTACAACTCAATATCTCTTGAATGATGGCTCCAATTTAATAAAATAGACTTTTAGATTAAGACAGTTTGGGTCACATAACATGCTTTTGTAAAACTTAACATTTAACTTTTTACATGGGCCCTCTACAAAGGAAGTTCCAATTAGCAAATTGTTCCTTATTTATTTTAAGATTTTTTTTTTTTTTTTTTTTTTTTTTTTTGTAGTGGTGGTGGGGAAGTTCTCTAACATGCAAAATTGGTCGTAAAAAAAATTGTCAAATAAACCACTTTAATCTAATTAAAAGAGATGGCGAAAACATGGGTTTCAGAGGTAGCACAAAAATTGAATTTTGCTAGGTAAAGTTTCCATTCGAAAACTTGCAAGCATACCTATTCTTTAGAAATGATTTATACAGTCCCTAATTATCCGAAAACTTTAATGAATAATATCTTATGTAATTTTGATTGTATAACAATGGGACTTTTTTGTTTGACTCATTGGGCCATAGAAAATATTTTTAAAATTAAAAAATTCCAGGGGGCTGCATAAAAAGTTACATTTTGTACTTTTTCACTAAGAGGTGTCACATGATCCAAATTTGCATACAATAATAGTTTACCTTAATGAAATTTCTAAAATTGCAAGCATCGTTCAAGAGATCATGTATTCTTTTTGAAACAAACTGTAGAATGGAAATTTCACAGAGTGTAAAATCAAAGGATAGAATAGGACAATGTTAAACACAAGTGTAGAAATGATAAATAATGAAAATCACATGAGATAAAACTAATAAAATCATAAATCAGTTAATAGCACAAATCCTAATAGTTCACTCTATACCTGTATATTCTTGGCGCTGCGGATGCCCAACGATGCCACAAAAACATGTTCCACTTGATATACCCACTGAGACTTGTCTACATGCAATAGATATTAGACCATAAACACAGACACTTAATTTTGAAATAAATTACATATAATCACATTTAAAACAAATCCTATTTTTAGCTTTATTTTGAATATTACATACACAAACCCAATTAAATCTTTAAGCAATGAAAGAACTAAAATGATTAGAAAAAAGTCTGATGTGTCCAACATGCGTCTTTCCCCACAAATTATCAAATTTTGATTTTGTAAAAAATGACAGAAATTTAGAACCTTCTCATGTGATCTTACTAAAATATGAATAGGCTTAAATTTTAATTGAAATAAATGGAGATTGAAATAAATGCTGCATTGATATCTGTAAAAAATATTTGCCTTCAATAGTAGTTCAATATTGTTTAAAGAACAAAATGGCCCAGGAAGAGCCATTTTTGATAAGAATTGGCTTTGGCAAGTTCTTTTGTTTTTGACAGTGTTACAAAATTAATGAGAATTTTGACAGGGAATATGATCCCTCTTCATCAGGTCAAACACAATGCATATTAAGCAAAAGGCAGATGCATTTAATGTTTAAGTAGTACACACATTAGTATATTTAATGTTTAAGTAGTACACACATTAGTATCACCGGCCGTCCAAATAGTTGCTCTTAGTCCTCTGGACGAGTCGGACGGTCTGGGTCTTCAACACATTAGTATCAGGCCTGATGAAGATGGCTTATAATATCTCTGAAACAAACGCAGTCACCTAATATGTGTATACCTTCTTCTATTAAGAAAGTACAAAGAATTGGCATTCTAACAAGCAGCAGCTACTTTCATTGCGAGATCTCACAAGAATAAAATTAATAGTGTAATCAACAGAAAGGATTGACTGGACAATGGTTCAATTATTTTTTTTAAAGTGAAAAGTATAAAAATAAAAATATGGAGTTCCATAGATTTTCAGGGTTCATATTGACTTTTCAAAGAAAAGTAGGAACAAAAACAAAGATTTTTTTCTTAAAAAAGTAGAAAAAAAAAGGGGAGAGGGGATTTAAGATCTGTTGTTATATTTTAAAATTATAAGTGAATATGAAATATGTTTGCAGAATAAAAAAAAAATAATAATATCCCCCCAAAATTAGTTTGATGTTCAGTTCAGACTTACAGCGATAGTTTATGAAGACAAATGTTAAATTTATGGCTTTCAAGATATGAAGTTTGCACGAGGAGACAGAATTTTCCATCCTTGTACCTGTTCTTCCTCTCATTTTCTCGACTGCATGGGAGCCTCTTTAAATCTTCTAGTAGAGGACAGCCTCATTGCTTTAGGGGTGGTGTGATCTTTTGGACTTGACCTAGTATTTTCTAGGTCAAGGGGGCTTAGCAACACTAGTATTTTTGCAAATCTTTAAGAATTGCAGAAGTTGGAGAACTCAGCTTGCAAGTATAAAGAAATACAAGTGTAGCGTTGCCTAAAGTTCAAATAAACAAGTGAATTTAATGAAGCAATAATTTTCCTTACACCAGATCTCTCCATAATCTCCATTTACAGATAAAAAATTAATCTCCATTTATAGATAAAAAATAACTCCCATCACATACCTCCAATTCTTTAAGCTTTTTCTCTTGTGTTCCTATGACTGGGTGGTCACAAGAAATTCATTTTGAAATTCCCTGATATTTTCCCTGATAATTCCCTCTCGAAAAATGTTTATTGAGGTCCCGTCGCCTGTTAATGAAAACTCTCCCTCCAGCCACTTGTTTAGGAGTACATTTACAGTTATTTTCCAGGTCTGTGATCATTTTATATGGCAGATTCAGGTTTCATATACATTTTCAGCAAATGAGTGAGGAAGAACTTCATTACATTTAGAATACAGGATATGAATACAAGGATGTTCACTTTGGAAAAAGGGAAAGAAACTCAGCAAATGTTGAAGATATCACAACAATAAATTGCATATAGGCTAGCGTATGAGGATCATTTATACATTTTCTTACTAGCAGTATACCCATTCTTTGTAAGGAATATATAATATAAAGAAACTTAAAATTTACAATTATATGCAAACTCCTACAATATTCTAAATGACATTGTTACTCAATACATTCTATCAATTATTTAATTTAATTCTCCTAAAAAAGAAGTATAAAAATCTCTATCCTCGCTATTATTCTGAAGGGAAAACCCTTCCTTTTAAAATTTTTACTGTTTAATTTATTTATTTTTGAAAGGTTATTATATTTAAAATTATCTATTGATTTATTTATATCTCCAGACTAAAGTTATTATTATTGTTTACATTTTACAGTTATTATTTACATTTGACATTATTATATTTACCTTGATCGTATAGTTTTTCCTAATAAAGTTACTTTTATTATTATTTATGAAAATTGCTTTTTTATTTCTTTATTTATTTCCTTTTATTAAATCATTACTACTGTTTGGCCTGTGCACAATAACCCTTAGAGTATATAAATAACAACAAACAATTCAGAATAAATACACCTACCTTTGACACCTTCATAGATATTGCAGAGTTTACCTAATTAATTTAATGCACAGCCATTACTCTAAAAGAAAACTCAACTCAATCATTGTTAAATTTAAAATTAACTTTTATTGACAATTCCAGATTTAAAACATCAGATTCTTTTAAGCTTCAATCAAATGTATAGTGTTAAAAATTAAAGTACATTGCATTTAACTCAATTAAATATTGAATTCAATTAAACAATAACCCTGGCACAGAATCCACTCTGATCTGAAGACCAGAGTTTGGTCTGCTTGGAGTTTGGTCTGCTGTCCACCGAAACTTAATTGTTAAAACTTAAACAATAAACACAAACACTAATAAAAATGCACAAATCTTACTCTTGTACAGTTAAAATTGGTAAATATTTGGGTTCAAAACTCAAATGGAATAAAACAAATTAGAGGGTAAAATTCCCAAGTTTAAAAATAAAAGTGTAAACGTCAGTATTCTGCATAAAATATGTAAAAACCACCAATTAATTTGAGTTGCAATTCACACAGGTGACTATTTATACGGATCGCTTGTTTAAGATAAAACGTAGCAGGAATGACTGGACAAAATCCGGTAGAACTTACATTTGTGATTGATGACACTGGTGGAATAGATCACAGGCTGCTCAGGATCTCACACCACTGGAGACCACTAGGAGGACACTGGTCACACGGAACACACAAACACTTGAGAGCACAGGCCCTATAAACATCATGCTGTGGAATGCTTGAGTGGGCTGGTCTCCCAGATGCTTACTATTTGGAGGCCATTGCACTGATGTTGCAAACACGCCATGATCGCTGCATATGAAATTTTAGAAAATTTACGAATTATTCGCTGGCATACATGAGCCTGTAACAGTTTGGTGGAAATGCAGATTTAAGGAAAGACTGTTAAGATCGATGATACACTTTCGCGAACACTCAGATATCTGCACCTTCAATCTTTGGATCCAAGTAATGGTAGCGGATTTCTTCAACTTTGAGTTCACCCTCTGATGGAACATCCGGTGATAGAGACAACGGAACCTGTGCAACAAGAAATGCAGTCCCGGTGAAAGACTTCAAATGATGCTGAGCAAGATTTGAGACACTTTCTCTCACATTTCTGGCGACTGCGGGATACGGGCGCCCATGCATGGGGCCCGTTTCCATGGATCTCAGCAGCAATAAAAAGGAACCACCTAGTTCAATGCCGGTCAAGAATCGAATGTCTCCGCACAACACGCTTGCCTCCCAGGAGACGCCAAACTTGGCGAGTGAAAACCTGCGCTTCGCGCTGAGCGCTCCCACATATACTGCGGAATAAAATACGATGTTATGCCAAGAACTGCAATGCGGGCACGAAAGTTAAAATTACGCCACCAAATGCACCGTCAAGCGTGCAGCAACCCAACAGAATTTTTGGCACCCTCTTTCCAGATGTTCAAAGATTATGCAAAAAGGGTCCAACTTGCCTAAAACTTGTCTTAAGATGAGTCTTTTCTTTGCACTCTCGTGAATGATGTGGGATGAAGTTAAAACCCGAGAGTGGGAAGCCGAATGATTAACAAAAGATATTTTAATGTTTGAAGACGCATCGCGCATAATTTTGAGTAATGAAAACAAAGAAAAAGATAACAAATTAACGTTAAGAGCGGGATAAATCGCCGAAATATTCAAAAACAACAAATAAATTTAGGGTTTTGAAAGGAAAGGGAGAAATAACGAATTTTGAGATATTATCAAATTTTGAACCAATAATTAAATTTAGAATCAAAAATCCCGGCATAACACTATGTAAAATTATCTTCATGTGTGGATCAGAAAAATAAATCATTCTTGTATAATATTCTTGTATGTCCATACGAATACAACTATTGGATGTTTGCTTGTTATTGTGGACCCACAGTTGAACTACTGTCTTGCATATTACTATTTACTTTGAGATATAGAACTTAATTCTGTACAATTTTCTACAGTCAAAAACATTCTGTAGTTCAAATTTTCTATAGTCATCTAAATGACTATGTAGTGGATGCAGAATGGAACTTTTGTTTTTGACTTGGGGGAAAAATATCTTGGATGGCATACAAGTATATATATATATATATATATATTAATATTACTTGAATTGTATTTTTATTTTTTTTTTATTTTTACATAATTCTTATTATTACATTTCAAATATATATATATATATATAAATATAAATTATTAAATCCAAATTTAGAATGTATGTAGTAACTCATAATACACTATTCCAAAATTTTCTACAAATACAAAGAAATAAAAGAAATTAAGACAAAAAGAGGAAATAATAAAGCATAATGCAAGTCATAAGGGCAAAGACAATCAACAAATTTCAAAAATGAGGAATGCAAATAAGAAAACAAAAAAATCAAGCAAAAAAGCTTGCACATGGAGGAGATTTAGGCTTACGAGATTAGGCTTACGAAAAGTTCATTTCGAAAAAATTCTCGTCGGGTCCATATATCCTTTCGAAATGAACACAAAAATGCTTGTTTCTGAAACACAAGATAGATTTTATCTATAAACTTGTGTTATATGGACGACAAGCATATAGATTGGAACAATAAAGGAAACATAAATACCTCAAAACTCACCTCTTCAGCGCAACTATGACGAGCAAAATATGACTGGATCAATGTTGCCATATGCCAAAATGAAAAGATGTGATTTGCTGTTGCCAAAGAGAGTAATAAAAACTGTACTGCGCAAAAGCAATAAAACGAAATAAAATGAGTTATTCAACTGTTAAAGCTTCGAGATAAAAAGATGAAAATATATTTGCAGGAGAATGAAGAAGTACGGCTAAAATAAGATAATAAGGGGAGAATATGAGAATTTTAGGCTAATCGAAACTTATTAACTATACTATTGACTAAATATGCAGGATATTGATACATTTTACTGGTAATTTTGAGGTTATTAATGTGCAAAGCATGAAATTTTTTATCTGATAATCTATAAATTCTAAAAAGTTGATTAAGTATAATATTTCTAAACAATTGAATCGAGTTGCAGGAATTAAAAGGTAATAATTTATTAATATTAAATTTAAAAAAATCCTTTTTATCATATAATTTAGTAACTATCCCATGAGCAGGTTCTATAATTAGACTTAAATCCAAATAATAAACATTATTACTAATAGAAGTTTCATTACGTATTAATTCCAAATTATCCGGATAGAAATCTATATCTATGACATAGTTATCAGTAAATACAAGACAAATCAGATCATCTACATATCTATAAATTTTATAATCAGTTGAAGTAAAGAATTTTTCATAGGTATAAATTAGCTAACATACTGCTACTACAGCCACCTTGTTGAAGACCCAGACCGTCCGACTCGTCCAGAGGACTTAGAGTAACTAGTTGGACGGCCGGTACAGCCACCTTGTGGAACACCTGAGACTTGTGAGTATAATTTATTACCTTGAAAGATATAATTATTGAAAAGAACAAAATGGAGAAGCTTAGGAAAATTGGTAAATTTTGTAAGATTAGAATGTTTAGTAATATAAGCATTATATAAGGTTAAAATGACTTCATATAGATCAGTGATCTTAATATTATTAAATAGATCTTTAAAATCAAAAGTTTGAAATCCTATTATTTTACCAAGCGTTTTTAATTTATTTTTTAATTCCTTACTGTTATTTAGAATAATGTAGCTATCACCAGAATCTCGTAAATTGCTATTTAGTACATTTAAATAATTTAGTAATAATTTACTAGCAGTAGTAGAGTATGAATTATGACCACTAGTAACAGTTCTAAATTTAATAGGATTTTTATGAAATTTAGGTATAAGCACAATATATGGAAATGTCAAAAATTTATTATTAATATCTAAATCATTATACATATTGATAATTTTCAATTTGATACTATTAAGAGAGTGTTGAAGGCCCAGACCACACGACCAACCCAGGGGGTTTATGGTATCAAGTTGTGTGGCCGTATTAAGAGAGTGTGAATCAATTTTAAATAGACTATTATTTTTTAAATAATCTAGCAGATATTGAATATAGAATTTTTTACAAATAATAGCATAATTATTAGAGGCTTTATCTACATAAGTAATAACAAAAGATCTATGTAAATCATTAACAGAATGCTTTATATTATCCATATTATATATAGATCTAGATAAATTAATACTACAAATGGTATTTTTAATAGATCTTAAAATAGTAAATTTCCATTTTACTTGTACTATATATACCTGAGATTGATCATTAATAGAAAATGTTCTGTATAGCATAAGTGAAAGGAAAATAGACTGAAATGTAAACGTGACATCAAAAGTACTATATGACAAACCGTTGAATATTTAAAAAAAAAAAATTCGAGAAGAAAACATTATAAATAAAACAGGTACTAAATTGGTATAAAATACCCCTTTTTCCCTGTTCCATATATAAGTTAAGGAATGGAATACGAATTACATGTGCTAAAGAGGGGTGAATAAATTTTTTTCAACACATTAAGATGAAAGTATTGATATAAATCATATATGTAATGCAGGTACTTAAGGTACTAATCCCCTTGTTCCCTGCATAAACATACATGGTGCAAATGCAAGAAATGTGTTTAAAGATGAAAAGTTGCAAAACAGAAACATTGCTTTGCACGATGAGCTAGGCCTTCTCTAGCTCCCAAAATTTTTTTTGAAATTGAATAAATTGAATAAAGTGAAAAGCATTTTTGAACCATGTATGTTATCAAGGGCCATACATGTTTTGTTAATACGGATTCTACGTTTCTGTGTGCATTACTGTAAATTGTATTACAGAAATAATGTACATGGCTCGACGTAGAAGAAAACATAAAATGGATCAAATCTATAAGAAATCAAATATAATCAAATATACCAGCGTGTAGCTAAGTATATAGGAGAGTACAATATACGTGAGGAGAATACAATGTAATAAAAAGGAATAAGAATATATAATAATTTAAATGTATTTACCCTTTGTGCTGCTTAACAGAGCAGATTATGTGATACTGACTAAGCATTTAAACTCAAAACAGGTTACAGTTAATTCTATATACTAAGATTTCAACTGTGGGAAGTGAAACATGGAGATGAAAAATTATTTAAAATTGTTTGAGAATGATCTGTCAATATGTTGCTGTAATGGACAATTCTGGCTTCTTTTTATTATTTTTTTATTCGATTCGAAATGTTCCAAAACGGACAAAGGTACAAAACTTTTTATTCTCTGAACTATATTTTATGCTTTATCAGCAGTCAAAGTTCGCCTTTCTGACTGTGGCGGGAAAACGGTCCATTTTGGAGCGCACGGAATGTGATGTCACAGGGTTCGTCTGTAGCTCCCGTTTTTGAGGATTGATGCATAAGTTTGGTAACATTCGAAAAGTTCCGATAATTATAATTGTTTCTTCCGTCCCAAACTTCCGCATAATTATAAGTATTGTATCTCTCCAATGTGCCCAACTACTGGTTTTACATCATCAGATAAAATATTTATATCTGTGCCAAAAAATGTTTTTCGTGAAAAATTATGTGAAGAGCAGGAAGCCAGATTGTAAACAAAATTCACCACTGTCATTAAAGAGTGTTTATTAAGTATGTTATGATAATAAATTAGTAACTGTATAATACACTTTTCAAAGCCATTTTATGAGAAGTTATTTCTTTATGATTTAACTTTGAAAACCCACTACTGGTTCGGCACTCTTTTTTTAGTTTTTCTATTACGAATGAATTTAAAGCCAGATTCAAAGTGGATTATTGACTTTGTACCCGGTTTAGTGTGTGATGTTCACAATTAGTTTAGTGAATATAAAAAATTCAGTACATAAATTTTTTTTATATCTGTATATACTGTAGTGAGCAGTTGCAATTTAGTATTTTCATTAAGTACATGTGCTTTTGGAAAGCTATAAAATAGATTTTATCTAAAAAAGTAAATCACAAATTTGAAACATTGCACAAAAGGAATGGAAATTAAATGGAAAATAATTTAAAATTCCTTCACCTATTCAGAATCATAAATGATTTACTGTTTATTATAGGTTTTAAAATATAATATTATAAGAAACAATATAGAACTGCTTTTAATTTAAAAATAAATTATTAGATATTATATTTAGAATCCTCACAAATCATATACATATAATAAAAAATATATGCATAAAAATATATATACATATAAACATTATACATAAATATTATTTTTAATTCCCAGAAAAAATACATCGCTCAATCTAAACTTTCGATTTAAATTTACTATATAACAAACTTAACTATAAAAGGCTATTTGCACTCAAAAAATTACGGAGCACATTACGAAAGAAAAAAAAAAAAAAATCTGCGGTGGGTCGTCCAGTCTGATGGAGCCGAAATGGTTTTGATTAAATAATATTTTGTAAAATAAAGATTCAATTTGTTCGGTTTTTTTCACTCATTTGTTTCGTTTACAGGCTTTCAAAGTGCTACAAATTACTTGCTAACAGCTTATAGCTAGCTAGCACTTTTAGTTTTCGTCTCGATCTCATCTGGATACTCTGACTCTAGATATGCAATTTTCTCAAAATATGAAATTTTTTTAACTTGCTTTGCAGTATATATATTAAACTTAACAATATATCTGATGAGATTTTACATTCAAATTAATTTATAAACTTGTCTGGCGGCACGTAATTACTTACTTGATTATGTATATTTCCATGTATTATGTTCAAACCTCACCAATCATTAAACATCTTTAGAATCCCCAAATTTATTTAACCTTATAATTTTTTTTAAACAAAATAAAATATCTCGTTCTTGTGCATCCATATTTCACCAAGGAGTAAGTAAAGCCACTGAGCTGCAGCAATCGTGATATTTTAAATATTGCAACTTTCCCAGCTATTGGAAAATCCAGGTTAAAAACTAAGCTATCGAAATTAGAACCACTCTTTGGAAATACTCTTGAAGAAGATTAGTACTCAAGTGATAATTGACATATAAATAAATTACAACTCTAGGAATTAAAGGAATGTAAAAATAAATAATTAAATTATTTAATAAATAAGATGTATCTAAAACTTATCACAATGATTAATCAAACACTGCAAGAATATTTATAAAATTTTTAATGTAAGAAGTATTATAGCAATTAAAAAGATGACTAAAACGATAATTAACAAATTTATTGAATTTAAAATTTCAATAGTGATAATTAACAAGATTATCTGGATAGGATTCAGCCTTACAGTATTGTAATAAATTGGCTAGATGTCTACTAAATTGTGTATTTTCACATAACCTAAAAATCCTATGAAATTGATTAATTAAAATATTTTTGTATACCTGTTTACTCATATATATATATAATAAAAAAAGAGAGAGAGAAATGAACAAAGCTTCTTTACAGAGGATCAATGAATGAATATTCAACCGAATTTGTTTTGGGCATGAAAAGTATGATGAATAAAGTATAAATTTATTCGTAACGCAATGAGTTTGAAACTTATAAAATTAAACTATTCGAAAAATTCTAATACTACTTACCCATATTGGATATTACAAACAAGTGTAAGTGTAGGTGGTGGTAGGGGGGAGATTAGGATTCATAACATGTACTCTATTTGTGAAAAATTACATTACTGAGATTTTGGCTATGCTTATGTAAACAAGGAAAGTGCTACTTGGTCAATCCACTAGAAAAGTTTGTGGATCATCCAAAGAACACAAACTGTATCCCTTCTTTATATATATAAAAAAAAATCTCTAAATATATGTAGCTCTGTGTAAAAGACTACAATTATATTTTACAATTTCTTCATCAAGATTACGTCCATTCATTTTCCATAGCTCAGTAAATATGCCTGGTTTTTCAACTAGCTAATAATTTTGAGTTGTTCACTGATTGTTAGTTACAATTTTTACAAAAAATATCAGTTTTGGCTTCAAGCCAAAAAGGAAGCTCCCGGCTTATGTTTCCTTTGGACCAATATAGATGTATTGTTTTCTTCCTGTTTTGTGCCCATCATAGCTCTGTTACAGATTGAATCTCAAACTTTTAATTTTACTGTAGTTCACCATCCACAACTTTATGATATGCTAATTTCAGGTTTTTATCCCCTCAAATAGAGATATTTGACCCTAAATACAGAGGGAAAAATAAAAAGTACTCATAAAAAAAGAATGTGACACGTTTTCAACTTCCCACTTGGTGGATATAGAGTGCTAGTACATTGAAGAATTTTTTAGGTCCAAGATTTTCACCCTACTTATAAAAGTTATGCCAGTCATGTTTTAACCCTTTTCACTCGTATGTCCCCGTATGGGGGACATCACTCGTTTTACCATCGCGCTAAATAGGAAAAACACAGAAGGAGAAATGATTGCTCAATCACTTTTTTCCCCGATTCCTCTCTCTGTGCTTTCTCCCCTGCTTTCTCAAGGCCTTTTCATACTGGCTAGTCGCTAGAGCGACTAGCCAGTATGAAAAGGCCCCGTTGACCACCGTTCCCCCGTTTCCCCGTTGACCACCCGAGACGGTTTTGTGTTATAGTTCTATAGTACTATTACTTTATAATTTCTTATTTTTTATGTTCGCAATGCCTAAGCGACATTTACAAGGTAACATTGAAAATGAGTTTGAGAGCAGTGACGACGAATTTTATATGGACTATTATAATCGAGAATTACGGTGCAATGAAAGTAGTGACAAAGGCAGCAGCGAAGAAGCTGCAGGAAGTGATACGAATGGTAGTGACATTATAGTTGCCAAAAGAAATCGGGCAATACCTTTGCCCAGTACAAGCAGCAGCGACGACGACGCAATTCACGATGCAAGAGAAGACAATTATGGGCCATGGGTGAATGTTACAACGCAGGATAATGTGCCGCACAGGATAGATTTTACTTCTGGTGATAAAGCTGAAGGACCACAGATTCCTGACAACTGTTCAAACCCCATTGACTTTTTTAAACTTTTTTTTACGGATGAATTGATGGAAAAAATTGTAGAAGAGACGAATAATTATGCTCGCAATAAAATTAGACAAAAAAGGTTATCAAAGCGATCCACGTGGAATACATGGGTGGATCTTACAGTGGCAGAATTTGAGGCCTTTCTAGGAGTTATTCTAAATATGGGTACAATAACTGTTAGCCATCTGCAGGAATATTGGTCCCAAAACTTCAATGCTAAAATTCCTTTCTTTAGTGCCATATTCAGAAGGGAACGATTCATGCAAATCTTTTGGATGCTTCATTTGCATGAGACAGATCCAAACGATCAAAGTCTTCGGAGTCGGGTGCAAAAGGTCAGTCATTATTTAGATTTTTTGGACAAAAAGTTCAAGGAACATTTTGCTTTGTCAAGGGAAATTTCCGTTGATGAGTCTGTAGTTGGATTCAAAGGCAGAATAAGTTTTTTGACTTATAACCCGAATAAACCAACAAAGTGGGGAATCAGGATATATGTGTTGGCAGATGCTAATACTGGATATATATATTCTATTTTGCCTTACTACGGAAGCTTGACATCAGAAAATGTAGTAAGACCTGACCTTCCTGTAAGTTCACGAGTTGTGCTGCATTTGTGCCAAAATTTACTGGAAGGCAATCCTGGCAGTAAAGGATACCATATATTTACTGACAGGTATTATACAAGTCTACCACTTGCACAAGAACTTCTGAAAATAAACATGTACTTAACCGGAACTATCCAAATTACCCGGAAATTCATACCAGACTCTATAAAAAGACCGCAGTTTTCCGAGGATAATACATTTGCCTGCAGATCGGGAAACTTACTATTATTTGCCTGGAAAGATAAAAGGGTCGTCACTGCACTTAGTAGTTGGGATGTTTCGGGTACTCAGCCAATAAGCAGAAGAGTACGTGGAGGAAATTTGCAAGAAGTGAACAAACCCATGGTTGTTATTAGCTACAACAAATATATGGGGGGGCGTTGATAGAGCTGACTCGTACTCTGCATCATATTGCTTTTTGCGAAAATCACTCAAATGGTGGCAGAAATTATTTTTTGGGGGACTTGAGTCATGCAACGTAAATGCATATTTGTTATACAAAATCGACCAACGTCGCCAAAATAAGCGCCCCATGACGCACCTAAAATTTGTTCGGCAATTGGTTGATGAACTTATAGGAAATTATAGACAATCCTCCAAACTTCCTGGTAGACCATCATCAACTGATAAGGAAGAACGATTAGACGGCAAATTGCACGTATTGCGTCAGGGGAGCAAAAAGGACTGTTTGGTGTGTTCCGACAAAAAAGTGGCAGGTGGAAGAGGGCAAACTAGTTATATGTGCAGTACCTGTACTCGAAAGCCAGGACTACATATCGGGGACTGTTTCGAGCATTATCATACTCTGCAAAATTATAAGATGTAATTGTTTCTTTATGTTGTGCTTTTTATTTTGTTTCTTGTTTGTAGTTTCTTTGTTGTTTTTATTGTCTTTTAGTTAGTTTTGTTACAGTTACTTACTTCTTACTAGTTATAGAAAACAGAAATTCTTTGGGCAAACTGTGATAACTTAACCAAAACATTTCTGTTCGAAGTATTTCTAAGTTGATTTGCTATGGTAGAGGTGCCGGCATTACGTTCCGTCCCCAAATATTGTTTATATAGTTTGTTTATATTATTACATTTCTTAGATTTTTAATGTGGTGTAGTGTAATATACTTAAGTATTCTTAGTAGTTTCAATAAATTATTTTGACATGTTGAAAAATAAAATATTATGTGGCCACATTCCCATCCTAGGCCAAGGGGTGTATTCAGGGGTTATATTTTTAAATTTTTGATTTAAGGGTGGTAAACCTTCTAGTTAAATTGGAACACATTTCCATCAAAAAAATTCATCTTGATCGAACATGAAAAAAAATTCCGAGTTATTTGCTAACTTTCTAAAGCATAATTATGAGTGCAAAGGGTTAACAAATTCAAGATTGAGTTTCAAGATTAAATTTTGGTCCTAAGCAAATTGCACTAAGTTACATTTTTAGCTTGGATTCTGCCCAAAACAATGTAAACCTACAAGAAGATAGAGTGGTATCGTGGCTGAGTTAGAGTGGTTTGGGCAAAAATCTAAAATAATTGAAAATGCTACAAATGTGGCCGCCATCTTAAAATAAAAATCATAACAAAATGCTAGAAGTTTTTGAAATCTAGACATACAGGGGTTATCCCCTCCACACAAAACAAAACAAATCATTAAATTGTATCTGGACCACTTGAAATGAATCCAGTATTCAAATTGAAGCCATCCCAAATTGTCTGTGTTGTTGTTGTTGAGACCCAGACCATCCGACCTACCAGAAAGGTGTAAGGCAACCGTTTGGACGGCTGGGAAGCCAAATTGTCTGTGTATTAGACTCAACAGGAAACAGATAAATAATCGCGACAACTTACATATTAAGGTTTTGAAGCTTTCCCTTCACATCTTCAGCACAGTTTATGCCTCGAGCAGCGTCGTTGGAATGTTTATTTCCAGGAAGCCCAAAGACCACCAGAAAAGTACAGCCCTAAGAAGGTATTAAAAGCTTTAGCCATGACATATTTATAAGACATTAAAAAACGCATAAACTAGCATATGTTCAACAATTAATGATGTTTCCAGGTTATAAAGAGTAAGATGCTAAACAATATCTTAAAAAAGTCATGGTTTGCCTTACCTAAATATATGTTTGGCTTATGTATAAATTATTATTTGATTTATCTGTATATTAATATCAGTAGATTACACCGGTTTCTACCTTTTAACTTTTTTATTCTTTGGAGAAGGACTGATCATGTACAAAACTATCGGTCAGAGTATAGAAGAGATGAATGGGATGAGCTTTGTGTAATTCATGAAAAGATACTACGCATGAGTACAACCCAATGTATTTTACTAACACTTTCTAACATAGCTGAAAAGTGTTTGTGACTTGGGTCATTCTGTCTATCATCATTCTGACATCATGGAATGAACAAGCATTGTTCATTCAGTTAAAAGAAAACTATACGGTCGGAAAATGAAAAAATATCGCAGCAATTCACAGCTTTCCCCGACTTTCAACGGAATTCCCTAATTTTTCCCTGATATTTCCAGGTTTTCCAGGTCTGTGGTCACCCTGTACATTCAAATATATTTTAATGGCTCAACAGTTTAAAAATAATTTTTTTAAATAGCTTGTAAACTAAAGCTCATGAAAAGAAATATTTTTATCTCTATACTGATTTTGACACAAGTAAGCTTAATACAGGAAAGGAAGGCATGAGAACGTCGAGTGGAGCATGACACTCTAAATTTCTTTATTTCATTTTGTTGCTGAACATATTAATTATGTATTTAATAAAAAATGAAGAAAATTATGCATTTAATAATACATAATTTTCTTATTTTCTTTTATGAAAAGCTAGGCAAGAAAGTGAGAAATAAGCATACAAAGTAGCGTCATTATTTTTTTTATTGACAACACTTTTTACTCTAAAAAAATGTCAATAAAATAAATCACATTTTTGAATTCAAAAGGTTATGCTAGAACAGTACTAGAAAAATTCAACTACAGCAAAATAAATTGCCATGAACAATTAAATCTTCCATTAAACATAACCTGCAAAAAATATATATATTACCTTATCAAACAGTAGCATCTTATTCAGGACACCTACAACAAAAGTAAAAATAAATATAATTTGTGATAAAATGTGCATAATTTAAACAGAATCACTGTTTCATATTTAAATGAAGTTTTTGTGACTTTTAGTAACTTTTTTTCTTCTAATGACAATATTTTCAACAATCAATTATGCCGTCCATCCGAATAGATGCTCTATATCCTAAGGATGAGTCAGACGGTCTGGGTCTTAACACTCCTTCAACAATCAATTATGAAAAAGCTGATAAATAACAAAAATACTTTTACATAAATTAAAAATAGCAAAAATATGCAAATGACTATTACATATTTTTACATTTGATAAAATAGGAATGTTTTTTTATACATCATCATAATCATGTATAATAATTTGAAAGAAAAGTGAAAAGAGGACTAATCACTGCACGGACACAATTACAATCAATTTGATAAATGAAAAGGTTTCCTTTTATACTTCTGAAACTTTTAGGTGAATATAGGATGCAATCTGATGTGGGCAGTCCTTACAGGCTGTCATTCATTTCTCTTAATACATTGCAAATTATATAAAGTTTTATTAAAAACAAGAAAAAAAAAAAACCTAACATTTATCTGAAATTATACTCAATGTAAAGTTTTAAAGCATTTTCTTTTCATTTGGCAGCTTAGTACATTTTAAAACATCTCCAGATTGCTAAAATAAAAAAAAACTGAAATATTTTGAGAATGATCTATCTTAGAGTAATGTGGTTGGTATTAATTGCTTTGCTATCAAAAATTACCTATTATACAAGTTTTTAATGAATACATTTAATTAATTCAGTCATTTATTTCAGATTATCTTCTTTTTTTCCGAGGGGGGGGGGGATTAGGAAACGGGCAGGTTTTATTTTTCCAAATTGTACTAAAATCTAATTCTATGGATGAAAGCCTGACTGCTCCACAAAACTTTTTTAAAAATCAACCTAGATATAAAAAAAATTTCTCCATTTTTTAACATTTTAACCATCAAAATTAATACTCTACATATTCTAAGACATCAAAGATTCCAATATTAAGAAAAGGCATTTTTAGCTCCTGATATAAGTTTGTCAGCCATTGTGGAAATATAAAAAGTAAATTCTGAATCATAAGTACCTTCAAAAGTCCCACATGAAGATAAAATGATGTCAAATGTGCTATCCAGAACCTTTGGCTCTTCAATCTCCACATTTAACAGAGCAATAAACAGAATGGTAACAGTTGTCAGTTCGGACACATATTCAAGTTCAACAGTGGATTTCAACTGGAAAAAGGAGACATTAAGAATCAAGAAACACTTAAACAGTCTAAATGTAGTTCATAAATTATGAAAATTGTTTTAAAAAAAAATTGTTTAAACAGAAAGAATATATATTTTCAATTGTATAAACAAAAACTTACAATAATAAATAATAAAAAAAAAAATGATTGAAACTTTTTTTTTTTTTTTTTCAAATGATGCTCATTTAAAGTCAAACATTATTTTAGAAAGAAAACATTTCTGGTTAATGAATAACACATATGCATTAAAATATTTTTCAAAAATTCTGCATAATGTAACCAGACAGGTAAATTAAAATCCTTAGAATTTTAGCTAAAATATCTAAAATTATTTTAGCATTTTCAGATTTTCTTTAGTCAAAGCCTTTTAATATTGATGCGAAAAAATTTAAGATGTTCATCTGAAAAAAAAAGTTTATGCTTATTATAATTAACAAATTTTCTAATTTACTGTTATTTGAAATACAAATCGTACTAAAAACTCAAATGCAAAATTATTCTACTGCAGCAATATCTTTTCAACCATCAGTACATGATCATCAACCATGATGATAACTAACAGGTGCTGGCTGTCAGATAATAAATGAAATCATAGACTAATTTAATGTCCACATAAACCTCAAACCAAAATCTATAGAAAACGGCGAATTTTCTTCAAAAAATTACCAGGTGCATGTTATGTCCAACATTAATCATAATTCGTCATCTTCTTAGCTCGAAGCAAATATCTCCACTTCCTAGTTCTCTCCTTTTCAATCATGACCCATTTGAGCTCATAATAAAATATGCAAATTTGTACATCATTTTTACTTTCATGCAGAATTTAAATTCCTGTTGATCGAAATGTAAATGCTAACTAGAATCCTAGGAATCATGTTGTATTTATGAGCTTTAGCATTTCAGCTAAAATAGCAGAAAATGTTTCAGCAAAATGCTAAAAAAAATCACAGTTTAAACTCTGAACATAACACAGAATCATAGTCTCTGCCTTTCTTTCTTTCCTTTTTTGTTCATCTAAATTATGATCCAAAGAGAAGACACTAATCTTTGACACTAATATTAAAGATCAACTGATCACACTAATAATAAAGATCAACATCGTAAATTAAAATCAATATTTGGTTTCCAAAATGTAGAGAAATCAGACGTAGCATTCAAAGAAATACTTTTAATTTTGGAAATTGAACCTATCTAGAGTTTTCTATACAGAGTATCAAGGTAAGTCATGGACCAAGCTAATAACTTGACAAATATCAGGGTTATCATATATACATTTTTTTTTTGCAAGTACATAGGAAACCCCAATGATGAGACAACCTTCAACCCCTTTTTTAACTATCTCACTTTTGTTACAGATAGTGGAAAAAATTCAATTACAAAGTCACAGAGCATTGCAAAATGAGTACTAAGCATTTTTATACCACAGTAAAAGCTGCAGAATAACAATTTCATTCACCTGCATGCAACAGTGTATACAGAAACATTTTATTAAGACAAAATGCATCATTATGGAAAGTGAATTTGTTTATAATAAAGTCAATTTTATTCTGTCATATTGTCTAAATGCTTCATTTTTGGAGAATGGGAGGAGAAAAAAAATGCATAGTTCTAATTTAGCAACGTTCTACATCTTTGTAATTGAATCTTCCCCCATCTCTAACAGGAAGCGAGAGAGCTAAAAAAAAAAGCAGATTATATCCCCTAAAGTTGTCTCATTGTGTAGTACTATTGGGACTCTTCAATACACCTGTATAAATATATATGTATAATAAACCTAATACTTCTCAAATTATTTGCCCAGTCCTAGACTTTCCTTGTGTCAAAGAGTTCTATTTATCAGGATTAAAATTGTTTTTACTCTTTATCTCCATAATTTATGATAATTAAAAACAAAATAATGATTGTTTTCCTATTATTGATAACAGTTTTCTTGTTGTTATCTGTAATAAGAGTATATAATAATGACTTTAAAATCAACCTGTATAGGTCCGTTCTGTGAACAACATGAATACCATAATCTACAATGGGAGAGTAATCTTAACTTTGAGAGTTTTGTGAGCATAATTAATAAAGCATTGAAGTTAAAGCAAAATGCCTTAAAATGATTTTTTTGTCTTTTTGGCACATATTTGAAGGGAAAAAAAAAAAAAAAAAAAAAAATGCTTCTGTTCTTCGCTATCCTTGAAAATTTTGACAGTGGCAAACTCGCTGGCACCATAATCCCGTGGAGTTGTTGTTGAAACCCAGACCATCTGACCTACCAGAAAGGTGTAAGGTAACTATTTGGACAGCCAGAAAGTGCCGCCTAATTCAGACCGGAACCCAGTGGGGGAGGCATCCACAGGGACCGTACCCTCCTTCCCCTACCACCAACCTCTCGGAAGGGCTTACGGACCCACATGTTTAATGTGATTGTACTCCGCGTGAACACGGCAGCAGTTTTGGCAGTGGCGGGAATCGAACCCGGGCCTACAAAGTGCAATTCCCACACGCTAACCACTGGGCTACCACGCCCTCAACCCGGTGGAGTTAACAAAGTTTGGTTTAATTTAATGACGTTAAAACTAATAATGAAATTTTAAGGCACCGCAGCAATCTCTATAACTTTATTTTTATTTATTTTTTTTATTTCTTCAGTGTTTAAGTTTTTTCATTGTGGTCCCAACCACCACCCGATGTAAACAATACATCGCCACAATTCAATCCAGCATAATGAGCCACAAACCTTATAAAAAGCAAACACTAATTCGGCTTTTAATTGTCCCTAGGCCAAAAACCGTACAAAAAGCAAACACTTATTCAGTTTTGTCCCTAGGCCAAAAACTGTATAAAAAGCAATCACTGATGACATTTGCAGGTATAATTTAATACCCATGCGAATATCCTCATCAGTTGCTGGGCCAAAAACCATTTTCATAGCAACACCGTACGTCTGCGTGAGCATGTGGATGAAAAATCGAACTTCTCGGGCCGTTCAGTGCGGCTGCGCGGGCATGTGGGAGAAAAACTTCTTTCGCCCCGAGAAATTGAAATTTGGAAATTCTTAAAATCCAGACTCTGCAGCTACTTTTTATTATTTCTTGATCAGATTGGGCTTGTAAGAAAGCCTGATGTTTGAGCTTTCTAAAAATTCAAATTATTAATCGAAATTGTCGGTACTTTTTCCGATTCGAGGATTTAAAAACTTTTTGAGCCGGAAGTGACTTTTGTTTTAAAATCTTTAAAAAATATTAGAATTTGTCCCTGAGATTTGAAATTGATATATTTTTACTCGCAATTGTCTGCTCTTTCTGGTCGTGTGATTTGTTTTTTTCTGCGACGTCTGGATGGTGGAGGAAAAAGTGGAGAAAACGGTCGAAATCGCATAAAATATTAAATAACAAAAAAAATAATTCAAATTTTAAAAATTGGTTTTCAAAAGGCCCCACCCCACCCCCTTCCACGAGTCTCCACGGAAAGTTCGTTTTTTTAAGCCGAAAGTGACTTTTGTTTTAAAATCTTTAAAAAATATTAGAATTTGTCCCTGAGATTTGAAATTAATATATTTTTACTCACAATTGTCTGCTCTTTTCGGTCGTGTGATTTGTTTCTTTCTACGACGTCTGGATGGTGCAGAAAAAATGGTCAAAATCGCATAAAATATTAAATTAAAAAAAATAATTCAAATTTTAAAAATCGGTTTTCACATGTGACTTTCCCACCCCTCGGGTCTCCAATTGCCAAATTTCGTAGCTCTGCGAAGCATGGTCGCTGAGCCTATAGTGTATAAGACAGACAGACACACAGACAGATATTGCTTTTTATTATATAGATTAACTTTCTATTTTCCTGAAAAAAGAAGGGGGCAGCTGAACTGTGTAACAAACATTTGCACAGAAAATGGAATTTTTTTTTAATGAATTGCTCTTTCGCATTCTTAATAGCTTAAATACAGAAGAATCCAGCTCAATACTGTAATGAAATAATGAAATCGTTGATATATTGTCGGAATTGCTGTCTGCGAAGATTCCGAATAGTTGAGCTGGGTGTCCCGAAGTCGTAGGAGTCACCCGAGAATAAGAATAGATGGTTATATAATGGAATAGACCGAGAATAAGAATAGATGCGGAAGAATCCATCTCAATACTGTAATAAAATCGTTGATATATTGTCAGAATCGCTGTTTGTTGTTCATTCACTTGGTTATTGATAGAATCCGTCTCTTGATTTCGGAAGCGCGTGCTTGTCAAATCGGTGAGTGTGCTAAAAGAAATAAAGTTGGGTATTCAACCAAATCAGACACAGAGCTTGCAATCATGCGAAATCTTTATTCCGCGCCATCATTATACAATCGACCATATCTCTGGAATGGCGAGAGGCATATGAGTGCTAAGTATCATCATCTGCTCAAATCTCAATGCAACTTCTCTGACGGGTGTCTTGTGTGGAATCTTCCTCCGGAATGGCGTACTTTCATATATATATTCCTATATCCCACCGTGATCATTAGACCACCGTAGTCTCTCTATTCCTTCGAATTTTGTCTCTTTGCCTAGACCATCCTGGCTCCATTCTTGAAAACTTAGTCCCCTAACCTTTTGATGACAGGTTAATCCCATTATTCTGCGTCCCCGAGCAGATTCTGGTGGTGACGAAAATCTTAATGACTTTGTTTTCGAATTTCTTAACTGGGATGCTTCTACTTGAAGGTCTATGACTGCACGAGAGTCAAAACATACCTAAGACTGTATTCTGTTTTTTTGAAGTTCTTCTGGGTTTCTCACAAATACCAATTGCTAAACATATACTGTCTAAAGATTTCATTCATTATGGTTTAACTTTTATACAAGCACACTTTTCAAAGTTGGCTGATATTATTACTTCTCTTGAAAAAAGAAACAAAACATTAGTGAATGCTGTGAAGTTAATAAATGCTGTAATTAGTGAAATTGAATCTGTTCCTGGATGAAAGGGTCACATAGAGAATGAAAAATGTAAGCAAGTTCTTTAAACAATTAATGATTTGGGGAAAAAAAAACATTGCTAAAGTGCTCAAAGATGATAATTCAGCTTTTATTGAAATAGATCCTTACAAATGTTAAGTGTTAAATACACTCCTATTACCTTCATAAAAATTGAAATTTCACTTTCAATTCTAAAATACATTCTAAGTGGCAAACAGCAAAGTTTAACTTTCGACAATTGAAAAAAACATCTAGTAATTATGTGTAACTGTAAAAGTAAGCAAGTGATTTGCTAAACCATTTAGTAAAATTAGCTAGATACCTCTATATAATTTTTAAAATACTGTTTACTTAATAAATGACTATTTTTACGGTTTATTTTGACATTTTATTTTACTTATTTGCCTGCCTATTTTAGTAATTTTTACTATCCAAACTTCTGGATTTTAATAATGAATAATAGACAAGGCTATTAAATTATGTTTTTCAAAACCACATCTCATGAGTTTTCCTACCATACATGGAAATGTATAGGGAAAGTATTGGAACAGGGATCAAAAATCGAAATTCCAGTTTTTGATGAATCTACATATTTCTGAAATAAGACTAAATAAGGACAAATGCAATAAATGTTCATTTTATACATAATTTTTTATTACAAATTGAATAAGATCAACTCCATTATTATAGAATAAACTGTTCTTGAAGCATTAACATCTTTCAAATTCTGGGTGCTTTGGCATCTATTTACTGCCAAATGGAAAAATAATTATTTTAAAATTTCAAATGAGTTTCATTGTTATTTTGTCCAATAAAACTCAAATGAATACATTAAGAAAGAAAGAAAAATAAATTTAAGCTAGTATGAAAAGTCAGATATTGTAAAAATTTACTTTTGGTATATCTTAAATTTTTTATAAAAAGTAGATGTCATTTGAAATATCAGAAATAATATAAAAGAAAATGTGAAGATTGTCGCTATGCAAATGAGATTCAAATTGCATTTATAGTAGCTCTAATTATGAGTCTAATAATACTTTTAATTTGACTGAATGATGTGATGGGCATGAATAATGAGTGACGTTCGGATACTTTTTTAAACTGACAGTACATTTAAAAATAAATGGTATGCACTAAAGATCAGTATTGCATTTCCAGGATATTTTGCTTATCCAGAAATCATTCAAAGCGCCCGACTTAGCCCGACTGGGTTCCTGGGCAGACATTCCTTCTGGGGGGCCCCCCTCCACCTCTTGAAATATATGAAATGAAAAGAAATATTTTTTCAAGAACATAATTAGATTCTAAAGAAACGTGAAAGGTATAAAAATTGACGTTCATATTTTAATAGAATTTAAATTACTGGCAACTTTTTTATCATTGCCAAGAAGGCAACATACTCATATTCCCAAAATGAATTTTTCACTGAGTAAACCTATTCCAATATCATATTTTTATTTCTCAGCAAGCATGGTGGTAATTTTTCAATGTTACAATTGTCTAATTTAGGGCCCCTCTAATGTGGGGGTCCGGGGAAGCTGCCTTGCATTAGTCAAGCCTTGCATTAGTCATTCCCTGCATTATTTTATTTAAATAAATATGATTCTGCTGTATGCTCTAGGAATCGAATATGCATTTTTAACTCCTATTAACAGGGTGAATACAGTTTCCTTAAAAAATTTTCAAGCACTTTTCAAGGAATTTCAAGTACCCTCCAATTATTTTTCAAGGGCATCATTTCTTCCATATTATGAAGTTGTATGCGTTACTGAGAGAAAAAAATATCATAGCAAACTAACATTATAGTTTAATGTTGAAGTCATTGAGGAATTTCTTTGGCAAAAACATTGTTTAGGAAAATTTCAGCGACAGTATAACTGCTAGGGAAATTTCCAGAGAAAGCAGAACTTCTCAGAAAGAACACAATACTGTGAATCTGCAGAACACTTTCAACCCTGCCCTTTTCAAGCCCTTTCAAGGACTTAACCAAGAAAATGGGAATTTTCAAGTACTTTCAAGGCCTTGAAAATGTTAATCTAAAATTTAAGTACTTTCCCAATTTCCAAGCACCCGTATGCACCCTGTATTAAATAAACCACAAAATACAGATTAAAATAGGATACTTACTCCTCTGAGACCAGGAATGAGAAAAACTTTTGCCATTGCAAGGTGCTGTTTGTTGCTCTGCTCAAATAATTTCACTCGGTTAGGTACTGAAACATAAATGAATAACACATTGCAGATGGAAAAGTAAAGACAAAATGCGAAGCAATGTATATAAATTTGGCACAATAATATCACATTCTGTCATTGTTGGATTCTGATAATACTCTACCCCAGAGCTTCTCAACCTTTTCATAAATGGGTATCACCAAAACCAAAATAAAAATATTTCAGCACTCCCAACAAAAATATGTCTTGTATACAAATCGGAACACAAAAATATGCGCTTAATTAAGGTATAGTCATATATCTTTATTTTGGTTAGGAGAGCAAAATTTCTATATCAAATCTTTGTTTTGCCGGGATTCTTGATTCTAAATTTAATTATTGGCTCAAAATTTGATAATAGTTCAAAATTCATTATTTTCCCCCTTCCCTTCAAAATCCTAAATTTATTTGTTGTTTTTGAATATTTCGGCAGTTTATTCCCCTTTTAACGTAAATTTGTTGTCATTTTCTTTGTTTTCATTATTTAAAATTATGCGCGATGTGTCTTTAAATGCTAAATATATTTTGCTAAATTCTCTGTTTGCTCTCTGCTTTTAATTTCGCCTCACTTGATTTACAAGTTGCGAAAAAAAGGACACATCTTAAGTGAAAATTGGGCCCTTCGTGGCTTTTTCTTGAACACCTGCAGGTATGGTTGCCTCACAGCATTCCGTGATAATGTGTCACAGCGTGGGTTCGTGGTTGCCGCTTGGCGGAAATTTCCCGCCTCGCGGTTCTTGGCATAACATCGTTTTTATTCCGCAGTATATGCATGAGTGCTCGGCGCAGGTTTTTGCTCGCCAAGTTTGGCGTCTCCTGGGAGGCAAGCGTGTTGCGAGGAGACATTCGAATCTTGACTGGTGTGGTGAGAAGAACCCTTTTTTCGGTGCTGCTGAGATCCGTGGAAGGGGGCTCCATGCAAGGGCGCCCGTATCCCACGGTCGGCAGAAATGTGAGAGAAAGTGTCTCAAATGTTGCTCAACGTCATTAGTAATCTTTCACCGGGACTGCATCATCTCTTATTGCACAGGTTCCGTTGTCTCTGTCTCCGGATGTTCCATCAGATGAACACAAAAATTGAGGAAATCGGCTACTCCAGTTATTACTTGGATCCAAAGATTGAAGATACGGATGATCAAGCGTTTGTCAGTGTACCATCATGCGTAGCAGACCCTTTTAAATCTACATTTTCATCAAAGGGTTTGTGTGCAACAGTATGTGCTCAGCAGAGTGTTTTACACTTCATATTGTACAAAAATCATCGATATTATCGTGCTGGGTCCGGCGGGTTTTCATAGCCGTGCTTTCTCATCAGCATGGCAAATTTTTGTCCTTAAGTGCATGTCCAACATCAGTGCAGTGGTCTCCAAATATCAGTTATCTGTGACATGTTTTTGCCCATCAACATAAATGATATTTTCTTTTTTTTACAGAAAAACCATACCAAAGAAATTGAGAGGCATATTTAAATTCTACGATTTTTATAGGTCTTTGTTTGGATCACATAGGGTTTTATGCTTCACTCTAGGAAATTAATATTTTTTTTATAACTGTATAAGAGTAATTTTTGCACTTTTTTTAAATTAGTGTTTGTTTTTATTGTCTAAGTTTAACTTTTAAGTTTTGGTGGACAGCTCTCCAGGCAGACCAACCTCTGGTCTTCTGACCAGAGGGGATTCAGTACTTGGGTGTAATTAAAAGTTTGGGTATTTTAATTTGTAACTTTAATGTGTAAGTTTTAAATTGGGTGTCGCAATGTAATACACGATACGTAAAATTATGTAATTATGAAGTAGAAGATGCTTTAATTGTTTCATTAATAAAGAAAATTTTAACTTTACATTAATTGAGTTGAGTTTCTTTTTCTTGTTTGCTGTGCTATTTATTTATTGTGAAGTCGTGCAAAAAGGTAAGTGGAAATTATTAGAGTTAAATAATTATATTGAAATGCTTTTCTGGTATATAAACAAAGTCGAACACAGACCAAGCTGTAAGGAAATAAAGAGGCAATTTTAATATAATAATAATAACATTATTAGTAATTCTATACGATCAGGCCAAATTGGAAATATAGAAATAATCAATCAATAAATAACTTAAAATATAGTAATCTTGGAAAAATAAGATAAAGTAAATATAAATAAAAATAGAATAAATAAAATAAATAATAAGTGTAAATTTTAAAAGGGAGGATTCCCGCTTAACATGTTAATAATCAAGAATTAAATAAATAGAATACTAAGTGAAAAATTTAAGAGGAAGGGTTTTCCCTTCTAACACATTTAACTATTTTAAGTGCAATAATAAAAATCTGATGTGGGCAGCATATGACTTTCCCTGCAGACTTAAATTTATTTTTTTATTTGAAATTACACTGAATATGCACTTTTAATTCAATTTTCATTCTCATTTGGTAACTAGATTTATTTTCAAAGGTGGTGTATCAAAACTGCGAGAAAACTGAAATATTTCGAGAAAGGCTAAGGTTGGTCTTATTCTTTTTACCGTTAAAAATTACGTATAAAACAAGCATTTAATTGATATATTTGAGTATACATAGTTTTTTATTTTAGATTTTGCAGATTTTTGTGGACTATTTCGCAAAAAAAAGATAGTTATTTTTTCCGAATCGTACCAAAATCTAATCAACACCAGTGTAACCCAACAACTTACTTATCTACCAAATTTAAAAAACTTTAATCTATTAGTTTTTCACCTAGAGTGGATACAGGCAATTTTTGTGGACCATTTCGCAAAAAAGGCAGGTTAATTTATCCCAAATCGTACCCAAAACCAATTAGCACCAGGGTCACCAACAAGTGAGTTACATATGAAATTTTATGAAATTTGGTCCATTAGTTTTTGAGTTAGAGTGGATATATACTTTGCACAGATAAACACACACAGATGCTATGCTAAAAATAGTTTTTTCATATTCTAGAGGTGTCAAAATGTGTAGATCCGTTGAAAACGCGAGTTGCAATTTTTGGCATGATTCCAATACTTTCCCTATACATTACCATGTATTGCAGGGAAAGTAAAAAAAATCTGATGTGGGCAGCACATGACTTTCACTGCAGACTTATATCCACGTTCTCTTTATTTTAATTAAACTTAATTCACTTTTAATTCAATTTTCGTTTTCATTTGGAAACTGGACTTATTTTCAAAGGTGGTGTTGAGAAAATACGAAAAAACTATAATATCTCGAGAACGGCTATCCCTAGTGTAATGGGGTTGGTCTTAATTCTTTTCTTCATTAAAAATTAAGTATAGAACAAACATTTAATGGATATATTTGAGCATACGCACTTTTTATTTTAGATTTTGATGATTCTTGCAGGCCATTCTGCAAAAAAAAGGCAGGTTATTTTTTTCCAAATCATATCAAAATCTAATCAGCACCAGGGTAACCCACAAGCAACTTATCTACTGAATTTTGTGAAATTCAGTCCATTAGTTTTTCAGCTAGAGTGGATATAGGCAATTTTTGTGGGCCATTTTGCAAAAAAAGTGGGTTTTTTTTATCCCGAATTGTACTAAAAACTAATCAGCACCAGGGTTACACCCAACTGACTTACCTACCAATTTTTATGAAATTTGGTCTATTAGTTTTTGAGTTAAAGTGGATACATACATTGCACAGACAGACAGACATCCAGACTCACACTAAAAATAGGTTTTTTGTATTCTAGAGGTCTCGAAACGTGTAGATCCGTCGAAAACTCTGAGTTGCAATTTTTGGCATGATTCCAACACTTTCCCTATACATTACCATACATTGCAGGGAAAGTAATAGGATGCGTGCAGCACATGATGTACATCCTATATATTGCAATGAATTTACTTTTATTGCAATGAATTTACAGACAAATAATCATATAAAAGAACTGTGGTATAACAGTCTGGGGCAGATTTTGGGTGCTTTTCTAAAGTGCTTAAATTGATCTATATTTAATGCAAATCCTAATTTGACTATAGAAAGCTAAAGAAAAAACTTTTGTTTTCAGCCTTCTAGTTAACAATATAATCCATACATTAAACCAATATTTTAAGCTAGTCAAAAATATGGAAAATAACATTCTTAAAAGATTAGTTTTATTTTGTACAGCCATCAGTATCGGAAATAGTCTGAATTGACTTGGTTAGGTTTTGTCCCATGGTGAATACTATCAGTGTGCAAAGTTTCATCTTTCTAGTTCACCAATGGGCTTATGGACAGGCAAGAAAGACTTTTCAAACACTCCCTCTTATTTTAATCAGGGGTGAAATCTGAAATCTAGATCCATTAGTTTCTGTCCTGTGGTTGATACTGTAAGTGGGAAAATATTTATCCTTCTAAGTCACCAGAGGTCTTCTGGAAAGACTTTTTGACTCCCTATGTTCTTCATCCCTGGGAGAAAATAAAAATTCTGGCTCCATTATGTTCTGTCCCATGGTCCATATTACAAGTATACAAAAATTCAGCCATTTAGGCTAAGGGGAGGCTTTAAGAGGGGGGAGGGGTAGCCTTTAAGGCTATAGAGGATCTGTTATTATGGAGGGGAGTTCTGCAAAGGGGATTATTATGGGGGGGAGTTCTGCAAAGTCTGAAAATACTGTTCAAATCATTTTTTTTCACTCCTGGTGTGGAGCAATTGAAAATTCAACCCCCATTAGGTTCTGTCCCACGGCCGATTCTATAAGTGCGTAAAGATTCAGTCTTTTAAGTCCTTGGAGAAGTGTGTGTGTGTGTGGGGGGGGGGGGGCTTTTGGAAGGTCTGGAAAGACAGAAACACATCAAACAATTACTATACAGATACATTTTACTGTATACAACCGATAGTTTGAGTTCCATTAAATCAGTTTCTAAAATTCAAAATAAAAATTCTGCTTGCTTTCATATTTAAAAAAATCCATTAAATTTTGTCTAATTTCATATGAAATAGAGAATCTGTTATTATGGAAAACCATTATAACAGATTCAAAAAATTTTATTAAATTTCCATTAATTTCAATAGGAATAGAAAATCTGTTATTATGGCAAACCATTAAAACAGATTTAAAAAAATCTATTAAATTTCCCTTAATTTCATATGGAATAGATAATCTGTTATGGCAAACCATTATAACAGATTTAAAAAAATCTATTAAATTTCCCCTGATTTCATATGGAATACAGAATCTGTTATTATGGCAAACCATTATAACAGATTTAAAAAAAAATCTGTTAAATTTTCCCTAATTTCATATGGAATAGAGTGTGGCATCACAGTTGCTGCGGGACTACACAGATTCTGCGATCCTGTGAATGCGGTAATGCGCATGTCTACGATTCGCTATTTAAGACTCTGCAACCGCCACAACTTCAGCTTCGTAGTTACGGAGCCCGGCATCTCGCAGGCTCCAACTCTTTACTCAACTATGTGCATGCATTATCTTAGATAAATTAATCTGTAACATTTTAAGTACAGCACGCAATGTAATCTGTAATTTGTTATGTTAAAGTTTATAGTTATTAAAATGTTAAGTTTCTAAACGCGTAGAGTTTTACTGTACGAGCGAGTGCATTAGACAACATATGCAACCGTTAGCAAGTATTTCAAGTCTTACGTGGTTGACATCTCTTTTCTTGCCATGCATCTTGAGAGAGCAGACCAACTACATATAAAGATGGATACTCCAAATCGACACATTAAAGTGGTGACATACTTCCCCAAAAGAGAATCTGTTATTATGGCAAACCATTATAACAGATTTAAAAAAATCTATTAAATTTCCCTTAATTTCATATGGAATACAGAATCTGTTATTATGTCAAACCATTATAACAGATTTCAAAAAATCTATTAAATTTCCTCTAATTTCAAATGGAATAGAGAATCTGTTATTATGGCAAACCATTATAACATATTTGAAAGAAATGTATTAAATTTCCCCTAATTTCTTATGGAATAGAGAATCTATTATGGCAAACCATTATGACAATTTAAAAAAAAAATCCATTATATTTCCCCCAATTTCATATAGAATAGAGAATCTGTTATGGCAAACCATAATAACTGATTTTAAAAAAAATCTATTAAATTTCCCTTAATTTCATATGGAATAGAGAATCTGTTATTATGGCAAATCATTATAACAGATTTCAAAAAATCTATTAAATTTCCCCTAATTTTATATGAAATAGAGAATCTGTTATTATGGCAAACCATTATAATAGATTTAAAAGAAATCTATTAAATTTCCCCCAATTTCATATGGAAGAGATTCTGTTATGGCAAACTATTATGACAGATTTTAAAAAAATCTATTCTATTTCCCCCAATTTCATATAGAATAGAGAATCTGTTATGGCAAACCATTATAACTGATTAAAAAAAAAATCTATTAAATTTCCCTTACTTTCATAAGGAATAGAGAATCTGTTATTATGGCAAACCATTATAACAGATTTAAAAAAAATCTATTAAATTTTCCCTAATTTTATATGGAATAGATAATCTGTTATGGCAAACCATTATAACAGATTTAAAAAAAATTATTAAATTTCCCCTAATTTCACATAGAATAGAGAATCTGTTATTATGGCAAACAATTATAACAGATTAAAAAAATTTATTAAATTTCCCCTAATTTCATATAGAATAGATAATCTGTTATTATGGCAAACCATTATAATAGATGTAAAAAAATCTATTAAATTCCCCTAATTTCATTTGTAATAGAGAATCTGTTATGTGGCAAACCATTATAACAAATTTAAAAAATATCTATTAAATTTCCCCTAATTTCATATGGAATAGAGGATCTGTTATTATGGCAAACCACTAGCCATTGTCCAAATATGCATATAAATAGAAAAAGCCATGTAATAACATTATTGGATTGAATGAATATCAATTAAATTGAAATTTAGCGACTTTATTAACTGAAACAAAACAACTTATTTATACTCATATGCAACATTTCCATCAAAATGCCATTCACAGTATCCCATAGAATGCATATTAGATGAATTTTTAACTATTACAAAAAGAATTTTCTTTTGTGAATGAAATGAGTTAGCCCCACAAAGAGTGAATAGGTTTTTTGCATCATAGTGGGTATGAAAAGTGATCCTATTTAACAATGCTGCATTTCAATTTAATATAACTTTTTTGATAATATTTTTTTTTAAATGTGCAATATCTTGAGAATGGACAATGTTTTGTAAAATGACTGGCATTTATTTTCTAATGATAAAATATGCATAAAATGAATATATTTTTTTAACATGTTTTAATATCTTGATTTTTTTATAATTTTGCCAAACAAATATTTGAAAATTTGGGGGTCTTCTGAATGTTTGATTGCATTTAAAATGAATAGGCACCTGTATTCACTGACTGTGTTAATCATACTAAATTTTATTAGAAATGTTCCATTCAATGGTGAGATATTGCATTCATAGACTCACAGACAGAAATATTCCTTCAAAACCATTTAATTCGAATTCAGGAACACTGTAAATATGTCAAAAACTCATTCGAATTTTTGATCCCATCCACACATACAGAGTATACTAGGTATGTGCGGAGAGTGAAAATGAAATGTATACAACAATTTATTTCTAGCTCTTTATATTATGTATAGGATGAAATTTAATCACATTAGATATATCATTATAATGGTTTATAGATTTTTTAATTATCTTAAATACAGTAACATAATTTAATATATACAGGGTGATTGAAAAAAGATGGGCCAAACTTTGCGAGGTGGTAGTACACACCAATCTAAGCATTTTTCGTCATAGTTTACCAGGTCGGAAATGAAACATAAAGGCGCCAGTGGGTGCTTAATGATGAAACTGATTAGGTAAGGCGAAAACACAAGAATGGCTTAGAAGTTATAAAATGACATTTAATAAACAATAACTACAGTAATCATTCAAAAGAGCGACCGTCAACCTGAATGTGCGTCTCACAGTGGCAATGGAGGGATTGGCGAACTCTTTCAAAGAGACCAGGCATGTCAAGTACTTTGGTAGCAGTGGCCGAAATTCTGGCGACGAGTCTCTTCAGATTCAAGGAGAATGTCATAGACCATTGAGATATCCAAACAAAAAGGTGTCAAGACATGACAGACTGGACGATCATGGGGGCTAAATTATGGGACCACCGCGCTCAATCCATCACCCTGTCATGCCCGTACGTTTCATTTTTGATCCGATAAACTATGATGAAAAATACTTGGTTTGGTGTGTACTACTATCTTGTAAAGTTTGGCCCATCTTTTTTGAATCACCCTATATATGAAATACAAAACTTGGAAAATAAATCAAAAGAGGTTAAATGTTTATTTATAAGCAAAAACTGATAATTATTCAAAAAAGAAAAGGATTTAACACATGCAAGTATAGGAAATGAAAATATTTATTTAGCAATATGCATGAATTATATACAAATGGAAAATGCTATATGTTAAAGGTGAATTTAATATTTGTATCATGTTTAGATGGCAGTGTTAGCATATGAATTGTAGAACATAATTTATGCTCCATACAGAAGTAAAAATTGCCAGAATATAGGTAATTTGTCTTAACTTACCAGCGAGAAAAAAACCTCTAAAAATAACATGTGTTTTAATCTTATGTATAATATTTTTATGAATGTTACTACATTATTTCTTTTAAATTTTGCCAATTAAACAGAACTAATCATCAAATCAGAAATTTTACATATTATGCAACAAAGAGTTACATATTATGCAACAAAGAGTCATTAAAGTACATCCCTGTATGTTATCAAAATTTAATTTTGCATTTAAAGGCATCAAGTTCAATTTTGAAGAAAAGTTTTTTTTGATAGTATAGATATGCATTTTCTAGTGCATACAGGTTTTTTCTATTTTACACGAGCATAAAATTATAAATTTAAAAACTGAGCACAGTTGTCCACACAAGACAAATTTCTTGAAATTATCCAGGGAATTTTCCACAAGTAAAATAATAGGATGTGCTCAACACATTTCATAGAAATTAATCAAATTAATCAAATTAATTTCTATAGAATTGTTTTGGAAACAAAACAAATTATAGCTTTCTTCTAACTCGATCTTCCTGAAAATAAATAGGCTTTCTGTTGGTACCCACTAAAATATATGTATATAATTTCATGAATATAGACTGATTCTTTTGAGATACTGCAGTCCCTGCCCCCCCCCCCCCTCCAAAAAAGAAGTAAAATTTTTTATTTGAATGACTTGTGACAACTTCTTCCCAAACAAGGATGTTCATTATTTTCTGGGTAAAGGTACCAGAAACATATTCACTCATTTAATAATCAGGGTGAGTACACTTTCCTTAAAAAAATTTCAAGCACTTTTCAAGGACTTTCAAGTATAATGCAATTATTTTCCAAGGACATCATTTCTTCCATATTATGAAGTTGTATGCATTTCTGGGAGGAAAAATCATGGCAAACTAACATTGTTTAATGTTGAAGCTGTTAAGGAAATTTTTGGAGGAAATTTTCAGCAACAGCATAACTGCTAGGGTAATTTCCAGAGAAAGCAGAACTTCTCAGAAAAAACACAATGCTGTGAATCTGCAGAATACTTTCAACCATGCCTTTTTCAAGCACTTTCAAGGACTTAACCAAGAAAATGGGAATTTTCAAGTACGCTCAAGGCCGTGAAAATGTTAATTTAAAATTCAAGTGCTTTCTCAATTTTCAAGCATCCATACGCACCCTGAATAATAGAGAGCCTATTTCATTTTTTCTGATTTTATCTATTTTAAATCGAAAACACACAATATTTTGAGAGCCTGTACTTAGAATCACATTATCATCTTATATATATAAAAATTACACTTTTAAATAAAAAATTATACATGGCCATTTGTGTGACAATTTTTAACACTTTACAACAAAGTTGAAGAGTGTTTATGACTTTGTTCATTCTGTCTGTCTATCCGTTAGCACGATAACTGCCGTAAAAATGACTTAATCAAAATGAAATTTTAGTATGTTGTTCAGACGGTCTGTAGGACCTATGGAAATATAAATAAATAATATCACCCAATTAGTTTTGGATTGAACCCGGATTGAAAAAATGAAATACATTGAACCCTATGGGATCTAATTTCTCAAACATTTTTTAAGCGGATTTAAAATTCACAAATTGCTTCAAAAATTTTAGGTAATATTCAAATTATCCCATAAAATATATAAAAAAAATTTCAGCAAAATATATTCAGTAGTTTTTTAAATAAAAATTAAAATAATAATTACACCTCTTATATGAAGCAATCACGTGACCATGATATGAAAAGATCACTTGACCCACTTCAAAATAAAATATGGCATCCATCTTGTCTCAAAATCGTGATTTTTAAAGCTCTTTTTAATTCATTTTGAGTGATGTATTCGTCCTAAAACCACTTTATTTTTGCTTAAATTCTGTGCATCTACATACTGAAACAACGCAATGACAATATATTTGAGTTTAAATGATCATCCAAATTTGATTATTTCTACAATGAAGCCTATTTTTCACTTATGTAAAATGTAAACAGCAAAATATGTAGGATGAGTTGTATAAGAATTGCTGTATTTTTTAACGTAAAAGTATTTAGCTCATGGAGTCTGCATAGCTGATATGAATAGAATATTCATTGATTTTACACAGAGAACCAGACGATTTTTTCGATGAAGTTTTAAGCATAGAGTTAAATTACTTGCACCTTCATGGTCTTAAGTTTTTAAATAAAATAAATTATTTTAGTACTGTGATGAATGAAATGATTGGGAAAATGTTATGAATGAAATGATTGGGAAAATGTTATGAATGAAATAATTGGGAAAATGTTATGAATGAAATGCTACTTTTATAGAGAGCCAGGTGTGTTATTTTTTCTATGACGTCATTTGAATGAATGTCAGTTGTTTTTGATGAAGTTTTCGAATATAATAAATTATTGTAGTATTATGATGATTTTAAAAATATTACCGAGGAATGTATCACATTTTAGAGATGTTTAAACCAGGCAATTTATATTTCAATGCCGTCATTTGAATGAAGTTCATTTTTTTCGATGAAGTTTTCAAATATAATAAATTATTGTAGTTATGATAATTTTAAAAATATTACGGAGGAATGTATTGTATTTTAGAGATGTTTAAATAAAATTGTATTGAAGTTGGAAAGTGTTTCATAATCAATGCTTTAAGCATGATTGATCTTTCTTGTTAACAATTATCTTAATTTACCTTTTTTAAAAAACTTGAGAGTCATTTTCTAGTAAGGCAGCCCTGAAAATCATTAGGTCTGTGATACTTATTAATTGAAATAACTTAAGGCGAGTACACTTTCCCTTAAAAAAATTTTAAGCACTTTTTAAAGACTTTCAAGTACAATGTAACTCTTTTTCAAGGGCGTCAATCAATCCCTCATTACGAAGTTGTATGTATTTCTGGGGAAAGGCGGGGGGGGGGGGGGGGGGGGGGAGGAGGAATAAATAGCAAACTAATATTATTGTTTATTGTTAAAGCCATTGTGGACATTTTTTGAAAAAAAACCAATGTTGTTTATAAAATTTTTGGGAACAGCGGAGCCGTTAGAGAAATTTCTAGGAAAAGCATAACTTCTTGTAATAAACACAATGCCAAGAATCCACAGAACATTTTTAAACCTGCCCTTTTCAAGCACTTTCAAGGACTTAAGGAACAACAGGAAACAAGGAAAATGGGAATTTTCAAGTACTTTCAAGGCCTTGAAAATGGTCATTTAAAATTTAAATACTTTCCCTATAGTAGTTATCAGGGTGCACACATATGCACCCTGATAACTACTATATTCTATTGAATTAGACCAATTTGTTTGAGATATTGAACTCATAGATTCAATCAGATATTGGACAAATGGTTGACCCTGATAACTACTATATTCTATTGAATTAGACCAATTTGATTGAGATATTGAACTCATAGATTCAATCAGATATTGGACAAATGGTTGATTCGTATGCATAGATACATCAAGATTCGAGAATTTGATATTTAACCCTATCACAGAATTTTCTCTTTACATATACCATGTACTGCAGCATTAAAAAATTAGCTACCTATACAATTCAACACTGTTACTAAAAAATGAATGATTCACGATATCAAAGAAGAAAATAATAATAATTTGATGAATGATATTCTGAAAGGAGATCTTACTGGGTTCACCACCATCTTCAGTAGTAGTATAGCCTGATACCTAAAAAGGGATAGCAAAAATACTGAGTTTAAAAATTCCATTTAAACCCAATTTGAAAAAATTAAGAGAAAACATTTGTGCACAAAATGGCAAAGGATTTAAAAAAGAATTACAGATGCTTTTAGGTGGCACAAGTTTTATTGTAGTTAAACTCTAGACTTATGGTAAGTTAGGCTCCAGAACATGTCTGTAACTTATATCTGAACTCTAACTGTCTGAAATATATATATATATTTTACTTATCAATGAAAATAATACATTTTGATCATCATATATAATGTACTTTAATCATCATATGTATCAAGGATACACAAGTTAAGGGTACAACTGTATGTGTAACACCATATGTAAGTCAAGGGTACACAAGTTAGGGGTACAACTTTGGATACCTTTTTAGCATGCACACTGACCACCTTATTTCAAAATAACTTTCAAATATTGCATAACTAATACTATAGAGCACAGAAGTAGTTAACCGTTCCTACAGTTTTTACATTTGCTATTACTTATTAACCGATATGAAATATGAATTCTGTCACATGCAAAATATATATTTAAAAGCGCATAAAAACTACAATTTTCATAAATGTGAGTGCCAACTCACTAAATCTCTTGTAAAGAACAAAAACAATAATAACCCATTAATGTTTTATCTTACAGACATATGTTTTCTTTAGTAAGGATTACACATAAAACAACCAATAATTTTATCATTTTTCGTTCACTTTTATAGGCCATTTAAAAAGTTAATGACATTGTTTCAATTTGAAAAAAAATTTAATCCAGCAAGCAGAATAACATATATAAAGTCAATTTATTTTCAAAGCTTACAAAACCTGGTGAAAGTATTTCAAACCTGAATGGATAGATGCATTGCACAGGCATAAAAAATCTCCCTGAAAGCAATTGCCAAAACATATAATCTCAACTTCAAAGTTTTTACAATACTTTCTCTACGTTCAGACTTGACACATTCCTGTTCATGAGTCAGTCACGTAGGGCCACATTTCAGTTGGAATTTATTTATTTTTTTTGGGTTGGATGAGATCTAACAGCACGTAAAGCTTTAAATAAATATTAACATAAAATGCATGAAAAATTGTCAATTCCAGCAATGCAGAAATAAATGTTTAAAAATACCTTTTTATATAATTTTCTGCAAGTGAATCGCTCAGATTTATTACTTCATATGTACAGTGAACCCCTGTTTACCATTATCCACCACATTCAGTCCATTATCCACCACACTCAGTCACTCATCATACCATCCATCACACTCGGTCACCATCACTCATCATTCTAAATTTCTTTTCCGCATTTATGTGGCGAACATTAGTCATTTCCTTTCTTGTATTCCCTATTCTACTTTCTCCCAAACGGGTGATGTCTTTTCAAGTTATTTAGGAAAAAAAAAAGATTATATTAAGTATATATTAAAGGTATTTAATAATTCAAGTATATATTCAAGGTATTTAATACATCAAGGTATATTTTGGTTTCTTCTTAAGTTGATTCTCCCCCATCCCTACTCCGGCACAGATGATGTAGCCTGGATAAGGATTGGGCATTCTCCATTGTGGTGTAGATAACATCATTGTTATTCCAGATTTTTAAATAGACAGAATGAGAGCGAAAAGAAAGAGTTCTTTATATAAAAGAAAAATTGATGATTATAAAATGTTTAAGAAAGGGGAAGCTGTTACTTATTTATCAATGTAGAATAGGACGAACTACAGTAAATAATTGAAAAGATATTCTGAGAGAAAAAAAAAAAGAAAGTTATGCAAATAAGTTAGAAACTTCAAATGGGGCTATAACAGTAAGAAAAACTATGAAATTGGCAAAGGACGAAAATACTAGACTGTGCCATTTACTAATAATTTGTGCAAACTTGAAGTCACAGGATCTAAATTTCTGGAGCCATGATATATGAAAATGCTGTACAAAAGAATAGGAAACTTAACAGTAAAGCATCCAGTGGATGCTTACTTGGTTTAAAACTTGCTATGGAATTAGAGAACTACTATTATTGATGAAAAACTTAGTGCTAATAGTCTGTGCACTGACAGCGATTTTTAAAAGAAGTATTAAGGAGATGGTCGAAGAGAGTGAAATGCTTGTAAAATGGTTTTCATAAAATGCTTTTATACTTTATTTCTTGTAACATTTTAAGTTTGTCTGATTAGACTGTTTTTTTACTGTCAACTGTTGTGTTGTTTTTATATATATAAGAAAAAAAAATCATATTTGTAAATATGTATGATTTAAAAAAAAAAAGCATTTTACTCGTCGTTCGCCTATAAATCTATTTCACTTTTCGGTCACATCTCTAGTACATTGTCTAGCACCCTATGACTGATAGACAACCGTGAGTTGGAAAAAGAAGCATTCACACCGTTAGGGATGGAAACCAAGATTTTTTAGCCGAGTTGGGTTTTTTTAATGTCAGTCTGGGTCTGACAAATATATAAAATGTGAGTATGTGTAACCCTCTACCTTATGAACGTAATTTAAAAATTTATTTCTCAAAATCTAAATCACTTTATATAAACTTTCTAGCTTTACAGCAACATGTTTAACCTTCACACGATGAAAACATAGTTAAATGCATTCTCATGACCATGAGACATTTAGATCTTGCGAACACAATACAGTTTACATTCAACGATGCTCATTGAAAATTCTTTGGATAGTTTTTGCCATTTGTGATCTAAATCAGGTTTAACCTTGTTAATTTAAATATACTTCGAGTGCATGTAATCAGAGTTCGCAGAAAAAAAATGAATATTTTATTCTGATTTCTCAATTGAAAACATACTAAGCACATAAAATTCAAGACTCATGAAGACTACCTTCAAAAGTTCATGTTCAAATGCTGTTCAAATCTGAATAGTGTAGACCTCTAGTGAAAATAAAAAATACATAACTTCTCCTACAAACTCAATTGATATTCCTTCTTTTATTAACACTTTACAACATAGTTGAAAAGTGTTTATGACTTTGTTCATTCTGTCTGTCTGTTAGCACGATAACTGCCATAAAAATGACTTTATCAAAATGAAATTTTAGTATGTTGTTCAGACGGTCTGTGGGACCTATGGGAATATAAATGAATAATATCACCCAATTAGTTTTGGATTGAACCCAGGTTGGAAAAATGAAATACACTGAACCCTATGGGACCTAATTTTCAAAACATTTTTTAAACCAATTTAAAATTCACAAATTGCTTCAAAAGTTTTAGGAAATTTTCAAATTATCCCATAAAAAATATAAAAAAAATTTCAGCAAAATATATTCAGAAGTTTTTTAAATAAAAATTTAAATAATAATTACACCCTTTATATGAAGAGATCACGTGACCTGCTTCAAAATAAAATATGGCATCCATCTTGTGTCAAAATAATGATTTTTAAAGTTCTTTTTAAGTCATATTCAATGTTGTATCCGTTCTAAAACCGCTTTCCTTTTGCTTAAATTCTGTGCATCTACATACTGAAACAACACAATTACAATATATTTGAGTTTAAATGATCATCCAACTTTGATTATTTCTACAACGAAGCCTAATTTTCACTTATGGAGAATGTAAACACCAAAAGATGTAGAATGAGTTGTATAAGAATTGCTACATTTCTTTAAAGTAAAATTATTTAGCTCATGAAGTCTACAATAGCTGATATGAATGAAACATTCATTGATTTTACACAGAGAACCAGACGATTTTTTCGATGAAGTTTTAAGCATAGAGTTAAATTACTTGCACCTCCATGGTTTTAAGTTTTTAAATAAAATAAATTATTATATTATTGTGATGAATGAAAGGATTGGAAAAAGTTTATGAATGAAATGATGCTTTTATATAGAGGCGATTTATATTTCGATGAAGTCATTTAAATGAAGTTCATTTGTTTTTGATGAAGTTTTCAAATGTAATAAATTATTGTAGTATTATGATAATTTTAAAAATATTACCAAGGAATGTACTGCATTTTAGAGATGTTTAAACCAGGCAATTTATATTTCAATGCCATCATTTGAATGTTCATTTTTTTCGATGAAGTTTTAAGTTTTCAAATATAATAAATTAATGTAGTATTGTGATAATTTTAAAAATATTACTGAGGCATGTATCACATTTTAGAGATAAAATTGCATTGTAATACATTGAATTGCATATAAAATTGCATTGAAGTTGGAAAGTGTTTCATAATCAATGCTTTATGCATGATTGATCTTTCTTGTTATTTATATTATTTAAAAAACAAGAAAGATCAATCATGCTTAAAGCATTGATTATGAAACACTTTCCAACTTCAATGCAATTTTATTTAAACAAGTCTAAATGCAATACATTCCTCGGTAATATTTTGAAACTTATCACAATACTGCATTAATTTATTATATTTGAAAACTTAAACCTTCATCGAAAAAAATGAACTTCATTCAAATGACGGCATTGAAATATAAATTGCCTCGTTTAAACATCTCTAAAATGTTATACATTCCTCGGTAATAGTTTTAGAATTATCATAATACTACTATAATTTATTATATTTGAAAACTTCATCGAAAACAACTGAAATTAATTCAAATGACATCATAGAAAAAATAACACGCCTGGATCTCTCTATAAAAACAGGATTTCATTCATAACTTTCTCCCATTCATTTCATTCATCACAATACTATAATAATTTATTTTATTTAAACATTTTGTTTAAGACCATGGAGCTACAAAAAATTAAACTCTATGCTTGAAACTTCATCGAAAAAAATCGTCCTTCTCTTTATGAAATCAATTAATATTTCATTCATATCAGCCATGCAGACTCCATGGACTAAATTATTTTGTGTTAAAAAAATACAGGAATTCTAATACAACTCATTCGATATATTTTGCTGTTTACATTTTACATAGGTGAAAAATAGGCTTCGTTGTAGAAATAATCAAATTTAGATGAGCATTTAAACTCAAATATATTGTCATTGCGTTGTTTCAGTATGTAGATGCACAGAATTTAAGCAAAAATAAAGTAGTTTTAGGACGGATACAACACTCAATATGAATTAAAAAGAACTTTAAAAAATCACGATTTTGAAACAAGATGGATGCCATATATCATTTTGAAGTGGGTCATGTGATCGTTTCATATCATGGTCACGTGATCGTTTCATATAAGAGGTGTAATTATTATTTTAATTTTTATTTAAAAAACTACTGAATATATTTCGCTGAATTTTTTTTTATATATTTTATGGAACAATTTGAATATTACCTAAAATTTTCGAAGCAATTTGTGAATTATAAATCCACTTAAAAAATGTTTGAAAAATTAGGTCCCATAGGGTTCAATGTATTTCATTTTTTCGACCCGGGTTCAATCCAAAACTAATTGGGTGATATTATTCATTTATATTCCCATAGGTTCCACAGACCGTCTGAACAACATACTAAAATTTCATTTTGATTAAGTCATTTTTACGGCAGTTATCGTGCTAACGGACAGACAGACAGACAGACAGACAGAATGAACAAAGTCATAAACATTTTTCAACTTTGTTGCAAAGTGTTAAAAAACATAGTTGACCCTTAAATCAATAAACTAATAACAGAGAGAGTTATGTAATTGCAAATTGCTCTGGAGGTCATTAAAAAAAAAAAAAAAAATTATTGCAAAGGCACTTGGACAAATCTGTCTATTACCCCCCCCCCCCCCCCATGTGGCACACGAAGTTAGAGCAATGAACCAAAAATAGAACAATGTTCAACAAGAGTCCAGTTGCTTTATGAGCTCTCTAGCTTTCCGATAGCATGCATGCATGTCTTCCCCCAATAATGCCGAACATTCTAGCAGATGGTCACTATTATAGATATGCCAATATGATAAAGGCATTTGCTAGGCAGTCATGTCCCATCAATACACTTAAACCACCACCGCTATATAGCAAGAGAAGGAGATTTTGTAAATGGGCTCACCAAAATATAAATAACAACAAAAAAAAAAACACAAATTAGTATATAAATAATGAAATTACTGTGAGTGTCAGAAATTGGGGATGCTGTATGTAGCTCATACTGGCAATAGCCGGAAAAACTGGTAAAAATAAACATATACCGAGATAGAATTAACTTTTGGTCTATTATTTCTAAAATTCATTAAATTGAAATATTCTATATATGAATTAAAAAAAAAAATTATATATGAATAAAATCACAATTTTAAATTACATCAAAATTGTAATAATTCATCCAGTTTATCTTACTTCCAAATTTGATCAAAATTTGCAGAGTCGTTTTTGAGCTAGCCCATTTCTGCAGTTTTATACACCCACAAACGTCATGCTAAATATACTACATTTAAATTCTAGGTTGCTTAACATAAGCACATTAATTGAAATCTTAAGGTAATATGTTCAGCCTCATTACTCACATCCTACATACTATAAGAAATCAAAAAAGGATGACACAAATAAATCACCTTGACAAAGCCTTGATCCATCTCAGTCGTTGTAAAGGTCTTGACCTCAGTAACCTTCAGCAAGTCAAATGCTCTTTTCGATACAACAATCTCCCCTGCAGCACACATATCCTCAGCTTTTTGCACAAAGGGAATCGCTTGGCCAGCCACCACGAAAAGTAGAAACTCACCCGAGGATCCGAGAATCCAAGTACCTATCTCTCCCACAGCAATACCTGTGATAAGAAAATATCGTCTGCATTAACTTCCATTTCATTAAAGTTAATGAAGAAAGACTTGCATTTATGCTGCCTGAAAATATTACAAATATTGATATTTCCATTTGCATGGTGTATTAGTATGTAAGAGCAAATATGAAGTTTATCCATATTGAAATAATGAAAACAGAAATATAAACATAATGATCATTTTATGCATTAGGGACTACAGTTCATAAATAGGGAAGAATTGTTGTTTGTTTGACCGCCAGTTTGGTAAGGGTCACATTTGGAGTAACTTACAGTCCATACTTGTTGGTTGCAGAGGGGCATGAGCCCCCGCTGAACTTTTCCAGAGGGGGCAAAGCCCCCTCTGGGAAATTTCAATATTTTTTTTCTAACTTCATATTTTACTAAATACCAAAAAATGAAATTTTTTTAAACAAATAATTGAAAGAAAATCCTATCAACGTAAATGTCACATTTCCGTTCAGTCTTGCTCACATCTTCCTTACCATAGCTCCCTAAACTATCTCGCATACAAACCAAGCTCATCTTTACTCCCAGGAAACATGTTTAAGCTAATGACAAAAACACCTGATTACCAGAACTTTTTCGACTGACCGCCTAATTCAAAGAGAAATGGAATATTTACGGCCATGTTATTGGCATTTCCGAAAATAGCTGTTTCCCTCCAGTAATAACTATAAATGATTACCACGAAGTAGAGATGACTTATTTTGTCTACCTAAAGAGATCTTATCTGTAATTACACCTGGATCCTATATACCAGTGCTGTCTTTACAGATGGCACCCATTCCGTTTGAAGCTGCAAACCCCGTGGGTGGTATCCATTCTGTTTGAAGTTGCAAACCCCGCGGGTAGTTTTATTCCTGCTGAGCACGGGACGTTTGGCACAGCACCGTAGTCAGGCAAGAGCCAGAGGGTGCTACACCCTCCCCCCACCCACTAGGTATACTCAGCCCACATCTATGATAAAAATAATAAAGTTTTAGTTGTGATAAGAACTGTCAACTAACATGTCATCCAAATTTTGCATAAAAATATTATTTATGAGATTTTTTTTATAAATTGATTTATTTTAAATTTTTTTTAATTTAGCTGAATGTGTGGTTATAGTGATGATCACTTTATATACATATTTAATGTAAAAATATTTAAATATAGACAGTAGTGTTTGGATACTTTTGTATTATTGTTGGATTCATTGTTTTAATTTATTGTGTAAAAATCAACTGATAGGTAGTTAAGAGTTGATATTAAGCGTTAACTTGTATTAACTTTCAGGTTTTTTATTTTTTATTAATTAACAGCTTTGCTACTACTTAATTCTTATATTAAAATCCATTGTAATTATTATATATTATAATATTGATGCATAGTAACCATATGGATTTTCCTAATCAACTCCTAGCTTACAAATATAAATAGGCCTAAAAAGATTAAAAATATTTATCGTACAATAAATAAAACTGCTGATATCTTTCTTTCGACCCAGCCCGTCGACCTACCCGAAGGTGTAAGATGTCTGTTTAGACCGCCGAGACAATGTCATCTAATTTAGATTGGAAACCAGTGGGGGCGACATCCACAGGGACCGACCCTCCTTCCTTTGTTACCAATAGCTCGGAAGGACTTTCAAACCCACAAATTTAACGTGCTCGTACACAGGGACAGTTTAGGCAAAGCCGGAAATCGAACTTGGGTCCTCCGAGTACAATTCCCGTGACTTAGCCTCTCGGTTATCTGACTCCAAAACTGCTGCTTGTAAGACAATAACTTATAAAATTTTTTTGAGGAAAGCATATGTATGTCAGTTAGGTGACTACAGTTGCTTCGATGGCATTATAATCCCCCTTTTTCAGGCCAAAATAACAGTATGCACTCTTAACAACCACTACTGCCGTTCGTTGGGCAGTTCGTTCTTGGCGTTGTTAAGGGCGTATACTGTTCTTTTGGCCTAAAGTAGGGGCTTGAAATGACCTCGAACCAATTGTAGGCACCTAACTGACATATGCTTGCTTTCTTCAAGGCGGCCTTGCAAGTTGTTATGTATTTATCGACTTTGTGAATCTTGTATATAACTTTATCGGATTGTGCCCCCCTTGAGATTTTGAAAACTCGGCGCCTATGTTAGCATCCTATATAAATGATAATATTCGCTTTTCAGTGAAAATTGAATTAAATATTTATTTTTGTAACATTTTTAAACATTATATTTTTCATGCTAATCTTATTTTTTATTTTAAATGTTCGAAAAATTGATGACTTTCTTCTATCCCATTCACCCAAAAAATTAATGAATCTCTGATATTTATTGATTAAAGAAGTACTACCGAATTGTATTCTATTTTATTGATTTGTTATAGAGATATCATTGCCAAAGACTTGGTGTTTCTTTCAGAAATACATTTGGGGGGGGGGGGGGGGTGCGAACCCCCTTTCCAAAACATACCCCCCTCGCTCGATACATTTTATGTTACCGGACCAGATGCTAATAAATTCAGAAACTCACAAAATACTTTTTGTGAATTTAACCTAGTTTCTACTTCTTATGTGGCAGCATTTGAATTATTTTTACAATTTTATTTCATGATTGACTATTTTCAGAATGAAATTTTGCAGTTATAATTCAATTTACATTATTTTAAAATTTTTCTTCTTGTTTAGCCGGAGCAAGTTTTGAATACGTATTTGCTACACATATTCATTATTTCCATATATGTATATATATAGTAATTACTTCTATATAGTAGTTAAAATTATATTAGATAATTTGCCCCCTTTGAGATTTCATTTTCTCTCCTCTCCTCAGACAAAATGTCCTGAAAGAAAAACTGCACAGATAGACAGATATCATTTAAAACATGGTTAATTAGTATTCAAGGATGCTCAACACTGGTAAATTTATCAAAATCCGAGCGTCCGGTTTTTGATCCCCATCACAATACTTTTCCTTTTCTATGTGTAGCAGGAAAATAAATTAGATATAAAAAGGATATTTTTGTAACTCTTGTTGTGATATTTATTATACTTCCATCGCTAAATGGAAGTAAGTATTTGCACATATCATTTTTAAAGATCTATGCGCTTTTGAGGGGACTAATTACAAAATACAAAATAAATATTCTTTAGTTTTTTGTTGTCGATCGGTCTGTAGGTCAGTCTATCGCTAAATCGAGGTAACCTGCTGTTCTTCGAAACTACTGAACCAAATGAAGTCAAATTTTGAGCAGTCAGGCTGTTACTCGATACAGTGAATAACGTCACGATTTATTATTTTTTTAATTTTTCACTACTCATTCGTAATTTGATCAAATGTCGTTTTCGTAACATTACAATACTACTACTCAATCGACAGAAATAAGATTTTCTGAAAGAATATGTTTTGTAATATGCTTAAAAAAATATTCTAAGAGGACATTTCTATGCACCACACTGTAAGTATAATATAAAAAAAATATAAGAAAAGTACATGCTTAAAATGCAAAAATTTTTCAATTAAATAGTAACATAATTGAAGTAATTTAGAAAGTTTAAAAAATGTACAGTATTTTTCTTTTACTTTTTATTTATCAGAAAGAACGAAAATTCTTTGAGGTTCATCATTTTTTTCTGATGACTCAAAAAAAAAAAAATTAGAAAAATTGGTGTTCTACATGTGAGACAGTTGACTTAGAAAATAAATTTTGATTGCTTTCCAATTAATTTTAAAAACTAAATTCCTTCCTATTAACTTTTGTTGTAAATACTCCAATGCTAAAGAATGTTATATTCTATTGAATTTTTACTCCATAACTTAAACGCAGAATATAATATATGTAAATAACATTTTTATGATCCGATATATTTCGTTTAAAGAATTCAAGTTCATAAAATAACAGAGGTTTTAAAGCGGCGACATGTGAATATGTTAAATATTGTCTTTATTTTAAAAATTACCCCATTCAAATTATAGTAGTTATTTTTCAAATTAAATGAAGCTTTAGCTGAAATCCTGATAACCAAAAATTTGAATAATTCGAAAAAATTCCGGATAGAAATTGCCCATAAATAGCGTAAGTAATATTGATATATACTTTTAATTTAAGAAAAAATAAATACAATATTAGGTAAAGAGAATGCACACAGAAAAAAATCTGAAAATTGAGTAAAACGAGGAAATAATTTCTAAGAACTTTCAAGGAGCTAAATTTAATATAACATCCTAAGAACAAACAAACACTGACCTGTGCGTAAAATTTAAAATATTTTTAGCTAAAAAGTGACTCGATAGATGCTGTATAAAATCGTTATAACGAAAACTACCACAAGCTTTAAAGAATATACCGATTTTCCACCTGGAATTTAGAATAATCTGAATCCCCTTGATGGGGGGGGGGGGGTCTAATATGTTAATAGAAACCATTTTTAAACAATCATAAAATAATTATATCTTGCTTACCTTAAATTTTAATCTTGTATGAAATGCTAGATGAATATTTTAAATAATATCAAATTCAACTGTATAACATTTAGAAAGGAAAACGATAAATTATTCTTTGCGGCAAGAAAAATGATGTTTGACGTTTTTCACCGAAACATACGACTTAACTGATTCACCCCAGAACAAATCTCTCGCAAAACAAAATGATTGATAAACACATGTTTCACAGCCGATGGGGGTGTGTATGTCCCATAAATTCTACAATGATCCACGGATGTCTCAAGATGTCTTTTGAGACCTGTCCTCGTCCAGTTCTCTAATTACATTCAATGCGGACACCTGTTTCGGGATGGATGTGAAAGAAGTCCTTTATTTATGGGTCTGGGTGATTGGGGGAGATGATTTCCGGATTTGAGCTTAGGAGAATAATTAACAAAGGATGGGTATCCTGGCACGGCAATTCTAGGTGGAACCCCATCGTTTCAAGCAAAGTGCCCTCTCTCATCGGATTTTTTCATGGAATAGTTAACAAAAACCAGTTTTACATAGACGCTTTTGCAGTTCACAGATAATGGTCAATATGCCGCCCTAGACGTGCTGTTGATGGCTGTACTGGACGCCCGGTGCGCTAAAGTAATTAGTTGTTACTTGTGTTGCAAGATAAACAATTAGGGGCGACATACTGGAAACGATCCCATTTAGCCTTCTGGTCCTCTTTTTTCACGGGGAGAATGAATGATAACCGTTTTCACTCTTTTATTATCTGGGACCAAATGTTTAATATTTTTCAGTGTTTTAGTTTTGTCTACATCTGCCCTTGAAAATGTTGTTGCTCGCGCCCCAGAACTTTTTACTTTTTTTATTTAAGATATTTATTTTATTAAGAATTTTTTATTTAATATTTTTTATTTATGTTGACTGAAATGCCGCCCTTAAAATGTGCCGCCCCAAGCAAGTGCTTTCTTTGCTGATGCCTTAAGCCGGCCCTGGTTGCCACACTAAAATATCATGTTTCAAAATACAAAGAATCACTTTCGGAGGCATTTAAGACATTAAATGGATCATTATATGCAGATGACTATCTCTGGAGCTAATGACAAGGATAAAGCATTCAAGTTATATAAAGATGCAAAATTCATTTTGGGAGAAGCAAGTATGAACTTAAGAAACACAGCATGGTGACGAATCTTTTGTAAAGAGTAAGGTGTTAAGAATCATGGAATATTAACAAGGCTGAATTTAAATTGGAACTCTCAGCTATTTTAGAGGCATTGGAAGAGCGGAAAAATACAAAACGACGTGTACAACTTTTTTCGGTTAGGTGCTGTTCATATACCCTCAAAAATATATCAAAAATATTCTCTGCTGTTTTTAGTATGTCAGACGATCATTACAGTCCTCTTTTTAACAATCGAAGAACAAGGCATTTTCCCAGAGTGAAAGAATTTTCTTTTTGAGCTCCATTTTTACAAAAGTGTGTTATTGAAGAGTTTAAAAAAATATATTCATGCTCTAAAACCCTTAAATATTCACCAATTATGAGGTTAGTAAGGTGTTTTAAAAACTGGATCTGTTGCAGACAAAGCAAGAACTCTTTGAAAGCAAGATAAACTCTCTGAAATAGTGACTGCATTACTTAATTAAATTGAAACCATTCAATGACACTTTCATAAAAATGGTTAGAAAAATTGCTCTAAAATAAAAATTCTTCCACTCTAGGAAAAGGCCATCTTCAATTGATAAAAAAGAGACCTGTAATGATCATCTAACATATTAAAAACAGCGGAGTATACTATTTATATATTTTTGAGAGATATTAGTGCCACTTACTAAAAAAATTATTTCAATTTCAGAGTAAATCATATAAATTTAAAATTGTTGTGCCTGGCATTTTGATTATCCTGTACATTTGCAGTTTCCAGCCTCTAAATATTTTTAGCCAAGGAAAAAGATGACCTGCCAATTATAATGCATTGTACTATCAGCATATGACATTATATTCTATGTGCAGGCTAATTAAGTTATTTCTATATGATGTGATGTGATTACCTATGTGAGGGTCATTTTCATTACTGTATAAACATTCTGATATTATTCTTTTGGTTGTGCGAGTTTAAAAGATGAAAATATAAGATCAAATCACTTAAGATATAGATAAATTTATGTGGCTATAACTTGTAAAAAGCAAAATGCCTTTGAGCAAATTATATTTGCAATCTATGAAATTTCACCTCCAAATTTTCAATTTCATGATTATTTGAATAATAATAATAATAAAAAAAAATGGAGTGGACAGAAAATGTTGTCTATTTTAAAAAGATCTCTTTTCATAACAAAATTTTAAAAGCAAACAGAATATTTTCAAAATCTAAACCATTTAAAAAGATATAAACATTTTTAAATTGAAATTATCAAATAATGGGAAACAAAAGCTTATTAAAACTTAATTTATTGAAAAGTAAACAAGGGATTTTCAAATATAAATTAACAAAATGTAAAAAAACATTACCAAAAAATGAAAAAAATATTAAAATAAAAATAATAATAATAATAAAATAAGAAGTAAACCAATTATTTTTAAATTTAAATTAATTAAAAGTAGTAATGATGGATACAAGCATAAATCTTAGAATACATTAGAAAATCCTTGAAGAAATTTTAATCTATTTTCATAATTTATATTTCGTCACTGTTTACCTTGGATTTTGTCACGTTTTTCTGGCAACCATATAGTTATCAATCGGTATAAAGGGATCACACTAAACCAGTGAAAACAGATGTCAGTAAACTGCCCAAGTATCCTATTTAATTATTCAAAGAGATATAGACAGTTAGCTATTTTGCCAGCTAGATAAATTTGAAAATTTCTTCAAAGATTTTCTAATGTATTCTAAGATTTATTACTTGCATCCATCATTAGTACTTTTTTACTTTTATGAAACCATTTTTTAACTACTGATTGCCGGGGAAAAAACTGAGTATAAGAAAAGTTATAATTTAAATGGGATTGTAAAATTGTAGATAGAAAAGTTTTTTACATTGATATCTAAACATATTAGTGAGAAAACTATATTAAAACAGCAGTTAATATTTATGAATTTTTATTGTACTTTTTTAATATTGCCTAAAGGAGTGAATTAAAAATATATATGATACATAAATTTTAAGCCTTTCACAATAACATGCCCTTTTCTTTCACAGTTATCTTATTATTCCAAATTCCTATCTCATGTCCAGCACATATTACAACTACATTAAATTCTATCCCACACCACTAATATTAACAAGTCTGCAGACACGTCCTCGTTTCCTTGATCATATACGGTCACTAAACTTAACCCTATGTAAAAGTTCACATTGAAATTGCATTCCGAATCACATTTTTAAAGCCTAAACCGCTAAGATAGCAATCACATGCCTCATATCCTCCCTCCCCCTCTGATGAAAATGTATTTTGCACTTGTGAAGAACTATGCAGATGGCACACAGATTTGGTGAGGGCTGATCGACGATCAGGAGTTGTCCACAACATGTAATTATATTTATTCCTAGTGGCATCGAATAATAAGATTTTTATAACTTAAATTGTATCTTCCTTGGACTATTCAAGTCAAATATTACATATATATTTAAAGAATAATTACAGAAAATAGAATAATTACTACTCTTGAAAATCTCATTAATTTGAACAGATGACTTTAAATTCCAATGAATACAATACAATATAACTTGATACGTGATTCCAGTGCTTTAGGGACCAATTTCACAATGTCTTCTTATAGACTAAACAAGAAAGATCAATCATGCTTAAAGCATTGATTATGAAACCCTTTCCAACTTCAATGCAATTTTATTTAAACATGTCTAAAATGCAATATATTCCTCGGTAATATTTTAAAACTTATCACAATACTACATTAATTTATTATATTTGAAACCTTAAACCTTCATCGAAAAAAATTAACTTCATTCAAATGACGGCATTAAAGTATAAATTGCCTGGTTTAAACATCTCTGAAATGTGATACATTCCTCGGTAATAATTTTAGAATTATCATAATACTACGATAATTTATTATATTTGAAAACTTCATCGAAAACAACTGAAATTCATTCAAATGACGTCATAAAAAAATAACACGCCTGGCTCTCTCTATAAAAGCAGCATTTCATTCATAAATAATTCCCCCATTCATGTCATTCATCACAATACTATAATAATTTATTTTATTTAAAAATTAAGACCATTGAGTTACAAGTAAGTAAACTCTATGCGTAAAACTTCATCGAAAAATATCGTCCGTCTCTTTCTAAAATCAATGAATATTTCATTCACATCAGCTAAGCAGACTCCATGGACTAAATGATTTTGTGTTAAAGAATTACAGCGATTCTAATACAACTCATTCTACATATTTTGCTGTTTACATTTTACATAGGTGAAAAATAGGCTTAATGGTAGAAATAATCAAATTTGGAAGAGCATTTAAACTGAAATATATTGTCATTGCGTTGTTTCAGTATGTAGATGCACAGAATTTAGGCAAAAATAAAGTACTTTTAGGACGGATACAACACTCAATATGAATTAAAAAGAACTTTAAAAATCCCGATTTTGACACAAGATGGATGCCATATATCATTTTGAAGTGGGTCATGTGATCGTTTCATATCATGGACACGTGATCGCTTCATATAAGAGGTGTTATTATTATTTTAATTTTTATTTAAAAAACAACTGAATATATTTCGCTGATTTTTTTTTTATATATTTTATGGAACAATTTGAATATTGCCTAAAATTTTTGAAGCAATTTGTGAATTTTAAATCTGCTTAAAAAATGCTTGAAAAATTAGGTCCCATAGGGCTCAATGTATTCCATTTTTTCAACCCGGGTTCAATCCAAAACTAATTGGGTGATATTATTCATTTATATTCCCATAGGTCCTATAGACCGCCTGAACAACATACTAAAATTTCATTTTGATTAAGTCATTTTTACAGCAGTTATCGTGCTAACGGACAGACAGGCAGACAGACAGACAGAATGAACAAAGTCATAAACACTTTTCAACTTTGTTGTAAAGTGTTAAAAAAAAACAATGCACATAAAATGTACATTAGACAAGACAGATAAAATAAATAGATAGAGGAACACAAATTTTTGTTACAACAGTTCTAAAAAGTTCTCTCCAATGCAGAAGAACAAAATGTGTTCCAGGGTATCTTCTTCCACAGAGCAACCAAGGCAACTTGTTCCAGTCAGCTAGGTGAAATCTATTCAAGTAGGTCTGGGTGACTATGTAACTTATCCTAGCCTTAGCAGTCAAAGTGACAACCATTCTAGGGATTTTCCTGAAAGAATTCAAATCATTTGGATATGTGGCTAGGCTGCATTGCCTCACTCACAGCTATGGAAGACAATCCCGATTATACCTTCGGGCACGAAGAATTCTTTTGGGCCTAATGGTATAGCACAGGATTAGCATATTCCACGTTCAGAGTTCGAACCTATCCCCTACCACTGGGGAAAAGTGGCTCCTCGTAGTTGATGACCATGGATGAAAAATGAGCATGCAACCTTCTCTCACGAGATGGTAGCACTACAAATGACGTACACTTCCATTTCTCATCTCCTGGTTGACTGTGACTGATGCCACGCAGCTGCACACTGAAGTATGACTAATTTCCCGGCTATTCAGCTTATGACTGAGTTTCAGCTTGGGGACACAGTGGGGGTTTTCTGAGCGACCCCCTTCCTCACTGAAATTGAACTGAGCTTCTCACCAGGGGGCAGAGTGTGTGGCAGGGCTGCATTGCATCACTCACTGCTACAAAAGACATCCCCATTTATACCTTTGGGCCTAATGGTATAGTGCGGGATCAGCAAGCTACAGGTTCCAAGTTCGAAATCCCCCATCATCGGGGATTAGCGGCCTCCACAGATCAATTTAGAAACAAAAAAGGTGATGTTCCAGTTTTATTCCAGAGCACACAAACATCTCTTTTGATCTTACTGAAACACCTAGAGAAGAAATTTTTGGCTGTGGGACTGGTCCCGCTGTGGATGACAATTTAGCTGAACTATCTGAAATTTCATACACCGCAATTTGCGGGAACCACATCACATTGCAGTGTGCACAGTAATGAAATTAAATCATTCCAATTTATGACGAGCATTACACGAAAACTGACTTGACTGATTATGTTCACAATTATTAATTTCTTATAATACAAAAATTAATAATTTAAATTTTAAAATATTTCCTTATAAAGAAAAACCCTAGCTATCATATTTGATATCATGGACATTTCAATGGGGTCATTCCGTGTCAAATCAACAAATGGGGTTGCATCATAGTAATGGATTTTGATCAAAAATTAAAATTAGCTTATATACGTGGGAAGAAGGCGAAAGCCAGAATTTCAATTTTTAAAAAAATTTAGAAGGGGAGATTTTGCCCCTTGAAACATCATTCAAGGTCATATTTCTGTGAAAAGTGATGTTCATTCTTTCTAAAATAAAACCACTTGTATTTGTCACAAACCAATATTTCAGGTGCCATTTTAAAGCTAAGATTTCAAGCTTTCATATGATATAAACTAATTGTAATATTTTTTTTTAATGAAACCCTTTTTAAGCACTTAAATTTGAAATATTTGAAGTTTTTTTCTCATGTTTAAGATTTTTTCAATTTAGCTGATGAAATTAAAACATGGATAAAATATGGTTGATTTATAGAGTTGAAAGTGTTTTATAAGCACAAAAAAATTAATCCACTTTTTACTTGGATTTTAGGGTTGATAAACTTCCAAAATTTCAAAAATGATCACTTTTAATACTCCTAAAACCCCATGTGGGGCATAATTTAAATCTAAAAACTGATTTATAAAACAACAAATCTATGTAGATAATCAAGTAAAAGGGGCTTTTTTGTATATTTTATCCTTTCTATTTTTAAAATTGAAAAGAGGTCATTTTCAGCATATGAAATTTTTTTAAAACAAGAAGTTATTTATTTGTATTTAAACGTCTAACCAAAAATATGTTGTTTTACCTGTCTATTTGTTCCTTTCTTATTATTAACATTAATTTAAATGTGATTTCATCAATTTTTATTGTAAATATCATTGCAGAGTGTTTTGCATATGATAGCATTTAATTAAAAAATGAAAGTTCTTGGGCATTTAGAGCATTCACCAAGTATGCAACTTTCATCTTCTGTTGAGCAAACTATCATTTTTAGCAATGAAGTAATATCTCAGCCTTTATATTTATTGCTAAAACCATTAGTTTTATATTGGATGATAGCTGCATACATATACACTGTGAGTACCACTAGCACCAGTTAAGAGATACCATTTGGGTCATAGCTGCATACATATACACTGTGAGTGAATAAAAATGACTCATTGGTGTGTAACAGGAATTACTGACTTTTTTTTTTCACTTTAATGCTTTATGTTGGCTATGCAGTAATTCTATTGTATTTCTTGAGAAATAAGTTTATTCTAAAGAAAACTAAATCAGTTAAACTAGCACCAGTTAAGATACACCATTTGGGTCATAGCTCTGAAAATTGCGAAAAGCCTATCTTGTAATTTAGATTATTTAAATTCAGTATACAATTCTTAATTGTATACTGAAGATTTCCTAAAAACAAACATTTTTGCTTTAATTCTAGTATTCCTGTAATAGATTGTACAGATAAACACTTCTTCCCTGGAAAACAACAGCTGATTTCATTACATGTAAAGAATGTGCAAACTGTTTCCATCACATTTATCCGGTAGAATAACGTATTTATGATATATCAAAAAACATTCTGTAAATTCTTAAATGTATAAAACATTCTGTAAATTTTTAAATGCAATAAAAACTTGTCTGAAATCTGTTTAGTCTTCCTTCTGTTAAACTTCCTGAAATCTGTTTAGTCATCCAAAATATATCTGAATACTGCAGAACTAAACTTGTAAAATACCTAAAATCTGAAAAAGTTCTAAAGTTCCTAACACCTGTAAACATTCTAGAAATAAACCAAAGTGGACCTATTGACGAGTTACCTAAGTGTACAAATATGTACTCCTGTAAAATATTAAAAATGGCACTTTCCTAAAAATATAAAAATATTAAAGTAAAAGAGAGAACACAGAATTTTAGTTTTCAAAAATCTAACATTTAATAAAATTTTACTTCACTTTTAAAGAATTTTCAAAACATTTTACATCTCATTAACTAAACAAATCAAATTAAACATCTTAAATAAATAAATAAATTGAATGGCCGGTCGTAAAGTGGTAGCAAAAACGTTAGAATATTAAAATTTAAAGTTAACAATATTAAAATTATACAATTATTTGCCAAAACTACAATTTAGAATAAAAAGAACACAAGTTAGCCAAAAGGGAAATTTAGAACAAAAAGTTAAAGAAAACCACAGGTTCAGGTGACCTAAAATATATAGGTCTAGGGGGTCTCATTCAATGCCAACTCAATTTAACTTTAAAAACTAATAACTAATGCAAAAGTAAGATAGTTAGAATTAAAGGAAAAAGAAAAATATCACCAAGGCTCCAAGATAAGCTTCAGAGATCTGCAGGAAAGGACCCAACAGCAAAAATGTCACCAAAGTTCCCAGAGAATGCGTCTTGAAAAGCAAACACGACAAAGGAGGGTTATGTCCATTAGAGGTGAGGAAAAATCTCCGGCCCGATCCGAATTCCAAAAGGATGTTCCCAAATAGAACGTTTAGTAAAGATGTAATAAATTCTCCACACAGCTGCACTGGATCTTTGACATCAGAACTGAATGCATAGCATATGTCCGATGCTTTTCACCCAAATTTATATTTTTAGGAAAGTGCCATTTTTAATATTTTACAGGAGTACACATTTGTACACTTAGGGTAACTGGTCAATAGATCCACTTTGGTTTATTTCTAGAATGTTTACAGGTGTTAAGAATTTTAGAACTTTTTCAGATTTTAGGTATTTTACAAGTTTAGTTCTGCAGTATTCAGATATATTTTAGATGACTATACAGATTTCAGGAACTTTTATTGTATTTAAAAATTTACAGAATGTTTTATACATTTAAGAATTTACAGAATATTTTTTGATATATCATAAATGCGTTATTCTACTGGACAAATTGGTGCCGTGACCAGGATTCGAACCTGGGTTATTGCGGTTATTCAAACCTGGGTTATTGCTGGGTTATTCCAAAGGGATGTTCCCAAATAGGACGTTTAGTAACGATGTAATAAATGTGGGTTACTGCTGGGGGTGATTATATTTTTAGGAAAGTGCCATTTTTAATATTTTACAGGAGTACATATTTATACACTTAGGGTAACTGGTCAATAGGTTCACTTTGGTTTATTTCTAGAATGTTTCTAGGTGTTAGGAATTTTAGAACTTTTTCAGATTTTAGGTATTTTACAAATTTAGTTCTGCAGTATTCAGATATATTTTAGATGACTATACAGATTTCAGGAACTTTTATTGTATTTAAAAATTTACAGAATGTTTTATACATTTAAGAATTTACAGAATATTTTTTGATATATCATAAATGCGTTATTCTACTGGACAAATTGGTGCCGTGACCAGGATTCGAACCTGGGTTATTGCGGTTATTCAAACCTGGGTTATTGCTGGGTTATTCCAAAGGGATGTTCCCAAATAGGACGTTTAGTAACGATGTAATAAATGTGGGTTACTGCTGGGGGTGATTATATTTTTAGGAAAGTGCCATTTTTAATATTTTACAGGAGTACATATTTATACACTTAGGGTAACTGGTCAATAGGTTCACTTTGGTTTATTTCTAGAATGTTTCTAGGTGTTAGGAATTTTAGAACTTTTTCAGATTTTAGGTATTTTACAAGTTTAGTTCTGCAGTATTCAGATATATTTTAGATGACTATATAGATTTCAGGAACTTACATGTTTTTATTGCATTTAAAAATTTACAGAATGGTTTACACATTTAAGAATTTACAGAATGGTTTACACATTTAAGAATTTACAGAATGTTTTTTGATATATCATAAATGTGTTATTCTACCCGACAAATTGGTGCCGTGACCAAGATTCAAATCTGGGTTATTGCGGTTATTCGAACCAGGATTCGAACTTGGGTTATTGCTGGGTTATTCCAAAGGGATGTTCCCAAACAGGACGTTTAGTAACGATGTAATAAATGTGGGTTATTGCTGGGTTATTCCAAAGGGATGTTCCCAAATAGGACGTTTAGTAACGATGTAATAAATTCTCCACACAGCTCTAAATTTCCCTTTTGGCTAACTTGTGTTCTTTTTATTCTAAATTGTAGTTTTGGCAAATAATTGCATAATTTTAATATTGTTAACTTTAAATTTTAATATTCTAACGTTTTTGCTACAACTTTACGACCGGCCATTCAATTTATTTATTTATTTATTTAAGATGTTTAATTTGATTTGTTTAGTTAATGAGATGTAAAATGTTTTGAAAATTCTTTAAAAGTGAAGTAAAATTTTATTAAATGTTAGATTTTTGAAAACTAAAATTCTGTGTTCTCTCTTTTACTTTAATATTTTTATATTTTTAGGAAAGTGCCATTTTTAATATTTTACAGGAGTACATATTTGTACACTTAGGTAACTCGTCAATAGGTCCACTTTGGTTTATTTCTAGAATGTTTACAGGTGTTAGGAACTTTAGAACTTTTTCAGATTTTAGGTATTTTACAAGTTTAGTTCTGCAATATTCAGATATATTTTAGATGACTATACAGATTTCAGGAACTTACAAGTTTTTATTGAATTTAAAAATTTACAGAATGTTTTATACATTTAAGAATTTACAGAATAATTTTTGATATATCATAAATGCGTTATTCTACTGGACAAATTGGTGCCGTGATCAGGATTCGAACCTGGGTTATTGCAGTTATTCGAACTAGGATTCGAACCTGGGTTATTCCAAAGGGATGTTCCCAAATAGGATGTTTAGTAATGATGTAATAAATTCTCCACACAGCTGCACCGGATCTTTGACATCAGAACAGAATGCATAGCATATATCTGGTGCTTTTCACCAAAAATGATCCTCCAGTTCTTCATGATAAGAGCAGCATAACCCGGGAGAAACAAACAGTTGACGTGTTAAATCATCTTCGCTGACATCGCAGAAACATTATTTAGAGGATGGAAAACCAATAACAACACCTCCAATCATTCCGTCCTTCTAGACATAACAAACGTCCGGCTCCCACATCATCCAGACGAAACATTTTCAGAGAGCACGGAAGGAGGATTCAATAAAAAAAAAAAAGCAAAAGAATGTTGGTTAAATAGTAAACTCATAATATATCTCAGAGAAAACTCATCGCAGGCTTAGATGAGAATAAAATAACATTTCATTCCGAACTCGAACTTCGGTTCGGCTCGTGCCGAGGCACTAAAAACAACTTAATAGATCACATCTTCAGTTCTAATCAAGAATAATGAGAGAAGAGAGTGAAAAAGAGCGCGAGTTTATTTATGTACAGCGAAACATCGCTGCCACAGATTGTAAACAAAATTATCGATGAACGATAAAATAATTAATGACAGACGATTTTAATATTACGGTCAACCAATTAAAAACTTGAAATTTTAAAGAAGAGAATTGGAATTTCAAAGCAGATGAAAATTAAAAGAAATGAAGTGAAACAATTTGGAATATACGAATTCGGAAACAATTTAAATATGAACGATTCTGAAATATTTAAAAAGCTGAAAATAGAATAAAACTGAAAAATCGTGATCAATTAACGAATTTTTAACCGAGAGCAATAAATCTGGAATCAAATTAAAGGGAATAAAAAGGGCAATAAATGGAATTGCAATTTAGCCAATTTAAATAAATTTAAATTGGTAAAACCTAAAAAGTACGAACTTTCGCTGTTTTTAACCCAAAACCTATGGAATAGAATATATTTAGAACAGAAGAATATCAAAACCTAAACAATTGGAAAATGAATAACTAAAAGAGAATGACTATGTAAATAAGATCCCTGATCATGTTTAGACTAAAAACAAAATTCCTAAAATTATTAAATATCCAAAAGTATAACTCAACACTTTCAAATCAAGAGTCCTACCTTTTTTTAATTGAGGAAAGAACCATGTTTTTGAGGTCTTTAGTTATGTGAACTAGATACTGACTAGCTCCAAACTCTTTTATAATTGTTTTAGTAGCCCAACTTTGAGGCATAAGATGTAAATTTTTAATTTTTTCTGGTGTTGAACTGTTTTTGTTATATTTTCCTTTTAGTTTTGGGATTAAATTAGGGCAATCTTCACACTGTGAGCTAGCTAGATGTGAAGAGTTCTTATGACTGTTTGGAAGGTAGTTCAACATCTAAACTTTTTGCCAACTAAGTTTAACAGCTTTTTGAGTCAAGTTAACATATCTTTTTCAGTTTTGTCTTTCCATGTGATTTTTTGAAGTTGACTTAGGTTTTTTTATTTGGCGAGACACCTAATACGTTACATGCTATGTTGACTGTTTCAATGGCTATTTCACTAGTCTGATATTCATCGGAACTACTCTTTTTGAAATTCTCGGTGGTTGACCTTTACTTGAGCATAAATATTTACCAGGTATAAGATCACGCAAGTTTGTTGCTTTTTGTTGCTCTAGAAAGTAATTGTTCTCAGGCCTTTACTTACTCCAGCTTTATAAGATGAAAATGGATCACAGTGAGAACAATCTATTTAAGATTCAAAATTTAAAAATTTATATGATAAAATACGGAGCAGCATTTCCAATGGTAGACATCATTTCCAATAGAAATGCAACTAGACTGCTGTTCAGCTCAATGTTTCACATCAAACTGATTTAACTCTACAAAACTAACACCTACAAAACAAATGTCAATGCCCAGTGATTCCAAAATCAGATGTGTCCTCTGACCTATTTCTCCCTCATTTGCAACCAAGTAGGGTACCTTGTCCAGAACGAAGGCTGCTGGGGAAAAATCAGAGCATATCTGAGAAAGATGTTTTCCAAAGCAATTAAAGAGAAAAATAATTGTTTTATTAAATTTCATATTTTTTCAGCATAATAGATGTTTTAAATTTATTTTCATAATATATAATTAGGTAAGAAACATGAACATTTATTTATTATTTTATTGGATTTTTTTCCCAAAGATAAAAAATATGATGAAATCTAATGAATTAATTTAAATGATTGAACATATATTTGAATGTACAAGCAAAATGGCATTTTTTGTACAAACATTGAAATGAATAACTAATTCCCTATCATTTAAAATTTTTAATACAGAAAATATCACTTTTCCTTTGAATTTTATAAATAGAAAGGAAGAAATATACAAAATTTGACAATACATATGATCATCTGTATGTATTTGTGGCTCCTTTGAAACAGTTTTTATGTTTTTAACTTCTGAACTGTTCTTTCTTCTTGAGGGGGGGCTTAAGCAAGAATATATGAAATCGCCTTTAAATTAATGTTAATGATAATAAAGAAAGAAATTCACAAGCAAAACAACATATTTTTAAATAGACATTTAAGTATTAATAAGTAATGTCCTGTTTTGAAAATTTTCCACCTGTTGAAAATGTCACTTTTCTTTTCAATTTTAAAAATAGAAAGGATAAAATATACAAAAAAGGACCTTTCACCTGACTATCTGTATGGAGTTGTTATTTTATTGAACAAATTTATAAATTTTTAAATTATGCCCCGCATGGGGTTTTGAGGGTGTTAAAAGTGATCATTTTTGAAATTTTAGAAGTCTGGCAACCTTAAAATCCAAGTAAAAAGTGGAGTAGAGACTAAATTTTTCCCAGGCTAAGACTATGGGAGTAGGGTAAGATGTGGTAAAAATTTGAAGATTCAGATCAATTTCTTTTATTTATTTTAAGAGGTCTAAAAACTGCATTTTTAGCAAAATTGATGCTAAATTTCAGCCCCTCATATTGCAGTTAGCCAAACATTACAATGACATGAAATGCAGTTCACTTTAAGACCAGTAAAATAGTTTTTATCCCAAGTCTCTATCTTTTTTTAGTTCCAAGATATTTAAGTTTATGTGAGCATCAAAATTGGCCAAATTTATAGTCCACCATGTTTGAAAAATGGCCGTACCTAAAAAACAAACAATAAGAAAAAATAAAAATTGTTTTTTATCTATTGGAATATGTAGGAACATATGTGCAAAATATAAAAAAATTTAAAAAGGGTCATGCAACCAAATATTGTGTTTCTTTTTTGTTGATTTCACATGGAATGACCCAATGTTAATTGTAATTTGGTAAAAACACAAAAATTTTTTCAAAAGCTCAATTATGTAGAATGTATAAATAAAATTTGGGTGGGGGTGGGGGGTTAAGAAGAGTTTTGGCATTGCACCATAAACAATACATACACAATTAGAATTAACTGACAAGTGGCACAAATCATACCAATTTTAATTTTTAGAGTCCCATTCATGTTTTTGCTCTTTAGGCACTGATGAGTCTGTAGGGCTACAGCACATTCATAGGCTCGTTTCACAGCCTTCGTCATGCCCTCTGGTGGCTCTTCCTCCAGCCACTGAACGAGAAAAGCATCACCTAAGAAACACATCTGCTTGGTTACAAGAAAAATATTACATAACCTGATAAAAGAAAGTCATACACATGAAACCCTTCAGTCATATAGAATCTGTTAAATACTTAGTTACATTATTTTCATGTACAGGTTTAAAAATTAAAATGAAACACTCATCCACAATTGCACAATTTATATCGCAGAAAAAAACGGAGGATATCATTTGATAGATATTAATGTCTTCTACAAATATCAATATTTAAAATATGCATAAGGGGCTGTCTTTATAGTTATTTTGGCACTACAGGGTGAATACACTTTCCTTAAAAACAATTTCAAGCACTTTTCAAGGACTTTCAAGCACCATGCAATTATTTATCAAGGGCATCATTTCTTCCATATTTATTATGAAGTTGTATGCATTTCTGGTGGGAAAAATCATAGTAATATTATTGTTTAATGTTGAAGCCATTGAGGAAATTTTGGGGAAAAAACAATGTTGTTTAGGAAAATTTCAGTGACAGCGTAACGCTAGGGAAATTTCCAGAGAAAGCAGAACTTCTCAGAAAAAACACAATGCTGTGAATCTGCAGAATACTTTCAACCTTGCCTTTTTCAAGCACTTTCAAGGATTTAACCAAGAAAATGGGAATTTTCAAGTACTTTCCCAATTTTCAAGCACCCCCGTATACACCCTGTAATTTCAAAATCTTCAAGAGCAATCACCATTCGATTATTACATATTTGGATTCACCAAAAATTTTCATGCAGATTATATATATATATATATATATAATATAATTATTTATTAATTATATAAATAAATAAAAATGAAAAATAATAAACTAAGCCAAAAAAATTAGAAAAATCAAAAAATCGGAAAATAAGATGCATTAACATTAATGTTTTGAATTTTATTTTCGCAAAAAAATTTTAACTTTTGCCAGTATTGAAACTACGATTTGAACGCCCTTATAATGGTGTATAGTGGTATTCTTGTTTATCCAGTTTTCCTATGAATTACTTGTTTAGTAAGAATTTTCATCTTTGATTCATGTTCATATTCATGATTGCATATATGGGTTGTTCATTTTGTGAATTGCTTGTCCGGTCTCCAGCTTAGACTCACTCGACGGGTCTGGGAGTATTACTGTGAACGTTCGTACTGCCTCCCTGGTAGAATTTCGACTTGTTCATTCCGGTGCTTCTAGATAATTAAGCTGTTGAGGTTGATCATGTATACATGTGGTGGAAGAAGAAGGGTTCATGCCGCATGGTAATACAAATTTTCTTAATGTATCCTATTTACATTTTTTCATTTTTTTATGCCTGTAGTCTGAGTTTGGGTATTTATAGTAATGTACTATTGCCCAATCTGAAACAGGTATATGTTTGGGATGGTTAGAGTTAAATACTCAGACCTGAGGAGGAATTTAACTCTGACTAATCATCGAATTTGGCTTGGTGCTGTTCTCTACTCTTGTCGGCATTGTGGCCGTGGTTTTGCTTCTATGGTGGTATTGATATATATTTTTTTTAATTATTATTACATAATTTTTTTATTATTACATATTTCTAATATATATATATATATATATATTAAGGGGAAAAAAAAAGACCCAAAATTAACCGAGAAAATCTTTAAAAATCATTAAGGGTGCATCTAAAAATTGAACTCTGCAGCAGAAAGAACAAATCCCGATGTGATAGTCTGATTCCGCAAGTATGTAATGTTCTGTCATTTTAACCTACACTTTGGGAGGGTTTAGTTTTTTTTTTTTAGTGTTACACATGTAGTCATTTTTGAAAAATGATGAGCTAGGTGCAGTGCTGAATGTTTTTAATATTAAAAAACATCAAAGGTTTTCTTCCAATAACAGTATGACAAGTAAAACATTTTGTGCAAAATTTGATATTTCATGATTGACTTTATGTTTCATTTAGTATGATGTTATTAGTCATGTGCATGCATTTTTTAAAATATAAAATGGTCATATCTTAAACAATGCATTAAATCTTCTATATTTTTTGTTTATAACATCAATTTAAGGTTTTTAAATACAGTATTTATACAGTGAAATTTCAAAGAAATAATTAAAATGTAATGATTTTTATCCCAGCAGTGGAGCCAAGATTTCTTTCCGCAAGGGCTATTTTCCCATAAAATCGGAGCCCTCCATTATCGACACCTAGGCCCCCTCCCCCCCTAGTTTTGCCCATGCTTATCCTCAATGGAGGAGCATATAGTTCCCTAAACTTAGATAACTAAAACCCCTGAATGCTAATTGAAGATTGAAGTTTCCTAGATCACAAAAGTTTTGAAGTCTGCATTGGTGCTTGTCGGGTCTGATTCCTGCATGAAAGAGGTAAACCCCCACCCCCCACCCCCCCTGGCATAGCTGGGTGTCTGTAGTGGTTCAGAATCCATTTTAAACAAAAGACCCCAACCTCAGTAATCACAGAATATGCTATGGATATGGAATTTGACAACCCTTTAAAAGATAGCATACCTGCCAACCTGGGAAAATTGGAATGCGTAAAATTTTGCGTGAATGACATTTATAATGGTTTTTTTAAACTACATGCGCAAACGACATTTCTAATGAATTTAACTATGTACAAGTACCTGCATTAAATACCAGGCATAGAACTGGTAGAATATGAAAATTCAGGACACCAATTTTATAAAATTTCAGGACAATAAATTATAAAACAAAAAATATATAAAGGTTTTATCTGGTGAGAATTACTTTATAATGAAAACAAATATTAATGTTTGGAAAAACACAGGTTTTCACTAAAGAGAGTAACAAATATTGATCTTTAATAATATATATATATATATATATATAGCACTGAATTATATTCCTGCCAAAATGGTTTCCTTTTTATTTGCCTAAATCATTGCTTTAATACCACTTTTTGGAAAATATCCCTTCACAGAGTTCATACCCATTTTTTAAATAGAAAAATTTATATTATGCAAATATAATTAAAAAATTAACATTAATAATTAGCCATAATATGAGAATAAGCTAGTTTAGTCTATCTAATATGCAACATTTAAATGATGGAGATGGATGGAAAAAGATACTAACGTACTCTCGGCAATTCAAGCGAAGTAACTGAATTGCGCAATCGCACTGTTTATGCAAAAATAATTAAGAAATTAACGGTAATAACTAATTAGAATATGAAAATAAGCTAGTTTAGTCAATCAAAAATGCAATACTTAGAAGATTGAGATGGAGGGAAAAAGATACTATTGTACTCTCGGCGATTCAAGAGAACAAACTGAATTACGCAATCGCAGTGTTTATGCAAAATTAATGAACAAAATAACATTTTAGCGATTTATGCTGAATTAGACAACATTTAAAGAAGTATATTTATTACTTTCATAAAATAAGCGATCGAAATCTTAATTTACATTACATGCGGCCGTAAATCTCCGTTAATTTGATTGGCATCACCCTGCATTTTATTATGGATTTACTACGATCCTGGGAATGGTAGATATCAGTGCTAAAAAAGCAGAAAGTCGGTGTTTCCGAGGAATTATACCATGTCTAATTAATTGATAAATTTCAAACAAAAAAAGCCAGAGAATTTCGCCGGAGATTGATTTCCTAGTAATGTTAAAAAATTCAAATAAATGCGGAAATGCGTAAAATATAGCAATATATGCGTAAAAGCATAAAGAGAAGTTAAAATGCGTAAATTTTACGCATAATGCGTAAAAGTTGGCAGGTATGAGATAGATGTTTACTACATAACCCAATATAAAATACAAATATGTTACAAAAATGGACAAAATTCCTAATTTCATATTTAATTTAGTTTCATTTAAATATTTACTATTTTACATTTACAAGTAATTTTTTTCGGCATTTTGAGAATGGTCCATCATGATAAGCACAATCACCGAATTCTGAATAAAATTTGATAGCACTTTGCATGGATATAACTGAAATTTTGTATACCAAAGTTTCAGATACAGCTGCATAGAATGGTGCCAAAATCAATCACTGTTTCTATTTATAATTTTTTATGAATATTAATTTGATAACTAATAAATATTTCAAATATGTTTGAATATTAAAATTTATATGAATTTTGTTTGGTTTTTTCATAAAACATATTTAAAATTGATTTATCAGGAATATATCACAAAACTAGAAACCCCCTTTAACATCAGATCAGCAAATTTCAAGCATCTGCAAATAGATGAAAAATCCTTTAAAAATAATAAATTTTTTTTACATCTGCTTGAAATTTTCTATAGAATTGGAATATGAAATGATCAATGGGGGTTGCCCCATTGATCAGATTTTGGAGTTAGTGCCAAAATAACTATGAAGACTTTAAGAAAATTTTAAATATTGATATTTGTAGAGTACATTAATCCCTGTTGATTGATATCAAATTATATCTTCTGTTTTGTTCTGTGATGTAAATTGAGCAATTGTGACACCTGCACATTGTAATTGCAAAACATTTTGTTGAAGAAATGTTTCTTTATCTTTTTGGCATCAAGAATCCCCTTGTGAAGTGTGTCGAATTCGGTAATTCGCCAGATGAAAGTTTAATTCAATGAATATGATTACTGTACTTTGTACTGCTGCTACAGTGCATGGAAATTATTATAACTATCATAATGTAATTGTAATTCAATAGTAAAAAAAATTTGATCTCACTTTTATAACATTCATACATCATACAACACTAATTATTATATCTTTTAACACTACGGATGGACCATAGGTGACAAATGGCAATAGTCTGGAAACATCGTGCATATTTTGCAAAGGGGAATCAGCATTTGCATTCTCTCAAGATAGATACACATGTTCAAAGCAATGCCATTTTCAATTTTTAGCTAAGCACATATTTTCATAAAAGCAAACTACAAATGGACAGTGTTGTGACACGTCACAACACTTTTTATTTTATTATTCCAAATTAACATTTTTTTTATAAATCATTAAATATTTTATTTTACTTTATTATTATTCAAAATTATTCTATTCAAAATTGCTTTTATTTTATATACTCATTAATAGGCCAATTGTCTCTTTTATTAATTTTAATTATAGCGTGCTGCTATCCATTCATATTTTTATTCATATGGCTGGATACGGGCACACAGTTTCAATTGGCAAGGCGTTTTGTTTATGGAGAAAATCAGGTTCTTCTGTCTCTCAAATTTTGACCTCCCTGGTTGAGCAGAAGTTTGTTTTCGCTGATGGCAACGTCAGATTTGGCGGGAGAAATTTGTGCTGACTCGCTCTTCTCTCAAAGATTCTAATACGTGAAGGTTGTGATATTGGTGAGGTCCCCTTTAGGGGGATGCCTCGTGTCCTTGCCATTTTTTTATATTAATGTGATTTTAAGTTTTAAGTGCTGTAAATGAAATTATTTTTTTTACGAATAAAAATATATATATATTTTTGTTTTGTGTTTCTGTTATGAATCAAGTCTGGATTTCTTGGATTTATTTCCTGTGTAAGGTATATTGTGCAAAGTGTAAAGACAGAAGTTTTCTTTTCAAATGGATTTAGTGTAATTGATTACTACACCTACTCATCGATCCCTTTTATTAAAGTTATTTTGGCCAAGTTAAAGAAATATTTATTTATTTCACAGTTTGACAGCAGCATTTGCCTCTATAGATATTTTTTGTGGATTTCATTTATTTGCCAATTACTATGCAATTCTGGTCTTATGCAAGGATCGTTATGTCTGTTATTAACTTGACATAATTATTATAAACATCTTTCATCTGTCTTTAGTGAATTATTCTAAAAGAATTGTTCTCAAGATATGGAAACGAGTTAACAAGTCATCATGAAGATTGATAATTTTCTCCATTTTATTTATACATAGGGAAACATATTATACAGCAAAGTGCATATTGGTATTTCTGTGTGCAGTGTTTCATTTTACATTTTGGACCCGCGCTCTGCTATTATTTCCATTTCCTTTTCGCACTGCGTGTTTGAAACTTGACTTTAGCGAAAAAGGGGCTCTAGATGTGGCCATTACCATTGTGGAACCTGTGACTTTGCACATATGCTTGGTGAAGTTTTCAGCATTGATTATGAGACATTTTACACTATTCATAATTTTCTTAAGTAAAGGACCTTAAATTAACTTATGATGTCTGATCATCTTATAAGAACAATTTGATTTTTTTATTTGATAACTGATTAATTAGTTGTGACTAATAGTTACAAGATGATTATTCTATTTCCAATATTGATAAAGAAAATTTAGAGCGAATGAGATCAAGTTACAGGTAAGTAATTTTAGGCGCTCACATACAAAATGGTTTTTTTATATTTTAATTACACAACGCATTGTTTCATATTCAAAATTCTATTCCCCACTATACGGTCCCATTATATTAAGTATTTAAATAATTAATTTCCTTTTAATTGTATGTGAGTGTCCGACCCAATCAGGTGTTGAGATATGATCGTTCAATTGATTTTATTTTCTTTAATTAAGTCCCTTGAGTTGAATGGTTGTATCGCAACAGATAGACATACATATATTATGTTTAATAAATATTCACACAATATATATTTTTTAATGTTTAATACATATTTTTTTATGTTTAATAAATATTCGCACAATATATATTTTAATTACTATGACACTTTATTTTAGTTTGGTTTGGTGTGTGAGAAATGTTCATTATGAATTTAAATTTAATATAGTATTTGTGGTAACTTTCTTGTGACACTCCTAGGTGTCTGCATACCTCAGTTGAGAAGCACTACTCAAATATATTTGACAGAAAACATAAAAGCAGTATAAATGATATTTGGAGGTATGTATACTCTAATCACCTCTCTAAAAGTGCAGTGTCAATATGTCAGAGCACCCAATGCAACTCCGAAGAATTAAAAAAAATCCATGTAAACTCACAATTCGACCATGCTGAATCCAAATCTGAAATACGTTTCTCAAATAAACCCTTCGATCCGGAGAAACAGCCTCAAAGAGTTTGGCCATTTTTGCTATTTTTGTGTTTATAATCTCAGTTAAATAAGCAATGAAGTTAAATAAGCAATGAACTCTAAAATGAATGTATATAAAGAATTACATTTTAAAATCATTTTGAACCACAGTAAGTCATCAATCGAATAACTTGGTACTCCGGGTGAGTTGTGATTTATTTCAGTTTTCTCTAGCTTTCATAGACAGCAATGTAATGAAACCTTTATTTACTCATTGCTAATTCAAATGCTATTCCGGATAAATTGTCACTGTGGAAAAAGTATGAGACAAAGAGGACACAAGATAAGAGAAATAATTTTGACATGTAAGTTGTGATTTTTTTCCATTCTGTCTAGCTTTTATAGACAACAATGTAATTAAACCCTTATTTACTCATCACTAATTCAAATGCTATTCCGGATAAGTCGTCCCTGTGGTAAAAGTATGAGACAAGGAGATGACACAAGATAAGAGAAATAATTCTGAAATGAGTCACACTAACCCATAGCACTTCTAACATTAACCCAGCAACCATAAAAAATATTTTTTAAAGAAGAAAAGTGCACAAGTACAAGTGATGAAAGTAAAGAGAAATATTTTCACCACCTAATAAAACACAAGTTCTTGAAGTCATTCGATATTACCTTATGTCAGTTCAAGATACTACGGATAATGAATTCAAAGCTTTGAGAGAAGAAAGTCAATTTGACTGACAAGTGTACGTTTCAGTCCAATTTAGACAAGTACTTGGTATCGTAATGCGTATGTAAAATTGTTGTATTAAAACTTGAAGAATGCACAAATAAACCCCAAAAGAGGTAAAGTCAACTTTTTTTTTATCATTTACATAATTTATGAGTACTTCAACTAATTTATATAATTGTTAAAAATATCATCATGAATTTAAAATTTAAATGATTGTTACAGTAATGCATATTCAGTACTTTTACTGGTTACTCCACTCTGCTGAAGTCGTCAAAATTTTTTGGCCCCTTGAGGGATGATGTATCGAGGTTTTACTGGACTCCATTACCCAGAGTATTCTGAAAACCAATAGGTTTCTTATGATTACCTTGTGAATTTTAATAATTGTTCCCAATTTTATTTGAATAACTCAATTTGTTGGAGATGTTGTGCCTATACAGGCATTGAAAAAAATAAAAGAGATGCTTTAACATGTCAACTGATATGGGATTTGGATTTTCGACCTCATCATAAAACTTTCCTATATATATACTACTAAGCGTAAACTAAACAAAGAATTAAAAACTAAACAAAAATTACCAGCAAAGTTGAGAATATCTCCACCTCCTTGAAGGAGCACTGAAACAAGAATTATATTCCGAATAAGTACTACCCAATGAATTAACGTCTCACATTAAAATGAATCATCTTTTGAGAACTACACAAACATTTAATTAAGTAGACTACATTTATACACTATGAACTTAGCATAATATAATAATATCACTCATGCAGTTATATATGATATATATGACTAGAAACATCATTTCATTTCAAAGATATACTAGATATTTTCAAGGATTCTTTATATAAACTTTTACAACAAATACAGTCACTAAAAACAAATTCCTCCAAATTTAAAAAAGATTACAAATATTCAAACAAGATATAGGTCAAGTTTAATATGTAAACATTTTCTGCTCTAAATATTCTTTCAGTGCCTATAAGAAATGGAAAGGATTATTAACGAAAGTTTCTGATTTATAGAAGGATATTGCAATTCTGATTGCAATCGATACTGATGTATCAATCTTGAACCCTATGATAATCGATATATTGAACTGATGCATTTACATATGATATTCAGTGTCTACCAATACAATACCTAACAGTACATATCACACTATATGATATTTTCAATTTTAATGAATGTACTCCTGCAGTTTCGACCTGTATTAATTTATTTTATTTATTTGCATAGATAGCATAACGTTTATAGGGCTCTAGAAAAGGTGCTTGATAAACTTCCTGCTTCTGCCAGTGGAAGCATGCACTGCTTGGTGAAAAAGAGTAATTCATGGAAGTGTTGTAACAGTTTTTTGAAAAATTCAAATACATTTTAACTTGGAAATGTCTATAAACAGGAAATGCTTGGTACAGAAGAGTAGATACAGAAGAGTAGGTTTATCAATATCCAAAAAATGATCAACTTTCACAAAAGAAAAATGCAAAGGCAGAAGACAGAGATTCTGTCAAATGTGAGAAATTTGAATTTTTAACAAATTCACCTTTATTTAAATATTTATCATGCATTTTTTTATTGAACTCGTCAAACAGTATATAACAGAGATATATTTTAGACTTAGCAGTGGCGGTCACAAAACCTGGTAAGTAGAACTTTCTGAGTTTTTTTTTTAGAAAACTGATCCATATAAAATATCAAGAGACAAACTATAAAAAATAATGCAAAAAAATATTATAAATACGTTTTATTTATTTACACAAATACCTGGATACACACACAAATTTTCGCACAAATACCTGACATTTCCAAGGATTTAAGATGAAAACCTTTAATTAAAAATACACCGGAAGATATAGCAAATTTTTAAAAACCAAACAATGCTTTAATAATACACTCACTTATGAAAAGGGACAAAAAAACTTGCTGTACAGGCCAAATTCACCCCAAACAAGCTGTGAGAATGTAACATGTCCTAAATAAACATGTATAACTTTGAATAAGGTAGCCAATTGGTAGTTGAGCAATAACAATCGGAAACTTTCGGAATCTTTGCAACTAGAAAAATATTCTATATATATTTTTTTATGTCAATTTTTTCACTAATTATTAACTCGGTCCAATATACAAAACACTAATGAACTATTTTACGATTTCTGCAATACATAGTACTTAATGAGGTCAGAAATTTGACTCAGTACTCTCACCCTTATTATACAGTATTGATATAATTAGGGGTGTTCTGATATAGAGTTATATATCAGTATTTTTCCAATACCTACGATAAACCTATATTTGAGAACCGATAAACCAACAGATCCGATGTTTTGTTTTCTTCTTTTTATACTACAGCACTGAGAAAATAAGTTTTCTTTAACTGCCTCTCACCAGCGTAAAAGGTAGACACTGGAGGCCAGGGATACAAGTCTTGTCAGTGTCTGTGCATCTGCATAAAAGGGAAACTAAAGTCAAAAGTCACTCGGTGCTATGTTCAGGTGTTTATAGTTGATGGTCCCACCTTCAAGTTATTTTTTAACACTTTACAACATATATGCACGATGTTTCCCGACTATTGCCCCCCTATTTTCCCTAGAGTAAAAATGAGTGATTTTTAAAGTTCTTTAAAATTTATATTGAGTGTTGCATCCGTCCTAAAACTGCTTTATTTTTGCGTATTTTCTGTGCATTTATATTCTGCGCCAACGCAATTACAATATTCTTGAGTTTAAATGATCATCCAACTTTGATTATTTCTACAATGAAGCCCGATTTTAATGGATGCAGAATATAAATAAGAGATTGTAAGATGAGTTGTATAAGAATTGCTGAAATTCTTTCACACAAAATTATTTAGCTCTGGAGTCTGGAATAAAAGTATGAATGAAATATTCACTGCTTTTACACAGAGAGCCAGATGATTTATATATTAACGATGTTATTTGAATAAAGTTAATTTTTTTTATGAAGTTTTAAGTTTTCAAGTAAAATAAATGACTGTAGTTCTGTGATAATTAAAAAAATGTCACTGTTGAATGTATCGCATCTTAGAGATGTTTAAATGGCATTGCAATTCAGTTGGAAAGTATTTCATAATCAAAGCTTTACGCATGATTGATTTTTCTTGTTTATTTTTAGAATAATTAAAACATTAAAGAAATCTGGTTTAAAAATGATTATTTATCAACTTTTATGTGCATTATATCTTTTGGCAGAAGAATAAATCTTGCACTTTCTACTCCACTACAAGTTAGGTGTTTACCAAGTATAGTCAGTAGGACAGTTTTAAAATTTTTGACAAATACTAAGCTAGCGACCCAATGATTATTTTTGACTCTGGGAGTTTTAAATCAAGGATTCTAAGTTAGCTTGTTATCTGTGTTGTCGCAGTATTTTAAGTGTTCTGTGAAACTGTGTAAAAAATCTGCGTTTTCAACATGTTAAAATAATTGTGTATTGCAAGTGTTAAAATGCTCTCAAAAATTGAAAGAATGAAGTCTTATTTGCATTGCATTAATCCACAAGTAAGTTACCCTTGAAAATAGCCTGCTTGGATACACAAAAGAGATGTAGGTCAATTGCTCCTTGAAAACAGAAGTCACAGACGTCACATCTGATGAAATTAATTTTAGTTTAAATATAGATTTCTCGTTTTTTTGTCACAGAGGCATGCTGTGTGTGCTTTTTGGCCAATAGTAATTAAGGAATTAAAAAGTTAAATTATTTTAATTGATTCTAAAAGTTGGCAAATTAAGAACGGTTAATAATGTGAGAAAAATAGATGTGCACCGTTTACTCAATTAATTGATGATGTGAGTTTATTGCTGGTGAAGGCATAACGTCTGTAAAAGGGCCCAAGTTCATGAAGAATTTATTTTGTACAAGAAAGAGTACAAAGTTGATATGCATCATGAAAGTGTGATAGCTGCCAAAGCTGAGATATTTTGAGTTTGTCAAAACCCTCTAATGCTATTTATGGCTGCTGTTAGTTTCAGTTTTATATAAAGCGCTGGCTTTATGACAAGCAGTGAAATCTTGTTAACTCATTGATGGGGTTCTAAACTACGCCTTCGAATTTGCCTGGGGAAATGTGGTTTCATTTTATCAAGCCAAAAGAATACAAGTGTTCATTATTTTTCCTTATTATAAGTTGTTTAAACATTTGATTAACTAACCTTCAAGCTGCTACAGGTACTTACGTACCTATAGATTATTGTTCCTGACAGTTAAAGACATTTTATTGATAAAATTTAAAGTGATATTTGAATGTTCGAACTGAGTTTCAGAACTTATAAATTTACTCAAATTAAAATAAAGTAAATTTCATTGTGTTATTTGATGTTACAAGAGTTAGCAAATGTTTAAAATTTGAATCGATTTGTTATAATTATTGTTAATACTCACCTATTGCTTTAAGAGAATGGCTTTTGAGGACTACAATTTGTGAAAGTTGAATTTATTTTTAGTATGATTATTACTATTATTCACCTCTTGCTTTTAATAAAGTATAATTAAATACATATTATTTTGGTCGACCATTATACGGTGTCTGTATTATCCCATAAAGTTGTGCTATTTATTTAATTCAATTTAGAGAAATTCGTTGGGGCATTACTCCATAGAGCAGAAGTAGTGGTTCTGGAAATATCTAAGCAAGATAAGATATTTTTAAATTGCAATTAAAGTTAAAAAATCATCGCAATGGTACTTTGGACTTGGGGTCCCCACCATACAAACTTTTTCAATCGTCACTAGTTTTACATTTCTCAGACAAATTAAACTTCAATTAAATCAGTCAATTACCCATCTCTGTAGTTTAATCTAAAGTTTTTGTCTGAAGGAGAAGAATTTTGAAATTTTATGTTTTATCTTTGTTGATTTTTAACTTTGAAAAATTGTTTACATACATTTTAAAGCTCATGCAGTGCTCAATCGAAATAGTTTTGTCTCATGTTTGTGTGATGCTTGGTTCAGAAGTTATACAGTGCTTTACAAACGTGCGAGTCAAGTAATGCTTCGTTTCTTTAATTTTTTTTTTTAGCTTGTTGTTGTAGGTCAATTAAGAAAATGCTCTAATAAAAATATCAAAATGAACTTATAATAAGTAACCCATTTAATAATAACTTTAAAATGATAAAAATGAAAAAATAGCAACTGAAAAATTGTTTGAAAGATTGAAAGCATTTCTTAATCTTCTTGAAAATCAATAGGACTCTGACATTTATCGATTGAAATAATCAAACAATATGTCATTCAATATTCTTAAATTGTTTGACAGATATCTATATATATTAAAAACAAGAAATATCAATTATGCATAAAGCATTGATTATGAAATACTTTCCAACTGAAATGCAAAATGCGATGCATTCAGCAGTGATATTTTTTTAATTATCGCAGAATTTCGATAATTTATTTTACTTGAAAACTTGAAATTTCATTTTAAAAAATGAACTTTATTCAAATAACGTCATTGACATTGTGACAAATTATCTGGTTCTCTATGTAAAAGCAGTGAGTATTTCATTTATACACTTTTATTTCAGACTCCAGAGTTAAATAATTTTGAGTAAAAAAATTCAGCAATTCTTATACAACTCATCTTTTCAATCACTTGTTTACATTCTGCAACCATACTTCGTAGTAGAAATAATCAAAGTTTGATGATCATTTAAACACAAAAATATTGTAATTTCGTTGGCACAGAATATAAATGTACAGAAAATACACAAAAATAAAGCAGTTTTAGAACAGATGCAACACAAAATATAAATTTAAAAGAACTTTAAAAATCATGATTTTTACTCTGGGAAAAAAGATAAATGTCCTATTTTATTTTGAAACGAGTCACGTGATCTCTTCATATAATATGGGTGCAATTAATTTTAATTCAAAAAACTACCGAACATATTTTGCTGAAATTTTTTTTATATATTTTATGGAATAACTTGAATATTTCTCAAATTTTTTGAAATAATTTGTGAATTTTAACTTTGCTTACATGTTTAAAAAAATTAGGGGTCATAGGGATCCATGTATTTCATTTTTTCAACCCGAGTTCAATCCAAAACTAATTGGGTGATATTATTCATTTCCATTTCCATATGTCCCACAGACCGTCTCAACAACATACTAAAATTTCATTTTGATAAAGTCATTTTTACAGCAGTTATCGTGCGAATGGATAGACAGACAGACAAAATGATAAAAGTCATAAACACTTTTCGACTATGTTGAAAAGTGTTAAAAAATCTAATTTATATAAAGGGATGCTCAAAACATGTCAATCCTTTCAAATAAGACTTTTGATCGAACAGCAATACTTTGTTTGTAGAATGAATAAAAAGCTATTGAGGAGGCGAGAAGAGAAATCATTTACTTGCAGACAAAGTGCTCATGAAGCCATTCAGTACACTAACAAGCTCTTCGACTCCGGATACACCTTTTTGACAATAAGACTCACAGAGACTTGTAAACCCTAAAATGGAAGTAACACATCAAGCTATATAAAATTTATGCATGAGTAAAAGCAACAGATAAAATTCATATTAAATTTATTTTAAAGTGAGAGAACAGTGGGTTCATTTCAAATAGGATGAACTTGACAGCATAAATTTTCTCCAGGATTTACTAGTAATAGCTGCCAAACATTTGAAGTAAAAAATAGAAGTATTTGACACTAAAAATAGGAGAAGGTGACTTTGTCGCAAACTCAATGCATGGTGGCAAAACTGTACTTACGATGGTAGTATGTTAAACTGGAGATAAGTCTTAAAAAGTAACATTAACATGTGCTACTGACAATATGTTTAAAAATAGATTGAATATTAGATTTAAGATGTGAAAGTGGTTCATAAATGCAAACCTAAAAATATAAATTCAAATAGCTTGTATACTACAAATACAAAAAACAAGCACATTATGTTTAAAATAAGGTTGAATGTTATTAAATTTCAAAAACAGTTTAAAAGTGCTTCAGAAATGAAAAACTAATGCATGAAAGTGTTAAATAAATATAAAACTAAAAATATTTAAAAATAATATTGATTCTAATTACTTATATACATTAACTGCATTAAGGAATGACTAGAACTTTATTTGTAGATATTATAACTTTCAAATTTTATTAAGTTCAACACCTGAGGCAGGCAGATTCAGCTTTCTTCAAAAATGTATTGTTATAAACTTGGAAATAATAAGCTCTAGTAATTTGAGATTTTACAAACAAAATTGCTTGAAATAATGCTCTAATGCTCATGTAACTTCTGAAGTGTTTTGTTACAATGCACTAAACTCAATATGCACTAGCACGAAGCATTACCATGCGGAAATGTCAAGATTGCACACAAAGGCATTTTTTCATATTGCTGCAGAAAAATAGTCCTTTGTTCCATTAATAACATGCTTTAAAAATAGTTCCTCTCTATAAAACATTAAACAATTACAAAAATTTTTGGAAATGCAAACAGATTGCAAAAATGGAAAATATTTTCTAAATTAAATAAAATGTACCGAGGGGCATGTACAAATATAGTTTTTCACACAGCTGCTGCAGAAAGTCCATTTCATTAATACATTTGAAAAATAGTTTTTCTGTACATTGTCATTACAAACATATTGCAAAAGTGAAAAATATTTTCAAAATTAAGAGAAATATATTGAGGATTATATATGGGGACGCAACAGCCCAGTGGTTAGAATGCAGGAATTGCACTCGAACTGGGTTAGATTCCCACCAATGCCAAAACTGCCACAGTGTTCATGCGGGGTATGATCACGTTAAACATGTGGGCCCGTAAATCCTTCCGAAAGGTTGGTGGTAGGAGAGGACTGGTCCCTGTGGATGCCTCCCCCATTGGATTCTGGTCTAAATTGGGTGGCACTTCCCGGCCATCCAAACAGTTACCTTACACCTTTCTGGTAGGTCGGACGGTCTGGGTCTTAACAAAAACAACACGAAAATACCAAGTAGATGTTTAAAAAGTATCGCTTGGACTTTAAATCCAAGCAAAACGTAAGGATAAAGAATTAACTCCATTTTTTAATAATTAACTCCATTTTTTTCACATAAAACTATATTGTTCTTTTTATGTTTACTCAGTTGTCTTCCAAAATATTTGTATAATTGTTAATAAAACTATATTGTTCCTTTTATGTACTCAGTTGTCTATTGCCTTTCTATATATTTGTATACTTGTTAAATGTCTGGATAATAATATCATATTATGGTTTTAATTTTACAGAATGGGGAAGTCAAATCAAGAAAAGCAGAAAGAGTACATGCAGAAAGTTAACTCAGACCCAAAAAAGGAAGAAGAATATTTACAAAAGAAGAAAGATATACAAAACTGAAAGAAGCTGGAGCTGTTGAATGCATACAGGACTATAGCAGAAGAGACAAGAAAGCAATCAGGAAGAATTAGGCTGAGAAGCAGAGTAGACAGTGAGCAAAAAATAAGTCAGAACAGGTAAACTTAGTTGATACTGTTTCTGTTGCTCCATCCAGCACTACTGAGAATAGACAGCTCAATTTAGACCGAAAAAGAGTTAAAAGAGATAAAACGGCTTGCTACAGAGAGAATAAAAGATTAAAAGCTGAACTAATTTTGAAAGATAAGTTATAAGTACTCTACGAAAATGTAATTCTAGATTCAATAAACTACAGCCAACAACTGTAAATGAGTCTCTTAACACAAAAGTAAAGAAACTGTTTAAAAGAAATAAAATTGAGAAAAAAGTCGTTCGACAACTTGTTTTTAACCAAACAGTTGTGGATTGTTTTGTATAGCAAAAATGTGGATTGTTTCCTATAGCCAAGGAAAATCTAAGGAAAGAAGAAAATGTGTGCAAATTATATTGGAGGCAAAAATAATTCTAAAAAAGTACAAAATGTTAAAGTGTGTTAAGGATAAAATGAATATTTCTCCTAACAGAATACGAAGAATGCAACCCATTGAAAAACTAGTGAATCCTATCAATGACATAGTAAAAAATTTCCTTTTGAGAAAGGATGCGAGTAGAATGACTAATGGGAAGAAGCTTTCGATAATAAGAGACAAGATTAAAATGCAAAACAACTACTTAATGATACAATGTTAATATTATACAAAATATTTAACCAAGAGCATGTAAATAATAAAGTTTCATACACATCATTCACAAGATTAAGATCTTTTTTGGTAGTCCCATCAACACAAAAGGACCATGACACATGTATGTGCAAAACATGTGAAAACTGTTATATGCTAATCGAAGTTAGTAATTCTCAGGAATTTATCCCATTGAATTCACTACGTAATATTCCAAAAGAAGTAACTTGTGCAGTAACAAAGATTGTTCTTACAATGAATGTAACATTTGTATGAATAAAAAAATTCCTATATCTGACAGCATTTCACCAAATGAGTCTGTAGTTTCGATCCAGCAATGGACAACAAAGAAAGAGACACAAAAAAAAATTTGACTCTAATTTTGGAAAATTTGCTGAGTATATTGTCCAACGCACTATTAAGGAGGATAAAACATTGACTACTGAAGAGTTTTGTGATATTTTGGACAAACAAGCTACCCAATTTGCTAAACACCAATATAATATACTTCATCAATATAAAACATTTAATTTTTTAAAAGGAATTTAAAAAATAATGAGTTTATCATACAGGTTGATTTCTCCGAAAACTTTAACCTAGGATACGGGAATAAGATACAGTCTGAACACTTTGGTTTTTACAAGCTCAAGCAAGTTTACATACGGGCGTCATTCACTTCTCTGACGAGTCTAACACATTCAGTTTCTATACCATATCATCTAATGTTTAGCACGGCCCACCAGCCATTTGGAAACATATGGATCCAATTTTTACTTTTCTATCTGTCAATTTTGCACAAATAGAACATCTTCACTTTTTCAGTGATGGACCATCTTCACAATATTGACAAAAGGGAAACTTTTATTTGCTGTCCACCATGCTTTTTAACAAAGGATTTTTAAGTGGCACATGGAACTTCTGGAAAGCTGGACATGGTTCCTGGCGGGGTTGGGGGAGCTGTGAAAAGGAGAGCAGATGCGCTACTTAAACATGACACAGATTTACCTATTGCAGAAATTATATTTGAAATGCCCACTACAGATTCAAAAGTGACATTACTTTTTATTCCTGCATAAGAAATTTAGTGAAGCATATAAACACCAACCAGTATTAAAGCCAATCCTAAAAACAAAGAGATCAAATAATTACAACTGTGCGAGGTACAGTGCAATACCGTGATGTTTCCTGTTTTTGTTCTGGGGCTGATACATATAGTAACTGTTCACGTTTCCTTTGCCAAAATTGAAAAATGAACTAGAAGATTCTTTGACTGATTGCACAACTGATTACCAGCAAGTGGAAAATATAAATAATCCCACATGCAGTGTGACTTCTACAAGTCCAGTGTTCATGAAACCCCATGAAGATAGCATAGAACAGCCTTTAGGACAAAGGATGGTAGTTAGATTTCAAACTCACTTTCATCCTGGAGTGGTAAAGTCAATTTGTGATGACAAAAAGGTGTTGGTATCTTGTTTAAGCCAAACAAGTTGTGCTGCAAACAAATATTTTTGACAAAAAAAAGAGGACTTATTGCTTTATGCGTAAAATGAAATTAACTCTGTTATAACAATTCCTAATATGATAGAAAGCGGACATCTAGAAATACCTGCTATTCATTGGAATGAATTATGCCAAATGTTTAAGTTGTAAGGGATTTTTAATTCTTTTTGACACTGTTATTTATGCAATAATTAGGAATAGAATTATTTTTTTTTGTAGCAACAAGGAAAGGTTTCTTTTTGTTATGTCTGTATACCGTAATTCTTTTTAGCAATCCCTATTACTACTACTACTACTATTTTTACTATATTGTATTACAAAAATTTAGTTTCCATTCTGTTTGTATTATGACAGAACAAAAAAAAAATAAAATTTGGATCACAATAAAATTGTTATTTACTGTAGACCACTTCCTTAATATCTCTACATACACACCCATTATAGTATTACTATATATATATATATATACATTAGTTCGTAAATGAATGGAATATATATCTTTACATCAAATTCTTATGTTAAAAAGGTAAATTGCTACAAATACTATGTTTATCAATGGTCTTACACAATGTCACTAGTCTAACACAACATGCCACCGGTCAAACAAATAATTATTTCAGATACTTATTTTTAAATATTAATGAGTCAATTAAAGTCGGCCACTATGTTTTTTGAGTTATGCATATTTTTTTTATTAATTTTAGAAATAAGTAGTTGTCTGAAAGATTAGAATTTAAATTTGGGGGAAAAAAATGCTGAAATTGTGCTTTTGCTGAAAATGACCCAACTATGACTAGTGCACTTTTTAAATGCTTGAACTTTTATATATTAAATTTAAAAATATTTAAATACTCAAAAATATGTAAATTTATAAACATTTTAGAAAGAATATTTAAAATCTTTAAAACCATTTAAAAGTATTTTGAAACATTTTAATAAATAAGAAATACTTTATATTCAGGATGTTAGGAAAAAAGTTGTTTATTGAATCCAAATTGAATCTCAATTCGCCACTGAAGGCGACCTGGTTCTATTCGGTTGCGGTCCAATCCCCTCGAACGTGATACCACTCCAAATGGAGGCGACCTGGTTCTATTCGGTTGCGGTCCAATCCCCTTGAGCGTGATACCACTCCAAATGGAGGCGACCTGGTTCTATTCGGTTGCGGTCCAATCCCCTCGAACGTGATACCACTCCAAATGGAGGCGACCTGGTTCTATTCGGTTGCGGTCCAATCCCCTCGAGCGTGATACCACTCCAAATGGAGGCGACCTGGTTCTATTCGGTTGCGGTCCAATCCCGTGGAGCGTGATACCACTCCAAATGGAGGCGATAGTGGGTGGGTGTCATTGGCAGCACATGTAATGAGCGCCACGATACCAAATGTCCTTCAGCCAGGTGCCTTGCAATGGTACGGACAGACACAGAGGTTTATAGTACCTTTCTGGTAGGTCGGACGGTCTGGGTCTCAACAGCAACAGGGGCTCATAGTGAAGGTGCTGCTTGTGTCCGGATGGTGGACATTGATGCAGTTGGTGCTGTGAGTACGTGTCAGGTAATGCTATGGTCTTCTTGGCTATTTGGTCTGCAGAGGGCGTCCTGAGCCTGGTCCCCATTTATGTGACCTCTCTCTCATCCACTTGTCCCAACACCTCCTCACAGTAAAGTCAGAACTGCCTAGGGGGCGGGCTACTGGCCGAGCTGACCACCCGGTTTCTATCATCCAATGATTCTTCCTCTCTCGAACTCTAACAGCTAATCATATTGTCTTCGATGGCAGTGTAACAGCATCCCTAATGAAAAAGCGTCCCTCTGCAACAGATTACGTACAGGCAAAAAACCTCTGTGAACCTTTTTTCTGTGCCAGGGAGAATGAAGTTCAACACCCTCTGGTGGCATTACGCAATGTGCAATCACACTGTAATTCTAATCATTTGCATATCTGCCTGACACGTACCTTCATGCCAAGTTTCGTTACAATCCCACAATTACTTCTTGGTGTGCTAATTTTTATGGCAATGTGTGTGTGTGTGTGTATATATATATATATATATATATATATTAGAGTTCATTGATATACTTTAAAATGTTATGTTGTTACCTCCATCAAGAACAATTAATTCTGTTACCACTGCTAGAAATTACCTAAATTAGGTGAAATAGACCAGAATATTAGAATTTTTGTTTAGTAGTAAGGCGGTTTCTGTTTAGTAGCCATATTTTATCAAGGAATTTTTGTAAAATCGATAAGTAGTTATATATATTTAATATGTAATGTAAATATGAGAAATTAAAATTTGGAAGGGAACTTTTTTGATTACAACAGAATGGTGGGGGGAGTTATGATCGGTTAATTGTTTTATTTAATCACTAAACTGCATTGTTTAATCGGTTTATTTTCTGGTCTAAAGTGAAGTAACACTGTACCAAAAATTGGATGCAAATTATATTCATTGTGAGGAGGATTAATAAAAGCCCACTGTTGTTTCTTGTATCTTTTATTTATTTTAGAATATTTACTAAAATAATTTAAAAAAAATTCTATTTCTTAAAGAAATATAAAAAATTTAAATTGCCTGGAAATTCTCAAGAAATACAAAATGTATCCCAAAAATTTTTAGGGTAAGAAAAAAGCAAACGCTCAAGACATTGTAAACTCCTAAAAGTAACAGGTAAAATAAAGGAACTTACCACAAACATCAGCAACAAGAAGCACAGTCCTTGAAGTTATGACACAGGGCAGCTTGCGTAATGAGTCTTTAAATATTTCATTTAAAATAAAGTCTGGAACAAAAGTTAAGGGCAAGTATTGGGGCTCAATGAACAGCTGTGTTTCTGGAGTCACAGCTTCTGAGTACCTTCGCAGGGTTTCTTTAGCATTAATGACGCTCTTTTTCCTCTCCAGAGCCACTAAGGGCAAAAACAGATATTGAAATCTATTAAAAGCAATCAAAGAACACCAGCATACAATATTTGCAAACACAAATGAATTAAGATAGAGCGGCGTTTTCAAACTTGAAGAATATGAAATTTGTAACCAACTCAACAAATATTTACATTTTATCTTTACCATCAACTCTAAATAAAACTGATTTTAAAGTTGAAATAATGAAGGATTTTGGCTTTAAATATTTATAACTCAACATTAAGATGTTCAGTATTTGATGATACTACTACTGTTCATTTTTATGCAATTTTTTAGCTATATTTAGTTATATTTCTCAGTTTTGATGATACTGCAAATTCTTTAAAAATAAGAAAAGATAACCCGAAAAGTTGAAGAAAATACCTTTATACAATTAGAAGAATGTCTTAAAAGCAAATACAAAACCAACCTACAACAGTTTTGAAGAAGTTTCTGTTAAAATACTTGGATTATTTTTATGAAGGCATTAAGTTGTATTCCCAATCTTGCTTAAAATAGATGCTTAAATCCAAAAAGCTTGAAATAAACTGTGAAAGTAACTTTTCACAAGCTACGGCTAATGACTTAGTTGTTAAATGCCTGACATTTGTAAATAAATAACTAAATAGATAGATAAATAAACAAATAAACTTTCGATGCATTGGAGCTAGATCGACTTATTACTCTGTATCTTAATATCCTCAAATATGATTATAATAGTGGTTCTTAATTCAAAATGTATTACACAGGCAAGGCAGATTTTATTATAAATTTTCATAGTATACATGTATATTGCAGGGGTTGAAATTCAAATTTCAAATGGGGGGACCTCCACTTCAACATTTGTAAATGGAAAGGATTGCAAATATTAAGTAGGGAGGTAGGTATCCGTATTTGTAACAAACTAGCATGAAGACTTCAATTCTGGAATATTGTCCTGACTGCACTTGTGTTTAATAAACAGCTCAAATACTTTTTTAAATAATAAAAGGCAATGTCTGCGTGTGTGTCTGTCTTATATACTATAGGCTCAGCGACTGCGCGTAGCAGAGGCAATAAAGTAAAATTTCGTAGCAGAGGCTACGAAATGTGGCAATCAGAGACCGGGGAGGGGGGGGGGGAAGAGAGAGAGAGAGAGAGAGAGAGAGAGAGAGAGAGAGAGAGAGAGAGAGAGAGAGAGAGAATTATATACATCGGGTGAAATTATTATTGTTATTTAATATTTTATGTGATATTTTAATGTTTTATGCGATATTTTAAATAGTGGAATGATATAGATTTTTAAATGGATATTTTAATTTTATGGATATTTTAAATGATGGAACGAGTTTTTTTAAAATGATATTACGTTATATTTTAAATGATGGAATTAAGAGCTTAGCTTATGGTCATTATAAAATTTAAATGATTGAATTATGGTTTTTTGTACAGTTTTTGGCCTAGGGACAATTAAAAACCGAATAAGTGTTTGCTTTTTATAAAGTTTTTGGCTCATTATGCTGGATTGAATTGCGGCGATGTATATATTTTAAATGATAGAAAGATATGGATTTTTTAAATGGATATTTTTATTTATGGATATTTTAAATGAATATTTTAATTTTATGGATATTTTAAATGATATTACATTATATTACAATAGTCATTCTAAAATTTAAATGATTGAATTATGGTTTTTTGTACGGTTTTTGGCCTAGGAACAATTAAAAACTGAATTAGTGTTTGCTTTTTATAAGGTTTTTGGCTCATTATGCTGGATTGAATTGTGGCGATGTATTGTTTACATCGGGTGGTGGTTGGAAAAACATAAACACTGAAGAAATAAAAAATTTAAATAAAAAGAAAGTTATGGAGATTGTCGCAATGCCTTAAAATTTGATTATTAGTTTTAATGTCATTAGACTAAACCAAACTTTGTTAACTCCAAGGGGTTGAGGGTACAGTAACCCAGTGGTTACCGTGCGGGAATTGCACTCGGTAGGTTCGGGTTCGATACCCGCCACTGCCAAAACTGCTGTCATGTTCATGTGGAGTACGATCATATTAAACATGTGGGTCCGTAAGTCCTTCCAAAAGGTTGGTGGTAGGGGAAGGAAGGTACGGTCTATATTTTAAATGATGGAATTAAGAGCTTAAAGTTATGGAGATTGTGATCGGGTTAGAAAATTAAGTTATATTTATATGAAATTATTATATTTATTAGTATATGATGGTTTTAACGTCATTAAACTAAAACAAACTTTGTTAACTCCACAGGGTTATGGTGCCAGCAAGTTTGCCACGGTCAGAATTTTCAAGGGTAACGAACAGGCTGGTAGCCGAAGGTGGCTAGTAAGCAATAAACAAAAGATTTATGTATAATGATCTATTGAAATATTAAGAAATAAAAAATGAAGTATACAATAATGTTGGGTTATACCTTTGGATATTTAATTATTTTAAGAGTTTTGCTTTTTGTTTAAATGTGTTCAGGGGTCTTATTTACATAGTCATTCTCTTTTAGTTATCCATTTTCCAATTGTTTAGGTTTTTGATATTCTTTGTTCAAATATATTCTATTCCATAGGTTTTGTTTTAAAAACGGCGAAAGTTCGTTCTTTTTAGGTTTTAGCAATTTAAATTTATTTAAATTGGCTAATTTGTGATTCCATTTATTGCCCTTTTTATTCCCTTTAATTTGATTCCAAATTTATTGCTCTCGGTTAAAAATTGGTTAATTCATCGCAATTTTACAGTTTTATTCTATTTTCAGCTTTTTAAATATTTCAGAATCGTCCATATTTAAATTGTTGCCGAATTCGTATTTTCCAAATCGTTTCACTTCATTTCTTTTTAATTTTCGTCTGCTCTAAAATTCCATTTCTCTTCTTTAAAGTTTCGAGTTTTTAATTGGTTGATCGTAATATTAAAATCGTCTGTCATTAATTATTTTATCGTTCATCGATAATTTTGTTTACAATCTGTGGCAGCGATGTTTCGCAGTATATAAGCAAATCGTGCACTTTTTCGATCTCTTTGCTCTTTGCTCTTTTGCTCTTTTGATTGGAACTAAAATGTAGTCTTATAGAGTTGTTGTTTTCAGCGCCTCGGCGCGAGCCGAGCGAAATGCGTTCTGAGGAACGAACGCCTTATTTCCCGGCCTGCCTGTAAATGTGTGTGGAATCCTGATATCAGAGTGTTTTTTTTACTTGAAATGACGTTGCGAGCGAAGTGATTGATGTCTACTGAAGTATCGTCGGCGCCTTTGGAATAGTTGTTTACTTCCGGAGGTCAGATTTGTTCTTTCATAGTGAACTGAGTAGTTTAAATTTTCCGAGTCTTAGGACCGGACCTCCAATTGTTTACTTCACGGTTTTGATGATGGAGCTGTCTGTTCTTTTGTTCCGAGCGATGTCCACTGGCGCTCTGCTACTCTCGGCTGAGAATTTTATGATGTGAAGGAGCTGCCCGTTTTTGTGCAGATCAGGCCTTGGGAGTGTTCTTTTCGCGGAGTTTTGGAACACCATATTCCACTTGAATGGTTGGACTCACTTGATGTACCGATGCCCTACGGGAGGTACTTCTCCGTTTGGCCTCTTCTGGAGCAGGAAGGGACTGCACCCAAGCTGATGATGACTGACATCAATTTCGTCCTCGGGACTTTATTACTGCCGTTCAGCGTTTTCCCGTTTATGGGTGATATCTTTTCATTAATTTTATTCTTTTGCAGTATTTAAAGTTAAATTAAATTGGCATGACTAAGACCCCTTTCACTTATATATTTTAAGTTGCGAATCCTGTGGTTATCTTTTTAAATTTTGTTCTAAATTCCCTTTTGGCTAACTTATGTTTTTTTTATCTAAAATTCTAGTTTAGATAAATAGTTGTATAAGTTTAATATTGTTAATTTTAAAATTTAATATTCTAACGTTTTTTTTTTACCACTATACGACCGGCCATTCCATTTATTTTTATTATTTAAGATGTTTGATTTTAGTTAATGAGATGTAAAATATTTTGAAAATTATTTTAAAAATGAAGTTTAAAATTTTAATAAACGTTAGATTTTGAAAACCTAAAATCTGTGTTCTCTCTTTTATTTAAATGTTTTATATTTTAGGAAAGTGTCAATTCTTATATTTTACAGGAGTACATATTTGTACACGTAGGGAAACTGGTCAATAGGTCCACTTTCTATTTATTTAAGAATTCAGTTATATTTTTAGAATGTTTTCAGGTCAGAGGAACTTTAGAAGTTTTAGAACTTTTGCAAATTTCAGATATTTTTAGAGTGCATTTTCAGATGTATTTTCAGAAGAATGATTTTTAGGTTCTAAGAACTTGGAAAACTTGGAATAGTTTTGCATGATAGAATGTTTTAGTATATTTCAAAATGCTCTTCCCCCCCCCCCCCCCCCCAACAATTGGCGCCGTTTGACCAGTCTAGGGGCTTATTCATGCTAACTGTAATAGATGTTCTTAATAGTTTTTGTTCTTAAAAATGAAATTTCGGTTTATTCTAAAAGTGATTACTGTTGAAATGTTAATATGTTCTTAAACTGAGGCATGATGTTTTAGAATGTTCTTGATTTAAATTAGAGGAATTTATTTTAATATTTTGATTAAAATTTTAGGATTAATTTAAATATTTTCATTTAGAATTTTTTGAGGAAACTTTTGAATTTGACTTTTTCATTTAGAATTTTTATTTAAGCATTCCTTAATGTAAATTAATTTGATTTGAATTTTATTATTTGAAGTAGTGTAAAATTGCATTTAATTCATAAATTTAAGAGATTATAGGCATGCGAGAACGCACTTTGTAGAATTTACATTTTTGTTCTAATCCCATCCCATTAACAAATTTTTTTTTTATTTTGTTGTTCCTGTAACCCACGCTCCCAGCAGCACTTAAAATTGTTTTGATGAAATAGAATGAAATTAATTGAGTAAATTTAATGCGAATATTTTTTTTTATTAAGTTAAATTGTATAGAATTAAAGCAGTAGTTTTTCGACTTCGAATTTTTTATGTTCTGATTCGGAATTGAGATTTAAATGCTCACTGATATGTGAATGTAGATGATGAAATACTGGTGATTAATTGAAAAATTGGGTAATGCAGGTGTTTTTTACACTCCAATATGAGTGTGACATAAATATCAACTTGAGTTATCTTGTTCTTCACATTGATCATGTGTTTGGTTTTCACACTCAAATAGAGTGGTGATAAAATCAGTTTGTTTGTTCTTAATTCTGAATCTGATATTTTTTATACTGTCTTTAAAATTTTTTTTTGGTCGTTAAAGTGGATAAATTTATTTTATTATAGGAGAATTAAATTTTTTTTAAGTGGAACATTTAAAATTGTGCAATGCAATTTGAGTTCTTTTGGTTTTGAAAATTAAATGGGGATTTGTAACATGATTTTTTCTTTGGTATTTTGTTTAAAGTAATGTGATACACTTGGCAGTTAGTGAATTTAAATGTACTACTTATACTTGATGAATATTTTTGTGCTATTTTTTTGGGTTCAAAAAAGATTCACAACCTTTGAGAGGACTCACAACCCTCGGCCCCTTGTCTTAATTTTTTTTGATTTTTATGAGAATTTTTTTGAGATTTCCAGAGTTGCAGTTATGATATTTGAGTTTATTGTTGTTGAGAGTGCAAGATGTTGCACAATAATTAGTAGAATCGCGTTTATTGATATTGGTGTAAAATGATGCATAAGGTCATTTTTGTGTATATTTGTCGTTTAAACGACCTAATTTGCCAAGTAATCAGTTTATAGTATAATTTGTAAACAAGTCTGTTAAATTTGTGTTCAGTTCCAAATTGTTAGGGAATTGAGTTTGTTATTTTGGGGGTAAATATTCCACTATTTTTTTTGTTTGTAACTTGAGCCAACTTTGATATTATTATTTAAATTGAAAATTATGCTTCGAATAATTGTTTTCTTTGTAGAGGAGGAGATTGATGATGAATTTGTTGATTTGTATGTATTGGTTGTTATTGTTGAAGGTACCATTTCAAAATTTATTGTTTAGATTATTGGAATTCTTTGGCTGGTCCAAAGTTTTCGTTAAAATTTATGTTTATTCATGACAGCTAATGATATGGAGATCTGTTTATTATTTTTCTGTTTCTTCTCTTTGATGGCGTATTTGTTGGAGCATTTTAAAATGAATTAATGAATTTTCATAATATAGAGTTACAATGAAGTTGAAGTATTTAATATTGAATCTATATGTATGTTTAAGAGTTTAGACGAAATGTTGAGAAATATGATAATTGTTATTATGAAAGTGTTTAGTGAAGTGATTATTTGATTTTTGATTTATTTAAAAGGAATTTGATTTTTTATGTGATTTTTTATGGCTCATGTTACAGCTGTAGTTGAGATTTTGATTTTTTTTTTTCTCTCCTTCGTTTCGCGGAATTTTGTAATGTGTTAGCTAAAATTTTTCATTTTTCAAATGAAAAATTTTTTTGGGACGTTCGAAGGAGTTGTTGGGTTATACCTTTGGATATTTAATTATTTTAAGAGTTTTGCTTTTTGTTTAAATGTGTTCAGGGGTCTTACTTACATAGTCATTCTCTTTTAGTTATCCATTTTCCAATTGTTTAGGTTTTTGATATTCTTTGTTCAAATATATTCTATTCCATAGGTTTTGTTTTAAAAACGGCGAAAGTTCGTTCTTTTTAGGTTTTAGCAATTTAAATTTATTTAAATTGGCTAATTTGTGATTCCATTTATTGCCCTTTTTATTCCCTTTAATTTGATTCCAAATTTATTGCTCTCGGTTAAAAATTGGTTAATTCATCGCAATTTTACAGTTTTATTCTATTTTCAGCTTTTTAAATATTTCAGAATCGTCCATATTTAAATTGTTGCCGAATTCGTATTTTCCAAATCGTTTCACTTCATTTCTTTTTAATTTTCGTCTGCTCTAAAATTCCATTTCTCTTCTTTAAAGTTTCGAGTTTTTAATTGGTTGATCGTAATATTAAAATCGTCTGTCATTAATTATTTTATCGTTCATCGATAATTTTGTTTACAATCTGTGGCAGCGATGTTTCGCAGTATATAAGCAAATCGTGCACTTTTTCGATCTCTTTGCTCTTTGCTCTTTTGATTGGAACTAAAATGTAGTCTTATAGAGTTGTTGTTTTCAGCGCCTCGGCGCGAGCCGAGCGAAATGCGTTCTGAGGAACGAACGCCTTATTTCCCGGCCTGCCTGTAAATGTGTGTGGAATCCTGATATCAGAGTGTTTTTTTTACTTGAAATGACGTTGCGAGCGAAGTGATTGATGTCTACTGAAGTATCGTCGGCGCCTTTGGAATAGTTGTTTACTTCCGGAGGTCAGATTTGTTCTTTCATAGTGAACTGAGTAGTTTAAATTTTCCGAGTCTTAGGACCGGACCTCCAATTGTTTACTTCACGGTTTTGATGATGGAGCTGTCTGTTCTTTTGTTCCGAGCGATGTCCACTGGCGCTCTGCTACTCTCGGCTGAGAATTTTATGATGTGAAGGAGCTGCCCGTTTTTGTGCAGATCAGGCCTTGGGAGTGTTCTTTTCGCGGAGTTTTGGAACACCATATTCCACTTGAATGGTTGGACTCACTTGATGTACCGATGCCCTACGGGAGGTACTTCTCCGTTTGGCCTCTTCTGGAGCAGGAAGGGACTGCACCCAAGCTGATGATGACTGACATCAATTTCGTCCTCGGGACTTTATTACTGCCGTTCAGCGTTTTCCCGTTTATGGGTGATATCTTTTCATTAATTTTATTCTTTTGCAGTATTTAAAGTTAAATTAAATTGGCATGACTAAGACCCCTTTCACTTATATATTTTAAGTTGCGAATCCTGTGGTTATCTTTTTAAATTTTGTTCTAAATTCCCTTTTGGCTAACTTATGTTTTTTTTATCTAAAATTCTAGTTTAGATAAATAGTTGTATAAGTTTAATATTGTTAATTTTAAAATTTAATATTCTAACGTTTTTTTTTTACCACTATACGACCGGCCATTCCATTTATTTTTATTATTTAAGATGTTTGATTTTAGTTAATGAGATGTAAAATATTTTGAAAATTATTTTAAAAATGAAGTTTAAAATTTTAATAAACGTTAGATTTTGAAAACCTAAAATCTGTGTTCTCTCTTTTATTTAAATGTTTTATATTTTAGGAAAGTGTCAATTCTTATATTTTACAGGAGTACATATTTGTACACGTAGGGAAACTGGTCAATAGGTCCACTTTCTATTTATTTAAGAATTCAGTTATATTTTTAGAATGTTTTCAGGTCAGAGGAACTTTAGAAGTTTTAGAACTTTTGCAAATTTCAGATATTTTTAGAGTGCATTTTCAGATGTATTTTCAGATGACTTTTAGGTTTTAAGAACCATGAGTAAGAACTTTCAGGAATTTAGAATGTTTAGAATCATTTAGAATGTTTTTAGTATATCATAAAATGATCTCTTTCCCCCCCCCCCAACAATAACATTGGTCTTACAAATAAAAATATGTTTTAATCATCAGAAATAAAAATTCACCTTTTATGTAAGTTTTAGGTGCTGATTACAAAAATCTGTTTAATCTTCATGTAGCACTTTTGGAATACAGCTAGACATAAAACGTGATTACAAAGCAGAGTGTTCTCGCCAGGGTTCTATAATCAAGGGAGAAAATCTTCCCTTAGCTTGGATTCTGAGGGGAATTTGAAATATCAGAAGAGATTAAAAAAATTGCAACAAAATACAAAACCTACTTTTTTTTTTTTTGCTAAAAATAATGTAAGCAAAAATTCACAGAAATATTTATATTTTTATACAGTAATATCATTAATATGCATTTATAATTACTACCTTCTTATTTATGGTATTTATTAAATTTTTAAAACTTATATTTGGTATTTTTCATAACTTTTTTCAATTTTGTATTTATATTTAAATCATTGTCAGTTAATTTCCTTCATTTTTCTCTTTCTTAAAATTTTCTCCAAATTTACAGATTTGTTATTCATTTATTTATAGTTCACTTTCTGAATATTTATGGTCGCTAGATACTTTCTTATTTTATTTAAAATCTTGTTCAAATGTTTTTCAGGACTTTTCAGGTGTTTCTTGATTTTCTGGATATCCTATAAAATTGCATTTACCGTGCATTGTTTTTTAATTACTTTTTGGGACAATGTCAATTCCATTTTTTTCTAATACTATTTAATAATTCTAGATTTTTTTAGGTTTTATTTTTAGCAAATTACTGAATATTTTAGATATTGCTTGTAGCTCCCCCTCCCCCTTTTATAATTTGTTTTTAAGTTTTCTCATATTGATCTTTTTATTGATCATATTGATTTTGATCTTGATCATACTGATATTGATCTTCATATTGATCTTTTTATTGATCTTTACTTTCCCAAACTGGGATAGGGTCACATGGTGACTGGGCCATTACTGTTGTCCAACAGTCACCAATGAACTGTGGACCTAGCTCGAAGAAGCCTGGAAGGCAATACTTCAGAAACGCATCCAAACTCTCTGATTCGATGTCACGATATTCAGAAGCTCTTATTACTGCTAGGGGCGGCTGTACAAAATATTGATTTTGTGCCAGCAATATGGTTGTATTGGTTAGAAATGGTAATCACTTATTTGTATTATCATTCGTAATGTGGTTTAAATGTCATTCTAATCTGACCATTCCTTCGTGGTGTTGCAATTTTCATAAACATGAGTGTAATACAAACAATTTCGAAATTCCAAACATTCCCTTTTGTTAGACAGCAATTTTTCACATTCAAATAGGTACTGCGAGTGAAATCGAAAATACATCTGTGCTATCATTAAATTTGTGATGTAAATGTTTTATTAGAAAGATATTTTAATTTAAATATTTCATTCTGTATTTATAATTTTTCTTAAATTTCACAGAAATTCAAATTTGCTTTACTAAAAAACTATTTTAATAAAAATATTTCCTTCTGTATTAGCAATAATTGAAGATTAAAAAAGTTATTATTTACCACTTATTTGGAAAGAGGAAACTCCTAACCTACAAATTTTCTAAGGTAGGAATTGTGATTTTTTTGTGGGAATACCACCCTGTTTCCAACCTCTGTATTGTCCAATATTTCTATCCTAAACTAGTAAAATTTAATATTTTCTTCGTTCCAGATAAATTAACATAATAAATGAATCAAATAAGGAGATACATTTTAGTGTTATTTGAAAGGTAAGTTTCAAAAAGAAAAAGTTTGAAAGGTAAGACTGGCTAAATACTTTAAAGATTAGTGGCAGCCAGCAAACTGGTGGATAACAAATTATATCCTATAATCTAAAGTGCATTTGCACACCGCATAAGTATACCTCTTTGTCTACTGTCTATCTTTTTAGCAGGACAACAGCATCTCCACCAAGGCTTTGGTTTATCTTCATCATCAATTTGTACATCTAAATATGAATAATAGCACAGTTAAACAATATAAACCACAAAATTAAAAATTATAAAAAAGTTTTAAGTACCACATGTACATGTGGTAATTAAAACATTGATAAATATAAGTTGATACATTTTTTAGGGGGAAAGGGCAAATTGTTGGATGGGTGGGGTCACTTTATATATGCAAGGCAATTTAAAAATAAAAGCATTTCCCAAGTATACTAAGGGGTTTTGGCCAATAAATTGTAAAAACTGAAAATCTTGTAAAAGCTACTAATCAATACATTTGCCATTTATGAAAAATTCAAAGTCGGACAGCAGAGTAAAAAGTGAGAGTTGGAGTCAGATAGTAGAAATAAGAAAGAGGAGCCTGAGTCAAAGGTTTAATTTGATATACCAAATCCATAGACTTGGTTTAACAACGTGAAATCTAAAAAGAAAAAACTTACAAATTATGGCAAAAGACTCTAAACAATCAGGAGATAGGTTATGTTACACTGAAAATATAACTGTACTAGACAGCGTACTCAGCACTGCCTAGGATGTAAAATGTTGTGTGGATACACACACGGCTAAGGCATTATGGCGTAGCCAAATGTGTACCCACACAACAGTTTATTTTATTTTATTTTTGTTATAAGTGAGTGCATTGTTAAAAAGTTTTTTGGTTTTCGAGAATTCACTTTGAGTTCAGGTGTAGTTTTTATTAGAGATTTGCATGTGAAATTTCAGGCAGCACCAAACATTCTAGAAAATGTACCCAATGTTGCCCTATATTTAAAATACAAACCTTTGATTACAATCACATTGGAACTCATAGAACATTCTTAAAAACCAAAGAATGTTTTAATAATGTGCCTGCTTATTAAAAAATAAATAAATAAATAAAAAGAATAAACACTGCGCCTATGATGTTAAGATGGAAAATCTGTGACAATATTCCAAATGCGCGATATAAAATTGTATACTCTTGTATAAAATCGAACATTTGATAAAGAAATTGAGATTAGGGGTTATATTAAACCAAAAGTAAAAATTGAAATGTTCATTTTGAAGGGTTATATATTACTTTAACATTTAAATATCATTTCACAACAATATGATTAAAAATTTGTAGAAAAACTATAAGTTTTCAGTTTGGGGAAAATATTTGTTTATTATTAACAATGGGTCAGATGACTGATTTACCACAATTTTCACAATGTTAAAATTTCATGATATTCAGTTCTCCGGAGTTTTCTAATAAAAATACCAAGGGAGAGTTCTAAAATTAATTTTAACAGCATTTTTAAAATAGCATTTTAAATAGTTCAATTCTAATTCTACTTAAAAATTTATATTTTGAAAAATCAAAAAAAAAAATTGTTTTACTCACTATTAAAGTTAATTATCAAATTATCTCATTCATAGAAATAATACTCTAAAGTGTCCAACACATGTCTTTGGACACATATTTTCCAACGAGCTCTCTTAGAACTTGATTGCCTTGAAAATCAATAAACTTTTGTTGTTACCAATTGAATTTTGTTGTTACCATACCAAATACCAAACATATGCATAATACCAAACTTTTAAGAAATCGCTCGGCTCTTTCGAAAGATATTATACCGTGTAAAAAAGTTTAAAAATAATAAAGACTTATACACAATGGTGTCCATTTATTTTTGGTTAAAAGTAGATGTGAAATATTTACTTGTAACAATAGTGAACATTTTAATTTTTCCATTTTAGATTAAATAAATGGCTCAAACACAGTGCATATTAACCATAGAAGTTAATAATAAGTGTCACTCGTCCTACGAATCAATGTGTACAAGAAAACCCTGGTCCATAGCCATTATGAATAATCTGCTAAGATTATAAACATGGCAGCAATATATTGCACATAATATATACGTACAACATTAACAATAATATGCATGTACAAATTTGAATGAAACATTAAAGATGTGCACAAATTATCCTAAACTGAACAATAAAAACTAGATTTCCAAATTTTTTACTAATTTATATTTATTTCAAGAAATAAGGATCATCTTTTTTGTCATTTTTTGTAATGCAGATTGTATTTATTTATTAGATTGCTGACTTACAAAAATTGAATTTTTATGAATAAATGTGAAAAGTTGTGATTTAAACAGCATCTAGGTTATAAGGCCACCCTTTTCTTTTTATATCCCATTTTAACCAGAGGGATACAGCAGGTAGAGGATCAAAAGCTTCAATGTCGGGTGTGTCCAAATATATTCTCATAAGGTCTGTAATACTTTCTTCTAGGGTTCATTTGTAAGATTTGGAGGACCAAGTGTTTGTTTATGTTAAGTCTCTCAAAGTCAAAGCACAGGAATATAGGTAGGGAAATAATAAATTGTGTCTAGATGAACATGTTGCAATTTCTTGGATCTTCACTGGCTTTAATGAAATATGAGAGAACTTATTTCTCTGATATTACTTACTAACCACCTTCAACCAGCATGATTGCTTTATGAAAAAGCCCAAAACTTGCAACAGCTGTCGACCGTATCTTCTACTATGCACATATGACCGCAGCAATTCATGCAGTAGTTGTTAATCATGTATCCGATAGCTGTGCGGGAATATGAAATTTGTGTAAGTTATATATAAATACAATACCGATAACTCTGCTCCAGAAAAAACGAAATGCACACTGCATAATGTAAATGATTCATTAAAAATTTGTGATGTAAATGTTTTATTAGAAAGATATTTTAATTTAAATATTTCATTCTGTATTTATAATTTTTCTTAAATTTCACAGAAATTCAAATTTGCTTTACTAAAAAACTATTTTAATAAAAATATTTCCTTCTGTATTAGCAATAATTGAAAATAGAATTAACAAATTTTGCAGAAATTCTGATTCATAATGCAAATATTTTATTTAAAATATTTCATTCTGCATTAAAAACAATTTCTTAAATTTCATACAAATTTTGATTCGTGATGATCCTATTTGCAAAAACTACAGTAAAATCATTAAAAGAAAAAAGTCCTACAATCATGCAAAGCCGATTCTGAATGTGCATCAATCTATTAAAGTAAATCATTTTGTTCATGTAACAGAAATGACGCTTTGGTTTAATTTTGTTCCACATAGATATCAAAACTAACATTGAAAAACAAAATATACACTATGCAAAATTTGCTTTTATTGGCTAACAAAAGACATGCTAAGAGTGGCAACACATCACAGTTTTAAATACAAATTACCAACAAATAACAAATCTCACAGATTCAATAGTCGTTTTATTTAAAAATCATCCTACAGACACAAAAATAATAACCAAAGTGCTTTCGGACATTTTACATGTACATCCTCAGTGGCAGTACAATTAGAAATGATACCAACTTGCTTAAATACACTTTAATACTTTCAAGAAAAATTTGCATATCATGAAATTGTCAGTTATACACAAACAGGTGGGTTATGAGTCAGATTATAATTTATACAAAGCTCAAGAGAAAATATTCCAAAAAGGTTTAAAAATATATGATTTTTAAAAAACACATAATAATTATAAAACAATGTAGCTATGCAACGGCTTAACATGCAGGGAATCGAGAACGAGTCGCCAAGAATAACTTAGGATTTGAACAGGGTCAAAATTACAAATAGAAGAACGGTATAAATAAATAAAAAGGGATTCATAAAGCAAGATCGAACGGGGGCTATTACAGCTAACTAAAAGAAAAGTTTTTTCAAAAAGAGGGCAAAAATTGTCTTTATTCACGAACTGGGCAAGAGCAGTCGTTAATTTACCATTTTTTATGTCTCTTGTATGTTCGAACAAATGGATACCAACCGTACGTTTAGTACTACCGATATAAAATTTATAGATATTATCCGGAGAAAGGAGGGGTACAACATACACTCCAGTAAGATTTTTAAAGTTAATATCATCCTTAAACTTATCAGTTTGAATGCAATTGAATAAAGTGGTAACAGCTGAATGAGCGGGTTTAAATTTAAATTCAGTACAAAAATTAATAAGGGGGCAAAAAATTTTAGGATGGTAAGGACAACTAGCTTTAAACTGTAAACGATTGTTAATAGGAATAAGACTACAAAAGGGTTGTAAAAACTTTTGGCGGATCTTAATGTAAATATTATGGATAAACTCATAAAAGTAGCCGGCATCTTGACTGAGTTTAAAAATTAAATCAATTTCATTATCTAAAGAAATAATAGTTTAACTAACATTAAAAGCATGATTGAAATATGTGATAAAGGAAGCCTTTTTAGAAAAAATAGGGTGAAAAGAATTTGTCGGAACGCATATGTTGGTAAACGTAGATTTACGAAAAACAGAAGACCAAAAATTAGAAAAATTATGGGAAACAATAATGTCTAAAAAAGGTAAAGAACAGTTGGATTCATGTTCAACGGTAAAATTAATAGTGGGATAAAAATTATTGACAGAATCAAGTAAATTGAGTAAATCATCTAAACTATGGTTCCAAATTATAAACACATCCTCAACATAACGTTGGCAAAGAATAGGTTTAGTGGATAAAAAGGCAAAATCTCGTTCTAGAGTTCCTGCAAAACTGCCACCGCAAAGATACCAGAAAGTGGGCTACCCATAGGGACACCCGAATTTTGTAAGAAAATATCACCACGGAAACCAAAACAGTTAGTCCCCACGACGATATTCAATGCAGAGGTTATTGCAGTGATGGAAGGGGGTTTATTAGTTTTTATGCAAGGAAAGTTTTTTGGCAATACTGTCAATGGCCTTATCAATAGGAACATTAGGGAAAAGAGACACCACATCAAAACTATGAAAAGTACAATTAGAAATAAAATTTACTTTAAAAAGGGTATTGATAAAATGTTCAGTAGAATTAACAGAAAAGGGATGATCATCGAAAAAGGCTTTAAAAATTTTGTCAGAGCTTTCTCCAAAAAGTAAGTGGGACCATTACATCTAGAAACAATGGAGCGCATGGGATGATTAGCTTTATGTAATTTAATTTGACCGAAAAGTTGAGGTAATTGATGGGAAGTATGAAAAATAGCTGATTTAATAGTAGGAGGAAGGTCAGATGTTTTTTAAATTTGGGCAATCTTAGAATTTATAATGGTAATAGGAAAAGTTTTGACATTAGTACAATCCATCTTGGCAATACACCTCCGCATTGTCTCTACATAATTCACACTATCAATAAGTACAAGTTATTTGGTCTTATCAGCAGACAATATAATTAAATTATTATTGGATTTAAATTTTTTAAGTGCTAAAATTTCAATACGTAGATCATTATTTAAACGGGGAAAGTTATTTCTATTTTTACCCCTGAACTCAATATTATTTTGAAAATTGGAAATGGAACGGTACATAATGAACCTTCCGTGACCTCTATGTCTGTGATCGACATGAAGAAGAGTTTCTTCAACATGAGAAATTAAATTAAGGATATAATTGGGAGCAAGGGGGTAAGCAAATTTCGGGCCTCTCCCTAAAGCCAAACGTTGCATTACGGTGATATCTTGTGAAGAGTTATTCACAAAAGGCAAAGAAACAGGAGTACAAAGTTGTTCAAAAAACATAGGTCTAATATTAAGTAGTTCAGCCCGATCGTATTTAAACGTAGGGTGAGGTGAGGAAAAAGGGGGGGGGGGGGGTAGAAGCAATAGGAATATCCTTAGTTTTGAGCTGCTGATCATGATTAGAATAAAAGTACTTATTGGGTTTAGAATTTTTAGGTTTGATTTTCCAAAACGAAAGCTTTTTAGCATACAGCAAATTTAAAGAATTACGGACATGGTTTAATCTTTTATGTAATTTGATCAAATAAACAGTCAAAAACAGTAAAGTGTGTACAAGTAACAAGCTCGATATGCAAAAAATAACAGTTATGCTCACAAAAATTTATTTTGGTACGCAATGCATGGTTAGCATTATTAAGAAGCCAAATTCGGTTCTGCGAATAAGGCGAAAGTCAGAAACATTATTGACATGTTTTTTAATAAGAGCAGAAAGGAGGAATAATGTAAGCTCTTTAACAAAAATTCAAAAAATTATGCTTACATAATAATTGGTCAATTTAATTTAAACTTGTAATAATTTAGCTTCGTCCTCATCATGCTTTCACATACATCCTTTTCCTATAATAAGTATTACAAGTTTAAATTGAAATTGACCAAATTATTATGTAAGCTTAATTTTTTGAATTTTTGTAAGAGGTCACATTATTCCTCCTTTCTGCTCTATTAAAAAACATGTCAATAATGTTTCTGACTTTCGTCTTATTCCCAGAACCGAATTTGGCCTTCTTAATAATGCTATCCGTGCATTGCGTACCAAAATAAATTTTTGTGAGCGTAACTGTTATTTTTGGCATATCGAGCATATTTGGCATTTCCATTCTCGACCACCCGCCCGCCTACTCCCCCCTCCCCCCCCCTGCCATCATGTTAAGTCTATGGGACCTAATGTTAAACCTATGGAAGATAATGCTATCCTATGGAGGATTACAGTCAATGTAATGAGTTATAGATTTGATTCGAATCCTTTCATTTAAATAGACCTATGAAGAAAATTTAGTGTTTATATTAAGTTATAAAACTGTGTTATATTGCTAATATGCAACAATAATTTAAACAATACATAAAATATTGTTGGTACTTTGCAATTGTATTAATTATAATAGTCTACTTATACGAATAAAGTTAAAGATTAGCCACTCATAGTGAAGTACTAATATCAGCACAGTGAAATTCGTATTAAGATTCTTAATTTTTTTTCTAAATACAAATTTGTTCAATACCGTTGTTTCTTGATTTAAGAATCAACTGAAAAAATTTGAATGATATTTAAAATTTTTATAATAATTAAAATTAATCACATTTGCCTTGTTTGGGAATTTTAAAAAAGAAAATTTTCAAACGTGTTTCATTTATTTCAGTAAAAATGTTACTTTTGATTAGAAACAGATGATTGAAAAATGTTTTTGTAAACTCTTTCAAACAATAAAATCAACATCAAAGAAACATAATTAACAAATTACATTATCAAATTTTTCAAATTTATTTTTAAATAAATAATTTTCTGCTTTTAACATCTAACCAGAGAGAGAAAGCAACAGCTTTCTTTTCCTGTGGACACCCCATGACTTCATTATTTAAAAAACTTACTTTTAATTTTGAATGGTTTTAAAACATCTGGTTTAATTTTCTGCACTTTTTAGTTTTTTACTAATTTCTTCCTTTTCTTTATTTAAAATCTTCATTCTTCTTTTTTTGCTCGGCATTTTTAATGTCGCAATACAGGATCAAGAAGAAAAATAATACTTTGTAAACAATCTTTCTGAGACCCAAGTAGTAAGAAAAGCCAAGATAAATAAATCAGTCACCACGTGCTTTACAGAGTAACCACAGAAAGCTCACAGCAACAAGGGAAGGCAAGATTTGTAGGGAGATAAAAGATGACGTCATTGCAGTGAGGGAAGATCTATTTTTAGATCAGCAAGAAGGGAAACTTCCTAGATAGGAAGGGTTGTAACAAGGTGGAGGAGGAGGAAGAGGTGGAAAAAACGAAAATGAAAGGTTACTTTATTCCTTACAATCTAAATGTAAAAAAAAATAATAACAAAAAATAAATAAATACAACGAAAAAAAAAATTTGCGATCTTTTTGTTTTTTTAATTCTTACTCCGTAATACCTAAAAAATATTTTTAAAAAGGGCTTTAAAAAGGGCAGGACGTTTTGGAAGAGGGATGAAAAGGGGCAGGGCGCTGCGCCCTTCTGATTTTAATCTAGAGTGAACGCTATAATTTTCATTCGATTTTCTCAATTTGTTCAAGAGATATCATGCTTAGACTCATTGATATATTACAAAATAAGGTTAATTTGTATTTATGGATGTTCAATGCAGATAAATCAAGATGCAAGCAAATGTTTGACCCTATCAACACAATACTTTCTCTTTACATTATTGTAAGAAAATAAAAACTTTCTGTAAAATATAGGTATAATCAAGCATCCTTTAAAAAAAGAAAACCTCAAATCTGTAGTATTAAAAAGAACAAATATAAAATTACCAGTTTTGGAAAAACTAACTCTAGCCATCCTAATTGGTTGAAGAATCAGAAAAATACTGTTTTAATTTTTACATCAGAACCTAGAAGTATAAAAATGTAACATAATATACAAACATTAGATAATTAACTAGATATAAGGCAAATGGTAGGTACTATAGACAGTGTCTTTTGTAAACTCATTATATTCATGTTGGATCTGATTCGACCATTTGGATGGTGCTGTAGACACCATTTATACAGCTTTTAAACAACCCTTCCTACAAAAATATCACTTTAGCATAGCTGCCATACTGCCTATTCTAAATCAGTTCTACAGTCCTTATCTAACAATTGTCAACCTGCCAGCAACCACTAACTTTTATAGTAGAGGTTAAGTAGACTCCATTAACTTCTATTTATAGATCAGTGGTTTTCATAGAGAGAAAAATTATATTTTTACCAAGTTTAGTGATCATTCACATATGCATTCGCATGATATTGGACTGTATATTAAAAGGATATTTTTACTCCAGCTGCTAGTTTGATTTTCCCATTTTCCCCATGTTAACCTATGAAAAATAGGGTACTTATCAGTTATAGGGACCATGGGTTAGCGACTGCTTTTCCGAGTTGTCGCCAACACGAACATTGGCGATATACCGTATATACTCGTGTATAAGTCGAGAAATTAATGACAAAAAAATAAAAAATAAAACTCAAAATGTGTGTAGGGGGGAGGGGTTGTCGATTTATACGTGGAGTCTAGAAATATATATATATATATTGCAAGTCTAAAAGTTCTTTTTTCCCGCGAGGCAATCCCTCTTAAAACAATGCGGTAGTAATTACGCAATTGTGCACTTCAAAATTCGCCTATGAGTCACTGCCCTCCCGACTACCAGTGTCTCACGTCATCAAAAATATGCATACATTTCTGTTTGATGTTTATCTCTCGCTTCTCGGATTACGACCGATCATTTTTAACAAAAAATGGCTTTTTTCAGAAATAATTCTGTAACATGGATTGTTTAAAACTATAATGCAGGATTTTAAATTGAAAGTGTTTTTTTGTTTTGTTTATTGAAGAGAGTATCTAATAACAACTGTGTTGGGGGGAATAATGAAAAAATCAGCTCAAATAAAGTGCGGAAGCCAGATATTGTACATATCTCACAGAATTTATGTGGCGAAGTGTTACCGGTAGTGACAAATTTAATGAAATTTTATCGGCAATAGCTAAGTTTGGGCTGCTACAAATTTCAATGTAACACAAAATTTTTTTGTTAAGTAAAGTTGATCAAACCCCATTATATATTAAATTTTAATCATTGTCAGTGTTCTCCCCAGAAAATTTTTGATGCTGGGTGGTCGGGTGTGACTGCCGGATGGGTAAAATTAGGCGATCCAAAATAATCGTTATGAAAAATTTTTTTTATTCGTGAATACATAGTATATATTTATACATATTATATATATACAGTATATATACTTTTGCTTGCCCGTACTTACAATTCAGTCGCTCTCGGTGAGCAGACGACCGATTATTCGCAATATAAGTACAAGGTAATAATAATAATAAATTGTAGTTTACACAATATTCTTTAAATTTGAAGGCATCTTTTTTTTTTACTGCCCCAGTTATCAGCTGCTCTGTCAAAGTGTTGCAAATCCGGCCCCTCAATTGAAATAAGCAAAAGATTGTTCAGAGTTTGCTCTTTAAGTCTATTTCGCAGGGTTGTTTTGATGCGCTTTAAAGCTGAAAATCCTCTTTCGCACTCTGCAGTTGAAACAGGTAATATAAGTCCAATTGTGCAAAGTTTCGCTAAATTGGGGAATGAATCTCGCAGATCACTGGAGGTAGCCACTTTAAGCAAACATTGTCTGTCATACTTTTGTATTTCGGACGATTCAAAATTTGGGAAAATACTTGCCACTCTGAGACAGTTGCATCATGATCTATTAAGGAGGGATTTCCAAATTTTGAATAGTGTTCAAATAGAACATTACAAGAATGTTCAACGTCACTGTCAAAAGGGGAAGGATTAAATACTGTCTGAAATGCAGTCATGACAGGCATATCCGGAAATCTTTCATCAAGGTGCCTTAGTAAAATTTGTAAATATTTCGTATAGATGTTTGAGTGGAAATCTGACATCTGTGGCCCACTCACTGTAACTTCTAGTTGTGACCATTCATCAGCCAATTTGTTTTCTAGTAATGAATAATTTGACCCGGGGGTATTAATCAAATCTTCTATGGAAGCTTTAGTTCTGTATAATAAATCAGGCAGTATTGTTAAATCAGCATCTCTTGATTGCCAAGCTTTCGAAAGCCTACTCAAAATAGGTCACAAAACATCATGAGTGCCACGAGAAACTTGTAAGACTTTATTATTTTGCAAAGTCCTCCGGCTAATATATCATTTTTCTCAACAATCATGTTTTCGAGAGCAGCGAGAACTGAAGGAAGTGTTGTTTTCAGGGCTTGAACAGCTTCATTATATGACAGCCATCTTGTGTCACTGGCCAATTTTAATTTTATTTGTGGATTTTCCAGCACCACTTGAATTTCTTTTAATCGTGACATTTTCACTGCTGAATTTTGAAAAAAATAAAATAATTGACGCAAAATATCATTAAATTTAACTAAATATTTTATTTCCCGTACTGCTTGAGCACTGGCAAGGGCTAGCCGGTGGTTAACACAATGCCAGTTAATTAGCAATCCTTCTGTCTTATCTTTCAACAATTTTGCCCTATCATAACAGCAGCACCATCCGAGCCAAGCCCTACAAGGTTTTGTAATTCTAAGTGGAATTCCTCTGCAACCTCCATCAGCTTGTTTGTGATTGTCTCTGCTTTTCCATCATTAAATTCTCGTGTACACAAAAAACTAACCTTTGATAAATTCATTTCAAAACACATATATTTTATATAAACTATGAGTTACTTTCTTATATCAGTTGTTTCATCACATAAAATATTTGCGAAAATCCATGCTTTTGAAAACATTTGACCTAATTTCGGCAGTCAATACATCTAATAATTCTTGCATAATCCTTTTTGAAGTATAGCTTGCACTATCTCCAGCTGTCAAATACTGCAAATATGAACACCCCATTTCCTTAGTTATCTCAATGAGTTTGGAATATAATGTTGAATGGGGAAGTTCATTTTTTGCCAGCCAGTATATACATTTTAATGCCCCAATAAAAGCATCCCTTTGGAGATTGTCTAAAAGAGAAAGAGATCTCTCGATTTCTCCAACTCCCGTATGTACCAAAACATTGGCGTTTGCAGCTAGTTCAACTCGTATGGAGGAACTCGTATGGAGTTTGCTCTTTTGATGTTCATCCAAACTTTCTTTCCTCAAATGTTTACAAGACAAATCGATCCAAGTGACATTTTTTTTTGAAGATGAAGCATATTTTATACAGGTTTCCACCATCTTTTGCTAGTAGCCATTTATATATTTTGAACCACTTGTTATTCATTCCACTCTTTCGATGTTTTGCCTCTGCTTTGGCAGGTGTCAAAGGAAGAACTGGTAATTCAGATGTATTTGTGTTACCTTCATCCACAGTCTTTGATGTTGATTGAAAATAATTTAGAATAGACATTTTAATTTGAATAAAAATAAATATTCCGTTCAGAAGCAGTGCACACATTCTTCCTTAAATATAATGTTAGGGAGACGACAACAACAACAACAACAAATGTTCCGTTTTACAGTGGACAGACGAATAATGCATGCACGCACGACGCACGTAATATCACATGGAAAACAGACCCAAAGTAATCCCAAGTCCGGTGTTGTATCTAAATATAGATTTCTCCCTCCTTCAGCTCAGCCTGTATCTAAAAATAGATTTCTTCTTTTCAGCTCAGTGTTGTTGAAGGGAGGGGAACTGGTTGCAGGGGGCGCAGTATTTGTCCAGCTCTCATGAGGTCCCTTTCCAGATCACCCCACCGCACATTCTATGCAATTTTCCCACGTTTCTTTCTAAGACTTAAACACAAAAGTTTTATTTGAAGATTTTCGGCAAATTTCCTCGTAGTTTTTTCTTGCCAAATTTTGGTCATTGCCGCCATTAGGCTTGGGCAATGTGGCAATTTCAACATCGTGATATATCGGCAGTCTAACATCGCAAAGACTAAAAACTGAACGGCGCGATGACGCAGGTGAATAAAAAACTGAATTGCACAAACATACTGTTATGTATCTGGCAACAACGAGATCACGGTAACCTTCCAAGCTGTGTGACGCGCGCGTGCTTGGTTTACCTTTAAAATGTTCCGCAGTTCGTTTTGTACCTGTTCGGTGTGGTTGTTGTGATGCCCGTTTGTGCCTGTGTATCTTAATGTTAATAAATTTTCTTTGCGTGTATGTAAAACGAATCGTATCGTCTCTCGGTCTACCTGGCATACATGACAAAAGAGTTGGCGACGAGGATGGGATCTTCGAACATTAATTTTGAATCTTATGATGCGTCTGTGGAAGACTGGTCCAGTTATGTGGAACGTTTAGAATCTTACTTCGTTGTTAATGGGATCGAAGATAAAAAGAAAGTCCCTGCTATTTTAAGCCTTATGGGAGCAACAACGTATAAATTGTTAAAGAATCTGGCCACTCCGAACATTCCTTCGGATTTGACTTATCAAGATATCGTAAAATTACTTTCGGAACATTTGAATCCTAAACCACTAGAGATGACAGAACGGTTTCGTTTCTACAAGAGGAAGCAATTTGAAGAGGAGTCCATTGCAAATTATTGTGCCGAATTACAAAAACTGTCGATACACTGTAACTTTGGGAACAATTTAAGTACGATGTTTCGTGATAAATTGGTGATGGGTCTCAAAAATGGAAATATACAGAAAAAGCTGTTAGCAGAGGATAAGTTAACATACGAAAAAGCTAAGAGCATTGCATTCGCAATGGAATCTGCTCAGAGAGATGTGTGTGAAATTCAGAATCAAATGGTATCGATAAAAAAATTACATAGTTCGCAAGATAAAACTATCAAAAAAGATTTTTCTAAATTTAAGAAATCTGAACCTACAAAGAAGTTTGATAAATCTCGGAAATGTTACAGATGTGATAGTACTCAACATTTAGCTCACGAATGTAAGCACAAGAACACTCAGTGTAGGAATTGCTTAAAGAACGGGCATTTGGCAAAAGTCTGCCGCTCAAAACGTAACGAAACAGTTAAACAAATAGAATCTTGTTCTGAAACTGTACCAGTTAATAGCGTTAAATCACCACGACATGCAAGGGATAAGATTTTATTAGAAATTTTTGTTGAAGGGAATAAATGTTTATTTGAACTAGATACTGGAGCTGCTATTAGTTGTATGAATGTGAATGAATTTAAGAAACTTTGTCCGGATGTAGCCATTAAGTCTACCAAATTATTGCTTAGGAATTTCGATAATTCTATGATAACATCAGCTGGCCAAGCAGTGGTGCAAATTCAATACAAAGATCAAATTAATACAGAAACTATTTATTTGGTACATGCAAAAGTAAACGCAGTTTTTGGTCGTGAATGGTTGAGAAATTTCCAATTAGACTGGAGCTCAATTAAAGCAGTTCGGGTTGAAAATTGTAATTCTCGAACCAATAAATTAAATATCTTGCTTCAAAAGTATGAGAAAATTTTTTCTCCGGGTATCGGGAAACTGGAAAAGTTTTGTTGCCGTCTTCAAATGAAACCTAATTACAAACCGGTATTTTTTAAACCTCGACCAGTACCATTTGCTTTAAAAGAAAGAATAGAAACTGAACTTAATAGGTTAGTTGCGGAAGACATCATTGAGCCGGTGACATATAGTGATTGGGCTACACCAATTGTTCCTGTTATCAAACAGAATGGGAACCTACGAATCTGTGGTGATTATAAGGTGACTATCAACCCGGGACTAAAAATTGAGCAGTATCCTTTACCCCGTATCGAGGACATTTTTGCTGAACTGTCAGGAGGGGAGTTCTTTACTAAAATCGACTTATCTGAGGCATACCTCCAAATGTTAGTTGATGAGCAGGATCGACATCTATTGACGATCAATACTCACAAGGGGTTGTTCCGTTACAAGAGAATGAATTATGGTATAGCCTTAGCTCCGGCAGTGTGGCAGAGAGCCATTGAACAAGTTCTATCAGGCATCGCGGGGGTACACGTATTTTTAGACGATATTACCGTAACGGGGAGAAATGATCAAGAGCATTTTGAAAGGTTAGAATTAGTACTACAGAAACTAGAAGAATATGGTCTCAGAGTAAATAAGCGGAAAAGTGAATTTTTTAAGAAATCTGTGAATTATTGTGGTCATACAATTGATAAATTCGGCCTCCACAAAACACAAGAAAAAATCGATGCAATTACGAAGGTACCAGTTCCAAAAACTGTATCTGATTTGAAGAGTTTTTTGGGTTTAGTAAATTACTACGGAAAATTTATTCCCAACTTATCTACTCGTGTCGCTCCCTTAAATAATTTACTGCGGAAAGGCACTAAATTTTTGTGGACTGCAGAATGTGAAAAAGCTTTCAAGGCATTGAAACAAGAAATTGCTTCAGACCGAATTTTATGCCATTATGATCCTAAGTTACCTCTTGTATTACAAACTGATGCATCACCAGTTGGAATAGGAGCAATTTTAAGTCACATTATGCCAGATGGTTCAGAAAAACCAGCAATGTTTGCATCAAGGTCATTGACTAAAACGGAACGTAATTATTCGCAGATAGACAAGGAAGCATTGAGTATCGTATGGGGAGTAAAGAGATTTTATCAATATTTATTTGGTCGACATTTTGATCTCGTAACCGATCATAAACCCCTAGTATCAATTTTCGCACCTAATCGTAGTTTACCATGTCTATCAGCAACACGAATGGTTCATTATGCACTTTTTCTCCAAGCATTCAGTTATACAATCAAGTATCGAAACACTAAGAATCATGGCAATGCCGATGCACTTTCACGGTTACCACTAGCAGTTGACAAGGACTGTGAGTACTTGACTGAAGCAGACGTGACAAATATTTCGGAAGTTGAATTAATGCCTGTTACAGCAACTGACATAGCTAGAGCTACTAAAACTGATAGGAAATTGTTCGAACTGGATGAAAGTTTAAAATCTGGAACTGAGTTACCTGTGCCTTGGAAAGGTAGAGAATCTGAATTTTCATTGCAAAATGGTTGCATAATGTATGGTCATAGAGTATGCATTCCTGAAAAGTACCAGAATCAAGTTTTGGAAGAACTTCATGTTGGACATCCTGGAATTGTCAAAATGAAGGCCATAGCTAGAAGCTACTGCTATTGGCAAGGTATTGATGCCAGTATAGCCAATTTTGTTCAGAACTGTTCAGCTTGTATCGCAACGAGGAACGAACCAGCAAGGATAAATCGACATCCGTGGGAATGGCCAAATGGACCTTGGCAAAGGATACACGTTGACTACGCTGGTCCTTTTATGGGGAAAATGTTTTTTGTAGTCTCTGATGCATATTCGAAGTGGATAGAAGTCATTCCGATGAAAAATATTACAGCTAGTTTTACAATTCATCATCTTCGTATTCTTTTTGCTCATTATGGAATTCCCTTAACCTTGGTTAGTGATAACGGCGCAAGTTTTACTAGTTACGAATTTCGACATTTTTTGAAACTGAATAATATTAAACATATAACTTCAGCACCGTACCATCCTGCTACGAACGGACAGGCAGAAAGAATAGTGCAGTTATTCAAAGCTTCGTTGAAATCGAGTAGAGGTGATTCTGGAGATCTAAATGTGAAATTACAAAGATTTTTATTACAGTATAGAATAACTCCACATTCTCTCACGGGAGAAACTCCGAGTGCCTTGTTTTTGAAGAGATGTATTCGCACTAGGCTTGATCTTTTTAAACCAAATTTGAGAGACAAAGTTGTTCAGAAACAGAGTTCGAGACTTGACACAGAATCTATCTTGCGTGAGTTTCAGGAAGGGGAGAAAGTAGCCGTAAGAAATTATTCCGGACCTAACAAATGGAAAATTGGAACAATTATAAACCGAGATGGAACCTTGAGTTATAGCATACAAGTTGGAAATGAAATTTGGAAGAGACACGTAGATCAAATAAGGAAATGTGGGAAGTCGATTGAATTATCCCAAGATGCTACTGAAATTCCAATTTACGATAAAGAATTGAATTTTCCAGATGAGCCAGTATCCGATGATGTTGCTGAATCGGAACCGCCTGCACCTGTACCTGAAGTTGCCCCTGAACCTAAAGATGTACCTGTACCTGCCACTCCAAGTGATGATATACCACCTAAGCCTGTACCAGACGCTTCCGGAAAGCCGAAAACTGATGTGCCACTCCGACGCTCAACCCGAATCAGGAGACCTCCAAAGAGACTCGACCTGTGACTCTATATTTTGTCGGGGAGGAACTGTTATGTATCTGGCAACAACGAGATCACGGTAACCTTCCAAGCTGTGTGACGCGCGCGTGCTTGGTTTACCTTTAAAATGTTCCGCAGTTCGTTTTGTACCTGTTCGGTGTGGTTGTTGTGATGCCCGTTTGTGCCTGTGTATCTTAATGTTAATAAATTTTCTTTGCGTGTATGTAAAACGAATCGTATCGTCTCTCGGTCTACCTGGCATACATGACACATACAATTTATGCGAGAAATAATTTGGTTTAGTAGAATATTTGCTTATTTTTAGACGCACTATAAAAATAATAATAAATATATATTGTTCTGATAAGGGACAGTTAGAAGATTAAAATGGATGCAAACTGATACTTTTGGACTCTCAGTAATGCATGGAACTAAATTGCGAAATTTGAGCATTTGAAATCAAATAATATACGAATTTATGGGGTAACCTCCGTGTTTCAGCAGTTCCTACGTACTGATCGCAACAAAATATGGCAGTTCCCGTAAATTTGCAGATTTTATGGAAATATGTTCTAAATATTTTGAAGGACCGTAAGAACTCTGTTTCTTAATCAAACAAAAAAGAATAGAAACTGAAATAAAAAAAACCTTATTATTAACTAAAAAATCAATATAAACTTCCCGAAAAAAAATCAATATAAAGCTTACCTTACCGAAAAAAAAAATCTAGATACGACAAGCTAAGAATATTTCCCACGAAGCTTACCAAATCTTGAATGGATGAAATGAATTTGGTTTCTCGTTCATCTACGCATTCATAAATTATATCCCATTCCCTGCCCCAGCCCGCTCATCTGTGCATTCATAAACTTTGTCCCACATTCCCTGCCCCCCCCTCACTCCTTTTCCTATAAACAACCATTAAAGTTAACTAATGTCATAACCGCGCGGAAGAGCAATCTTCCTGCAGCGCATCTATTAAAAACATTCTAGTCAATAATTTACACCCTATCGCAATCAAAATAAAAGTAAAACATGAGAGAGCTTGGAATGCAAACTATTAAAGTTGAAAGCCACAAAAGAAAGTTACTTGGGTGATCAAGACGAACTTGATTGTTGCAGTTTTTGCCGATTTTAGAATAAATTGTGAAAACAGAACATTAAGTTATTATACATTAAAACATAGTGAATGCGATAAAAATTGGGTGATGATTCGCACTTCGTTAATTACAAAATTTCAAGAGATAATCCACAGATTATATATATTATCCGCATCCAGAGAAAATCAAAAAGCGAAGTGTCTGAAAAGATTCAATGATTATTAATTAGCATAGTCAGTGCTGTGGAAATCAGTACCAGGAAATCACGATATACTGGTGGTGATAACACTGGGAATTTTTGTGCATGTGTGTGATGAAAAGTCGCGCAGAAATATCAGAATAGTTATAATAGGCGGTGGTAGTGTTTTCACCAGGAAATCGTGCATGCCCTAAGAAAATCCCAAAACCGGAATTATTGATCTCAAGATCAGCGATGTACCGGCTAGCGATGTACCGGCGTCTGCCAATCGCGATATACTGCCGATGATGACACCGGATAATCGCGCATGTGCTAAGAAAATCCCAAAACCGGAATCATCGCTCCCAAGATCGGCGCTTAGGGCTGGCTATGAACATTGGGAAATTGTGATGTATCGTCAATCGCGATACATCGCCGACTTGAACATTACGAAACCGGTATGCCAATGTCGACTTCATACCCGTTTTTCACAATGTTTCGATACATCGCCCAAGCCTAATCGGCGCACCTTTTTTTCTTTTCCAACTTTTTTTTTTGTTGTTGGCAGAAATGACCGCCGTTTAGTTGCCGGGCGGCAGGTTAAAATAGCCGGGCGTACCACCCAGCTAAAATGGCCTGGGGAGAATGCTGATTGCGTTTTTAGTGAATTTCTCGTATCGGATTATATTGCCAATAGTCGTGTTGGCGACAACTCGGAAAAGCAGTCGCTAACCCATGGTCCTTATGACCGATAAGTACCAAAAATAGTCCCTAACCCTGTTCATTTAATAAATCCTAAATTCATTTAATTTTTAGAAATTTTTTTTATATTTATTGCCAAGCATAGATGCAGAGAATAGGAATGTTTACATCTTTTCAAAAAACCGCTAAAATACTTAAAAGTACTTCTAATATTTTTGAAAAATGAATGCATTACTTTTAGAAATATATTAAAAATAAATTCAAACTCTTTAAAAGCATAAACCTCCCTCTTTTCAGAATGTATGCTTGACAAAAAATAATAAAAAAAAATATCCTATAAACTAAACAAGTTAGAGATTAGGGACGATTTTCAATAGGTTAACACAGGAAAAAGGATCCATGTGGTTGCAGGGAGTATATCCTATTAAGTAGTTTCTTCTATTAAAATTTGCGAAACAGCTGATGTATTATCCCTTTTGGTGATTTTGTATAGGAATGATCATTCCTTGCAGAAGGCCACAATGTAAAATATATGGCATTTGTATAATAGTTGATCCATGGCAATTTGAACATCTAAGCACGCTATGCAACTTACTTTGCTGGCACTCGCCCCCTAAAGAAACATCACAGAATAAAGTCTGTTAGAGGTCGCATGTAGCAACAGGTGTTCAGTGGCACATAGAACACAGGTTTACATCCCCTGTGTTTAATAAATCAGTCAGTTAAATTTTCATTTTTGAAGTTCTTCCTTGCACATAGAGCATAGGTTCATTTTTGAAGTTATTTCTTTGCACATAGAGCATAGGCGGAACAGCTGCTGTAAAACTGAAAAAGTGATAATATAGCATCTGTACTAAATTTGCTTACCTTATTATTTATAATTGAAGTTGAGGTGTGTTAGTATTTTCCTTCTGAGAGAACACCAGCATGCTACATTCGTCCAGATCGAAAACAAAAAATATTATTGACAGGAAATGAGAATTTTTTTTTACCTAAAGTTTCATCGACAAATATTTAGGCGCTTAGGAATTTTTTGATAGTAGGTTGAGCCTTTAATTTTGATTTTAGCCCCTAAAATAATATTCTGGACAATTACTTATTGAAAGTCAATATTTTAAAACTTTCATCCAGTATTCATGAATCTTTGTTTCAAATGAGTTTTGTACACTCCTCTGATGTTCTCATCATCATCATATATCGCATACTGATGATCAGAAAAAACTGTGAAATTATGGTCCACAATGGTCAAGGGATGACCATCTAAAAATAAATTTGGTTTTCTAAAACTGAAGGACTCAATTGAATAATTGGAATCTTTAATATCTTTAAAACAAAAATGTTTAATTTTGGGGAGTTTGAAAATTTTAAAATTGTGGTAACCTTTTAATGATTACATATTTAAAGTAATAGATTTTTTTTTTTTAAATTCTGTACAAAAGATATCCTTCCAGTGGCAGACTACATTATTTATAAATTACGTCAAAAGAACTAAGGAGGTATTAAATTATATACCAAGAGTAATTTTCATTAATAAAAATATTTAATTTATGAGCAATTATGCCAGTATGAACTTACTTAATCCAAAAATGAATGTTTAAAACAAGAAAAACTGAAAATTTAAAAACAAGAATCACAAAACAAAATATCGCGGGAGATGAAAGTACAAGTGTATTTTCAGAAAACGTGAAGTTACGTGAAACGTGACATCATGGAGTTAAAGATCCTCCAGCTTGTATTCAAAATATTGAAGCCATACGTTACTAATAATTTATTAAACGTCAAGTTTTATAATTAGTAAAATGTAAATTAATGTTTGGTATGAAGCAAATAAGTTATGGTGCATGAAAGAGTGCAATGTTACAATCATGAAATATAAAATTTCGACTAATGAAATTCGAGTAAATAAAAAGTTCGAATTATGATATGACTAATTGAACAAAATGTGACTGACACCGAACCGCCAAATATGTAAACAAATTGTCTCTTCTAAGTGTAAGGTTTCTTAATATAATTGTATTTAAATAATGCATTTAGTAATTATCCACGCATTTTCCTATCAAAATAATAATAAATTAATTACTTGCTTCCATTTTGCATAATCATCTATCTATTGGAACTTGTATAATTTTGTGTGTAGGGCCAAGTACCTTGTCTTCACAGAATACTATATAGTGTATGTTTATATTAGTCTGTGCTTGTCTTCACTTGGGAGTCATTCCATGCTCAACCAAGGGTACAGATTGGATATAAAGAATTTGGATTTTTCAACTTTTTTTCGCGAGCCAGATGTGGCGCCAAATGGCCAAATGTGGCGCGCCATTTGGTATAAGTTTATATAAGAATTTATAAACACCGTACGCGTTGGCGCCAGTCTTGGCGACAAAAAAAAATGGCGGATTTAGCCAAATTCTTTATATGCAATCTGTTCCTTTTATACAAAGTTATATAGTACAAACTTATATCACCATGCAAAATTTTAGTTCATTCCATCTATTAGTTTTTAGTAATACATTTTTAAAGAAATGGAGAATTCACTTGGTTCTGCTTTGCGGATGCATGAAATGAAAACCTTGTGTTTGACAAAACCATTTTTTACTCTGCACCTAATTGTCAGAAGTACATAGTTTTTTCTATGTATATTCTAGAATATATTCTTATTATTAAACAGTGTGCATTTTGATAATATTTTAATTGAAATCCGATTATTTTTTTCTCAAAGTTGAAAACTAAAAAAAAATTTTTTTTCAATTTCAGTAAAAATAATTTTTTTAAGATGTGCTCCATATTCAAATCTCCTTATAATTTTACATGTTCTTTAAGGTAGGGATACAACTGATGTCAGTTTGGCCGGATGCCGGATATTCAACCAAATTTAAAACCTGACATCCGGGATATCCGGCTGACAGTATAATTTTCTTTTAAAAATCCTAAATAGTTACTATTTCATTATCTCTATTCATAGGTGCAACCAGGGGGATGGTTTTTAAGGTTAAAAAATACCCTCCCCCCAAAAGCCCCCAATTTATATGAAGAAATAGTAATTTTTGTTCTAATTTCATGGTTGTAACCCTTTATAGAGTGAATGCACCCTCCCCAGAAAAAATTTCTGGTTGTGCTACTGTTCCTATTTAATTTTTCTTCTCATTTGTCTGTTTTTTTTACATGATTATAGCTAAGTTAAATTCTTAATTCAGAAGAAATACATATTTTAAAATTATTATTATATTTTAAAGCAACTAATGCAAATCAAAACTAAAACCAGCAGTACGAGACGATTAAAACTTTTAAAATGGCCATCAAAGCTTAAGTGTTTATATACTTAATGATTATCAACTGGTTATTAATGTAATTACACTTGTTAACTTCTTAATATTTAGTAGCCACTGCTTAAAATAAAATTCCAGTTTTGATTGTAGCAACTAAGAATTTAAAAACCTTATCACTCTTTAAATTCCTATATAATATCACAGATAACTTGATAAATTATAGAAATAGAAATCATAAGTACTTTTAATTCCAACATTGTAATTTGTTATAATGATGTCAATAAATTAAGAAATGCTATCTCCTCTCTTATATGCAGTGGAAAACAATGAAATAACAAGCTTTTCATCATATCAATGGCTATTAATTCAAAACTGCTTAACTCTACTTCAACCCTTTGAGGAAATAACCAAGCAAATAAGTTCAAAATCATTAATTTCAGAAGTAATTCCTATGGTTGTAACATTGAATAGATATTTGTCAAAATCTGAAGTATTTGGTGTTGAAATAATGAAGGATACATTAAAAGAAAGCATACATAAACGTTTTTCAATGATACAGCTGAATTAACATTTTTCAATAACAACCATTTTAGATCCAAGAATCAAAATTCATTTTTTCTATAATAAAGATCAGGGTTATGATGAAATGATTAAATCTTCTTTATTATTGATAATGAAGAAAAAAGTTCAAGCTTTGAGTTCTCCTGAAGAAAACAAAGAGTCACTCCTAATAGAATCGAAATTTCAAAGTAATGGAATTTCTAATCTTGCAAATAATCCTATATCTTTTTGGGATTGCTTTACTGAAATAACTGTTAATTCTAGCATATCACAATTACAAGTGCAACAAGATGACGAGTCAGCTTTCTTTGAAGAGTTGAGAAACCATCTTTCATAGCCAGTAATTGAAAGAAAAATGTCACTATTTGACTTGTGGGAAATGAATAGGAATAATTTTCCTTATTTATCGCAATTGCTAAAAAAGTATCTTGCCCCACCATAAAGCAGTGTATATAGTGAAAGACTGTTTTCTGAAGCAGGAGTCATTTATGACAAAAAGAGAAATAGAATTTTGCCAAAAAATGCAGAACACTACTCTTTTTGCATCATAATTTGAAAATTTTAAAAGGGGAAACAAATTTTAAATTTAAAAAAAAAAATTTATGACGTTTGAAATATTTGTGTCTTTTGAATGTTTAATTACTAATGTAAAAAAAAAAAAAAGAATGCTGTTGACAGGAAATTTATTTGTAATATAAATCATAAGTTAAAGTAATATTCATTGTCAAAGATATTGTATGTAAAGAAGAGATTTTGAATTTATATTAAGTAATAAAATGAAGGTTTAGTTTAAGAAACTATAATAAAAATTGAGAAACCTGAAAATTTTAATATTACTATTAATTGAGAAATTAAAAATACTTATTTTGCATATCATTTATATGACCGGATATCTGGCTACTGCCAAATATCCGGCTTAATAGCCGGATACAGGATGTTTACTGGATATCTGTTGCATCCCTAATTTGTATTGACCAATTGCGGGCCGATTACCGTTTTGTGAATTGAATATAGTTATTTCTATTTTGCCCATTTGTTTTTAATGTGTAATGTTTTCCTTTTGGGTTTTTTTATTTAAATTTTTAGATTTATTCTTTTTATTAAAAATGAGTTGAACTCGAAGATAAAACTGACCAAATTATTAAAACTTATAGAGACAAGACTGTCCGAGTATAAAAATTTTAGAAACCGGTGCTTATCAGAAATAGCGGAAATTGTTGATTTGTCTTCTGAGGAGGTCAAAAATATAAAAAAATACTATGATGACAGAATTCAGGGTCCGCACTAGCCATTCGCCTACGCGCCAAATGCGAAAGGATCGCAAAACTAGTGATAAAAAAAAATACTTTGGTAAAAACTTTGAAAATTTTGTAAATATTTTTTGGGGAAGTAATATGGAATAAAAGTCCGATTTAATTTGGAGTAAAAGTCCAATTCCAGACAAGTAGGCCTATGACATACGAGCGTTGTCTCCCGTCTGTTTTGGGGACGCTCGTTCTCGTGTGACAAGCTCCAAGTATTCTTTAATTCCCAGCACGCTGCTCATCAAAACGGACGGCAGACAGCACATTCCTGTCTCTCAAGCGTCCTTGACCCACTGCGGCAATCAAAACATTATCTGGATTCCGTCCGTTATGTGAGCCGATTTTTTTCGTTAACCCTGAATTGCACAACCGTTAACCCCCAACACAGTTATTAGATACTCTCCAATAAACAAAACAAAAAAACACTTTCAACTTAAAATCCTGCATTATAGTTTTAAACAATCCGTGTTACAGAATTATTTCTGAAAAGAGCCATTTTTTGTCGAAAACGATTAGCCGTAATCAGAGAAACAAGTGATAAACATTGAACGAAAATGTATGTATATTTTTTGATGACGTGTATACAATGGTAGTCTGAAGCATCTGGAGGGCAAAGAAATTAGGAGTGTGCGATTGCGTAATTACTACTGCATCGTTTTAGGATCGATTGTCTTGCGGGAAAAAATAACTTTTGGACTTACGATGTTTTTTTTTTTTAGACTCTGCATATAAATCCACCCCCCACCCCCACCCCACTTTTAAGCTTTTTTTTTGCTTTTTTTTTTGTCACAAATTTCTTGACTTACGCGAGTATATATGGTAAATGAAAAAGCATTTAATTTTAGTTAAAACCAACTGAAAAAAGGTCACTGCTGATTATTATCACAGATGCCAATTTGCGGTTTGCTGTTTTTGTCATAAGTTGAATCGTAGTTTATCTTTTTGTTACGAATTTTTAAGCCTGCCTGGCTTGTTTTCGTTTCATCTTCATCATCATCTTTGTAGTTTTTATATGATCCTTACGCCTGCCTGAATTTTAAAACCGACATAAAAATTTATCCCTTAGATAGTTTTGGTGCCTAATTTTAAAGAAATATAATGATGATACTGCATATAAAAATATTATGGATGTAACAAGAATTGGTTTCACATGTCCTATGACAACAACCATTGTTAAAAGAGGCTTTAGTAAACAGAACATAAATTTCATTAAGTAGTAACATCAGAGTAAAAAATCTCAGTGACTTGATTCTTATAAATAGTGAAGGGCCAGATATAAAAGATTTTAACTTTAAGGCAGCTTTTGAAAATTGGTGTATAGTACAAAAATTTGACGCTTGCCTGGTTTATATGATAATAAAACTATGTGAATTATAAAATAAATATGTCATTTTTATAACTCATTGTGATCTTTCATTGGTAAATACAAGTTTAATTTACTAATAGCCTGTATAATGATTAAAAAAATGAAATCTACCTATCTTTATATCTTGTTTAGAATTAAATTAATATTATTAGCTGCATTATGGTTTAAAAGTAGAAATTTTTTCACCGATGGCGACGATAACTTTGACTAATAATCATGTAATTTGGCTAATGATTTTTCAATTTGACTAATTTGTTGGCTAACAATTTGAAATTCCTAGCGCGGGCCCTGGAATTTAATTATAAAAATGAAAAGTCACGGATTCTATGAAGAGTAGAAGCGGTAAGCTGGGCAAAAAATTTACCAATTTATTTAACAAATATGATTTAATATATCATTTTATATTTAGTAATTAAAGCTTTTCTACTAGTACATATAAATGTTCTGTAGAAAATTCAGCCAAGTATGTCTTAATATTTTAATTAATAAACTTTTTGCTTTTCAATTTCTAAAAAAATATCCATCTAAAAATATCTGATTCAAATTATTTGTGCATGTTTATTATCAAAAGTGCATTCCACACATGCATTAAATAGAATGTTTTAAGAAATAAACATTAAAATAATTAATGCTTGTGCCTAATGCTGCAACTAGAAATTTAGTATAGAGCTAAAAGAATTTTGGTGCCCTTTTTCAAATGTATTTATTTTATGTATTATGGAAGTATAGTTTCTATATATATACTTTCAGTTAATGTTTATTAAAATCCACTGTCACATTTAATTATATAAAAATAATTCAAATTATTAAATCTTTTAATTTTGATGTATGCATTTGAGTCTTGCTACTATTATTTATTGTAATGATTTGGGACACTTCTGATTTCTTTTCAATTTCTTGATCTGAAAACATAAATATGGCAAATGATATTTATAACGAAATTAAGAAACAAGTGCAATGGCTCCATCTACTAGAATCAAGGGAAACTATCTCATTATCATAAAGTGTCAACTATGTTTGACCTTGTGGACAAAATACACTTCAAACATAATTCTGAGAATCGACATCTTTGACAAACATTCACTGATTGTTTGTAGACACCTTTATACAGTAACCTTCTTACTATGAACAAAATAGAGAGGTGTTTTTTTGAAAATGTGAAAAAAAATTTTGGTGTAAAATATAAAAATTTACTTGACTGCATTTTCATAAGTAAAAATAATTTACCTATTTAATAAATTTATGTATAATTAACTGAATTTTTCAATTTATTTATTCAAAATTAACAATTTTTATATATTATTATTGATTGTTATCAGTTTTATAGAAATAATTAAAATACAAAGTATTTTTAAATATTTCTCTTGTGATAATATTGATAACTAAATTTCATAATTTTAAACCATATAAAGCTTAATTATGTTTTAGTTACCATCATTCCTTTTAAAGAAACAAATCCCTTTTTCCTTTCTTCCCAAAATGTGAATAACCCAGACCACACGACGGATCCGAACGCTTACTCTAGCTATATGTGTGGCCAGACTTCCCAAAATGTGAGACTATTCCCCCAAAGTATAGGAAAAGTCCAGAACAAAGAAAAGAAATTTGATACCCTCCCAGAAACTGAGATATTCTCCTGCAGCAATAAATAATGTCAACTTAGTTTTCAAGGTCATGACTACAATCTAATTAGGAAAAGATTTTCCTCTAGGGTCTGCCACTAGTGTTTCTTTGTAGAATCCAAGACAATTAATGAATGTAGTTAAGAATGTGCAGTTTCCCTCTTTCAATATAATGTTCTTGCTAGCTAAAAGTATTACTGCAAATTTTATCTCGTTTTTAAATAATTGCCTCATGCAGTTTTCAGTGTACAATAAGTATATATTTTTCAAAATTATATAATAAAACTCTAAAGGACATTTATGAATTATCTTGCAATGATCAGCAGCTTCTTATGTAGGGAATATATGATAGTATACACTAAGATGTAACTGTGTGTCTTCATCATAGACAGAAATTTGAAAAAGGATATCCTATGCATCCAGAAAAAGTGCTGTGATCTTTTTAATTGCCACAAGAATGATATGAAATCAAAACTAAAATGTATTATATTATGACTTGCAAAAAAGTTAAAAGAATGCTTATTTTCCTTAAAAGAAATCTGCATTACATGCAAAAAGAAGAGAAGAAAAGAAAGTAAAACAAAAACAAATGGAGATAAGTTTGATCTTAGTCATTTTTCTAAATCTACTATTGAAAAATATGAAGCCCTAGTTATATACTGGAAGTGTGTAATGAAGAGAAGAAAGGTGCTGAAGCACAAAATTGTGTTCAGCTTCTGCTTTAAAATTTAAACTAGTTCTTGTTTATGGACAACAATAGAAATTTGTACAATTTCAAGTACTACTTATAATATTCAACGTTCAGTTCAACATTGAAAAGGTTAAGAAAACAGAAATATATGTTTATCAGTTAAAGATTTTAATGAATTAATCACTAAAATTCAAAAGAAAGTAAGTCAGGCAAGTTATCATGAAAAAAATCAGTTATTAACCTTAGCTCCATTATCTTAGATGTGCAAGAATGTCAGTGAAACTATTAAAGTGACTGACTACAAAGTTCACCAGTCCTGTAAATTATTAAAAAGGGAATTTTATTTTTTATTATAGCAGAGAAAAGGAAAATAAATTTTACAAGTGATTAAGCAATGCTGATGAATTTTTGAGAATAGTACATGAGTAGAAGGATAAAGTTGATGTTAATACAAAAAGCAACAATATCTATAAATGTTTGAGATAAATTAGAGTTTCTGATTCTAAGTGCTCATTTTTGTGTACACAGTTTCTTTTATTTATCACTAGCCGCCTTTGGCGACCAGCCTGTTCGCTACCCTTGAAAATTCTGACCGTGGCAAACTCGTTGGCGCGACCTACCAGAAAGGTGTAAGGTAACTGCTTGGAAGGCCAGGAAGTGCCACACAATTTAGACCGGAACCCAATGGGGGAGGCATCCAAAGAGACCGTACCCTCCTTCCCCTACCACAAACCTCTCGGAAGGACTTGCAGTCCCACACGTTTAACGTGATCGTACTCCGCGTGAACACGGCTGCAGTTTTGGCAATGGCGGGAATCGAACCCAAGCCTACCGAGTGAAATTCCCGCGCGCTAACCACTGGGCTACCGTGCCATCCGCGACAATCTCCATAACTTTATTTTTATTCGGCAATTTTGGGAATCGAACCCGGGCCTACCAAGTGCAAATCCCGCGCACTAACCACTGGGGTACTTCACCCTCCGCGATATTCTTCATAACTTTCTTTTTATTCACCCAATTTAGACCGGAACCAAGTGGGAGAAGCATCCACAGGGACCGTACCCTTCTTCCCCTACCACCAACCTCTCGGAAGGACTTACAGACCCACATGTTTAACGTGATCGTACTCCGTGTAAACACGGCGGCAATTTTGGGAATCGAACCCGGGCCTACCGAGTGCAATTTCCGCCCGCTAACCATTGGGCTACTTTGCCCTACGCGACAATCTCCATAACTTTCTTTTTATTCATCCAATTTAGACCGTACCCTCCTTCCCCTACCACCAACTTCTCGGAAGGACTCACGGACCCACATGTTTAACGTGCTCGTACTCCGCGTAAACACGGCGGCAATTTTGGGAATCGAACCCGGGCCTGGTAACTGGTTGGACGGCCAGGATGTGCCACCCAATTTAGACCGGAACCCAGTGGGGGAGGCATCCACAGGGAACGTACCCTCCTTCCCCTACCACCAACCTCTCGGAAAAACATACGGACCCATATGTTTAACGTGATCGTACTCCATGTCAGTGGCGGAAATCGAACCCGGGCCTACCGCGTGCAATTCCCGCGCGCTAACCACTGGGCTACTTCGCCCTCCGCGACAATCTCCATAACTTTCTTTTTATTCACCCAATTTAGACCGTACCCTCCTTCCCCTACCATCAACCTCTCGGAAGGACTCACGAACCCACATGCTTAACGTGATCGTACTCTGCGTGAACGTGGCGTAAGTTTTGGCAGTGGCGGGAATCGAACCCGGGCCTACTGAGTGCAATTCCCGCGCGCTAACCACTGGACTGCCGCGCCCTCCGTGACAATCTCCATAACTTTCTATATATTCACCGAATTTAGACGGGAACCCAGTGGGAGAGGCATCCACAGGGGCTGTATCCTCCTTCCCCTACCACCAACCTCTAGGAAGGACTTACGTACCCACATATTTAACGTGATCGTATTCCACGTAAACACGGCGGCAGTTTTGGCAGTGGCGGGAATCGAACCCGGGCCTACCGCTAACTTCCCGCGCGCTGATTTGCAATTTAAAATGACCATATGCTTAATTCCATCATCCTCATTCCATTGTTTCATTGTTCCATCATTTAAAATATCCATTTAAAATATCCAAAAGTTAAAATATACATTTAAAAAATCCATATCGTCCCATCATTTAAAATATAAATATAATAATTTATATAGAGCAAAGAACTCTATTCAGAACCGTGACGTCACCTCCACCTTGACGTCCCCACCCACCACCTTCCCGCCTTCAGCGGAGGAGAAACGAAGCGGCACGCCGAGCGGAATGCCGAGAAATTTAAAATCATGACGTCTTTAAAATTGCGATCCTGAAGGCAATTTTCATTATTTCTGGACCAGATTAGACTTGTAAGAATGCCAGATATTTCAGCTTTCTAAAAATGTAAATTATTAGTCGAAATTATGAGTACTTTTTACTATGCGAGAATTTAAAAACCAAAAATCGTTTTTTTGAGCCAAAAGTGACTTTTGTTTTAAAATCTTTAAAAAATATTAGAAATCGAAATGGAGATTTGAAATTGATATATTTTTACTCGCAATTGTCTGCTCTTTCCGATGGTGTGAGTTGTTTTTTTCTACGACGTCTGGATCGTGGAGAAAAAAGGGCAAAAAAAGGTCGAAATCGCATAAAACATTAAATAAATAAAAAAATAATTAGAATTTTGAAAATCGGTTTTCACGTGTCCCCTTCCCTCCCCCCCAGGTCTCCGATTGCCAAATTTCGTAGCTCTCGACGCGCGGTCGCGAAACGTATAGTGTATAAGACAGACACACAGACACACACACACACACACAGACATTGCCTTTTATTATTTACTAGCCGCCTTTGGCGACCAGCCTGTTCGCTACCCTTGAAAATTCTGACCGTGGCAAACTCGTTGGCGCGACCTACCAGAAAGGTGTAAGGTAACTGCTTGGAAGGCCAGGAAGTGCCACACAATTTAGACCGGAATCCAATGGGGGAGGCATCCAAAGAGACCGTACCCTCCTTCCCCTACCACAAACCTCTCGGAAGGACTTGCAGTCCCACACGTTTAACGTGATCGTACTCCGCGTGAACACGGCTGCAGTTTTGGCAATGGCGGGAATCGAACCCGGGCCTACCGAGTGAAATTCCCGCGCGCTAACCACTGGGCTACCGTGCCATCCGCGACAATCTCCATAACTTTATTTTTATTCGGCAATTTTGGGAATCGAACCCGGGCCTACCAAGTGCAAATCCCGCGCACTAACCACTGGGGTACTTCACCCTCCGTGATATTCTTCATAACTTTCTTTTTATTCACCCAATTTAGACCGGAACCAAGTGGGAGAAGCATCCACAGGAACCGTACCCTTCTTCCCCTACCACCAACCTCTCGGAAGGACTTACAGACCCACATGTTTAACGTGATCGTACTCCGCATAAACACGGCAGCAATTTTGGGAATCGAACCCGGGCCTACCGAGTGCAATTCCTGAGCGCCAACCACTGGGCTGCCTCGCCCTCCGCAACTTTCTTTATATTCACCCAATTTAGACGGGAACCCTGTGAAGGAGGCATCCACAGGGACCGTACCCTCCTTCCCCTACCACCAACCTCTCGGTAGGACTTACGGGCCCACATGTTTAACGTGATCGTATTCCGCGTGAACACTTCGGCAGTTTTGGCAGTGGCGGGAATCGTACCCGGGCCTACCGCTAACTTCCCGCGCGCTAATTTACAATTTAATATGACCATATGCTCTCTAAGGTCTTAATTCCATCATCCTCATTCCATTGTTCCATCATTTAAAATATCCATAAAATTTAAATATCCATCGTTCCATCATTTAAAATATCCATAAAATTAAAATATCCATCGTTCCATCATTTAAAATATCCATAAAATTAAAATATCCATTTAAAAAATCCATATCGTTCCATCATTTAAAATATAAATATAATAATTTCTACAGTGCATATGTTAAGTTCTTATTTCAATTAAAATCGGAAGCGCGGGAAACGGAAAGTAAAAACTAATTCGGTTTTATATTGTCCCACCCATCGCTATGCATATACAGAACCGTGACGTCACCTCCACCTTGACGTCCCCACCCACCACCTTCCCTGCTTCAGCGGGGGAGAAACGAAGCGGCACGCCGAGCGGAACGCCGAGAAATTTAAAATCATGACGTCTTTAAAATTGCGATCCTGAAGGCAATTTTCATTATTTCTGGACCAGATTAGACTTGTAAGAATGCCAGATATTTCAGCTTTCTAAAAATGTAAATTATTAGTCGAAATTATGAGTACTTTTTACTATGCGAGAATTTAAAAACCAAAAATCGTTTTTTTGAGCCAAAAGTGACTTTTGTTTTAAAATCTTTAAAAAATATTAGAAATCGAAATGGAGATTTGAAATTGATATATTTTTACTCGCAATTGTCTGCTCTTTCCGATGGCGTGAGTTGTTTTTTTCTACGACGTCTGGATCGTGAAGAAAAAAGGGCAAAAAAAGGTCGAAATCGCATAAAACATTAAATAAATAAAAAAATAATTAGAATTTTGAAAATCGGTTTTCACGTGTCCCCTTCCCTCCCCCCCAGGTCTCCGATTGCCAAATTTCGTAGCTCTCCGACGCGCGGTCGCGAAACGTATAGTGTATAAGACAGACACACACACACACACACACAGACATTGCCTTTTATTATTTAAGATTCCGATGGTGTGAGTTGTTTTTTTCTACGACGTCTGGATCGTGGAGAAAAAAGGGCAAAAAAAGGTCGAAATTGCATAAAACATTAAATAAATAAAAAAATAATTAGAATTTTGAAAATCGGTTTTCACGTGTCCCCTTCCCTCCCCCCCAGGTCTCCGATTGCCAAATTTCGTAGCTCTCCGACGCGCGGTCGCGAAACGTATAGTGTATAAGACAGACACACACACACACACACAGACATTGCCTTTTATTATTTACTAGCCGCCTTTGGCGACCAGCCTGTTCGCTACCCTTGAAAATTCTGACCGTGGCAAACTCGTTGGCGCGACCTATCAGAAAGGTGTAAGGTAACTGCTTGGAAGGCCAGGAAGTGCCACACAATTTAGACCGGAACCCAATGGGGGAGGCATCCAAAGAGACCGTACCCTCCTTCCCCTACCACAAACCTCTCGGAAGGACTTGCAGTCCCACACGTTTAACGTGATCGTACTCCGCGTGAACACGGCTGCAGTTTTGGCAATGGCAGGAATCGAACCCGGGCCTACCGAGTGAAATTCCCGCGCGCTAACCACTGGGCTACCGTGCCATCCGCGACAATCTCCATAACTTTATTTTTATTCGGCAATTTTGGGAATCGAACCCGGGCCTACCAAGTGCAAATCCCGCGCACTAACCACTGGGGTACTTCTGTTGGAAACTTGGTTCTGTTTTCGTCGCGATTCTCGTTATCGCGAGAACGTGTTTACATTTTTAGAATGGTTCTACCGTTCTCGTGAACGACTCGTGACGGGAACAGAACATGCCATTCATGCAAATCGCCATCTCGCCGCGCGCGCATTCTGATTTGCATATAGTGAGGGCGCTGCCGTCAACGGTTGTGTTCCGGAGCGTACCCATCACAGTGTATATATGATAGGACACATTCTCAGTTATTCAGAGACTTTGCAGGACTTAGTCAGAGAGAGTCCGACAGACCTTGACAGACCTTAGTGATCTCGGAGTTTAGTCAGTGAGACTCTCAGACCATGTAGTAGACATGAAAGACCTTTATGGAAGGCAGACCTTGATCGGTAGAGAGTAGTCTAACTTCTAAAGCCATGACGTGTGACCTGATGATGGTGGCTTCATTAACGTACACGGCATGTGTGGTACAGTAGCTGTTTTTCTACTTACCGATGTTATAGTAACTGAGAGTGTGTGCCTAGTCATAGACTGTTTAAAACCTTTTTCATGAGCTTGCTAGCTCATTGTATATAATTTTGCTTTGCAACGAATGTTACAGTGTTTTATTTTGTAACTTCATCTGATGCAATGGATCTCACAACAAATAAATTGTGTTTGTGTTTAACGAGCTTGCTTTCTTGAGAAAACACATCACTACTGCATATCATCTGCTACAAATTTTTCTTTACCAGCACTTCAGATATGGATATGGCCAAAACACTGCTAAATCTGCAAATGACTTTCAAATTTTCTAGTCTAGTCGCTCAGCTAACACAGCAATAGCAGCCGACATTTGGTTATGGGCCCGTAGTATGTCAAGGCCATAACTTTTATCCGTGATAAAGCAGCAGTGAAGAGTTGTGAATTCCATCGACGGGGGCCGCGACCGGCGCCATTTGCATCAAGCAGAAAGGTAAACAACGCACTCTAGTCACAGTTAAAGACTATGGCGGTGAGCAACGGCATAGAAGCGTTAAACAGGGACAATTACGTCACCTGGCGTAATGAAATTTCATTTATCCTGAAAGGAGAAGGATGTTACGGCCACATCAACCGTACTGCATTACCAGTCGACGAATCTACGTCACGCCGCGAGCGAGAGGAGTACATGCGCAGCAGCGACCGCGCACTTTCCATCCTGTTTCGAAATATCTCGGCGGAGTACAGAGAACTGCTCGACATCGACGACAGCCCGGCGGACGCGTGGGAGAAGTTGGAGGCGCATTTTGAGGCCCCAACGCGCGCTAATTTAGTTCATCTGTTGGACGAGTTTTTCAGTCTACGCCCGGAAATCGAGGAGCCCATCGACATATTCTGTACGAGGATAAGGAAAGCTGTCACCAAGCTCAAGAACGTGAATCACCCCGTGGAGGATGTGTACGTGGCATTCCAAGCCATCCGGTATCTCCCAGCCCAGTACCAGAGTATCATCCAAATCATTTATCGCTGGAGCGATACTGATTTTAAATTGGATAAAATTCAGAAAGAACTGTCTCTGGAGGAGGGCAGGATTAGACAGTTGAGGAAGGATCATGACAATAATAATGTAAGTTCCAATTCATCTGTATATTTTTCAAATGTTAACGCTAAATGCAAAAATGTTACCAAAGTTAAAAAGTCTATTAAGGTCATAGGACCATGTTTTATGTGTAATAAAAATGGTCATGTAAAGGCACAATGCCCAAAATTGAAAAAGATGACTAGCTCTAGTATTATTGAAGTATTTTCAAATATAAATGTAGAAGCTAATATTGTTGATAATCCTGACAATAGGCTCAGCTGGGTGATTGACACCGCTGCTACGCGACACTTTTGTAATGATGTTAAAATGTTTTCAAAATTTGATAAATGTAAGGATACATCTATGTCGCTAGCAGTGGGTGATATGGAAAGCCCAGTTGAGGCTATTGGAACGGTGAACATGTATGTTAAATTTAAAGATCATACAAATAATATTGTGTTACAAAATGTTATGTATTCACCAAAATTACGGCGTAACTTGTTGGCCGCATCTGTATTAGAAGAGCAGGGCTATTCTTTTAGTGCAGCCAAAGGTGTTCTATGGTTTAAGACTCCTGAGGGAGAAAATTTCTTTTACGCTAAACGTAAAGAAGGATTGTATTTCTTAAAACCACAGTACTCAACTAAAAGTTTAAATAGTAGTGTTGAGGGCCGTAAAGGAGATCAGGATAGGGACAAAAATTCTAAACAGGTTAGAAAAACCCCTGCAACAAATAGTCAAAGTCAAAACAAAATTAGGCCTAACTTGAATAAAAGGAAAAACAAATCTGATTTAAAATCAAAGTCAAATAAAATTAGTGGTTCAACAGTTGAAATTCTGAACAAAACTGAATTATGGCATAGAAGATATGGCCATATTAACTCAGACTACTTGCACCAAACAAGTAAAGTTTCCGCGGCAAACGGACTCCCAAAATTAAAATATGCAAAAGTAAATTGCATTCATTGCAAACTTGCAAAATCTAAGAGAGTTTCGTACAAACCAATAGGCAGGATTAGATCTACAGAACCTTTGCAATTACTGCACATGGACGTTTGTGGTCCAATGCCTGTAGCTTCATTGGGGGGAAACAAATACTTCTTGACTATTACAGACGATTTTAGCCGCAAGGTGTTTGTTTTTATTTTAAAACAAAAATCAGATGTGTTCAAAGTTTTTCAGGATTTTCAAGCTTGTCAGGAGAGACAATTAGGCAAAAAGATTTTGTGCATCCGTACTGATAACGGCATGGAATTTTGTCACGGTCAATTTAAAGCTTTTTTGAAAAAGTTAGGGATTAAGCATGAACGATCTAACACTTATACACCCGAACAAAACGGGGTATCTGAAAGATTCAACCTGACAGCGTTAGATTGTGTCAAGGCAATGCTTAATCAAAGCAAAGTTGGTGACAAAATGTGGGCAGAGGCAATCCTATGTTTTACTTATACAAAGAACAGGATTTGCCATAAATTTAAAGTTAAAACTCCACACGAATTGTACTATGGGAAGAAGCCTGCTGTATCCCATCTCAGAGTTTTTGGATGTAAGGCTTATGCTGGTATAGCAAAACAGCTTAGGAAGAAGCTAGACCTAAGAGCTCAACTGGGAGTTATGGTAGGATATGCGGAAAATACCAGGGGCTATAGAATTCTTCTTGTGAAAGAAGGAAAAATATTAGAAATAAGCAATGTCCGTTTTGAGGAGATGGAAGCAGCGGAAGGCGTCCTGGACCCCATTCGACCTAGAAACTTCACCCAAAAGAAATCGGGTTTTACTCGAACATCAGATTCAGGATCGGGATGTTTGGATAGTGAGTCAGAGGAAGAAGCAGGTGAGAGCCATAACACTAGTCATACTAGTGAGGAAGAGGACTCTCCTGCTGATTCCGATCTGACCCCCTGTTCAAACATAGATTGGGAAAGGAAAGCTGTACCCAGGCCTGATGGAACTCGAACTGATGTTTACTACTCAGTGAGGGGTGATAAACATAGGCTAAGAAGTCATAATGATGTTAAAAAATTCTGTGCTAAGGCTAACATACATTATGACCAAAATTTGTTTAACTTCAGAGAAAAGAGGGATATCAAATCCAGGCCAGAGGCAAGCAACATAGAAATAATAGGTGATATTGATCATGCAGTTTCTTTGCTAAAGGGAGAATTTGATATCAAAACTCTAGGGAAGGTCCAAAAACTGTTATGTGTGGAATTTGCTGAAATCAATAACAAATTTTTATACATCATAGGCAGTACATTAATAAGATTTGCCAAATGTTTGAGGAATTTTTAGCATTAAATTTTTGTAATCAAATTTCCAAAAACAAAAATGATTAAATTTGTAACTTCTAAATTTTTTTTTTCTTTCTTTTACAAAATATGGTTAGGATATCGTATATTTTACTCCTCCCTCTGTGATGCAGATAATTGTATCTAGAGTATATATATGTGTATTGTTTACAATGAACTTTCTAAAATTTTTCACATTACACTGAATGTATATATATATCCATGTTTTCAATTCCCGCATAAGACAGTTATGCTTATGTGTATTATTTTGTGTGTTTACTCCTTGTTATCATACACTTGGCTATGATTCATTGATGACAAACCACTTATTTAAATTTGAATACAACACAGAAAGGAAAAAAAAAAATCTTTCATTATCTGTGTCATTGCTATTAGTATTAATTATGTATACTGGTCTTGGACAGAGATAATGAACAGCCATAATTGAATTTAATATTTATAGTAAATTTTTAATCTTAAATGTTAAATTTAATAATTATACATAAAGTTTTCTACACAATTGAATTTGATATTTATAGTAGGATTTTTAATCTTAAATGTTAAATTTAATAATTATACATCAAATTTTCTACACAAATTGAATTTGATATTTATAGTAAAATTTTTAATCTTAAATGTTAAATTTAATAATTATACATGAAATTTTCTACATAATTGAATTTGATATTTATAGTAAAATTTTTAATCTTAAATGTTAAATTTAATAATTATACATGAAATTTTCTACATAATTGAATTTGATATTTATAGTAAAATTTTTAATCTTAAATGTTAAATTTAATAATTATACATAAAATTTTCTACACAAATTAAATTTGATATTTATAGTGAAATTTTTTAATCTTAAATGTTAAATTTAAATTATTATACTTAAAATTCTTGAAACTTAAATTTTGACTTAAATTAAATTTTTTGGAACTTAGTGTTTCAATGATATCTAAATTTTTCTTTCAATGATAAATTTTTTTTTGCTTAACATGAAAAGTAATATATATACTTTATGTTTTTGCTGGATACTAAAGAACTTGACATTTTTGCTGTTATGTTTTTTAGAATAATTTCATTGATTGATAGCACGTGCGCCGAGATTTGGGGTTTTGCATGAGGGGGCCGATTGTTGGAAACTTGGTTCTGTTTTCGTCGCGATTCTCGTTATCGCGAGAACGTGTTTACATTTTTAGAATGGTTCTACCGTTCTCGTGAACGACTCGTGACGGGAACAGAACATGCCATTCATGCAAATCGCCATCTCGCCGCGCGCGCATTCTGATTTGCATATAGTGAGGGCGCTGCCGTCAACGGTTGTGTTCCGGAGCGTACCCATCACAGTGTATATATGATAGGACACATTCTCAGTTATTCAGAGACTTTGCAGGACTTAGTCAGAGAGAGTCCGACAGACCTTGACAGACCTTAGTGATCTCGGAGTTTAGTCAGTGAGACTCTCAGACCATGTAGTAGACATGAAAGACCTTTATGGAAGGCAGACCTTGATCGGTAGAGAGTAGTCTAACTTCTAAAGCCATGACGTGTGACCTGATGATGGTGGCTTCATTAACGTACACGGCATGTGTGGTACAGTAGCTGTTTTTCTACTTACCGATGTTATAGTAACTGAGAGTGTGTGCCTAGTCATAGACTGTTTAAAACCTTTTTCATGAGCTTGCTAGCTCATTGTATATAATTTTGCTTTGCAACGAATGTTACAGTGTTTTATTTTGTAACTTCATCTGATGCAATGGATCTCACAACAAATAAATTGTGTTTGTGTTTAACGAGCTTGCTTTCTTGAGAAAACACATCACTACTGCATATCATCTGCTACAAATTTTTCTTTACCAGCACTTCAGATATGGATATGGCCAAAACACTGCTAAATCTGCAAATGACTTTCAAATTTTCTAGTCTAGTCGCTCAGCTAACACAGCAATAGCAGCCGACAACTTCACCCTCCGCGATATTCTTCATAACTTATTTTTTATTCACCCAATTTAGACCGGAACCAAGTGGGAGAAGCATCCACAGGGACCGTACCCTTCTTCCCCTACCACCAACCTCTCGGAAGGACTTACAGACCCACATGTTTAACGTGATCGTACTCGCAATTTTGGGAATCGAACCCGGGCCTACCGAGTGCAATTTCCGCGCGCTAACCATTGGGCTACTTTGCCCTATGCGACAATCTCCATAACTTTCTTTTTATTCATCCAATTTAGACCGTACCCTCCTTCCCCTACCACCAACTTCTCGGAAGGACTCACGGACCCACATGTTTAACGTGCTCGTACTCCGCGTAAACACGGCGGCAATTTTGGGAATCGAACCCGGGCCTGGTAACTGGTTGGACGGCCAGGATGTGCCACCCAATTTTGACCGGAACCCAGTGGGGGAGGCATCCACAGGGAACGTACCCTCCTTCCCCTACCACCAACCTCTCGGAAAAACATACGGACCTACATGTTTAACGTGATCGTACTCCATGTCAGTGGCGGAAATCGAACCCGGGCCTACCGCGTGCAATTCCCGCGCGCTAACTACTGGGCTACTTCGCCCTCCGCGACAATCTCCATAACTTTCTTTTTATTCACCCAATTTAGACCGTACCCTCCTTCCCCTACCACCAACCTCTCGGAAGGACTCACGAACCCACATGTTTAACGTGATCGTACTCTGCGTGAACGTGGCGTAAGTTTTGGCAGTGGCGGGAATCGAACCCGGGCCTACTGAGTGCAATTCCCGCGCGCTAACCACTGGGCTGCCGCGCCCTCCGCGACAATCTCCATAACTTTCTACATATTCACCCAATTTAGACGGGAACCCAGTGGGGGAGGCATCCACAGGGGCCGTATCCTCCTTCCCCTACCACCAACCTCTCGGAAGGACTTACGGACCCACATATTTAACGTGATCGTATTCCATGTAAACACGGCGGCAGTTTTGGCAGTGGCGGGAATCGAACCCGGGCCTACCGCTAACTTCCCGCGCGCTAATTTGCAATGGGGGAGGCATCCAAAGAGACCGTACCCTCCTTCCCCTACCACAAACCTCTCGGAAGGACTTGCAGTCCCACACGTTTAACGTGATCGTACTCCGCGTGAACACGGCTGCAGTTTTGGCAATGGCGGGAATCGAACCCGGGCCTACCGAGTGAAATTCCCGTGCGCTAACCACTGGGCTACCGTGCCATCCGCGACAATCTCCATAACTTTATTTTTATTCGGCAATTTTGGGAATCGAACCCGGGCCTACCAAGTGCAAATCCCGCGCACTAACCACTGGGGTACTTCACCCTCCGCGATATTCTTCATAACTTTCTTTTTATTCACCCAATTTAGACCGGAACCAAGTGGGAGAAGCATCCACAGGGACCGTACCCTTCTTCCCCTACCACCAACCTCTCGGAAGGACTTACAGACCCACATGTTTAACGTGATCGTACTCCGCGTAAACACGGCGGCAATTTTGGGAATCGAACCCGGGCCTACCGAGTGCAATTTCCGCGCGCTAACCATTGGGCTACTTTGCCCTACGCGACAATCTCCATAACTTTCTTTTTATTCATCCAATTTAGACCGTACCCTCCTTCCCCTACCACCAACTTCTCGGAAGGACTCACGGACCCACATGTTTAACGTGCTCGTACTCCGCGTAAACACGGCGGCATTTTTGGGAATCGAACCCGGGCCTGGTAACTGGTTGGACAGCCAGGATGTGCCACCCAATTTAGACCGGAACCCAGTGGGGGAGGCATCCACAGGGAACGTACCCTCCTTCCCCTACCACCAACCTCTCGGAAAAACATACGGACCCATATGTTTAACGTGATCGTACTCCATGTCAGTGGCGGAAATCGAACCCGGGCCTACCGCGTGCAATTCCCGCGCGCTAACCACTGGGCTACTTCGCCCTCCGCGACAATCTCCATAACTTTCTTTTTATTCACCCAATTTAGACCGTACCCTCCTTCCCCTACCACCAACCTCTTGGAAGGACTCACGAACCCACATGTTTAACGTGATCGTACTCTGCGTGAACGTGGCGTAAGTTTTGGCAGTGGCGGGAATCGAACCCGGGCCTACTGAGTGCAATTCCCGCGCGCTAACCACTGGGCTGCCGCGCCCTCCACGACAATCTCCATAACTTTCTACATATTCACCCAATTTAGACGGGAACCCAGTGGGGGAGGCATCCACAGGGGTCGTATCCTCCTTCCCCTACCACCAACCTCTCGGAAGGACTTACGGACCCACATATTTAACGTGATCGTATTCCACGTAAACACGGCGGCAGTTTTGGCAGTGGCGGGAATCGAACCCGGGCCTACCGCTAACTTCCCGCGCGCTAATTTGCAATTTAAAATGACCATATGCTTAATTCCATCATCCTCATTCCATTGTTTCATTGTTCCATCATTTAAAATATCCATAAAATTAAAATATCCAAAAGTTAAAATATACATTTAAAAAATCCAGATCGTCCCATCATTTAAAATATAAATATAATAATTTATATAGAGCAAAGGCGCTCTATTCAGAACCGTGACGTCACCTCCACCTTGACGTCCCCACCCACCACCTTCCCTGCTTCAGCGGGGGAGAAACGAAGCGTCACGCCGAGCGGAACGGCGAGAAATTTAAAATCATGACGTCTTTAAAATTGCGATCCTGAAGGCAATTTTCATTATTTCTGGACCAGATTAGACTTGTAAGAATGCCAGATGTTTGACCTTTCTGAAAATGTAAATTATTAGTCGAAATTATGAGTACTTTTCACGATGCGAGAATTTAAAAACCAAAAATCGTTTTCTTGAGCAAAAAGTGACTTTTGTTTTAAAATCTTTAAAAAATATTAGAAATCGAAATTCAGATTTGAAATTGATATATTTTTACTCGAAATTCTCTGCTCTTTCCGATGGTGTAATTTGTTTTTTTCTACGATGTCTGGATCGTGGAGAAAAAAGGGCAAAAAGGGCAAAAAACGGTCGAAATCGCATAAAACATTAAATAAATAAAAAAATAATTAAAATTTTAAAAATCGGTTTTCACGTGTCCCCTTCCCTCCCCCCCGGGTCTCCGATTGCCAAATTTCGTAGCTCTCCGACGCGCGGTCGCGAAACGTATAGTGTATAAGACAGACACACAGACATTGCCTTTTATTATATAGAAGAAGATTAAGGGGACGCTTCAGTTAAAAAAAATCTCTGTTCCCATGAAAATTGCACCTGGTGGCTCAAGAAATGGGCAGTTCCTTTTTCCAAATGATTGGCATCTGATGGGCCAATGAGAGTAAGTAAGGTGACGAAAGGCCCTTGGACCTCTATAGTTTATGACTTGCTCGCCTGTCTAAGGGGATAAAAGAGAGAATCTTAGAAGGGTGTGTGGTTTGGCGGACGAGATACTGAATGAAAGAATGAAAAAATGTAACTGGAGGCTTTTCCCACCTACTGAAAGGAAAGTTTCCTATCCATTCTATTTCTTGTCAAGGAATAACCAAAGAGTTTTCCTAACCAATTATAATGTAATTCTAGTATAAATATATATATATGTGTGTGTGTAACTTCAATGTGTATTTTGGAGACTTATCCAGGTAAACACTAAAATATGTGTATTAAAAAACTGGAATTAAAAATAAAATTAATGATATTTCTATGCCTATGAGTCCAGAGCGATGTTATAAAACTAATATTTATTTAGTCATTTTGAATATATCATTATTTCCTTTTTAAATAATATACATTAGAGTGAATTGCATGAAATTTGAAATTTGAAATGGACGATACAGCACTAAAAATATGTGATGCACGTATATATTCTACATACTGCATTTTTTAGCCTTGCAGGATGTATTTGGAAATTATAGTATTTAGCATGAAAATTCCTTGTGTTGAAAATGATTTGTTTCAACTTTCAACCAGCGTTTCTCAACCAGGGTTACTCTGAAATCTCGGGTTCTGCATAGTAATGAATAGCAATGGCAGTCGCCATTACACGGGCACTGCGGAACTGCAATTTTATTCAAATAGCTAGTCTCTAGTAGTGGTACTGCACTTTCACGGCGTTTTTACAGAAAAATGCTTTAATTTGTAGACATAGTAACTCAATAGAGACCTATATAATAATTGTCCTGCATGTGATTTATTTTTACAAACCCTTCAAAAGCCCCAGTGACCTAGAAGACTAAATCTTTGTACACTCAAAAATTCAACTTCGGGACAGTACTTAACACAGTCGGAATTTTGGGGGGGGGGAAATTACTGGTTCACCGAATATTTATACATACTATAAAAATTATTTACATACAAGAAAGGAAAAATGATTTCATTTATACAGATACTGTAATTCAATAAATACCTATATAATAATTACTCTGCGTGTATTTGTCATTCCAAACCCTTCAGAAGCCTCCGGTGACTTAGAAGACTAAATCTTTGTACATTCATAAATTCAACTGTGGGACAGAACCTAACGCAGCAGGAATTTTAATGGGAAAAACTAATTGGTTTACCAAATAGTTAAACACTAGCTGAATGTCCATTGAAATTCAACGGTCTCCCAATGAGCAAACCCTAAAAACACAATTTTTTAAATAATCCAATTTTTTCAGTTATCTTTTTCAAACTGTTCACCCATGCACCAAATTTCAAATGTATGTCTCACTTTAGACTGGGCATTTCTCATTTATTCAGCCAATTAAACATTTAACACACATGTTAAGCACATACGCATAGGCATATTTAAGGGAGGCGAGGGATTCAACCCCCCCCCCCCCCCCCTCGAAATTAAAAAGTTTCAAAATGTTTCCTACTCACACGTGATAAAAGATACCTACTCAATCCCCATTCAGTTTGTCATTCTGGAGTCCTTGAACTAGAAAAGCAACCCGTTTTTTACCTTCAATAAATAAATAAATAATAGGAATAAGTAAGGAGTTTTTAGAATTCAAGAATTAAAAAAACAAATGTGTTCCGGCTACTGCGTTACTGCAATAAGGGGGAGAATTATCTAAATTTGAAAAAATCCCAGTTCTTGGAGCCGGCAGAAGAAAAGGAAAAGTCGAAGATCAAAAGTCATTTAGAGACTAGAGGTCTGCACAGGTCTAATTTAAAAAATTTTCCCGGCTCAAAAATGTCAAGATTTGACTCGGCCAAAGCCCAAGATTTTTTCATAGGAATTCACCTGAGCCTGATTCGTACTGTAAACACTCAAAACTAACCCCAACGCGGTTACCTCCCCCCCCCCGGGCCCGGCCCGGCCTGAATATTACATTAAAACCTGTTGGCTGTATGCTGATTAAAATTTACCATTTAAGGAATTAAACACAAGCTCATCACATATAGTATTAAATATAAAGGAACCCAAATTTTAAAATTAATTTTAAATTAAAAATAATTAAAATCAAGAATGAACATTACTTTTAAAGTGAATTTTTATTTATCATTTTAGTTGAAAATGAGAAGGGATGAAAAAAGACTGGGATTATGTTTTTAAAAATGCTTTCTTCATTTATCAGTGAACGGTGCAATGACTCTCTAGTTAGAACTCATCAGCATCAAATATGCATTACAGTAGTAGCAAAACAAACATGTCATATGCCACAATTGTTAGTGTTGTTAAAAACATTTCAATGTGATTAAACTTTCTATGTAAGTGTAGATAGATAATAGTTTCTTTAATTATGACATAGTTATGAATATTTTTAAAATTTAATAATTTTAGTAAAAGTGTAAGATGTTTAGAATAAATACATTCAAGGACAATAATTCGTATTATCTATATGTTAATTTCAAATTATGACAGTTTGCTCAGATAAATTTTTATTCAACATTTGTTATAGGGAAGAAATGGCTGGAACAGTGTTTAGAATAAAATTTATTTAATTTTGATAATTTAGAAACATTCAAAATCTAAGAACTGAAATTAAAATCACAGAAGAAATTGAAAATAAAATATCAGTGATAAATTTTAAAGTAAACAGTATCTTGGATTTCTTATTTTCATTTATTTATTGGATTTCATATTTCCACCACCAGACAAACAATCACAGTACAAAAAAAATTAAACTTTTTGTGACAAATTTAAAAATAAAACAAATTGAAACTGGCACTTAACCAATGATAATAACCTAATGATCATTTCCTCAAAAATTAAATTTGGAATGTATTTCTTCCCTATTCGTTTATAAATCACATGATGTTATGAAACATGGCAATTGGTGCATCAGTGTATATTTATACTGCTGTATTCTGGCCAGAACTTATTTTTTGTTCTCTTACTATAGCTTTAAACAAATTGAATGTTATGAAGAGCAATGTTTTATTTTGACTTTGGAATGTCGTGGAATAAAGAAGTCTTCAATTTCTTATCCGAAATTATAATTTTTCTGTATCGGGTTCTAATTGCCCTATCTAATCTGTCTAATTTTCAGATATTAACTATGGAAAGTGGAAGTATAAAGGCAATCAACTACAACAGTGTTCACAAAATTTGCTCTGGGCAAGTCGTATTAACCCTTGCTATAGCCGTTAAAGAACTTGTGGAAAACAGCATTGATGCAGGAGCTACTATAATAGGTAAATTGATATTCTTATGCTACAAACTTTGTGAAAAATAACTAAAATTACCAAATATGAACAAAAAATTTTTGGAATTATCAGATTTATTTTGTTTAGGTGATTTACTAATTGATATTAAAATAATGAAATAAGTATAATGCATTTTTGTAAGATTCACTATATTAATTTTATTTGTAATTTGTGCGTGTTAGCAGTTTAGAGCTTGGAAGCAAAGAGGTTGAAGCAGGGATTGTCAGAAATTTCTAGAAGATGACATATGGGTAGAGATGTGGGTTTTGCGGAAAATTTTGACCTTATTCTTAGATATTACATTTAAGCTAAAATAATATGTCCAGTGACTTTTAAAAGTATTTGTTCATACATTAGAGTTACAGTCATATATATATATGTATATATATGTGTGTGTGTGTATTTTTTTTAATCAAAATCCGTGGCTTAAATAGAAAAAAAATGGTTTAGACCAATGAGGTTTTAATCAGTCAATTCTGCTGATGATAATTGAAAGGGAAATATGAAAGACTCCTATTTATGCCCTATAGTGTGTTGAAGTGTTAAAAACCCAGACCACACGACAGACCCGAAGGCTTACTGTTGCTAAGTGTGTGGCCGGGAACTATGCCCTATAGTATGTGAATTACCTCAACATGAGCTCTAAATCTACCACTTTCTTGAATGACTACTGCTCTACTACTACTACTACTACTACTAAGTAATTAATAATAATAAAAAGAAAAACGAATTGTTTAGTTTATTAAAGGTATAAGAAATATATTACTAAATATATAAAAATATCAAAAGAATACTTATAATTAAATCCTTTTTTTAAAGAATTCTTATATGTAGTTTTAAAAATTGTTTCAAAAATACCTGTTTATAATTGAATGGGTGAGTTGAGTACCATAAAATAAAAGAGAAAATTTGGTGGATATTGAGTTAAGCATATATTACGTGATGTTAAAGTAGTTTTCCTTCAGCTGAATCACTTTTGAAAATATTCCATATTTATTATATTTTCATAAATTTTACAGAATAAATTTCTGAAAGAATAGGCTTCTAATTCATTACCTGTTGTGTTATCAGAATAAGTAAAATGTCACTTGTACCCTTCTAGTTCTTGTCTATCCCTTTTCTTCAAAATAAAGCATTATTCACTTTCTTCCTCAAAATTAGAAAAAGTCAAAATTAGAAAGTTTCCTTTTTTTCCAAAAGCAGTGTAGAAAGAGTATTACATTTCATTTTCAAAGAAATTAGAGAGAAGAAAAAAAAAGCGAAAAATTTTCCAAAAAAACCTACTGGTATTTTTTTTTTTTTTTTTTTTTTTTTTTTTTTTTTTTTTTTGAAAATTTTCCATTTCTGGAAAAATTTTCTGACCAACATCTCTACATATGGGTATAAAAAGAAATATGAATCGATAAAGAAATATTAAAAGAAATATGAATCAATATGAATTTGGAAAGGGGGCAATTTAGAAAAAGTGCAGTTTTTAAAATTTATATTACATATATGTATATAAATAATTTATATTTTTTGCATATAAAATACAGTTATATATATACACTGAAGCGCCAAAACATTATGAACACCTAGCTAATATTGCGTTACTCCACCTTTGGCACACAAAACAGCTGCAATCCGTCGTGGCATGGATGCCACAAGTCTTTGGTAGGTGGCCGGAGACAGATGGTACCAGATGTGCAAGCAGCGGTTCCGCAACTCTCAGATATTCCGGGGTGGTGGTGTTTGAGTTCTGAGCTGCCGTTTCATGACATCCCAAATGTGCTGTATGGGATTGAGGTCCGACGAGTTAGTCGGCTATGACATCAACTGAAATTCATCCACATGCTCCTCAAACCACTGAAGCACAATTCTCGCCTGCTGGAAGACTCTATTCCCATTGTGGAAGATTGATGCCATGTAAGGGTGCAACTGGTCAGCAATGATGTTGAGATAGTCACAGCTTTCATAGTGTGTTCCACCACAACCAACTGTCCCAGAGATGCCCATGAAAACTTCCCCCAAATCATAATACCGCCACCTTTGGTCTGTTTATGATGTGTGGTACATGTATCGAGGAACTGTTCATCTGGAAGACTGTGGACTCTGATGCGACCATCGATGTGATGAACCAGATATCGTGATTCATCCGACCAGGCAACTCTGTTCCATTGTTTCATGGTCCAGTCACGATGTTCCCAGGCCCACTGGAGGCATAAATGGCGATGACTCTTGGTTAACAGAGGCACATGAGAGGGGCATCTGCTGCAGAGTCCCATATCCATCAGAGTCCATTGAACTGTATGCTCCAAAACACTTTTACTGGGACCTGCATTGTAATCAGCTGTCAGTTGAGCCACTGTCTGACGCCGATTTTGCTTCACCAAGCAGAACAGCCTCCGATGTCCAATGCCTTGCCTTCTACTACTAGTTTCACCGTCATTCATCCACTTTGCATAGGTCTTAACTACGACAGCTGGCGAACACCCAGTGAGCCATGCAATTTCAGAAATATTCGTTCCGAACCATTTGGCCATCACAATCTGCCCTTGATTGAACTCACTTATATCAGCAGCCTTACCCATCACACACACGGAAGTTATAGAATTATGCCTCAGAATCACCAGCAGCCATTAAATATCATTTCCACCTACTCACTTGTCCTCTCCGTGTCATCCAGGCAAGCCCATTGACACACGGTGGGGGTGGTCATAATGATTTGGCTCTTCAGTGTGTATATCTCATGATTTGCAGTCTGGATCTTCTTCAAAATTCCAATTATGAAAAAATGACCCTCTTCAATTCCAGATCTCATAGTTTTAAACAAAATGTAAAAAATAAGTATTTTTTTTTAAAATAAAACTTTCAAAGAATGGGTTTTTAGATGATCAACCATCTGTAACTTACGTAATATGACATTATATATCTGATCAGTTAAAAAGTTACTTTATGCAAAGTGAAAATAGTAAATTTTTTAGAAGTTTTCTGCCACAATCTTTTGAATATTTTGCAAAATTGTTTTTTTACAAAATTAGAACCCCCCCCCCCCCCCTTATAAGAGTGACTTTACAAAAAGAAACCAAAAGCATGTTTATAAGCCTTTGGTTATGTACATGAGGCAGTGAAGGATTTGATATGAAGCAAATAAAACTTGAACTTAGACCAGGATTCGTGCACACTCTGGAAATTGGGAATTTAAAAGTGAACCAAAATGTCAGGGAAAATCTTTTTTTTATTCCAAATTCTGAAAATATCAGGGAATTTTCAATTTGTTGATCTGTTTGTTCAAACTAAAATGGGTAAATCAAAAATAAATAAAGCATACAAAAGTAGCTTATAAAAAAACTTCCAAATGTTGGGAGTAAAAACGAAAACATTTTCTGTGATTGTTTTGGTTTCGCATTTTTCAAGGATGTAATAGAGAAGCACCTTATTAGAGCATAGTAGGCTTAGGGGTGACAGTGAATATATACTTGTTGGCATGATAAGCAGATATTTGACATATTTTGAAAAAATATATGTATATATATATTAGTAGCTATGATTTTGTATACATTAGCGAAAGTAGCAACTTTCAGCTTGAAATTGACCACTTAGGTACTTTGTTCTTTTGTTTGGAAAGCCATATTTACTATACATAACAAATAACTATACTAGAAAATTGCAAAGTGGTATTTTTCTTTATAAGAAATTTCATTTATTTTATCTACTGTGCTATTTTTTGCATATTTGACTATTCATAATACAGTTTTTCCTTTTTCAGAAGCATAATTTTTTTTGTTTTTTTTTAATATAATGATATATAGATGCTAGAGAAAATATATAAAACTTTTGAGATTTAATGCATAGTATTAAGAAAGTGTTATTTTCACAAAAATGTTTGATCTCGAGATTTTGATACTAATATGCCTTTTAAGACCTCCTGAATACCTTATGACTATTTTTGAAGTGATGTCCATCTGTCTATGGTCGAGTTTTTGTGCAATATTAATGGATTTTCATGAAACCTGATATTTTGGTTTGTTAATGAAAATCTGGAATTATATAGAATTTTTTTTCATTGAATGAGAACTTTAAAATTTAAAATTTTTTAACATGGCAGCATAGAACAAAATTTGACATAATCATGCATAAAAGAGGTTACTTATGGCTGCAGTACAATTTTTGTGTTTGTGATGCTCTTAATCCCCTCGGGAGAAGATAGATACATTATCAAACTTGGTATCAATCAAAAGATTTTTCGAGCCCTTTAAAATGAAGGGTAACATTGGAATTATTTGGAACAATACAGATTTTTCAAAATTTTTCTTGTAAAATTTTTAATAAAACAAGATTGCCTAAAACTGGATTCGCAAAGCCAGGTATATTTTCTAGGCAATGGATGTAAAGTACAAGAAATAGAAAAACAAATTTGAGTCTGTAGGGCTGTAGTGAAAATTAAATTTTTTTCCATTGCAAAATCCTGTAACTATTGCTGATATTTTCAGTTGATCCAGGAATCAATCAAATTTTAAATTTATCAGAATGTTATTCTATAAATGTTATATTGATTTAATGTGTAAAATTTTCTAAACTAACCTATTGCTTACTTTATTTTGAAGTTTTTGAGTTACCTTTTCTAATATTTTTTGTATTTTAGAGGTGAAATTGAAGGAATATGGAAGCGAGATGATTGAAATCATTGATAATGGAAATGGAGTAAAGGCGTCTGATTTTCAAAGCATTAGTATGTCTATTCTAGCATTTTCTAAATGCAATATATTGTTTATAATAGTTTCTATTCAGCAGTATCCATAGCGAATGAAGTTAATTAAAAAAACAATAACATAAAATTTATTAGTATTGGAATCAACTGGTTTTGGAAGTAAAATATAGCGTCCCTTTTCAGTATAGAAAGGCAAAACAACCACATTAACTAAAGCAATAATATTGTTTCTAATAATTTCTATCCAGCAGTATCAATAGATAAAGAAGTTAATTAAAAAGACAGCATAAAATATATTAGTATTGGAATCTACTGGTTTTGAAGGTAAAAACTAGCCTCCTTTTTCATTACAGAAAGGCAAAGCAACAAAATTAATAAAAGCAAGAAGATTGCTGAATTTTTAATATTTAAAATTGATTTATTCGGGAAATCTCTGTTATATTTCTGCAAACTTTAATGAGCCAGATTGCATTTGACAATTGACAGCTTTTCTTTCTCCTTTGATTGATCTGACCCATCCGATACGTTTGGAACATGGCAGCAACTGTGACATTACCCTATTGGGCCTTATTTGCTTAACAGGTCTATTTTCCCTTGAACAAAAATGTTGTGAGCTGCCATTGCTTAAATGGATCGGAACTTTCAAGAATAAAAATGCTATGTGAAGTCTCCTATAATAAAAATATAAAAATCTGAGTATTAGGTGATAAACACTCATTTCTACTTGCATTGAAATTGATCATGAATTTAATTAGAGATAAAATAATAGTTACATACAGTGATGTTTATGATATGACAAGTGATATTTAAATTAAATTTTCTTGGGTGCAGTTACTAATGTAACAATTTAATATGCATGACCAGTCCTTTTGAGTGCTTTGCTTGTTTTAAATAAAAACAAATTATGAAAAAATTTTAAATTTTGTAAATTTGGGAATTTTAAAAAGAAAAAAAAAATGTAAATTTTGGTAGTTTTGATGACTGTAAGAAAAATTGGGTTTTGAAATTTTCACGGGACCCACTGATTTTGAAAATGTGATGAAAAATATATTTTGAAATTTGAAACTTTGATTATGAAAAATATTTTTACTGAAAAAGGAGGTGTTAGATTTTTGTGTTTATGTTTGATACGAGAATAGTTTTTATTTTTTTCTGGTGAGCACTCATGGTTTTAATGTTATTATTCTCATGTAACTTGGTGTGGCTTAACTTGCTAGTTTAAATGCTACCAGTGAACAGTTAACTTGCAAAAAATAAATACCTTTCATTTAAAAACTACTTCTTTTCAAATTTAATGAGAACATTAATTCAGAAAAAATTGCTTTATTTAAAGAAGATTTACAGTTTTATCCTATAAATATTCCTTTCAAAATTCCTGTAATTTAGCCCTGTTTAAAATTAGAATTATGTATGTTTATATAATATGGAAAATTTGAAAATACACTTCTAGTAAAATATTTCTTGTACTATGCAACAAATTCTGAAAATAAGGTTATCCTCAGGATATTTCTTATATAAGTCTTTTTATCTTCTACATCTTCCCTAAAAAACACCAGATATAAAAAAAACATGTTTTTGTTTGTCTTTCATGATTGCTTAAAAATGGCTCTAACCAATTTATTTTTTGCTTATTTGTTATGAGATGCTTCAGAAATGATACTTCCGATTTTGCAACATTCTAAAAAGTTAAACACATTTTCAAATGAATACTACATTCATTTTCCAAATAAAAAGCTGCAGATTTAAAAAGACTATTTTTAGTACATTTCATTGCCACAAATTTGACTTCATAAACTGATCATTTTTACAGCTTTTCACAAATTAATGATATTAATAAAGCATCAATTTTTGTGACTTGACAAGTGATGTACATCCCATCCTTTAATGGCTTAACTACTAGTATATTTATAAAATAGTATTTTGTGAAATAAATATATTTACATTTTTCCTCATTTAACTCATCTTTTCATCGTTAAATTGAGTTTTTAAGCTTATGCATTAAGCTGACACATAAAACTGTATGTGCAGTGCAGTCCCTCAGCTTTAGTTCTGTGAAATTTTGTGTAACAAATATTTTTATTTGGGCCAACTGTTAGAAATACTGAATTTGTCATGTTTCTTGTAAAAATTATTTTTGCCTTTTCATTTGTAAAAGCCCTCCAGTTATACAAGATTGCAATTTACAAAAGTTGATTAAAAAATATTCTCGACTTGTAATAATTGAGAGCATTCTCCTTCCCATGGGAAGAAAAGATAGTTAAAATTTACATATAGCAGTATTGCAGATATGTAAATAGTGTTTATTGGATCTGGCAATAGCATTAAATAAATACAGCACTTGGCTAGTCTCTCGTGTAGCTGTGGCTCGTGGTGTGAAATGTATGGTAGATGTAAGTTATTAATTTTATAAGTATTTTGCAGTGTTTACCATTTTTGTTGTATAAGCTTATTCTGACTCATTAATGCATATATATTTGCAGTTTATCTTATTGTTTTCATACACAGTTGTAGAGTTTTAAAAAATGTAGATGCAGTTTATTCTATTTCAGTTTTCAAAACAAAATCCAATAATAGTAGTATTCATAAAATTAGGGCTTAAAATTTGATTTCACAAAGCATCTAAATTGGAATAAAAGCCAAGATGATAACATAATAAGTTATTTCTTAATTTTGAAAAGCATAAATCACTTTATACATATGTTTATTTTAAGTCACCAAATTTACAAATCATTTAAAATATCCGTATGAACTAATATTCGAATAATTATAATATCAATTTAAGAATTAAGATTCTTGGTAAAAAGTAAAATTATACCTGCAGCTAAAATGAAACATGCCTTTATAGTTTATTTATTTATTTACTTTGTGTATAAAGAAGAATATGTGAAAAAGAATATTATGGAGAAGTGATAATATGTGTGATATGATCTGAAATACAGTACTGTTTGTGAGGAAATACAGTCAATTAAAGAATTCTGAAAGAACAGGTGTTTCTATGAAATAAATAAATAAAAAATTTTAACTGTTACATTTTAGTGAATGTGCCTATTTTATTTTTACATTCTAAGATTTCTTTCGATATTTTGTAAAAATAGCAACTTTAGCTTAAAACTGTGTCTTGTAATTGAGTACCACATGTAACTTGAATCTGATAAATATCTACCGAGCGCATCACCTGACAAAAAGGCATTCAGAAAGAGCTGATGTCTAGTAAAATATAGCAGGCCTTTTCTACTTTCTATGCTGAGTGACTTGATAAATTTTTGTAATCTATTATGAATATACTAGTATTCAAAATTATCTTTACATATATAAAAATAAATGGCACAAGCACTGTGCATGAACTATGCTTTCCTGCGAATTTCTGCAATTCAGGATTTGATTTCAATGTTTATCAGGGTGCATACGGGTACTTGAAAATTGGGAAAGTACCTAAATTTTAGAATAACATTTTCAAGGCCTTGAAAGTACTCGAAAATTCCCATTTTCTTGGCTAAGTCCTTGTGCTTGAGAAAAGCAGAGTTGAAAGTGTTCTGCAGATTCACAGCATTGTGTTTTTCTGAGAAGTTCTGCTTTCTCTGGAAATTTCCCTAGCAGTTACACGTTCGCTGAAAATTTCCTAAACAGCATTGTTGTTCCCAAAAAATTTCCTCAGTGGCTTCAACATTAAAAAATACTGTTAATTTGCTTTGATTTTTCTTCCCAGAAACACATACAACTTCATAATATAGAAGAAATGATGTCCTTGAAAAATAATTGCATGGTACTTGAAAGTCTAAAAAATGCTTCAAATTTTTTTAAGGAAAGTGTTCTCACCCTGATTTATCGGCTCTAAACAGTTTTTTATGTCTTGGACATATCGTTTGAAAAGAATCTATGCACTGGTGAGATGTCAGCCATTTAGAGGTTGGGCAGACATTGATGGAAGTTGCAGATTGATTCATAATTAGTTTTTATCGTATTCCCTTATATTCAATTTTTCAGTTCATATTTATGTGTTACGATGTTATGTGTATCACCCCCCCCCCCCCCCCCCACACACACACACACAACTCCATTCAATTATATTGAACAGTTATTGAGGAATCTGTTTTTGTCATGTAAAGATAATTTTTGACACTGTATTTGTGAAGATATCTGTTATAAGAAAGTATAAGAAACATTTATTAGATCTTTCATTGCAATTTTTTTTTCACTCAATTGCATCAATTTTTCATGTTATTAATTTGCTTCTCACAGCACTGAAGCATCATACATCCAAAATAAGTGATTTTTCTGATGTCCCGTTTGTGTCTACATTTGGATTTCGTGGTGAGGCATTGAGCTCCTTGTGTGCCCTTAGGTATGTCATTTAAATATTATATCTACATGGTATAATTCAATGTTGTGTTTCTTTTTTACATATTGGTCCTTTTTCTAAATATATAAAGGATTGGAAAAACATGTTTTTTTCTTTAAATAAAATATCTGAAGTGTAAAGGTGCTTTCCCACTCACCGCAACACAACGCACCGCAGCGGAAGGTTGAGTTCACACATGCTCTGTACGATGGAAAAGTGGGGGAAGTTCTCTTCCGCGGTGACCGCAGGCCGCAATGCTAAATTCGAAATGAAACCGAATTCAATGCGTACTGCACGGTTGACGGTAACGCAACAGCCAATAGCATCATAGATCATGTTTTTACGGCTAAATCAATATTTCGTATAGTAATTTTTGATTTGATCTTTTTTATATGGATTACTTTAGATATCAGAAGCTTAAACAGATAAATGAACATTAAAAAATATTTGGATTTGTCACACATCCATATAAAAAAGCAAATAAATATTAGTTGAAAAATATTCACTCTATTTTAAGATAAAAAAATTAGTTTAAAAAGCGATATTGCCGATATTGACTGAAATGAAACAAAGAAAAAAAAACGTAAAATGTATTTAAATTCAAGAATGCCGTTATTAAAATATCATGTCTTAAACAAATTTAAGTTTATTACCATTTTATACTTGATTTCAAAGGTTTTCAAATACGTATCTATATTAAATATCTGAATATGTTCTTTTCTAATTTGTAACGTTTAAAATATTTCTCATTAAAGTAAACTTTTAAATTTAAAAATTATTTTATCTACATTTATATTTATTGAGTAATTATGTTTTAAAATAGATTTAAATGTGTATGCCATCTATAGCTGGTATAAAGTATACTTCAAGATGTTTTTTAAAGTAACTTCGAAATAAATTTTTATAAGCATTCAAACTTAAAAGAGTAAACTTTTCATATTTACATGTAAACTTATTTATTTTATTAAAAATAAATGATTTTCAACTGTATTGTAAATTTCTAATTGTCTATGTGCATTTAAAATAATAAAACAATTCTTCAAATGTTAGCGCCAAATTATTAAAATACAACCTCTTTAAAATTTCAAAGTAGTTTGATATTTGTTTCTATTCCAATCTAAAATGTTCAAAATTACATGTCGAAAGATATCTACTACTCGTATAAGGATGTTCGATGCTTTCTGTCTAATTTTATATGCACATTTTATATTTGCTATTTCTACCAACACTTTTTTAATTAAGAAGAGTACATTCCATCTATAGCTCGTATAAAGTATACTTCAAGATATTTTTCAAAGTAACTTCGAAATAAATTTTTATAAGCATTCAAACTGAAAACTAATTTACTGATATAAGGTTATTTTGTATATAGAACTTAAAATAATTTAAAACAAAATAATTCTGCAGATTATTAAAGAAAAACTGTATTTGAATATTTTAGCAGTAGATGGCAGCACTTGTAAAATTTAAGATTCGCTTGGATTCGAACTAGAGCCCACTCATTTGCGGAGTTGATTCTCTACCACCCAAGCCAAAACTTGACACCTGAAATGTACTAACAAATTATATCATACAAAGCATTTAGTGCTATTTTAGAATATTATTTTAAAGAGTAAACAGAATATGTTTTCAAGTTGTTTTAGGATTGCAACAGAGGGATAAAAAAAAGTCTATGGAGAACATACATCAAAATTCATTTTCTAAATTCTGTCGGATATTTTTTTAATAAATATAATTTTAATATATAAATTTTTTGGTAAATATAAATTTGAATCAGAAGAGACCAAAGAGATTATATTAGTAATAATGTCTTAATTTTTATTATATTTCATGTATATAAAATCGCTTTGGAAAAGATGGTTTGTAAACATGGCCACTGAACTAGGAGAAATTTCTGTGCTTGCATCTGATTGGCTACATTTCTTCGCCATCGACCGACAGTGTGAAGGGGTTTACTTCGCCGCAAAGACTTGCGTGTACCTTGAGCATTACCGTGAACTGTCTACCGTTGCATTGTGGTGAGTGGGAAGGCACCTTAAGTCTCTACTTGAATTTTTCAGTACTTCCTTATTATAGCAGCCCCTGCAATTATGAAATTATGATTATGCCAAGGTTGCAGTTACGATTTCACAAAGGTCCGTAGCGTGAATGTGTAATAGAGAAATGAGAATAAATAACATAACAATAAATATTATTATACTTATATGTTTCATGCTATTTCAAAATTTCTTGTTGTTTGTTCTTGCACACCGCTGCTAAAGGCAGTTGGAGTCGAGTGTCTGTTGTTTGCAGACGATCTTGTTATATGGATCCAGGTAGCAAAAAAGAATGCTAAATCCGAAATTGAGAAGAAACTAAATGAAGCACTTGGGATTTTGGAGAGATGGTGTAGGGAAAATAATATGTTGGTAAATTTAACAAAGACGGCAGTATAGACGTTCTCCCTTATGCATTGAAATATTATCCCCGAGGTTATGTATCAAGGGTCTCGCCTGATAAACAATGATAAATGCACCTACTTAAGAGTGGTTTTTGATAATAAACTGAGCTGGAAGTTCCAAATAGATTCTGTAATTGAAAAATTTGAAAAAAGATTGAAAGTATTAAAACGTTTGGCTGGTTGTCTCTGGGGTTGTTCCCGGTCAACACTTAACCAAACGTATAAAACCTTTATATTACCGGTTATTTGCTACTGTTGTGAGGTTTTGATCACAGCCCCAAGAAATTTAATCGAAAAATTGGAAACCTTACAAAATCAGGCTTTAAGACTAATTATTGGGGCAGTTAAGACTACCCCTATAGATGCAATGTTGCTTTTTTCAAACAACAGACCTATTAAAGTTATTATTGAAGAGAAAGCCGTGCTGCTGTATGAAAAATTAATGAGAATTGGGATCCCTTTCTGGAATTGTTATAGAAATGACCATAGGAATGTTGCAACCCAGGATGGATTCCTCCAGAAGGTGATTGAACTTAGGTCAGACCTTGAATTGGAAAATGAGACTTTTCGGGGTTTTCTGAGACCCTGTAGTTCATTGGACTTGACTGGGAGAAATGTTAACTTAGATCTTATTCAACGTAGTTTGAAAAATCAAACATCTCATGACACTTTAAAAATTTTGGCCTTTGAGACTATACATACACTTTACCCTGAACCAGACTGCGGTGCAGGAATTTTTTTTGCCCAGTTTTCGTTCTACATACCCGTGGGTACGTGGAAAACTGCTTTTAATGGTGAGGTAATGGGTATTTGTGTAGCCCTAAGACAGATTAATGCCCCAAATTTCTGCTACGACAGAGTGGTCATTCCCTCGGACTCAAGGGCAGCACTTCAGGCTATTGGATCAGGAGCTTGTCCAATCTCAGGAAATCCTTGAATGCCAAATTCTTTTGGAGAAATTGAGACTAGGGGGTAAAGAGATTGCCTTACAATGGATCCCCTCACATTGTGGCCTTAACGGAAACGACCAGGCCGATAAACTTGCAAAAAAAGGTACAGAAATAGTTCAAAAGATATCTACAAATTATTCCTTCCATTCTGTGAAACTATATATTCGCAAATTTTTTAAACAAAAATGGAGAGGTGAACTTATGATGCATGTCTCTAATAAGTGCTGGAGTCTTGGAAAGGAAAATAGCAGACAAACCATACGAAAAAGTAGTGGCCAATTTTAGGCTCGAAATTGGTCACAATTGCTTGGCGAGCCATCTTTATCATGTTAGTATCTTTTCCAGCCCAAATTGCCCACTTTGTGGGTTAAATGAAGAAATGGACAGGATTGTTATATTGGTTTCCCCTTTTGAAATATTACTATTTATACTTTAATCATTACATTTTCTTTAATATTACTTTACATCAGTGTGATCGTATAGTATTTTCAAATCAATCAATAAAGTTTACTTTTAATAATATTTATTTTCTTTGTTTCTTTATTTACTTATTACCTACAGCTTGGTCTGTGCTCAACTATGTAAACCTTTTAAAAACACTTAACATCATAAAAAAAACTTCTAATAATTCCACTTACCTTTAACTAAATAAATAGCACAGCCAACAATAACTAAAGAATCACAAACACTAATTGTTAAATTTAAAAATTAACTTTTATTAACAACACTTAAAAATTTAAACAATCTGAACTATTAAATTTCATTATTATTTATGTCTATTAAATTTAGTACATTGCATTTACTGACAATTCAATTTAAATGACCCAGGAAACAGAATCCACTCTGGTCTGAAGACCAGAGTTTGGTCTGCCTAAGGAGCTGTCCACCCAAAACTTAAATTTGAAAATAAAAGGAAAATATTAAAAATCACATTTCTTCATTACATAACAACCATATAGCATTGTTAAAAATAACTAAGTACTCATTCTCAAACATTTTTCTTTCTAGATACTCAACTTTCTCGGTGCTAACACTTCAACAAATTATTTATAACTCTCTTTTCTTCTTTGGACTTAATCACGTTAAAAATTAAATGACACTGCTTGCACGCACACAATCACTGAGGGCATTATTTATAACTCTCTTTTCTTCTTTGGATTTTAATCACGTTAAAAATTAATTGACACTGCTTGCACGCACACGATCACTGAGGGCTTGCACACTGATCTTTGAACACTAGCCCTGTTCACACTGGGCTCCCCCAAGACTTGAACGCTCACACATGTTGACATGAAAGTAGGTGATAATCTGTGTTGACCATAGTACGGTGGCAATGAGGTAGATGATAGAGCAATTGATACTGCCAGTGCAACTACGAGCGCTTCCCGAAGAGGGTAGTCCGTGGTTAATAGATCCAGGCCACCTCTTACGTTCTGTTGATACTCCGTGGCAGTTGTCCAAATATGAAGCACGCCCCTGCGATGTCAGGCAATTCTGCATCATTATAAAACATACTTCTGGCGACCGCGGGATACGGGCGCCCTTGCATGGGCCCGTTCCATGGAACTTCAAAGCAAAACAAACGCCTCCTCGCTCTACGCTGGTCAGGAATCGGAATGTCCGGCAACACGCTTGCCTTCCCAGGAGACGCCAAACTTGGCGAGCGAAACTCTGCGCTTCGCGCCGAGCGCCCACGCATACACTGCGGAAATAAAAACGCTGTTATGCCAAGAATCAAAAAAGGATAACTTCCGCCAAGCGGCAAGCCGCCGCGCAATGGCAACCCGCCAGCCCCACCGGATGTGCTGGCACCCTCTTCTTGCAGGTGTTCACTGATAAGCGAGGGAAAGTCAAATTTTGTCTTAAAAAGTGCCTTTTTTCTGCAAACTCATGAATGAAGTGAAAAGAAGTTAACAGTTGAAAACGAAGATTATGAGAATTAACAAAAGATTATTTAACGTTTAAAGGCACAATGCGCACAATTTTGAATAATAAAAACCTTAAAAAGATAACAAATTATGCTAAAGGGGAAATAAATCGCCGAAATATTAAAAACAACCAATAAATTTAGAATTTTGAAGGGAAAAGGGGAAAAATAACGAATTTTAAGCTATTACAAATTTTGAACTATTAATTAAATTTATAGCTGTCAAATCTCGGCATAACAGGATCCACATTGGAAGGTGTCTGGCACTGCGTAAAAGCTTCTGAGGTGCAGAAGTATTGGAACGCTAGAGGCCAAATGATGAGATATTGACTTTTCAAGTTATATGAGTTCTGTTCTGTCTGTATAATGTATGTCTTATTCTTTGCCATTGGAAATAAAAAAAAAATGTCCTTGCACAAATGATATGGCATCCGTCTCATTGTTTGGTACTAATAATAAAGTACCACCAATTTTTCATACATTAATATTACATAGTGATAGTATAGTTCTACTTGTATCACAATTATCATTGTTTTAAATATGACATATCCCCTTTTTACATTTAATGATTTAATTATTATCAGAATGAGACAAATAATGTTATCAGGGTGCGTACGCGGCCTGGAAAACCTTGAAAGTCCTTGAATTTCATTATTTTTTTTCAAGGCCTTGAATAGCCTGGAAAATTGGGATTATTTCCAAAAAGGATCTGATATCCTGTTTCTGATATCCTGTTTTGTTTTATGTTTGCTCTACGTCTCTCCCCATTCTCAGAGATGCCAACTTTTTTGGATTTTCCTTAGTTTGTATGGATTTTTACTTCATCTTATGGTTTTACGGACATTACTCCCAAAACGACAAAAAATCCCGTGAAATCCATGCATCCCACCATTCAATTCATATTCCCTGCTTTGCTGAGAGTCCAAAATTATCAGTTTGCATCCATTTTCTTCTAATGATTACATATCTGAACAATAGACCTAATTTATTTTTATAGTGCTAATAATAAAGAAATATTTTACTAAACAAATTATATTTCACTTAAATTATAAGATTGCACAATTCAGTTTTTTTTATTTATTTATTTATTTTTATTGGACTTTGCTGAAAGTACACAATTGCCTTTTTCTGTCATACTTTTTCCATCTATCTCGGTATTATTGCACATTAACTTGACTAAACTAGCTTATTTTCATATTTTGGTTGATTATAAAGGTTAACTTTTTAATTATTTTCATATAAATAAGTATGATCGTGAAATTGAGTTTTTTGTTTTCTTTGTGGCCATTGCCGCGATTACGTAATCATCCTTTTCCATAGATCTCCATCTCCCTATTGTTGCATATTAACTTGACTAAACTAACTTATTTTCATATTTTGGTTGATTATAAAGGCTATTTTCTTAATTAATTTCACATAAATAGTACAATTGTGAAATTCAGTTTTTTTTTCGCGGGCGTTTCCGAGAGTACACAATTATCCTTTTACATTAATCACCATCTCCCTATTGCTGCACATTAACTGTTGCTACTAAACTAGCTAATTTTCATATTTTGGTTGATTATGAAGGTTAATTTTTTAATTTTTACATAAATTGTACGATCATGAAATTCAGTTTTTTTTCGCGAGCGTTGCCGAGAGTACGTAATTATCCTTTTCCATCCATCTCCATCTCCCTATTGTTGCACATTAACTTGACTAAACTAGCTTATTTTCTTATTTTGGTTGATTATAAAGGTTAATTTTTTAATTATTTTCACATAGATAGTACGATCGTGAAATTAATTTTTTTTTTCGCGGGCATTTCCGAGAGTACACAATTATCCTTTTCCATCAATTTCCATCTCCATATTGTTGCACATTACATGATTTAGAAAAATTGAATAAAAATTTAGATGTAGCTAACAATACTAAGTAATATAATAACATTTGTTATGGTTTATTACTGATTCATTTTTCTATCTAATTCAGAGGTGAGGTATGGGATAAGTGTGACATAAATATTTTATTTAATGTTTTTTATTTTCATAAATTTTTGAAAATGTTGATATCAAATTTTGTTGCAGCTGTTCAATAATAAAATTTGATAATTATAGCTTTGATTTGAATTTCAACTTTTACAATAATTTCTAACTATTGCTTTTAAAAATATATTACTCTAGAATCTATTTTGCTTGTGTTTTGAAATTTTTTCAAATATTCTGTGTTAAAATAAAAGAATTCCAAAATTAAGATTTTTAAATTGTACTATAAATACAAACTAAGATATTTTTTTATATTTATTACCCCATTAATGTAATACATAAACATATTTTAAACTGTAAGAGGTATAAGGATGGTTTTTTGGATCGTAAATACATTCAGATTTTTTCAAGAATTTCGATGATAACAGATAATTCATGCATTATGTCAATTACATATGGTTACATCTTTTCTGTTTAGCAATATATTTTTATATTTAAAACTTCTTACAAATTCATTAATTTAAAAAAAAAACTTAAAAATGCAATTTTTGTACTGACTCAGTTTTGCGCAACGGTAAATAGGTCCTTGATTTTTTTTGTAATGTCCTTGAAAAAGTCCTTGAAAGTCCTTGAATTTCACTTTCAAAAAAGTGTACGCACCCTGTGTTATCTTTTTAGATTTAACAGACAAGTTATTCTTTTAAGATATTTGCTATAAATTCTTTAAAAGTTTCCTTTTTCACATTGGCAGTAGCAGTGGATGCATTTGACGTATCTGTATTGATTGCAAGTATATCATTTTTCAACTCAACTGTTTAGCTCATTTGTATGGACTATAACTCCAATCAAATTCAAACTTTACAGATTAATTTATTTATATAAAATTTTGGTTAATATTCATTTTCAGGGTGATTGGTTGGGGGGGGGGGGGGGGAATATTCCTGTGAAAGTTGATAATCGTAGGGTATGACATTCAATAAAATCCTGACTCCTAAACAAATTTTTCAGTTTAATCAAAATATCTGTTTATTTTTATTAATATTTAAAAAACTTTTTAAGAAGTCAAAAAAAAAAATTAAATTATAAATGTATTATGCGTACAAATGCATGCTCGTCCACTCTGCAATATATAGTTGAGTGTACACCTATAATTGTTTTGATACCATTAACATCCATAGCATAATTCAAATTATCAAACCACCCATATACTGTATACTACCACTATTGTTCCAAAAATTGTCCCCTAGGAAATAATGCTATAAAAATCTTATAATGTGAGTTCTACTCATGAGAATTACTAAATATGTTATCCAGAGTGCATACGGGTGCTTAAAAATTGGGAAAGTACTTGAATTTTAGCTGATCCTTTTCAAGGCCTGGAAAGTACTTGATAATTCTGATATGTTTGGTTAAGTCCTTGAAAGTGCTTGAAAAAGGCAGTGATGAAAATGTTCCGCAGATTTGTGGCATTGTTTTTTTTCCAAGAAGTTCTGCTTTCCCTGGAAATTCCCCTAGTAGTTCTACTATTCCTGAAAAATTTCTAAATGGCTTTAACAATAAACAATAACATTTGTTGCTATTTATTCCCCCCCCCCCCCCCCAGAAATGTATACATCCTCATGATGAGGGGCTGATTGACATCCTTGAAAAAAAATTACATGGTACTTGAAAGCCCTTGAAAACTGCTTGAATTATTTTAAGGGAAAGTGTATTCACCCTGACACATATAATTGTTTTAATACCATTAACATCCATAGCATAGTTCAAATTATCAAACCACCTATATACTGTATGCTACCACCATTGTTTCAAAAATTGTCCCCTAGGAAATAAAGCTATAAAAATCTTATAATGTGAGTTCTAATCAGGAGAATTACTAAATATGTTATCTAGTTCTAGTTTTTTCACATAATGTAGCTATGCATAAAATTTTACAGCAGTATGCATTTTCTCTTGCAGTATCATGTTTGCACATACTTGGGTAGGGTATCTTGTCAAGAGTGTTCAAAATTAGTTTAGGAGGTGTTAAAATAGGCTTATCCACTAAAATGTAAAATTAGAAAATTTTGGGGAAAACAATACTTTATACAGTAGTACAAAAAAGTAAAAATAATAACCGAGAAGAAGGTATGTAAAAAAAAATTTCAAATCCATATCTTTTAGACATAAAGGAAAAAATAGTATTGCGTTTAACATTTGAGACCACATTCAAGTACAACACTCGGCAGCTTGTTTTAATTGTAGCATGATGACAAAGCATTAATTGGTTGTCATGTGTCACCATTCAGGTATTCTGGGTAATGGGTTGGCTAAAAATGGTTCAAGCACACCTTTTGTTGGCCCAGAACCAGTGTTAGGCATTTCTAATGAGTTTATCAAGGACACTGTGTTCGATATCTTCAGGAAGCAGCAATACCGGAACTAGTTTGACATTAAAGGCCAGAAGTAGGCAAAAGAACTGAATTGTGATTGTCCTAGTGTATGTTATAAAGAGCCGTTGAGACTCAACAGAACTAGCATTAGAAGGTTTTAGGCCTCTTTACTGGGCATTGTATCCTTAAAAGGCACCTAAGCATTGTGGGTGTTATTAAGAATCCGGTTTGTAGCGGCTGTCTGTATAGGGAGGAACTCACACCTACTCTGCGAGTGTGAGATTTGCGCTGCCTATAGGTTTGAGCACCTAGGTCAACATTGAATCGAGCCCTGGGAGCTCCAGGACATTGCTCTCAAATGTTTGCTGTTCTTTGCTTTAACTAGTCTTTTCTCCTAGAGATTTTTTGCTTTTAAGGAAGGGAGGGGAGATAGTACAATAGATTTCCAGTCACTGTGCTAGGCTCTTTTTGAGCCACCCATTTCTAAGTCGAAGTCTAACATTTGAAACCACATTTGAATATAACACTCAGCAAATTGTCACAATTGTAGCATGATGCTAAAACAGCAATTGGTTGAAAAGTTCATCTGTTACTTTATTGAGCCAACCAATTTTAATTAAAAAACTTTCAACATTTTTGTCCTGGATTGACAGCCTCAGAATATTTTCAGAGCTGTTCCAGATTTCGTCAGACATATGGCACATTTGCACTTCTGTTTTGCAATGAGTATTATGAGTTAATATAACAGCAGTTTATTGCAATCATACCCCCAATATTTTGTAATTGGTGTTGTAGATGATTTATGCAAGTCTAGATATTTAAACTGCAAGGTATTAAGAATTGCTTTTTGTTTTTGTTAGCCATTTGTACTGAATTTAATCATAGAAATTTTACTTTTACATAACCCTCATGTATTATTTTTTCATTTGCAAACTCCTTCCTCATAGTTTCGCTTATCATTTCAGTGACGTCGAGATTGCAACATGCCATTCTGAGTCTGTTGTGGGTTCACTTCTGACTTTTGACCATGATGGTGTATTGGTAAAGAGCAGTCTCACCCACAGACAGGTATTATATTATTCCTCTTTCAGATGATTTCTTAAACATTTGTGATGTGTGGTATCATGTTTCTGATGTAGCAATTAGCATCAATAGACCACACACATTCACTAATGTGTTGGGTTGCTTTAGAATTTAGGTAATTTGGAGGTTTGAAAATTTACTTTTATTTCTTTTTCCCTGGCTCAATATTCTTAATTTGGTAGTATTTAAATAATATTTATTGGCTTTTTCATTTATTCTTTAATTCGAATATTTTTAATCTTCTAAATTAATTTTTCTTTATAATATTCTTAGTTAAAAATGTTCCATTCCTTAAATTAATATTACTTTTGATTTGTAAATTTTAAAAATTATTTATTAATTTGATTCCCCTTAAAATTCCCTTTAATTTGATGTCTCATTTTCCCATTTTGGTTAGAAATTCCGTTTGTTCTACAGTTTCAAGTTATTTCCATGTCTCACTGCAATTCAAAAATTTCAGTTGCGGCCATTTTCGGAATTCTGTTTTGCGGGCTTTTTACTGCGATTAATAACGCCACCTAAGCGTTTTCGCGCCTCTTTGGAATTCGTCATTTATTTTAATTGGTTCGCGTTTTTACGGATCGTCTGCTCTCGGAATTATGAGTATTATTTTGGCAATTCTAATTTCGGTAAGCGAATTTTAATTGCTGCTGTTTATCTAAACTCCGCGTTTTTGCCGCACATATAAATACGCGCGTAGAACTTTTCAGTTTCAGTTTTTTGTTGAAATCCTTCGTCGGTGTTAGCGCGAGAAGCGCGTTGTTTATTTTCGAATGGAACTTATGTTCCACGCGAGCTTTTAATGGAACGTTAAGTTCTTCGCGTTATTCTTTTTTTTTTCATTAGTTGTTTTAATTTAAATTATGCATTTTTCAAGCTTTTATCGCGGAATTCGCGACGTAACTCTCCAGAAAAGTACGTGGTGAAAATTCCTTATGCGAGCTGCGTGAACGTAGTTTCTGATGAGGACGGCCGTTCTAAAAAGATCCGAGTGTTCCAGAAGTAGCTGTTAGGTCTGATCTCCTGAGTTTACAATCCTTTTCAAGAAAAATGCTGAATCCTCTCCTGTTTCAAGTTTGGTGATTTCCAGAAAACCAGTGTAGTTTTATTCCTGTCAGCTCAACTATTAGAACTTTTTGTCTCCAACCAGTGCAGCTCTAATGATTGGAACTTCCCCCCCCCCCCCCCCCCCCATGTCTGATGACCCAGCTGGTGAATATTACTGTTATATTTAAACTCCTAATTTCTTAAATTCTCAATATTTTTGAAATGCATTTAATCAAAATTTTATTCTGTAAAATTAAAATTCTAAAACTTTATTCTGAGAGCAAATTTCTAAACCTTCATAAATTTTTAAGAGCCTGGGTAAAATTCTAAAATTCTTTAAATTTAATATTTTTGTTAATGATTTTTGATGAAATTTAAATAGATTGTTTTGAGTTAAGTTTTTATGCTAATTCCTTAATTTTAACTAAGTTGATAAAATTCTAATGTCTAAAATTCTAATGTTAATTCTTCCTGAGTTGCCTGCCTGTGAGCAGTGTTTTTGTATTTGTTAATTTGAATTAATTTGAAGTACTATTTAATAAACTAATTTTCTTTAAACTAAATATTATGTCTTCATTTATCTTTAATAAACACAGCAGGTTTTATTCTATCTGTCAAACACAACAGTAGTTTTGGTGCCGTGTACCAGTCTAGAAATTGCTCTCATGTTTTATAATATTTATTAGTAGTATTAAACTTTCAATTGTATTGCAATTATGGATGATGTTAGAGAAAATAACTGTATGTATATTTCTGTATTTGGGTCAGACGAAACTGGAGATGGCTCTAAAGATAAGCCTTTTGAAACTTTATTATATGCAATGTTCTCTGTTGGTAAAGAGCCATTTCCTTCATTTCTCACAAATTCAAACGATGGTAAAGATTGGGATTTAATTCCCAGAAGTCAGGTTGCTAGTGCCAAGAAAACTTGGTTATCCTTATTGGAAAGAAATTTACCTTCTAAAATAAACATTGAGGCAACCTCTGATAATGTAAATTCTGTTGGTAACAAAAATATTGATTCAAATGTTAATAGTAAATAATATGACTCAAATGAACAGGGATTAAAAATAGATTCTTCTAAATGTAATGTAATGAGTAATTTTAAAACAGTCTCTTCAATAGGAGACTTTTTAGATTCAATCCCAGTATTTTCAGGAGAGGAATCTGGCCTCCCATTGGAGGATTTCATAGATAGAATTAAAATGTTAGCTGACCATGCAAATTGATCTGAGTTAGACAAGGTCTTGGTTTTAAAGTTAAAACTGTCAGGCATAGCTGCAAGATTTATTAGAGATAATCCTAAGTTAAAAGAAGAGAAATCTTTCTCTCAAATTCTTAAAGCTTTACGCGACAGATTTTCCTCAATAGAATGTTTACACAGTAACTTGAGAGCATTTTTGCAAAGTTATCAGAGACCAAATGAATCTGTGCGTCAGTTTGCTGCCAGAGTTGAGGCTTCCTCATATAAAACTGTTTCACCTGCCTTACTGAATGACAGAGTGGCAAACCAGCAAAGACTTGATGTCTTGTGCTCGGTTTTCATTGAAGGCTTGAAGCCTCATTTCAAACGGCTAATCCTACCTCAAAACCACAAGAGTTTTGACTCTGCAAAAAGGCATGCTGTGGCAGAGGAAGAGGTGTGGAGCAAGCAACATGGGGATGACCCCCAATATGTAATGAGTCTTGGAGAATCTGAAAATAAGCAGCTCCATGATGAGCTTAAGAGAAATAAAATGGAGGTAGAGAACCTCACTAAAAGGCTTGCTGAGTTGCAAACTCAGATTAACACCAAACCACAGCTGCCTCAAACTAGAGTGACAAAGGATAGCCGAAGGTGTTTTTCATGTGGTCTATTAGGTCACATAAGTGTGGATTGTAGGAAATTTCCTCAATCACACAGGTTCAACAGAAATTCTAGGTCTCTGCCTACTCGAATGTATCAACAACCTTTTTATTTTCCACAACCTACACAAATCAATCCATATAATTTTCCACAACAAATGCAAGGATTTCAACAACCTACTCAATTTTTTTACCATCAGCCAAATCAAAACTTTCAGCCTGACATTAATGAAACTAAACCTAAAATGAGTTACAACACTTTTTATACACCTAGGGGTGATAAAAATGACAACGACAAACAAAATTTAAACTAAGTAAGGGTGAAGGGAGTTTTCACTCCAACTTACCTTCTGAAGCCCTTGGGGTGTTACCTGTGGTGCAAAATTCAAATTTGATTTCATTACAGAATTTGTCTCTACCAGTGATTTCTGGTATGGTAAATAATGTTGGTATTCCTATACTTATTGATTCTGGTGCTTCTATTAATGTGTTGTTTACAAATGTATTATCTCATTCAAATATACCTGACAGTCAATTAACTAAATGTAATATAAATTTAAAAGGCATCTCTAGTGATATTATAAAAGTTTCCAAAAAATTGAATATTAATTTAAATTTAAATAACAAAATATTTAATGTTGATTTTTATATTATGGACTGTGATTCTTGTAATTATTCAGCAATACTTGGTGTGAAATTTTTAAAGGGTTATAAGATGTCAATAGATTTTAGTAATAATGTTTTATACAATAATATTGTAACTGTGCCTTTTGCAATTAAGGATGAATCTGTACCATTTTCATTAACTGATGCAACTCAATTCTTTAATAATTATGAAATTAACAGAGAAAATACTTTGAATTCCGGAAAATATAGGGATAATTTGTGCTATGCACTTAGGAAATACACAATTCCTGCTCTATCGGAGGCTTTCATACAACTAAAATTAAAAGAGATTGTTAAATTTAATTCACCTACTGTGATGATTGAGCCTTTAAACAACAGTAAAATTCTGGTCGCTAGATCAGTAAATAATGTATCTAGATCTAATATATATAATGTAAAAGTATTGAATTTGTCAACTGATGAGTTGCACATAAATAAGCATTCAAATTTAGCAAAAATTGTTCCTATCACAGTAGTATCTTCCTTTTCAGTTAACAATATTACTGAGTCAAGTGCAGAGAGTGGTGATAATTTTGATGTTTGGGGAGGAAATTTTGATCTTTCACACTTAGACTATAATGAAAAAAGACAAATAGAGAGTTTAATTAATGATTATAAACATATTTTTGCTAATTCTATTCCAGATTTAAAGGGGTGTGATACAGTTTTTCATAGCATTAACTTAAAAGATGATATTCCTGTTAAACAGAAACCTTATAGAGTTCCTTATCATGTAAGAGATGAATTAGATAGACAAATTAATGAGCTTCTTGAAAATGACATTATACAAGAAAGTGATTCACCATTCTCCGCACCTGTACTGTTTGTTAAAAAGGCAGATGGAACATTAAGATTAGTAACAGATTTTAGAAAATTAAATGATAAAACTATTGATGATATTTTTCCACTGCCAAATATCACTGAATTGATTGATAGTTTAAGTGGTACGAAATATTTTTCTACATTAGACTTAACATCTGGATTTTATCAAATGAAATTGCACCCAGACGACACACACAAATGTGGCTTTTCTACACCTTTTGGCCACTATGAATGGAAAAGAGTCCCTTTTGGTTTGAAAAATGCTCCCAGCTCCTTTCAACGACTTATGTCCATCGTCCTAGCTAAGCTTTCCCCTTTACAAATTTCTATTTACATAGATGATATTGTTATTGCATCTAGAACCTTTGAGGAACACTTAATGAAATTAAAGGTAGTATTTGATAGATTATCTCAACATAAATTATGTTTAAAGCCAAGTAAATGCAATTTTTTTAAATCTTCAATAAATTATTTGGGTTTTCAAGTTTCTGAAGGTATTGTCCAGCCTGACCCCTCAAATTTAAAAACTGTTAAAAATTTTCAAAAACCCACCTCTAAAAAACAAATTCGCCAATTTTTAGGATTAACTGGTTTCTACAGAAAATTTATTGAAAATTACTCCTTAAAAGCTCTTCCCTTAACTAATTTAACTAAGCAAAATATTAAATTCTCTTGGACCCCTGAAGCAGAAAATTCTTATCAAACCTTAAAATCCGAATTACTTAAAGAACCCATTTTACATCTCCCTGATTTTTCAAAACCGTTTTCGGTATGTACCGATGCATCGAATTTTGCTCTTGGAGCAGTTCTCTGTCAAGAAGGAAAGGATGGATTTTTGCACCCTATTGCTTATACTAGTAAAAAACTAAAAGATGCAGAAATAAACTATAGCACAGTCGAGAAAGAGACTTTAGGAGTTGTCTGGGCAACATCCTATTTTAAGCAATACCTTTTGGGAAAACATTTTACTGTTTATTGTGATCAGGCCTCCCTTTCAAATGTTTTGAAATTAAAAGACCCCACTTCTAGGATAGCACGATGGATAATGTCCATGACCCAGTTTAATTACAAAATTATTCATAAACCTGGTCGCCTAAATTTAACAGCTGATTATCTATCTAGATGTGTAAATAATGTAAACGTAAACACTATAGACCTGGATGTTGATACTAACCTTCTTTTAAGAGTACGTAATTCTCAAAATTCTGACCCCAATTGTATAAGAATTGGCTCATGCTTAGATAAAAATATTGACCCATTCCCTAAAAATTTAATGTTTTTCTTAAAAGATGATGTATTATATTGTACTAATAGGAAACCTAAATTAAAATATCAAAGAAAAGAGCGTATTGTTGTTCCACAAAATTTGATCTTTGATATTCTAAATTATTGTCATGATTCGATCACTGCAGGACATGGTGGTTTTAGAAGGACTTTGAGGAAAATTCAGCAACACTTTTATTGGCCTAGGATGTATGTTCAAATTTTAAATTATGTTAAGAGTTGTCCTGATTGTTTACAGAAAAGAGGATTTAAACAAAAACAAAAAGCTCCTTTACAGAGGTTTCCAAATTCTACTTACCCTATGGAAAGAATAGCTATGGATTGTATTGGCCCCATGCCTCTAACTTACTCTGGCAATAAGTACATACTGGTGATTACGGACTATTTTACTCGTTGGCCAGAAGCTTATGCTATCCCCAATATTAAATCTGAAACTATTTTAAATTGTTTAGAAAACTTCTTTTCTCTTCATGGTGTGCCAAAACACATTATCACTGACAAAGGATCTAATTTCATTTCGAATGCTGCCATGAAGTTGTATGAAAAATTAGGTATTGAAAAACATACCACTACTAGCTATCACCCACAATCAGATGGAGTTTGCGAGCGTTTAAACAGTAAAATAATTAACACACTTAGTCATTTAGTGTCTGAAACACAAGAGGATTGGGATCGACATTTATCTTTTGCCTTGCTGGCCCACCGAACTTCAATCCATTCCTCGACTGGTGAGTCTCCAGCTAATCTTCTCTATGGTAGAGAATTAATTTTGCCACATCATCTTTTTAATTTAAATGAACAAAATTTTACCACTGTTAGTGACTATAGTCAGGATTTGGCAATTCGTATGAAAAAATCTTTTGAAATAGTAAAGAAGAACTTACTTAAAGCAGCTAAAACACAAGAGACATACAGAAATAAGTCTGCTGTTATAAAAGATATAAAAGTTGGAGATTTAGTATATTTATACATTCCTGTTTTTCCAAGAGGACATTGTAAGAAACTCTCCAAACTTAATAAAGGTCCTTTTAAAGTTATACAAAAAACATCTAATGTAAACTTTAAAATTCAACATGTAAATGACACACGAAATATTCAGTTGGTGCACATTGACAGATTAACAAAAATTCCAGAAAGAGATTCTGTGTTCTTTTCTTGTGCACAATCTGATAATTCAGCAAGTAATACATCTCATGAGAATGATATAATTCCAACACAAAGATATAATTTACGACAAAGGAAAAACTAGAATGACATTTTTTTTTTTTATTGTTGCGCAACATAATTTTTTTTAAGTGTATAATTTTTGTATGTGTGTATTTGTTATTGATACATTGCAGAATGCTGCAAACTGGATTTAATTGATTTAAAGGAGATGATTTTGAAATAAAATTTGTTATTGTTGTTATTGATATTACAGATTACTGCAGGATTAGATAATGATTGAGAAAAGATTAATTTGGATAATATGAATTGATTATATTTATAGATAGAGATATATAGTTACTTATTTATTGTTATTGAGAGTGCAGATCTATGCAAATATTTGATTACGTGGTCCATGACGTAAGTTCTGATCACATATGTTGATATTTTTAGGTATATATTTGTTGTCGTTAAAAGTATTAGAGTACTGCAAAGATAAAAGTGGCAGTGTATATTAAATAACTGCAGAATGCAGATGATATTGTTTAATTTTGAATGGACATGAATAGATACTTGTGTCTTTGAAATTTTAGTATATTATTGTTACTTATTGATAATAATTGTTATTGTGTCAATTGTCATTTGACACTTCTATTGAAATTTTATTTATTTTATACAACTTATGTACATTGTTTTACTTTTTAGATCACTCTATTTACACATTTTTTTTTTTCTTTCCAGCTGGTATTTATATTTTTTAGTGGAAGTGAGAGTTGTTTCTCATTGGTTATTCAAGGTACCTTTTCAAAATTCAATGTTTCGATTCTTTGAAAACTATTTGGCTGGTCCAATGTTTTCTTAAAAATTTATTTTTATTTATAGCTAATGAGAATCAATGTCAAATCCTCTACCTTTACTTTTGTCTACACAAATTTAGTGATCTGATGCACAAAACTTATTCATTATTATATAATTCTCTTTTAGTTTATAGTTTGTTAACAAATTGCTTATTCCGAAATAGAGGTTGAATTCGGATAAAAATTGCTATACTTAAATTGGTAACTTCTGATAGATATTTTATTTTTTTTATCAAAAATTTTTCATTTTTCAAATGAAAAATTTTTGGGGGATAGGTGGAAGGAATGTGTTGGGTTGCTTTAGAATTTAGGTAATTTGGAGGTTTGAAAATTTACTTTTATTTCTTTTTCCCTGGCTCAATATTCTTAATTTGGTAATATTTAAATAATATTTATTGGCTTTTTCATTTATTCTTTAATTCGAATATTTTTAATCTTCTAAATTAATTTTTCTTTATAATATTCTTAGTTAAAAATGTTCCATTCCTTAAATTAATATTACTTTTGATTTGTAAATTTTAAAAATTATTTATTAATTTGATTCCCCTTAAAATTCCCTTTAATTTGATGTCTCATTTTCCCATTTTGGTTAGAAATTCCGTTTGTTCTACAGTTTCAAGTTATTTCCATGTCTCACTGCAATTCAAAAATTTCAGTTGCGGCCATTTTCGGAATTCTGTTTTGCGGGCTTTTTACTGCGATTAATAACGCCACCTAAGCGTTTTCGCGCCTCTTTGGAATTCGTCATTTATTTTAATTGGTTCGCGTTTTTACGGATCGTCTGCTCTCGGAATTATGAGTATTATTTTGGCAATTCTAATTTCGGTAAGCGAATTTTAATTGTTGCTGTTTATCTAAACTCCGCGTTTTTGCCGCACATATAAATACGCGCGTAGAACTTTTCAGTTTCAGTTTTTTGTTGAAATCCTTCGTCGGTGTTAGCGCGAGAAGCGCGTTGTTTATTTTCGAATGGAACTTATGTTCCACGCGAGCTTTTAATGGAACGTTAAGTTCCTCGCGTTATTCTGTTTTTTTATTAGTTGTTTTAATTTAAATTATGCATTTTTCAAGCTTTTATCGCGGAATTCGCGACGTAACTCTCCAGAAAAGTACGTGGTGAAAATTCCTTATGCGAGCTGCGTGAACGTAGTTTCTGACGAGGACGGCCGTTCTAAAAAGATCCGAGTGTTCCAGAAGTAGCTGTTAGGTCTGATCTCCTGAGTTTACAATCCTTTTCAAGAAAAATGCTGAATCCTCTCCTGTTTCAAGTTTGGTGATTTCCAGAAAACCAGTGTAGTTTTATTCCTGTCAGCTTAACTATTAGAACTTTTTGTCTCCAACCAGTGCAGCTCTAATGATTGGAACTTCCCCCCCCCCCCCCCCCCCATGTCTGATGACCCAGCTGGTGAATATTACTGTTATATTTAAACTCCTAATTTCTTAAATTCTCAATATTTTTGAAATGCATTTAATCAAAATTTTATTCTGTAAAATTAAAATTCTAAAACTTTATTCTGAGAGCAAATTTCTAAACCTTCATAAATTTTTAAGAGCCTGGGTAAAATTCTAAAATTCTTTAAATTTAATATTTTTGTTAATGATTTTTGATGAAATTTAAATAGATTGTTTTGAGTTAAGTTTTTATGCTAATTCCTTAATTTTAACTAAGTTGATAAAATTCTAATGTCTAAAATTCTAATGTTAATTCTTCCTGAGTTGCCTGCCTGTGAGCAGTGTTTTTGTATTTGTTAATTTGAATTAATTTGAAGTACTATTTAATAAACTAATTTTCTTTAAACTAAATATTATGTCTTCATTTATCTTTAATAAACACAGCAGGTTTTATTCTATCTGTCAAACACAACACTTGTTAAAGCTTATCAGCACTAAATAACTATTGCAGCAGTGGGACTAAGAAAACTTACTATAGGCAACAATTTTGAGAACCTCTGTGGTCAGTGTAAGGTCTGATCATCCAATTTTGTAAACTTTGAAGTCACAAAAGTTTACAAAATTGGATGGTACTACAGAAGTTCCTAAAATGGTGGCATATTACAAGTTTTCTTACTGCTAGTTAAGTAATAGTTATTTGGTGTATTGTGTTGATATTCACAGATGCAGTATTTTCTAAGTACAAATTGCCTAAATTTCCTGCTTTCCTTCAAAATTCCAAATTAATTTATTATTATCTGTATAATTTGGCGATTTAGCTCATGTTAACATTAATTTACTACCCCCCCCCCCCCCAGCATTCCAATATTCTAAATTACTTGTAATTATTGGCAAACGCTAAATATATTCCTCTGATCATTTGTCAATATACGGGTGTCCCCTGTAATCATTGCTTTTTGGTAAAATACTTTCATTTAAATCATCAAAAAGGCATCTTTTTAAGTTTCAAAAGCTCCCGAGAACAGCCAATATTGAGATAACAGATGTTTGGGGAGTTGTCATACATATAGAGGTAGTTCACGAGATGTGTACTTCCAAATTTTACGCATCTGCTTTCATTTTTTGGGGTATTTGTCACATTACAATGCATTGGGCAACTTCGCATAACATAATATCTCTGCTTTAAAACGATAATTTACTGTAACAATTTTGCAATTTTGCTGATCCAAAACACTAGTTTAATGCATCAATTTTGTGATTTACTTGTGCCAAAATGCTAGTTAATTGTGATAATTTAGTGATTTCCCTGTGCAAAAGCTGATCCAAATTCCAAATCTGGTGCGCAGTCCGTTAGCAGTATCTAGTGTAAGAGCATTATCTTAATTTTTTAACTGCTCCTATAAAAGAGTTCTACGAGTATGTTATATTAAATAGTTTAAATATATAAGGCAATGAATTATGATTTTTTTTTAAAATACATTTAAATCTTTATTATAAAATTGTCTAGTGACCCTGGTCTTGCTTAGATTTGGATACACATCAGAAAAATCAACTTACTTTTTTCAAAATGGGCTGTAAAAATAAAAATATTAAAAGAATACATATCCTTGGCTATATAAAACAAAGCCTTGTTCTTCATTCTTTATATTATTTTTTGTTGCCAAAATGAAACTACTTCTATGCTAGGATAAACTGTTTTTAAATTTTTTTTCTGGAATTTTTTAACAACTTAGCATCATTTAAAAATGTGCCAAATGAAAAAAGAAATTATTTAAGAGTATAAATTTGATGCCATTTGAAATTAATTTCATGTATTCCATTGCGCTTTAAAACTCAATATAAACAAATCAGGAAAAGATATAATTTGAAGTCAGAAATGTGCCAAATGAAAAAAGAAATTATTTAAGAGTATAAATTTGATGCCATTTGAAATTAATTTCATGTATTCCATTGCGTTTAAAACTCAATATAAACAAATCAAGAAAAGATATAATTTGAAGTCATGGACCACAATATTCCTCACAAATCAAAACTTGTTAATTTGCAGGAAAATCAAGATTTTTTTTTTCTGTTTGATTATGTGAGTTATTCCACATAAGAAATCATTTAGACCTTGTTGCTGATCCATTTTTTAAAAAATTTTGAAGCTTTTTTTAATGTCTGTGTTTTGGTTTCGGTTTCGCAAAAGTATCTTGATGCAGGACGATCAATAATAATGACTACGAGATATTTTCAGAATTAGATGAATAATATTATCTTGTAATGTGGGATCTACTAAGAGGCAGTCGATTAAATAGTTCCTGTGGAGTTTTGCGCTTCATGGTATCCCAGTTTCAAGTGTTCATTCATAAAGTTGATGTAATAATTGAACAGATATGTCTGCTGGTGAAACTTACTTTCCATTTGTTTGAATGAGGTCCTTGAAGCTAGAATTTGATAATTTGACTATGTATGTACCTGAATTGTCTAAATGTATCCTGAATAGGCAATGTATGTGCCTAAATATTAGACAGTATTTATGGCATCTTCAACATGTGACACCATTGACCCTAATATCTTCTCTGATTCCGGCCTGAAATTTTTCTATTCTATTTCCAATGTATTATGAGATTAAAATTATAATTGCAGTATCCGTCATGACCTGGTATTTGAAAATCATCGCTCTTAAAAATTGCTTTTCATGATGGGATGGCATTAGAGGCATTGGAGTAAATATTTGCAGCAATGTATCATAAGATATCGGAAAAAACTAGATCGAATGCAAGAACAGAAACTTATACAGAAGAAAAAAACAATCTTTCAAGATGAATTCAGAGAAAGTGTTCAATTTATGAAGTAAATTAATTTACTTTTTTTACATGAATAAGGTGTCTTATTACAGGGACTGAGAGTTAGTTCGAATTATCAAAAAATACAAAGCTACGCTTTTAAAATAAATGAGATTACTGTGCATGCTACTTTTTTTTCTTCAAAAACACTTTTTTATATGTAGATGATATGCTTCTTAAAATTTTATTGCCAATTTACTTTTTTTTCTCTAATAAGGTCGGAACAACTGTCATCATTAAGAACTTATTTTCCACATTGCCTGTTCGGCACAAGGAATTTCACCGCAATATTCGTCGAGAGTATGCAAAAATGCTTCAGTTGCTCACTGCCTACTGTTTGGTATCCACAAATAAAAGAATAACTTGCACCAATGTTACCGATAAAGGGTAAGAAACTTCTTTTGGAAATTATATTGTCTTGGTTTTTATTGTATGCACTGTGCATTCTTACATTTTTTTTATTAGAAGCATGTTTTTGATTTGTTTGGATGAATCTAGCAGGCTTTAGACCCTGCCGCAGGGCCTGATCAATGCATGGGCCTCTGGGACCTCGGCCCTGGACCTCCAAATTTTAACGGCCCCCTAAATTTTGTATGTGATAAAAAATTAAAGTAAGAATAATTTTTTAATTCATTTAAAACTGGTAATAATTATTGTTTATTTTAAATTATAAAATATTGTAATAGTTATAAATATTATACATACAATATACAGGATATCCCAAAAAGATTGAAACACACTTTAATTCTTTACCTGTTGGAGATAAGTGGGCAATGTAAATTGCAAAAATGTTGAAAGTAAGGTAGGAAATAAGACTACGTTAATGAAATAGTCCTCCCATTCATTTTCAGAAAGTTACACTTTTTAAATTTTTATACGACCCCCTTAGACAAATTTGGTCAATCAGAAAATTTTTATTTTTAATGCAACAAGATCATTAAAGAAACCCCCATATCTGTATCTTTAAAATTGAGCGAGTTATATTTAATTGAAAATTGAACATTGTGAATGGGGACCCTATATCAAATTAGAAATGCAAATTTGTGACATATGTTTTTATACTCTTTCTTCATTTTATTGGGCTGCTCGTCGATTGATGGCAGAGATGCCGCAGACGGGTGTAGGATAAAAATAAAAAAAAAATTTTTTTTTGACATATCACAAAAAAGATAAAACTGGATTATAATATATAGGAGACATTTTTGCAAATTCCATGTAGGCTCACGATGCAATCAAGGATTCTTAAGTACTTTTCAATAACTAAGCACTTTTTCAATTTTTAAGTACTTTATTTTTATGTAAACAATTTCCATCATCAATTTGTTTATGATCCCTATTTTCACTGATGAAACAGCCTTTCACATGGTACGGAAAAGTGGCATAAGTCAGATTTTTTCCTTTATCGTAATTCAGTTGTTTTTAAAGGTACAGATATGCGGGGTTTTTTTTTAATGATCCTGTTGCATTAAAAATAAAAATTTTCTGATTGACCAAATTTGTCTAAGGGGGTCGTATAAAAATTTAAAAAGTGTAACTTTTTGAAAATGAATGGGAGGACTATTTCATTAACATAGTCTTATTTCAACATTTTTGCAATTTACATTGCCCACTTATCTCCAACAGGTAAAGAATTAAAACGTGTTTCAATCTTTTTGGGACACCCTGTATTGCTTTGAAATTAAAAGTATGGAAGTTTTCTACACGTAAAAAACGGTCTCCGGAGCTATGATCCCAAATGTGATATAATTTAATGTTTTGCATGTGTTTGGTATGCCATGAATGTTGTGGGGGCCCCCAACATTCATGGTTTGAGAACACACATGGATTTTGAACACAAGGTTCTGAGCCCCACTTTGCCTTGATCAGGCCCTGCCTTCTGGAGGTCAAAACATATGGACCAGACTCATTTTGTTTAGGGGAGGGAGAGGGGAATTCGCTCTCAAAAAAAGAATTCCTCGGAGGCATTTTTTAAATTTTAGTTTAACGCTTGCGATGTTACTTTAATTCCCTGGGCATATTTTCCAGTTACAAATATATTTGTTTGGTGCAGGATTCTATTACATCCCTTTATTTGTGTGAACGATGTTTTCACACTTGAAACAACTGAAGGGAAGGATTTAGTATGGCAGAGTTAGCTGTCTTGATTTCAGCTTCTGAGGTTTTGATGGGACTAAAAGGGGTCAAGTCGGGTTTCTTTAACTTAATGAAAAACTTGATTTTGAAATATTATTTATTTATAAAACTTTTGTGGCAAACTGAAATGAAATCATGAGTCTTGACTTCATTTTATCATGAATCCTACACATTGAAATCTTTTAGCATCCATGACCCTTTTTGTTATTTTATCTATATTTTTACAAGATATACTATTTGCAATCATGATGGAGTAGGAATGTATAAACCTTTTTGAAATATTATGTTTATTTTTAAAAATTTGCTTGATATCATTTAAACCTTAATATTGTTGCTATGCATCCTCTGGAATCGTGGGTGTACTCTCAGAATACAAGAATAAGTCCAAATTTATGGATATTTAACTGATGTAACACAATTATTTAAAAGCACAATTGAGAGTAAATAGGGCCGATATACAGCAAATAACTCGCTAACTATCTTCTTACGTGATCACTCAGCAACTGTCAGATGCAGTAAAACAGTCATTAAATGCTCAGCTCATTTACAAAATAGCTGATACTATTTTCAAAACATTGACGTATCTCATAATTCAATTCAGCCCGTATCTCGTCATCTACTCTCCAACTGAGTGACGGCTCTTTTTATATGTTTTTTAATGCAATTTTATTAATTATTTAAGAAATATTTTATATAATTTACCAAATAGTATAAAAATTATCTCCTTTAGCTATGAGATCATTCTTATAGTTAAAAATAAACATTATTTTGGTGCTCTAAATCTAAAGGTAATTTCTCCATTTAACTTTTTTGCCATATTATTACTTATTCTAAAAATTATGTATTTTTTTATAATGTTATTAATTATTTAAGAAATATTTCATATAATTTACCAAATAGTATAAAAATTATCTCCTTTAACTATGAGATCATTCTTATAGTTAAAAATAGACATTATTTTGGTGCTCTAAATTTAAAGGTAATTTCTCCATTTAACTTTTTTGCCATATTATTACTTATTCTAAAAGATATGTATTTTTTAATAATTTATGCATTAGACAAATGAAGTGGTAATAATAAATTAATATTTTTATCTGTCTTAAGAATTATTTAATTTTTGCACAGTAAATTATGTTTTGTTTTGATAATCGTTGAAAAATTTCGTATTTATTTAAACTTCCAACTTTTCTCATCTTAAAAAGTAATGTTATTAAAATCTGTCTTTTCTTATAAGATTATGAGGTATGAAAATGTGTTTTCATCATTTATGTTTACTAAAATGAGTTTTTATTTTACACTTTTTTGGAAACAGAAGTTATTGATTATTATTATTTCAAATTGTGCTTGCACTGATAACTTAGGAAAAACTTTTAAACTTATATATTTTCTAAAATGGATATTTAGGAATGGAAATTTAAACCCTATAACTTTAATATTTTTTATTAAGAACATTGTTTTGGGTGTCATTTTGAAAAAACCTGTTTCTAGTGACCTTGCTGTGCAAATTTTATTTCATTTGTTCACTCGAGGAATAATATTTTTTCATAATATTATTTGTTTGTTAAGTGTAGAGACATTTTTAATTAAGAAACATATTTACTTTCTGTACAATAAAGCTATTGTATACAATTTTTGATTGTGTACTGTAAAATATCTTTTTTTACGAAACCTTGATTCTACTGCTGTTTTAAGTGCTGTAATTTTTTTTTTTTTTTTTTCTAAATCTCGATTCTAGTACTCCAAAGTGCTTTGAAAATCCACTTTTTGTGTGACAAAGTGCTGCAAAAACCTTGATTTCAGTACTCCAAACCTTGATTCTAGTGCTTAGAAAATGCAATAAAACTTGTTATAGGGCATAATGTAACTGGAGTACTATATGTGTAACAGGACCGTAGCTAAGTAGGAGCCAAAGGGAACTAAGCCCCTCCCCCTCCGATAAAAATATTAAATTTAAGTAGTAATATGAAATGCCATTCATATTTTGCATAAAAAATTTCTTTGAGATTTTTTTTATAAATTACTTTGTTTTAAAGATTTTTTAATTTAGCTGAATATGTGATCATACTAATGATCCATTTATTTACATATTTAATTTAACAATTTTCAAAAATTATTTATGACAATAGTATTTAGGATACTTTTGTATTATTGTGGGCTTCACTGTTATACATTATAGAGTCAAAATCAATTTTGATATTAAGCATTAACTTGTATTCACTTTCAGAATTTTTCTACAGATTATTAACAGCTTTACAACTAGTTAATTCTTACTTTTAAATCAATTGCAATTATTATATATTAATACGGATGTATATATGGATATTAATAATCATCTCTTAGTTTGCAAATATAAATATGCAATTATTTGCCAATGATTTATATGAATTGAAATATATAATAGTAACTATTATGGTTCATAAATGCTAATGTGTTTATGGTGAGCCCCTCCTTTAAGGCTGTTGAGAGCCCCCTTGAATTTCCCTCCAGCCGCTCTTCCATTTCATCTCTGGCCACGGCCCTGTTGTGTAATAGTATATGCAGAAAGAAATTTTGTAGCAGAATCAAAAATTGCTTTTGAGCATTTTGGAATTCTAATGAACTGGTTATGTCATGTTTGGCCCTATGTTATGCAGGTTTTTGTATGATTTATTCATCCACTTTAGTTTCAGGATGTGAGTGATTACACAATAATGAAGTAATTAGGTAGCTTATGTATTTTTCTTTTATGATTTTTATTCATATTGAATAAATTGAAGGGACTATAAAAATTATATGATTAAAGAAAATGAATTGAATGAGTGTCCAATCTCTGTATGCTAGAATAAACTGTTCGTAGAAAATTTCCATTATTTTTAATTTTAGCATATTGCAATCATTTTATTTTTATTCCTTTATTTTTAGTTCCGACATTACTTCAAAAATCTGTGTCTTATTTGTACTTTATAGGAAATCATTCTAATCTTAAAAAATTTAAGAAATTTTACTGGAATTTATTTTCTGCATTTGAGATTTCTTAAATCATTGATTTAAAAAAAATAGTCCTCCATCCAGAGAATATTTCACAGATCCACACACACATACATTTATTGCTACTTTTATCACTTCAAAAATCTCTCCCCTCCTCCTCCCTTTCCAGATTTTCAACTTTATTCCAGTTGTAAAGAATCTTTCTAAATTGTTCCACCATTCTTTATCGTTGTTTTCTACTTTAATTTTTTTTTTTAATAATTTTTGCCCTTGTATAAATTGCTCATTTCCATTCTTAATTTATGACACGGAGCATAATCTTTGATGCTAATAGCCGACAGTACACCAAATAATGATGAAATTAATAATGCCATGTATGGGGGATTTTATCGTTTTTGCTTTTGTGCAAGAAATTGTTCTGTCCTTAGCATATTTTACTGTAGTAGTGAAACACTGTTAAATATAGATCTAAATAGATATGTGATTTTAATTTGGAAATATATTTTCATATACCCCTTGTGAGTTTTTCTTACAATTTTATATATTTTTGTTACTAAGTAGTACATTCTGTGTTCTCTATGAGCTTTCTACTTTTTCTGTTTTAGAAGGAAATCAGTCGTGCTTTCTACGAATTGCTGTAGTCATTTTAAAGATAACATTTCATGCATTTTTAGCAGCAGACAGGTAAAATGATAAAATATGTTTTCATCCAATTTTTTTTTTCTGTTTTAATTTAGTGCTTGTATTTGCTTATAATTAGAGCCTGGAGGTACTTATAATTAGAGTTCAGATTTATAGGATTTATTTACATTTTTTTTTAAGTTTAATTTCAAATCCATATCAGCTATCATTTAAACTATATATACAATCAATCTCAAGAAATAGATGTTTGAGGTAAAATGAAAAATTTTAAACTGGAGCTGGGAAAAGAGCCAGAGGTATAAATCCTTAGTGAACTCCCTACCTCCTTCAGCATTGGATGCTGGATCTGTATCAATCATTATCTAACCTCTATCTGTAACAGATACTGATGAAACAATGCTTCAAAAAATTTTTATCCTAAAACAATAGTAGAGCAAAGTTTTTGGTCCAATAAAAGCAGGAAAATAAAATAAAAAATAGGTTACATCTGTGGGGGCAGCATTGTGTCATTCACTGCTATGAAAGATATCACTGGTTATTCCCTCGGCTTCAGAGAATTCTTTTGGAACTGATGTCATAGTGCGGAATCAGCAATCTAAAGGTTTCGAGTTCGAACCTATCCCCCACCATCAGGGATCTGCGACCCCTACACATCCTTCAAATAGGCATGTATAGGCACTCATTTTAAAACTGGCATTAATTCTCAAAATAGGCATTTATAGCATGCGTTTTGGATAGTGGACCCCTTAGAGCCAGAAGTGGATATATGTGTCAGAATCCTATGTTTCTATATCAGAAGAAATTAGGCAGATAGGTAACATCTGGGCTATACTTATAATACTTGGCCAGGACAGCACAATGCTTAGTTCCAAAATAGAGGCTCCTCTATCAATCCTGTTGCGCTGTACTTTTGTTTAGCTAGTTATTACATAATGTCAAACCTATATCATATGATTAGCAATGTATAGGGATTAGCCTTTACTTATTAAATAAACATACTTCAAATTCAAATATTTAATTTTCAAATTAACCCTTTTCTGTAATCAATTTGCCACTTATATGCATAAAATGACTGTAGCACATAAAATCAATCCAATTGTTTAATATTTGTCAAATAGTTTCTATGTGCATTACTCAACTGATAATATTGTTTTTTTATTTTCTGAAATTTAATTGCTTATAGTTTTATGTCATTTATGTTATTTATATTCATTAGTATATCATAATCATTCTGACTCGTGTTATGGGGGGATCCTCCTTAACTATTTATTATTAATTATTTACACACACAAGTTATTTATCTTTAAGTTATTTATGTTTAATTTTTCTTAAGTTATTATATTTATATTTTTAATCATTATATTTATTTAATTATTTTTTTATATTTGTATTGATGTTATAATTACTGATTTATCATTATATTTATTTAATTATTTTTACAGTAACCTGTGATCATATAGTTTTAAACAATAAAGTTTACTTTTATAATTATTATTTTGTTTCTTTATTTACTTTATTTATTACCTACAGCTTGGTCTGTGCTAACTATGTAACACCTTTAAAAACACTTCAACATCATATAACTTCTAAAAATTCCACTTACCTTTAAATAAATAAATAGCACAGCCAACAACAACTAAAGAATCACAAACACTAATTGTTAAATTAAAAATTAACTTTTATTGACAACAATTAAAAAATATCATCCTATTCATTATTACTTAAGTGCTTCCAAACATAAACAAGTTAGATTTTATAAAATTCTTACTCAGCTATTTTAGTGGTTAGTACATTGCAGAATGGATAATTAAAATTAACTTCAATTAAAATAAAACTCAATTAACACTTTGAAATATTCATCAATAATTTAAAAAAAAAAAAAAAAAACCAGGAATCAGAATTCACTCTGGTCTGAAGACCAGAGTTTGGTCTGCCTGAAGCTGGCTGTCCACCACCAAAAATTTCAAAAGAATACAAGAAACTTAAAAGAATACAATATCAAAATCCCCAATCATCATAAACCCAACATCATTTCAGTTCAAAAGAAAACAATGGCGTAACACTCGTACCAATTTGAATTTAAATTATTATTTTAAACACTTTCCAAGAAACACATTTATCAAGATTGATTTTTTTTCTTTGTAAATTATATTGCATATCATTTAAAGTTGATGTGAGGGTGGATACAAAAAGTTGACACATATGGTCAATAATAGGAGATGGTTAATATTTATGAGGACCACTGCTCTGATGTGAAACACTCACGGGGCCGGCTCATTGAAAACAAAACACCTCGCGTTGGCCGATAAATTAAACACTGCACATCCCGCGGAGCACCTGAGCGGGCCGGTTCATTGGAAGCAAAACACTTGTGGAGCACAGGCAAATGAAAGCACCAGAACACCATACTGTGGATTTGCATTGGACTGGTGGTAACGTTGATTTAGAGAAGGCCTCTTAGGAAGGAAGTTACACTTTGATAACAAAGTTAATCTAGAGTAGGTCTGTTATGAACGAAAACGCTGTTTGATAAACGCTCGGTCATCCCCATCTCCAATCTTTGGATCTGAGTGGTAGCCAATTTCTTTAATTTTTGTATTTAACATCTGATGGAACTGGAACATCCGGTGACAGTAGATCAAACATGATGAGCCAAATTTGTGACACTGGCTCATGCATTTCCAGCGACCGCGGAATATGGGCGCCCTTGCATGGGGCCCCATTCCATGGATCTTAGCAGCAGCAGAAAACCCACCTCCTCTAAAGCCGGTCAGTAATCGAATGCCTCGGCAACACGCTTGCCTCCCAGAAGCTGCCAAATTTGGCGAGTGAAAACCTGCGCTTCGCGCCGAGCGCTCACGCATATACTGCGGAAATAAAAATGCTGTTATGCCAAGAACCATTAAACGGATAATTCCGCCAAGCGGCAACCCGCCGCGCAGCAACCCCACCGGATGTGCAGGCACCCCTTGTGCAGGTGTCCAGCAGACAAGCCGTGTGAAGGCCAAATGTTTCCTAAAAATGCATCTTTTTTTCTCACTCTCGTGAATGAAGTGAGATGAAGTTGAAACCCGAGAGCGAGAAGCCGAAAGATTAACAAAAGATATTTTAACGTTTAAGATGCATTGCGTATAATTTTGAATAATGAAAACAAGGAAAAAGATAACAAATTACGTTAAAAGGGGAAATAAATCGCCGAAATATTCAAAAACAACAAATGAATTTTGAAGGAGGAGGGGAAAATAACGAATTTTAAGCTATTGCATAATTTTGAACTATTGATTAAATTTTGAACCAAAAATCTCGGCATAACATAATTCCTCTCGACCACTGGAAAAAAAATTTTAGAATAAAATTTTTCAAAACAAAGAGCCGAAAAATGACCAAAAGTGAACACCATCCTGGTGGCAGAGAAATTGTAAACACATGAGAACACTCGCTTCATGTAGCAACTCCTGGGATTACAAATCTGAAAAATTTTTACAATAAATGAATTACATACAGGGAAGGCACACTGATCATGACCATAAAATTTAAAACCTGCACTTCTCTCAGACTTTCATTTAAAAAAAATTTCGTATCTCCCCTTTAAGAGAGGAGAAAATCCTCCAAAAAGAAAACATTCATTACAACTCTAAAATTTTTAAAATTTTCAAAAATCCGAACTGAACCTCACGAAAAAAAATTTATTTGAATTCTCACCTAATTTAATAAAAAAAATTAAAATCAAACAAGGGAAAAATACACTGCTCATAAAACAAAAAAAATCAAATCCCTCCCAATCAAAACAAAAGCCAAACAACCCCAGATGTGTGTAGCAGAGCCTGGGCAATGTGACATATAAAAATACAGTTCTCATGGCGCCCCCAAGCATTCCTCGCTTTTGGGTCCGCCTCCTTTCCTATTTACACAGCATGTGCCCTCCTGGCTTCATGCTTACACCACCCTCAGCTCTGCCATGCACTACTCACTTAAAAACAAATGTTCACTAAAATTTGGAATTTAGATTGCACTGTGGCAAGGTGAAAGAAAATCTCAAAACACTTAAAAAAAACAGTCTGTCAAACCACGGTTCCACACCCCTCGGGTTACACAAGATACAGAACCAAACCCTGCCAGACTTCCCTAAAAATAAAAATCTCCAGTTTTTACCAAAAGGCCAATGGCAAAACAAAAAAAAACAAGTGTTTCCAACAGGCGAGAGTACACGTCTCTACTCCCTCTAAAACCATAAATTTAATAAATGGTACCAAAAATTTCAAAATTTTCACAATGAAAAAGTTGAATATAAATTTTGAATAGAAATAATGTGAAATAAAAATTTTGCAAACAGAACTGCCAGAGCTATGTACTTCCAAGACGGGTAAAAGAAAATTAACTTCGAAATCCCTCAAAAAAAACTATTGTAGGCCCAATGTAGCACACAACCCTGAAGGTCCCATTAAGTTTCCTAAAGCAAATCCTGTCGAACGAGAAATTCTCCCCCCCCCCCCCCCCAAAAAAAAAAAAAAAAACATTTCTGCAGCAGTGACTTTCATAAACAAGTGCATTTCCACTAAAATTTCACAACTCAAAGGTCCACAAAAATTTAACAAATTCGAAGAATTCCCACAAATGGTAAAATTTTGAAATTCAAATCCCTGCACTAAAATCCGAAGAACAAATTTTAACAAAAAGGGAATCCCAAAAATATAAATTTCAAGCAAACCAAAGTTTTAACTCAACCTCTCCAGAGAATTCAAATTCTAACAAACAAACAAAAATTTTCAAAACATAATTTTAAACAAAATCAAAATTTAATTCAACCTCCCAGTCCATCAATTTAATCTTAACACTCCCAATCCTTACAAGTAATAAAAAAAATTTCTATTACCTATAAAAAATTTCAATTTAAAAAAAAATCTGCTTTTGTAAAGTGCATCACACCAAGCAGTCGGAAAGAAGAAAAACAAAACCAAGTTCCCAATTACTTGTCATTACAATAAAAACAATAATTTTGATGAAGACTTTGGACCAGCCGAAGAATTCAAAGGGTCGAAACATAAAATTTTGAGAAGCTTCAAGATTAACAACTAAACAATCGAAAACCCAATTCCAAAATTTCCTCCCCCACATTCTAAGAAATACACAATCACCCAGCAACAAACTTTTAAGAGCCAAAACACTTTTAAACTAAAAGAAAAAAATTTCACAAAACTAACTTAAATTTAAAAAAAAATTTCTCAAGGAATATTTCTCTGAAAGAACAATCTCCGCTCCCCCCCAAAACAAACATTCTGAGACTGAACTTGCACAATTAAAAAAAAATTTACACTACCCAAAGTCGATCGCTTGGCTGAAGGATCAATGACACAAGAAAAAAAAAATTTTTAGCGGGCAAGTAATTCTCCTAAAAGGAAAGGTGCATTCCCCAGCTGAGCACCTTAAAGGCGGCTTCAAAGCACCAAAGTGACAGTTAACATGGCCTAATGAAAAACAAAAAATTTTCTTTTTCAAACACATTTCTGTGGAGAAGAATTTCTATGAAAACAAGGCTTCCCAGACCTCAAAATTCCCCCGGGTGACCATGAAACCCAAACCCCTTAGCCGTACCTTTAACTTCACCCAAAGCCAAGAGTTGTGACTAACTACTCAAAACAAAACTTTTGATCACCGTTCTTCCCCTTAAAAAATTTTTAAAACCCAAAATTTGAACTGAAACTGAAATCCAAAATCATATTCCAAAAGAGAAATAAATTTTCCTGTCATAAAAAAAAGAATTCCCAATATTTAAGACTAACCAGATCTCTTGGCATATTTAGCTACTTTTACGCTCTTAGTCCTCTGGACGAGTCGGACGGTCTGGGTCTTCAACACATTAAAAGTACAATACACTTAAAAAACACATTACAAACTACTAATACACATACCTATTCGCTATTCTTAGCACTCTTATTTCCAATAAAACTCTCTATCCCAATTCTCATAAAACTGTTGCAACATCTCAAAATAATCAAAAATCTGACAGTGGACAAAGGGTCGTGAATCCTTTTCCAAAAAAAAAAAAACACAATACACAAATACATCATGGGCAAGTGATTTATTTCCCGAGGGAAAAAGGTGTATTCCCCAGTGAACAACACCTCAAAACTATGTGGCATCAAAGCACTGAAGTAGCCATTATGGGCAGACTGAGAAAAATTTTTACCCACTTAAAAAAAGTTGAGAAGGAATGATTTAGCAAAGCAAGATCTCCTTTGAACCTGAATGTCCCAGAATCCCCACAACAAATAACTGACTTATCCACCACACCTCCTGCAAAATAGCCAAAAGATCTATAAAAGTGAAAAAAAAAAAAAATCTCACAATCAAAAAAAATCCTACTCAAAATCCAAAATTACACTGAGTCAAACTCCAAAGTTTTTCTTTAAAAATTCTACAAAAACAAACAAAAAAAAATCTTTCTTAAAACAACAAGCTATGATTAGCTTACCCAGGAGTGAAAAAGAAAAAAAAAATTCAACTGACTAAAGACTTAAAAAAAACTCCTAAATCTTTCTAACTTTTCAAAAACTACAATATTATTTCTAAAACAAATTAAATTAATGAAATTATTTAATTAATTTGGTGCCCTTCCCCATAGTAAACATGAACCATATTATAACATCTTAATAAAACATTTTCCAATACTGATTACCTTTTAAAAAAAATTATTATGGTGGACAGCCCATTAAATTATTATATTTTATTCAGTTACACTGATGGCTCCTCTGACAGATCCCTCAACAATGGAGGTGCTGGAATTTTCATCCTCTTTCCAGATGGCAGAAATTGTAAACACAAAATCAATACAGGAATAATAACCTCTAACTTCACTAGTGAAATCTTAGCGATTAAAAAAGCCCTCACCTTATACCTGAATGACTCTCAAGCTATAGATTCTACAGAAGGAATAGCAATTTTTTCAGATTCTAAATTCGCTTTAGAAGCTATCAGAAATGGAGAGACCAACATCACATCCGAAATTATAGTCCTTCTCGAAAGGTTGTACAGCAAGGGAAAATCCTGTGTCCTACAATGGATACCTGCACATGTCAACATTGAGGGAAATGAATGTGCGGATTCTTTGGCCAAAGAGGCTAGAGAACTAGATCAAAAGTGCACCACCATCACACTTGCTGATGCTAACGCAGTGGCCAGATATAGAATTATGACTCACACATATAAGCCCCTTTTAACAGAATTCGATTGTCCCAGAAATATAACATCCACTATTGCCAGGCTAAGAACTGAGCATTATAGGGGCATGAAGATCCATCCGGACAAAACAAGAACCTATGTCCCTTGTAAAAACTGTCCCGAAGTCCAGCTCACGCCCAACCACATCTGGGAATGCCCAACTGTTGCGGTATATCTTTTGAAGATTGGCATAGTTCCACTCAGGGATTCATTGCGGGAGATCCTCTACAGCTGGGATGCACCAACATTGGCAGAGACTGTGATCAATGCTTTTGAAGGAATCTAGACCACTACTCCACTACAATATTACTTATCCATGGACACGCGAACAACAACAACATTTTATTCAGTGGACAGACAACTCAGGCAGAACCAAAAAGGTGAACGACACCACGTGTTATGGGGGGATCCTCCTTAACTATTTATTATAAATTATTTACACACACAAGTTATTTATCTTTAAGGGTGAGCGTCAGTAAATTTTCTGCCCTATCCGCGCTTTGTTAACTTTTGCGGCACACATATTTCGCCGAAATTCTGCTCAAACAGTTGCAAAATATTTTCTGAAAGATAAAATGCAATGCTTAGATTATATTAAAACTAAATTTAATGCCCCAAAAAACATAGAATATATTTTTTATTTTAATACAAAATATTTTTGGTGCTGCCATCTGTTGTCGTAATTTAATTCATACCGATTATTTTTATTTTTTAATGAACATTTTAAAATATCTATTCCTTCTAATACAGTGTTAAATACAACAACAGATCATATATAATGCCATAATAACGGAAACGTAATTGAACTTGGACTTGAAGACAAAGGAACTTGAAGATAAAACTGCAGTCCTCAGTGATGTACATTCAAATCCTTTATCAAATTTGTAGAATGATAAATTACCTTTCCGTGATTGTGGCATTATTATATATGATCTGTTGTTGTATTTAACACTGTATTAGAAGGAATAGATATTTTAAAATGTTCATTAAAAAATAAAAATAATCGGTATGAATTAAATTACGACAACAGATGGCAGCACCAAAAATATTTTGTATTAAAATAAAAAATATATTCTATGTTTTTTGGGGCATTAAATTTAGTTTTAATATAATCTAAGCATTGCATTTTATCTTTCAGAAAATATTTTGCAACTGTTTGAGCTGAATTTCGGCGAAATATGTGTGCCGCGAAAGTTAACAAAGCGCAGATAGGGCAGAAAATTTACTGACGCTCACCCTTAAGTTATTTATGTTTAATTTTTCTTAAGTTATTATATTTATATTTTTAATCATTATATTTATTTAATTATTTTTTTATATTTGTTTTGATGTTATAATTACTGATTTATCATTATATTTATTTAATTATTTTTACAGTAGCCTGTGATCGTATAGTTTTAAACAATAAAGTTTACTTTTATAATTACTATTTTGTTTCTTTATTTACTTTATTTATTACCTACAGCTTGGTCTGTGCTAACTATGTAACACCTTTAAAAACACTTCAACATCATATAACTTCTAAAAATTCCACTTACCTTTAAATAAATAAATAGCATAGCCAACAACAACTAAAGAATCACAAACACTAATTGTTAAATTAAAAATTAACTTTTATTGACAACAATTAAAAAATATCTTCCTATTCATTATTACTTAAGTGCTTCCAAACATAAACAAGTTAGATTTTATAAAATTCTTATTCAGCTATTTTAGTGGTTAGTACATTGCAGAATGGATAATTAAAATTAACTTCAATTAAAATAAAACTCAATTAACACTTTGAAATATTCATCAATAATTTAAAAAAAAAAAAAACCCAGGAATCAGAATCCACTCTGGTCTGAAGACCAGAGTTTGGTGTGCCTGAAGCTGGCTGTCCACCACCAAAAATTTCAAAAGAATACAAGAAACTTAAAAGAATACAATATCAAAATCCCTAATCATCACAAACCCAACATCATTTCAGTTCAAAAGAAAACAATGGCGTAACACTCGTACCAATTCGAATTTAAATTATTATTTTAAACACTTTCCAAGAAACACATTTATCAAGATTGATTTTTTTCTTTGTAAATTATATTGCATATCATTTAAAGTTGATGTGAGGGTGGATACAAAAAGATGACACATATGGTCAATAATAGGAGATGGTTAATATTTATGAGGACCACTGCTCTGATGTGAAACACTCACGGGGGCCGGCTCATTGAAAACAAAACACCTCGGGTTGGCCGATAAATTAAACACTGCACATCCCGCGGAGCACCTGAGCGGGCCAGTTCATTGGAAGCAAAACACTTGTGGAGCACAGGCAAATGAAAGCACCAGAACACCATACTGGGGATTTGCATTGGACTGGTGGTAACATTGATTTAGAGAAGGCCTCTTAGGAAGGAAGTTACACTTTGATAACAAAGTTAATCTAGAGTAGGTCTGTTATGAACGAAAACGCTGTTTGATAAACGCTCGGTCATCCCCATCTCCAATCCTTGGATCTGAGTGGTAGCCAATTTCTTTAATTTTTGTATTTAACATCTGATGGAACTGGAACATCCGGTGACAGTAGATCAAACATGATGAGCCCAATTTGTGACACTGGCTCATGCATTTCCAGCGACCGCGGAATACGGGCGCCCTTGCATGGGGCCCCATTCCACGGATTTTAGCAGCAACAGAAAACCCACCTCCTCCAAAGCCGGTCAGTAATCGAATGCCTCGGCAATACGCTTGCCTCCCAGAAGCTGCCAAATTTGGCGAGTGAAAACCTGCGCTTCGCGCCGAGCGCTCACGCATATACTGCGGAAATAAAAACGCTGTTATGCCAAGAACCATTAAACGGATAACTTCCGCCAAGCGGCAAACCGCCGCGCAGCAACCCCACCGGATGTGCTGGCACCCCTTTTGCAGGTGTCCAGCAGATAAGCCGTGTGATGGCCAAATTTTTCCTAAAAATGCATCTTTTTTTTCTCATTCTCGTGAATGAAGTGAGATGAAGTTAAAACCCGAGAGCGAGAAGCCGAAAGATTAACAAAAGATATTTTAACGTTTAAGATGCATTGCGTATAATTTTGAATAATGAAAACAAGGAAAAAGATAACAAATTATGTTAAAAGGGGAAATAAATCGCCGAAATATTCAAAAACAACAAATAAATTTTGAATTTTGAAGGGGAAGGGGAAAATAACGAATTTTAAGCTATTACATAATTTTGAACTCTTGATTAAATTTTGAACCAAAAATCTCGGCATAACACGACCTACTGATTAAGAATACTGCATTAGAAGACAGTGTTTCTCAAAGTGTGTTCTGTGGAACCCTAGGATTCCACAATATGATAATTTTGTGTATATTTCCTTAATAATTAGAAAACAAAAAATGCGTAAAATTTTGAATGCATAATTTGGATTACAAAAACCGGCTTCTCATTTTGAGGTTCCGCAATCAAATTAAATTTTGAAAGTGTTCCAAGTTGAAAAGTTTGAAAAACACTGATATAAGAAAAGCCCTTTGTTCTCTCTGTCTGTCCATCTCACTTGGTAACAAATTTGGCAAAAAATTGCCAACTTGACAACTATTAGGATATGCTACCCCATTCATGAAATTTTAATATCTTAAAAAAAAATGTAGTGTTTTTTTTTTTTGGGGGGGGGGGTTTCCCTATAATTATTTTGATTATACCTAAAAAATGGGGCTCATTGAACTGAACATCTCTTGTTCATTTGTTGTACTTATTCAAGCACACACTGTTCAACTTGCATTTGTTATATTAAAGGAGTCTATTTAGATGGCCAGTAAAGAATTAACAATAGGACATGTTCTTAGAATAAACAATGGGGCATGTTCTGATTCAACAGGGTGTTTTGGAGTCTCATTGAAAATTCCTGGAAAAAAGTTTCATATTTTTGTGATTTCTTTTTTAACAGATTGCAATTTAAATTCAGATCCAATAATATTATTTGGTCTGAAGAGGTATCTCTAAGAATAATTTTTCATTTTGATATCCATTTTGCTTTAAAATGTGTCATTTAATGACTAAAAATAAAAAAAGAAATGCTGTTGCAAAACTTTTTTAATTTGAAAAACAGGTCAGTATATATATATAAATCTGTAACTTACCCATTTGGGCCCAATTATATGGTCAAATAACCAAAGCAAATTTATTTTATATTCTTGATTTGTTTCTATTTGTTCTAATGAACCAATGGCTTGATTGAAAGCAATCTATCATATTAACCTTCTTTAAAAAATTATGATAAGAATGGAAAAGTGCAGTCATATGCAACAAACATGTGACCTCAAGCATATTGCATTCTATTCAAGCAATGGACTTCGTTCAGATTACATTATCATCTCTCAAAGTGCTATGCCTGGATTTTATGATGCTACCTTAATTAATAGTTCAAAATTCGTTATTTTCCCCTTTCCCTTCAAAATTCTAAATTAATTTGTTGTTATTGAATATTTCGGCGATTTATCCCCCTCTTAACTTTAATTTGTTATCCTTTTCATGTTTTCCATTATTCAAAATTATGCGCGATGTGTCTTCAAACTCTAAATATCTTTTGCTAATACTCTGTTTTTTCCTTTTGACCTCTTAATTTGCTTCACTTCATTCACAACTATTCAGAAAAAACTCATTTTTAGGCAAAATTTGGTCTTTCTTGGCTTAGCTTCGAACATCTGCAAACAGGGTGCGAGATATTACATTGGGTTTGCAATATGCTTGGCAGCGAAATTTCCCATTTTACGGTTCTTGGCGTAGCATCATTTTTATTCTGCGGTATGTGTATAGGTGCTCTGCGTGAGGCGCAGATTTTCACTCGCCAAGTTTGGCGGTTCTTGGGAAGCGAACGTGCTGCTAAAAGGGCATTTTCGACTCCTGGCTGCCATTTGAAGTGGTGTGATTTTCTGTTGTGGAGAACCGTGGTCCGGGCCCTGAGTAAGGGGACCCGTGTCCCGCGGCTGCCGGAAACAAATGTCCAAAGTGTCTTCAAGCTCAGATTTGCTCTACTACAAGTGTTCAAAGTGTCTTCAGGCACAAATTTAAGTGCATTCACATTTACATCATCGGACATTCCGATTGTCCTTTGACGTTTTTCGAAAAAAAGTGTTCAAAGTGTCTTCAAGCACAATTTTTCTCTACTGCAAGTGTTCAAAGTGTGTTCAAGCACAAATTTAAGTGCACCCAAATTTTCATCGTCTGGTATTCCACCATTCTTTTCATTGTTTTTCTACCATCTAAAACCAAGTGTTCAGTGTGACCCTCGTAGCTCAAGTTTAAGTGTTCAGATTTACATTGTCCAACGTTCCACCATTCTTTTCATTGTTTTCCTGCCATCTAAAATCAAGTGTTCAGTGTTCAATTAGTCATGAGTGTGCTGCAGACATCTCCAAATTTTAATCATGTGATTTCACTTTTTCATTCATCCACCCATCCATCAACACATTTTTTGAGTACCACAGGACTTGTTCCAAGGTGTGGTGCTGTCCTCTAGGCAGTAACACGAGAGTTATTTTCACATGCAATATACAGGGTATCCAGAAAGTTCCGGAACGGTGCAATATCTCGAGAAATACACTTCGAATAAAAAAATAAAAAAACACATATTCAATATTTTTAGAAAAGCTATCCAATGATACCAAAATTGACCCCCTCCCCCCTCCTGGAGGGAGGGGGGCAACTTTGAAATTTTCAATTGGAATCCCCATTTTTTATTGCAGATTTAGATTTTCCAGAAAAAATTACATACATTTGACCTACAATTTTTGATTTTTGCTCCCACAAATGGCGCTATAATTGAGAAAAATGGAAGTGGGGCACTAACGTTTAAAAGTTACAGAAAAAAGCACTCTGATCATGAGAGGCAAGAGGAGTTATAGCAAAAAGCACCCTGATCATGAGAGACAAGGGGACTCATGTTAATCAAGCACCCCAAAGGGAACAGAAAACTACTACGTCCACATCATTGTTCCTGGGTAGTGCTAAAAGTAGTTTTGAACTGTTTTCTAAACTGAAGTCAACAGTTGTCACTGAAGTGAATGGTTAGCGGGGAGGGGGGGGGGGGGTCAATTTTAGCATCATTGGATAGTTTTTTTGAAAATATTGAACACGTAATTTTTTATTTTTCTACCCAAAGTGTATTTCCGGAGACATTCCCATTTCCCATGAGTCCCCTTGCCTCTCATGATCAGGGTGCTTTTTTCTGTAACTTTTAAACGTTAGTGCCCCACTTCTGTTTTTCTCGATTATAGCACCGTTTGTGGGAGCAAAAATTGTAGGTCAAATGTATATAATTTTTTTCTGGAGAGTCCAAATCTGCAATAAAAAATGGGGGTTCCCATTGAAAATTTCAAAGTTGCCCCACCCCCTCCCCCAATGGGGGAGGGGGTCAATTTTGGTATCATTGGATAGCTTTTCTAAAAATATTGAATACATGTATTTTTATTTTTTGATCCGAAGTGTATTTCTCAAGATATTGCGCCATTCTGGAACTTTCTGAACACCCTGTATAATTTATTAAAAATTTAAGAAAAATGTATTTCTCGTAGTGTCATTTAATTTGAGTTTCGTTTTTAGTGCTGAGGAAGTTTCACAATTGGTAGAAAGAAAATGAGATTTGATTTATCAGCTTGCAAATATTTCTCTTTTGTTGTTTAGAATTTACTACATTTGAAATTTTACATATTTAATGGTGTTTGTCTTTATTGTTTTTAAATTTTTGCATTGTTTTTTTTCCTTTTGATGGACAACTCTCCAGACAGATCAAACTCTGGTCTTCAGACCAGAGTGGATTCTGTACCTGGGTTAATTTAAAATTATTGATGAGTATTCAAAGTGTTAATTGGGTTTATTTTAACTGAAGTTAATTTTCATTATCCTTTTTGCAATGTACTACCACTACAATAATTGTTTAAGAATTTATAAAATTTAACCTGTTTATTTTTGGAAGCACTTAAGTTTAATTGTAATTAATAAAGAACAATTTTTAATTTAACAGAAATCTAGTATAATTATTTTGTGGCTGTACAATTAATTAATTAGTTTTAATGGGTGTGCAATTTTTAATATAGGTATTAAAGGTAGGTGAAATTATTTTGGAATTGATTTGTTGTTATATATATATATATATATTCTAAGGGGTGTTGTGCACAGGCCAAACAGTAGGAATGCCAATTAGTAAAAGAAACAAAGTGATAATAATAATAATAAATGTAAATTTATTGAATTCTATATGATCAGGCCAAATGTAAAGATAATAACTTTAATCTGAAAATTAAATAATGATAATCTTAATCAAGAATTGGTAAAATCTAAATATAATAATAACATGATGTAATAAAGATAATATCAATAATAAATAAAACAAATAATAATCAGTAATTTAAAAGTGAAGGAGCAAAATCTTCACAATAAAAGGGAGCTGACTCTTAGTTTGTCTGTTACATCATAATATAGTATGTTTCATAACATAAAATGGTGTGTTTCATAAAATAGTATGTTTCATAACAAAATGATACTCAGATTAAACATTGTATTTTTTGCTCCCCAAGAAATAAAGTTCTATGTTTTTTAACACTTGGAAATATGAGTTTAGATTCTCTAATAATTTTATATGTTCTATGTGATTTTCAGTTTTATTTGAATAACTTTATTGAAATAATCCTTAATAAAACACACCTTTTATCCTTTGAGTCATCACTCATTTCTCACCATTCCCATTTCCCATCATTCATCATTGCCACATAATTAATCTATATAAAAGAATTCACATAAAATTGCAAAAGTAACTTTATAGTAATTAGAATCAAATGTAATTATTTCTGAAGTTTTTACAAAAGATATTTAATATTTGAATATTTTTAGAAATATTATATATTTCTCGCATAAGCTGCTAAATAATTTGGATTCCAAACCTGTACTTCATTAATAACCACAAAACACAAGTCTGTCTCAGCTGTAGCGTGTTATTGCCAAGCACAAGGGTCTAAGCCCTTTAATTGTTTTTTAAGTTATAGCTTTCTTTATGTTAAAATGATCCATACAATTTGAATATTGGTGATTCATTGCAGGTCAGCAGTCTTATGGAGTTTGTCCAACATCCACCCTCAGAGTCCTTCTTAGAAGAATATTTCCTTAAACCGGATGCTGAAAAGTATGACATGTTTCGGTGAGTTCATATATCTATGAATATCTTTTGTTTTTAAATATGGAATTTTTCTTTAAATGAATGAATTACTATGCAATATTTGCCATCAAGATATCTTGAATTGTATTTATAAAACTCTCTCTTAGCATGACTCCTTACAGACTCAAATTTGTTTGTTTCAGTATATTTATATTCATTTAAGTGAGACATTCATTTAGTATTCATTTGAATGAGAAATTCATTCAGTATTTATTTAGATGAGACATTCATTCAGTATTCATTTGGATGAGACATTCATTTAGTATTCATTTAAATAAGACATTTTTTTTAGTATTCATTTAAATGAGACATTGTTACAGGGCCCGCGCTAGGAATTTCAAACTGTTAGCCAACAAATTAGCCAAATTGAAAAATCATTAGCCAAATTACATGATTATTAGTCAAAGTTATCGTCGCCATCGGTGAAAAAATTTCTACTTTTAAGCCATAATGCCGCTAATAATATTAATTTCATTCTAAACAAGATATAAAGATAGGTAGATTTAATTTTTTTTAATCTTTAAATAGGCTATTAGTAAATTAAACTTGTATTTAGCAATGAAAGATCACAATGAGTTGCAAAAATGACAAATTTATTTTATAATTCACATAGTTTCATTATTATATAAACCAGGCAAGTGTCGAATTTTTGTACTATACACCAATTTTCAAAAGCTGCCTAAAGTTAAAATCTTTCATATCTGGCCCTTCACTATTTATAAGAATCAAGTCACTGAGATTTTTTACTCTGATGTTACTACTTAATGAAATTTATGTTCTGTTTACTAAAGCCTCTTTCAACGATGGTTGTTGTTGTTGTTGAAACCCAGACCGTCCGACCTACCAGGTCATAGGACATGTGAAACCAATTCTTGCTACATCCATAATATTTTTATATGCAGTATCATCATTATATTTCTTTAAAATTAGGCACCAAAACTATCTAAGGGATAAATTTTTATGTCGGTTTTAAAATTCAGGCAGGATTAAGGATCATATAAAAACCACAAAGATGATGATGAAGATGAAACGAAAACAAGCCAGGCAGGCTTAAAAATTCATAACAAAAAGATAAACTACGATTCAACTTATGACAAAAACAACAAACCGCAAGTTGACATCTGTGATAATAATCAGCAGTGATCTTTTTGCAGTTGGTTTTAACTAAAATTAAATGCTTTTTTATTTACCGTATATACTCGCGTTAAGTCGAGAAATTTGTGACAAAAAAAAAAAAAAAGAAGCTTCAAAGTGGGGGGAGGGGGGGGGGGGGTCGATTTATATGTGGAGTCTGAAAAAAAAAAAAAAAAAAAAAACATCGTAAGTTTAAAAGTTATTTTTTTCCCGCAAGACAATCGATCCTAAAACGATGCAGTAGTAATTACGCAGTCGCACATTCCTAATTTCTCTGCCCTCCAGATGTTCCGGACTACCATTGTATACACATCATCAAAAAATATACATACATTTTCGTTCGATGTTTATCACTTGTTTCTCTGATTACGGCTGATCGTTTTCGACAAAAAATCGCTCTTTTCAGAAATAATTATGTAACACGGATTGTTTAAAACTATAATGCAGGATTTTAAGTTGAAAGTGTTTTTTTGTTTTGTTTATTGGAGAGTATCTAATAACTGTGTTGGGGGTTAACGGTTGTGCGATTCAGGGATAACGAAAAAAATCGGCTCACATTACGGACGGAATCCAGATAATGTTTTGATTGCCGCGGTGGGTCAAGGGGTTTATTCCCATTTCGTCCTTTACGCTACCCTTTTTTAAAATAGTAGCATTTCAACCCTTATCCAATGTGCACCTGTTTCTCACCCTTTCTCCCAACTGAGAGGAGTGCAAATGACTCCATAGGGGATGAGTTCCGAGGAGCTCCGTCCTTCACCCCCGATAGAAGTCGTAAAGTCAAATGTCGATGTGATAACATTGTATGTAAGAAATTTTGCTAGAATGTTTAAAAAGGGGCATTTGATCCGTCGTGGCAGGTTTAGTGTTGATGTTATTGAATAAAAAAGTATACTAATATTCATGGAAATCATTTCATTCTTTTTTCGAGATTTTTGGGAAAGATATTCTTCGATTTTTAAATAAAATTAATCATTCTATTGTTATCTAAATCATCCCGATTCTCGAAGGATGTTTTGTCTATACATGCACAGACAGTTTGCAGATATTGAAAACATAATAATTCATATTCAGATATACAAAACTTGTCAAGCCATCAAATTATGCATGATGTTTACAACTATGGGCATTTTTACCAACATGATATATGCAGCAAATCTACGTTTCTTTTAGCATTAAAAATCTTAAATATTCAACCAAATGTCAAATTTTTTCATTTTATTAATAATAATTTTGTATTTGATTCCTTTCAGAAGCTATTGAAATACACAACTTTATTAAAAAAGAATCGACAGTAGCTCCATTCCGATGGAGCCAAAACGATTTCACGTGAGCAACATCTTTCTTTGTGTGTAGTTTGTTTTCTTTAAACATTTTCAAAACAGTTCAAAATAATAAAATATCGAAATTAGAATCCTATAGTTCTTTAATTAAGAACTCGATCCCAGGTCCTATTATATATCTATTTAGAATTTTCAAAGGGCTAAACATTACTTTGTATAGTTTATAGCTAGTATTTTTAGTTTTTGAGATATATAAGCATTATAAACTTGGAAAACGGAAAAATTTTAATATTCTTCAATTTGACAAGATGATTTCTCAAAAACTGAAAAAAACAAATTAAAAATCTAGAAACTAGATTTCCTATTGAACATTTTGTCGCTTACTATTTACATTTATCTCTTATATTTACAAATATATTTCAAGTGAAAATAAGCAAAGTGAAGCAAATCATTGCTCGGACAAAAACTTTAATCTTTTCGAAAAAATATTTAAAATATTTAAATAGTGAAATCATTTTATATAATCATAATGTGCACTATATTTTCCTTTTCAACAAAATAAGTAAAAAAAATTGTTTTCATATTTAACTATTAGGTTTGGAGACATAAACGTCCAAAGGGTTTATATTTATCGTACCGCTTCGATTAAGATATCTAGTATTTTAAAAATAAAAACTATAATACTGTTCTGGAGTAATATAATCTCGTAAAATAAAGCTGCACAATTTAATGTCCAAAGAAAATAATTTTGAGCTTTTTCATCACTTATCAATTATTAATGTTATGACAATTAGCTAATACTTTAAAATAATATGTCACTCATGGCATTTTTGAAAGAACGCTTAACGTTTCTTTGAGGCAGAGGCACATTTGTTTGTAATGAAAAAATGACCTAAATGTCAAAGATATTGTTGAATCGAAGGCAGATTGGGAAATTGCAAGTAAATTATTCTAAATAGAAATGAAAAATGTTTGTTCGGACAATTAGAAAAATATGTCAATGATTGTTAACCATCTTCGTGAGAAAAATTTTCAGGTTGTTCATTTTTCGAGATTTTCATTCTATGTTGTCTTCATTAACAATATTAACAATAAAAAAAAAAATTATGAGACCTACCCATCAGTCATTTTAAATAGGGTGCAGTATACGCGACCTTCATTTTACTACATTAAAATATTGAGTTTTGTATAGCGAGAATAGAGAACTTCCTTTTTGGAGCTTTAATTGATTGTAATAGAATGTTTTGAATAACAATGTCATTTAGAATACTATAGGAATTTGCACCTGATGGTAAATTTTAAGTTTTTTATAATGTATTTTCAATACGAAAACGGGAATACTGCTAGTTATGTATAAAATAGATATAGACGAACATAGATCTTCCCAAAGGGAAATTATCTTAACTGTATATTTTTTTAACAAGGTAAAGTCATTCCAAATGGAACGGCCGCAAGGGGAACAAATCTCAATCCCTCCAACAGGCGAGGAGAGCTGTGAAGAGAAGAGACTATTGGGGAACGCACACAGTTTTCCCCTCTACCAACAGTTGAGGACCACAAGGTAATTAGGAGGGGTGCAGACAGGACGAAATGGGAATAACAAGAGACACAGGATAAAATGGGAAGAGATGAAATGGGACATCACCGGGTCAAGGACGCTTGAGAGACAGGAATGTGCTGTCTGCCGTCCGTTTTGAGGAGCAGCGTGCTGGGAATTAAAGAATACCTGGAGCTTGTCACACGAGAACGATCGTCCCCAAAACAGACGGGAGACAACGCTCATATGTCATAGGCCTACTTGTCTGGAATCGGACTTTTATTCCATATTACTTGCCAAAAAAATATTTATGAAATTTTCACAGTTTCCAAAAAATCATTCGCCATTTTTTTCGCCAAAATATTTTTTTTATCGCCAGTTTTGCGATCTTTTCGCATTTGGTGCATAGGCGAATGGCTAGCGCGGACTCTGTGTTAACATAAAATGAATATTTGATTATAATAACAATGAAATGGTAGTTTTTCAATAATTTTTTTTTCTCATTTTGTAACTTTCTGTTTTTTTATGACAAATTTCTGAAGAAAAGAAAATTCTGAATGACATATGTTGACTTATCGGAAGTGGGTGTGTTTATTTTCTTGTGAAAAATGGTCTAATAGTTTTCTTCTATTTTACATAGATAAGTATTTTTTTTTTTTAATTTTAATTTACAGTTTTAAAATAATTTTGAAAAAAAAGACAATTCTATTTTTTCAATTTGTATCAAAATAGAACTAGCACTAGCATAATGCAGGATTTATGTGCTTCAGGGTAAGTAAGTGGAATTCTAGGGAAATTTAAGTTTATCTGAAAATCGCGGGGGAAAAGTCATGGAAAATTTTCTTTTTTCATCAAAAACCTAAAGAGTACACACCTGCGCCAATGTGCGCCAATCTGATAAAGCTGATATATTGTGATACAAATGCATAAAATTTTGATTTTCTGCGCCAAATTATATGAATCCGCCACTCGTATTGCTAGAAAACCTTAGTGTAAACATGTAACAAGTACATCAGTTTGAGTACTGTCTAAATCCTAAAATGACTGTGTTGTGATTGGCTAATCACATTAGGTCATCTAGTCACTAAGTTTTAACCCCATGGTGCATATCCTGCAAATTGAGACATCAACATCCAGATTATGCTAATTTTCTACAACCCATTAGAAATTAGCATACTCTGGAAAAACTTTAACTTCTACTTGAAAACAGTAACTTCTACTTCAACTACATAGAGCAATATTTAAGCCTGTGTATGTGACAGTAGAAGTATATCATGCATATCATGCAAGTCATGCATGTATCATCATCATGGTTGGTGCATGTATCATCAATGGTCAATATGGAACTTTTACAAAATAATCAAAAACACCCAAAATAAACCCTCCCTCCTTCAAGCGAATAGAGGACCTCTACACTCAAACACTGATATTGCTAATTCTCTTGCCGATAATTATGGGACAGTTTACAATTAATAAGGATCTAAACTGCCCGAATACTGAATCTGAAGTCAACAACACGGTCAAACTGTTCCTGGACAAGCCCCCCGCACACGCAACCAATCCCACAGCCCCTTCCGAAGTAGTTGCGGAAATCAAAAAGCTTAAGGCCAGGAAAGCTCCTGGAATCGACGAAATCAGAAACAAAGCCATCAAATCCCTCCCCATCAACATTATTTATTTCATCATCCTGCTAATAAATGCAATTCTAAAATTTAACTACTTCCCCAATAAATGGAAAGTCGGTGTAATTATTCCAATTCTGAAGCTAGGAGAGGATCCCACTAGTCCACAAAGCTAAAGGCCTATCACACTTCTCACAACCATTAGTAAACTGACCGAGCGCATTATACACGCACGACTAAAACAATACATCTCTCATCAAGACATCATTATACCTGAACAATTTGGCTTTCGCCCATCGCATGCTACAACACACTAGTTGTTAAGGGTTACCGAATTCATATCTGAAGGAATGAACCTGGGACTAACAACTGGAGTCATATTTCTGGATGTAGCGAAGGCATTCGATCGCATATGGTTTGAGGCTTTAATCTACAAATTAATTAAGCTGAACGTTCCAGATGCCCTCATCCACCTAATACACTCCTACCTTCGCAACAGATCATTCACCATTCGCTACAACAACACTTACTCAACACGCAGACCTATCAGAACTGGGGTCCCACAGGGCTCCCAACTGGCCCCAACACTATTTAACATTTATATTAACGACATTCCAAAATCCCCACACACACATATTGCCCTTTATGCGGATGACACTGCCATTTACACCAGATCATCGAACCCCAATTTTGTGTGCCACCGCCTTCAGAAACACATACACACACTCTCCTCCTGGTTCCAGAATTGGAAAATTAAAATTAATGCTAAGAAAACATGCAGCATCCTGTTCACTAAAAAGAAGAAAAAGCTTCCCTCCCCCTTCCATCAAGATTAATGACACTAATATTCCTTACGTAAACACATGTAAATACCTTGGTATACACTTTGACAAAAAGCTAACATTTAAACACCACATTCTAAATGCAATTAAGAAATATCACATCGCCAGATCTAAATTATATACAATCCTACACTCCCCACACTTTAACTACACAAGCAAAATCACCCTCTATAAAACTGTGCTAAGACCAGTCCTGTTATACGGAGCCGTTGTCTGGGGTTTTGCCTCCAAGACCAATATGGAGAAGCTGCAAATTATGCAAAACCGAACCCTTAGATCAATAAGGAAAGCCCCCAGATACCTGAGGAATGATGTCATCCACCGGGACTTTGGAGTGAGAACCATTAGAAAAGAAATCCAAAAATTAGCAACTAAATTTTATAATAACATCCCCTTAATACCTAATCAAGAGCTGCAAAATTTAAAAATGTATGGCCCACACCAGTGGAATTTCAGAAAACACCCCAGAGCGACCACTATACTAAATTAAAATTAATTTAAAGTAAAATTTAAACTTAAATTAAAATTAGCCTGAACTTATTGGCATAATGTAATACAGAAACCTTAATTAACTCATTTTCTGAACCTCCCCCTTAAACTCAATGTGGGGGGGGGGGGGAGAGAAAAAAAACTGGGCCACTCCCACATGGGAGCCAATCAGCATTCACCTGTTCTCCTAGGAGAACTCTTTGGAAAAGTCTGTTCTATATTGAGCAGCACCCATCTTGTCTTCGAGAGCACATAGTATTTTATTATCTTGCATATCACCCAGGAGATACAGCCCATAAAGGCTAGGGGCTCCGTAAAACCGTGTCCAACACAAGGAGAGAGAGTAGAAGTATATCATGCAAGTCATGCCTGTATCATTATCATGGTTCGTGTTAGACGTTGTTATCTGATCTGGTGATGTGATCTTCATGTTATAGTGTGGTAGTTATAGTACTGCACTGAAGTTGTCTTGTTGTTATTCATCTATCCAGTATGATGTTGTTAGTTTTTGCATGATGTGGCAAAATACAGGGCCATTAGTTGTTAGGTCTAATTCATCTGATGTTATATTTTCAAGATAAGTCATGTGTTACTTTCTTCAACTACCATATCCAAGTTACTGGTATGTGTAGTACTTATGTTTTTCTTTGCTCTTATGTTTATGAAAAATAAATTATTTTTCTAAAAGAATAGACTCGTCATGGACTTCAAAAATATTGCTGCATGTCTTTACTCTGCTAGTACATGTAATATAATGGGAGGGGCTACTACTACCACTGCACACTCTGTTCCAGTATCCAGCACGTATCAATTGCACCATTTTCACTCAGATACAATCATGTCAATTTCTAATTAAACTTGCATTTTTATCATTTTATCGCCCATTTCCGTGCATTTTTTCTTATTAGTTTTTGCATAAATCATGTGTGTTGTGGCAACCATGAGATTAACGGCAAGAGGAAATCACGTGTAATACAAACAAGATCAACAAATAATTTTATCGCTTCAGAAATCTCGTAAGGCCTTATCCGGGGAAATGAAATTCGAAAAGGTATCACCATTTTATGTCTGAGAAATATAGAATGTTACGACTAACTAAAAGTAAGTACTTTAATGATATTCATTTTATAAATATATATGTTTTACATTTATTCATAAGATGAATTTACATTCATAATATTTTTTAATTATCTTAAACATGTTTCAGAAATAATACCTTTAGATGTGTGGAGTAGAAATATAAAAAGGAATTTTGTTAAAAGGAATTTCTTAAGACTGCCGGAAGTATAACTTTATAAGGATAGAAAACTTTTGAAAAACGGTAAGCGATCGGAGCACGTTCTTAAATGGTCGCGATTCAGTTTCATTTTTCCCTGTGTGTCAGAAACATAGATTTAACTTAAAAAATATGAGTTTGATTCACAAAAATTGGATGTCAGAAACTCGTTTGTATGTTCCCATAAGGGGGGACCCGGGATAAATGTCTGTATTGTACACAACTTCTCTTGGCGGCCCTGGCCCATTATTACAGAATGTCCGTTGTTCAAAACTACAATTTAAATATTACACATTGCGGTGTTTTTTATACCGAATCAAAAGTTGAATAGGAACAAAATATCCTCTAACTAGAAAGAAAAAAAAAACATAGACGACGGAAAGTTTGTTAAAATAGTATGGTCATTTGCCCACTGTATAAATTTCTACAGTTTTGTGTTTCCTGTACAAAGTTAAAAATTCTGAAAAATTGAACTCTTTAAGAATTTTTGTTTTAAAACCAACATTTACAAATGTAGTTGTTCAGGCTGAGATTCTTTTGAGTCTCTCATTTAGCTGAACTAAGTTTTCATCTTAAGTGTTTACATTGTCGAGTTAGTCAAAACACAGGAGGGGAACGAGAGTTCTGTCTGCTGTTGATGCTCTTGACCTTTGAGGCATTAAAGAGAGTAAAGGGTCAAGCTAGGTTAATTACTTTTTTCACCCCAACATAAACTATTTCCAAGTTTATTCATTTATAAAACCTATAAGCTGGATTTTGGCTGTTTATTTTTTTTTCTTTCGGCGATTTTTCTTGTTTTAATAACATTAATTTTATACGTATAATTTTTTTTCCCCCCCAGCAGTATCGAGCCTATTTTGAAAAGTGAAGATCATTAACCCTTTCGCGACGGTGGCATTCCGGAGCTGCCGCGACCCAAACGACACAGCGCTTCGCTTCCGAATTGTTCCCAAAGGATGGCAAATTTTTTGCTCTAAGCCTAACTCTTGAAAAAAATTCACTAAAAATCACCTATTCAACACAGAAATCTATTTTTTTCAGGAATAAAAGAAATATTTATTTTCTATTTGATGCATATTTTTCATACAAATCTGAATACAAAATACTCGTTAGTTGCTCCCATTCTTTTATCCAAAATAAACGAATAATTTCACTGCCTCTAAACCCCCCCCCCCCCCCCCCCCCCCCAAAAAAAAAAAAAAAATACTCTCTTATATTCCTATGATTCTCCAACGAAATCATAATGCTGAAATAAAAACAAAACCCAAAACTCAATTATAAAATTATTGATGCTGCAAGAATTGCTCTGTCTGTTTATATTACAAAATCATGTTTCACTGCTCCAAATGGAGAAATAATTCATTAGATCCTCCTTATGCCAAGGTCATGCATCTGCAAAATATATTTAAGTTAGTTCCACGGACATTTAACGCTATCTAGTAGACAAATTAAAACGTTCCACGTGGAGGCACGCATGCGTGCCACTCTCCATTTACGGTAAAGTTTCCTCCGCCACGAGTGCATGCCATCCGTCCTTGAATACAAGTTTGCAGCCGACACGCGGGCATGCCAATCATCCCGAAAGGGTTAATCTCTTTTAGGAAATGCTAACCGATACAAATTACAATTGTTGCATTTTACTCCGTTTACCCAACTCTGGAGGTATTACTGTCTACATTTCACCTGTACATCTTGCATAATAAAAGATGTCTGTGACGTCTGTAGTGGAAAATGGAAACATAGGATCGCGGTGAAATTCAGTACACAGGTGCTTAAGGTCTTCGGACAATACGCCTCGTCGAAGTTTTTTTAATTTTTTTTTTTTTTTGTGGGGGGGTAGGCAAATAAGTTTAAATGGAAATATTTTAACACAATTTAAAATGGTGTCGATTCGAAAATTGCACGAATCAAATCGCACGAAATTTTCACAAAAGCAAAAACTATAATTACAATTGACCTTATATTCAATTTTTAAACCGCTCATGAAACAGGTGAATCCATGGAGATTCACATGCGCCATAATAAATATGAAGCACCAGCTGTCTGGAATTCCCAGTTTCGCGACTGAAACGCTTATATATGATCTTGCCACTGTGTCTCGAATACAATTCGAACCACATTTCTCTCCACGCATTTTATCGAGTTTCTGGTGGTCGCTAAAGAAATTCTATCCTATAAAATAAATAAAAAACTAATTCGAGATTTAAAAAAATAATTTTTTCATCTGCGGCTCGTACGTTAACCACTCGCTCTTATTTTGTACCTTCAGAATTCCCACAATTATTTAGAACATACTATGCCCACGTATGTTGATTCGATTTAGAGATATGCACTCAGTGGTTTACGCATCAGCTAGGCGGGCGCGTACACCGATCAGTGACCATTTAACAAAGGTGCATCGGGTTAAAGACACTTATTAAAGGTGTATCATGCCTACTACATAAGTGTACCCAGATTTCACAAGAAACTGAGCGGCCGATGTTCCCGCTATGCAGGTGCTTTTAATAAATCCTGCTTAGTGACCAAAGTGCTGAGTGCCCGTGCAATGGTTCAAAAGCAGCTCTTATTTATTTACTTAAAATGAGGGATTGTTGAAAAGTAGAAGGGGCATGACTACCCCTTTAAAACATTTGAATATATTAACTGAATTAATTGTTGGTTAATCCTGCAATTAATCCTTGTACCTTTTCTAGTTATGTATATAATTTACAATATTTTATTCATATTAGTTATAAAATAGTGTTTTTCTTGTTTCCAGGAAGATGCAGTTGTTTTAATACTGATGTGCTAAATGATATTGATGGAAATAGTGATAGAATTAGCACATGGTGCAAAGCTGGTGCTAAAGAGGAAGAAGCATTTTGTTACATATGCAATATCACTATTAATTGCAGTCAGCATGGAGTTGCTTCTGTCAAGCGGCATTCAAAAAACAAAAGCCATATAGATAATTGTATAAAGAATCGTGGACAAAATGGCATACTTAAAAAATCATCATAATTGCAAATTACTACCTGTTTTAAGGGTGAGCGTCAGTAAATCTTTTGCCCTATCCGCGCTTTGTTAACTTTCACGGCACACATTTTTCGCCGAAATTCTGCTCAAACAGTTGCGAAATGTTTTCTGATAGATAAAATGCAATGTTTAGATTATATTAAAACTAAATTTAATACCCAATAAAACATAGAATATATTTTTATTTTAATTCAAAATATTTTCGGTGCTGCAATCTGTTGTCGTAATTTAATTCATACCGACTATTTTTATTTTTTAATGAACATTTTTAAATGTCTATTCCTTCTAATACGGTATTAAATACAACAACAGATCATATATAATAATACCACAATCACGGAAAGGTAATTTTTTATTCTATAAATTTGATAAGGGGATCTGAATGTACATCACTGAGGACTAGTTTTGTCTTCAAGTTCCTTTGTCTTCAAGTCGAAGTTCAATTGTGTTTCCATGATTGTGGCATTATTATATATGATCTGTTATATTTAATAGCGTATTAGAAAGGATAGACATTTAAAAATGTTCATTAAAAAATAAAAATAGTTGGTATGAATTAAATTATGACAACAGATGGCAGCACCAAAAATATTTTGAATTAAAATAAAAAATATATTCTATGTTTTATTGGGTATTAAATTTAGTTTTAATATAATCTAAGCATTGCATTTTATCTATCAGAAAACATTTTGCAACTGTTTGAGCAGAATTTCGGTGAAAAATGTGTGCCGCGAAAGTTAACAAAGCGCGGATAGGACAGAAGGTTTACTGACACTCACTCTTAATTACCAAGGAATTACACATGCGGATTTTGTTAGATCTGCAGAAACTATGCTGTGTTTAGCCGTTGCAGTTCATAATATACCATACTTATTAATAAAACTGCAACTAATATATTTCCGAAAATGTTTAGTGATAGTAAAATAGCCAGTGATTTTAACAGCAAAAATTTTAAATTGTCCTTCATAATATCTGATGGGTTAGGACCATATTTTAAACAGGAACCTATTGATGAAATTATAAAAACCCAATGCAGCTTTTCTATCCAGGTGGATGAAACACCCCTTCCTGAAAAAAGAATTCAGCAGTTAAATGTTCTTATATAAGATTTTTTTCAGAAAATCACGAAAAGGTAGTAGTTCATCACTGGGAAAGTTATCATAATGGTTGTGGAACATCTGAAAATATTGTATAATGTGTACACACACAAGATTCTCTTCAGTGCCTTCCAAAAATTAAATTACTTACTGTTTTTTCTGATGGTTCCAATGTAATGAAGTCTTTCAAAAGTAAAATGAAAAACTTAAACCCAGATTTACTGGATATAAGTGAATGTACTTTGCACAAAGTACATAACAGTTTTGCATATGCTTTAAAAACTTTTGGTAGTGAACTCGAAAATCTTGTAATTGCTATTTACTATTTCTTTAAAAGATTCTCAGTACAGAGCTCAAAAATAAAAGATATGCAATTCAAACTAGGTTTACCCCAAGAAGTTTTCTTGAGACATGTGGACAGTCATTGGTTGACTTTAAAAGATTCTGTGGTTCGAGTAGTTGAGTAGTTTTTTGTGTTAAAAGAATTTTTTCATAGAATACTGAATCAAAATGTGATAGTGCACGTCTCAAGAAAACACGAGAAGCATTTACTGACAAATGTTTGCTTCCAAAGTTACTCTTTTTACAAAATGTAGCAAAACTTTTTATGCAATTTTTAAAACTTTTCCAAACAGAGACTCCATTAATTCACATTTTGTATGATGAACTGGTTCAACTTGTAAAGATCATCATGGGTAGGTTTCTGAAAGATGAATGTTTCAGAAGCAAGAAGGACAAGATCTAAAGTTAGTGGATGTAGAAAAAAGTGCTAATTGGAGAAACAAATTGGAAATAGGTACTGATACAGAAAAGGCAATGGAACATCTAACAAGTTCAGAAAAAAAAGTCTGTTATCATGGGAGCTAGGTCTTTTTACATAACTGCATGCAAATACTTAATAAAAGTTTTGCTTTTAGGTAATAGAATTCTCAAGAGTTTAAAATGTCTACATCCTTTACAGTGAATTCAAGCTGAATCTCAATAAAATTTATTGCTTCTGAGCTTCCTGAAATAATTCCACCAGAAGACATATCCAGTTTAGGTGATGAATGGATCAGGCTGCAAGCAGAGTGTCCTGCTGATCTTTGTTTGAATGACTTAGTTTCTGATGAAAAGGAATCTGATGAGTGCCTCAGTGATGAAGAAAAGAATGGAGACAATTTAAAACATATTTCTAGCTCAACTCATTCTCTTGACATGTATTGGTCACATATTTTTAAAATGAAAGATATTACTGGATCAATTAAATATCAACTAATTTCAAAACTTGTCAAAGCTCTTATCTTTCTTCTACATGCACATGCTGACATTGAAAGGGGCTTTAGTGTTAATAATCACATGATGAAAAGTAGAAGTAAATTAAGTTGACCCTCTTTAAGTAGATTTTTTTATGTTTTGTTTCTGTTTTTTTCTGCATTACAGTTTTTTAAAGAGACTTTTGAGTTTAATTTATTTGCATGTAGTTGGGTTCATATGACTTTCTTTTGTATTTAGAATAGAGGGATATATTTCAAACAGTACACATGGGGAAGGCAGAAGTTCCTCAGACAGACAGTTTTTCTACATTAATGGACGACCCTGTGACTTGCCTAAGGTGAGGATATATTAATAGGAAAAAAAACCTGCATCTTTTAATATTTTTTCTTTTAATTATTAATTATTATTCTATATATTAATTTTTAATAAAATAATATGTATATGTATGTATTTTACATACATACATATATATTAGTATATGTATAATAGAATATATTATAGAATATATAGAATAATATGTATAATAGAATTAAAATTATTATTATACATATTAACTTTTAAAGTTATTTTTAAAACTATGTATTATTTTATTAAAACTACATAAATATTAATTTTTAGTAGAAAAATTCTGTAAGAAAAGAGCCCTTTTCCTATTTGAAGAATACATATTAAAACCTAAAGGATGTAGTAATAGAAAAAACAAAAAACCTGCATCTATTTTACTGTATTTACTATTAGCAATATTGCTCAGCATTGCCATGAATTAAGAAATATGAGAATTCGAAGACCATTTTAAGTATATTTGTATTCAACTATTTCTCTTCCTTATGAACATAAAAGGGAAATAAAATATATAAGGCTTCCTTTGGTAATGAGGTTGGGAAAATACTCACTCACTATTTAAGACTTCACAACATTTAATAATACATAAAAAAATTACACATATTTTACAAATCATAGCTAGGATTAGTTACATATTACAAACACGTTGGCTATGTGCTTTCTATCGCCATCTCGAACTCCACTTCGAATGTTTTTTTGTAAACAAAAATGAATGTTCTCTAGTCATGTTGAGTGCTGCCATCTACTGTCCTTTTGGGAAAACAGAATGTCTCTTACAATCTCCCCCTCTGATTCCAATGTCTAGTCAACTGTCTCGGTGAGGAACCAGCACTTGAAGTTTTTCATGGGCGGCCATATTAATGTAGAGGATTCATAGGTTGCACACTGTCCTCTTGGGAATAGGCTTTCAAGCCAGATGAGTGATAAACTCCAACTGGTACTTGAGGGTTTTCTAAACTAGCTACTTTGTATGAGGATGGGGATCGCAGTGCAAGTATAACATATGGTCCATCCCGTCGCGGCATAAATTTTGAACTTCTTCCTTTGGCTGCATTACTAACAGGGTGTAAAGTTACGTACACTCGATTTCTTGGCATAAATTGTTGAGCAAGTCATCGTGTTTGATCAGCATAATGTTTCCTCTTATCTTGCTGCTGCTCCACAACTTGATCTGTACAGTGAATTTGGTGAACTTTTTAAGAAAAGGAGTAATTTCCGGAATGAAGTTATTGTTTTCAATGACACTGCGACTATCATTGGTCACATCATCTATAGTGTGAGGTTCTCTGCCAAAGTTTAGGAAAGCTGCTGTTTGTCCAGTGGTCTGGCACTTTGTAGTATTTAAAGCAAAATGGATTACGGGTAGTTTTTCAGACCAAGAGTCATGTTTATCTTGAACCAAAATTGCAAGTTGTGGCTTTAGATCACGGTTCTTTCTCTCTACTGGATTGGCTTGTGGGTGATAAACAGGAATTAATTATTGTTTAACGTTCAACAGGCAACAAAGTTGTTGCTGTTGTTGAGACCCAGACCGTCCGACCTACTAGAAAGGTGTAAGGTAACCGTTTAGATGGCTGGGAAGTGCCACCCAATTTAGACCAGAACCCAGTGGGGTAGGCATCCACAGGGGCCGTGCCCTCCTTCCCCTACCACCAACCTCTCAGAAGGACTTTCGGACCCACATGTTTAACGTGATCGTACTCCGCATGAACACGGCGGCAGTTGTGGCAGCGTGCAAATCCAGTGTGCAAACCACCGGGCTACCGCACCCGAAATGTGTGTTCCCAGGTGGTCATCCACCCAAGTACTAGCCACCCCTGATGCTGCTTGACTTCAGTGATCTAACGAGAACCTGTGTTTTCAGCATGGTAAGGCTGTTGGCATAACAAAGTTGTTGCATCACAGCTGAAATGAACTGAGTTTCATTGTCACAGATAATCCTACGAGGAATGCTATACCTCATCAAAACTTCTTCTAGCAGCGTTATTGCACATTTTTTTGCAGTGGCATTGAGCAGTGGAAATAATTCCACCCATTTAGTAGCGATATCTTCTATTATCAAAATCCACTTTTTCCCATATTTACTCTCTGGTAAGGGTCCAAAAAGGTCTATTGAGAGGGTCTCAAAATGTGAAGAAGGAACTGAAGTCTGTAACAATCCTGCCGTTTTCGCTCATGAAGAAATTACATTAAACAATTAAATATTTTCCTTCTACCAATTTACATACACCTTAAAACTCTAATTACTCTTAATTTTAAAGTACATTTTAGCATTAATTTTAGTATAGTGGTTAGCTTTTTCTTATAATGTTAATTTAACAATATGCGTTGTGTTTTAGATACAAGAAACAAATTTAAAAACCAGCAATTTATACAAACCCCCAGGTAAGAAAAATGTGGACGTTGGAGAGCTGGACTTGAAAGAACATAGAGGCAAGCTTTAAATTTTAAAAGAAAAACAATTTTATTCAAAGTAAAGATTACCCACCCCTTAACAATTTACCCCACAGGTACAGGGAGATCCAAACCAGATTCCCTAAAAATTTCAACATCTTTTCTGCTTAAAAAAATGACATAAAAAGGAGATTAACTGAAAGTTCTCAAGGCAAAGTGTCTAAGGGCCCGTCGACACAGGAAAAATTAAAGAGCTCAAAGAATAAAAATTTACAACCTAGTACCAGGGGTATTGTTAACTTTCGAATGTGGAATGTGGAAGACCCAGGCCGTCCGACTCATCCGAGGATTTGAGTAGCTGGTTGGACGACCGGGAAAGGAAGCTAGCAGGTGCCGACTTCCAAGGACAGCGACCGCTCTGGAGGTTTATTAAAAATCCAGTTTTTTAAAGTTTAAGAATAAATTCGTAAGACAGACAGTTTTACAGACAAGAAATACGGACATAACGAAGACAGGTACTGTAAACAGACACAAATATGGACACGAAACATTCAGGAAAACATCAAGGATAATAATAATGAGACATTGCACAACATGATATAGATGATGAAGTAAATACAAAATGACATGGGAGGTTGATAATAAAAGATGAAAGTGTTTTCAATTTAACAGTAGTGTTATCAGTTATCATATTTACAATTTAATATATACAAGTTTGTACAAACAAAACCAGGAAAAGGGGAACAGCAGAGGAATCTTCATTGATCAGGAAAGTTAAAAGCAGTAAAGCCCGACGAACTTGTCAATTTACTTTATTGGAAATGTCTCTTGCAATGAGGACACAGTTCTTAAGATAAAAAATGGATTGACTGTTGCGGCTGACACTGGAAAACCAAGCCGCTTCATTTCCAGGAGCAGGTTTAGAAAGATGAAATTTCTTAGTTAAGGGGCAAGAGAAAACAAAGTGATCTACGTCGCCAAAAGAGTTGCATAAGCAGTTCGAGGATTTTTTATGTTTAAAATAGTATAAATAATCAAGAAAAGGACCATGACCAGTTAAAAAATAGATTAAGTATTTATTATGAATTTGGGTATTTACGTTAACTTTGGGGAGATAATTTAGAATTCTGGCTGGGTCATGAGTCCTAGGGGAGATATATTCATTAAGATACTTTTGCCAGTTTTGAAGTAAGAGATTTTTGCAAAAATTAGTTAAACGAGAATAGGGGAGAGGAACTGAAAAAGGGAAACCGGAGGAGGATGCTTCTTTAGCGTGGAAGTCCGCGACTTCATTTCCCAGAATGTCAGCATGGGCCTTGACCCAAATAAGATTAAAAAGGTGTTTAGAGCGAGAAGCAGAGTTTTTGATAGAGTTAATGTAGTTAGATTTGTTTTTAATTGATTTAAAGACCAGGATTGATGAAAGGCTATCCGAAAAAATATTTATTTTGGAGAAGTTATCAGTTGCCCAGTCAATGGCAAAGTTAATGGCCGCGATTTCTGCCTGAAAAACTGTGTTCCCATTGTCAAGTTTGAATTTAAAAACTTCTTCTAATTTATCATGATTAAATAAACAAGCAGAAAAGCCAACATTATCATCAAGTTTGGAGCCGTCGGTATAAAAATTTAGATGGGAGAAAGAGGAAGGATTAAGGGGTTTAAGGATGACAATGCGGTTTGAGGGGGAAGAATTAGAGAGAGGACGATTAAAGTCGAAAGAAGAGGGGGAGGGAAGGGAAGGATCAGAGAACGAATTGATACGAAGTTTCCAAAAAAGGAATTTTTTGTGAAGAATATCAATTAAAATGTGAACAGGGGGAATACCGGTAATGGAGAAAAGAGAAATGCTCGAGGTTGTTCTAAATCCGGCAGAGATTTTAAGAAGAAATATCCGTTGTAAAGAAATAAGGTTATTGATTTGAGCCCTAGTGAGAGATCCCCCCCAGATGCCTGACCCGAAAGTAATAATTTTTTCAATAACAGACAGGTACCAGATTTTAAGAAAAGATTTGTTGACCCCCCAGTTGCCCCCCGAAAGTTTCCCAAAAGTAGAAGCAAGCCTAAAGCATTTCTCTTTTAGGTAAAATATATGGGCGCTCCATTTTAAATTATCATCGATGATAAGACCAAGGAATTTAAGGCTTCTACTAAGTTTAATGGGAGAGTTTTGGATTTTGATAGAGGGATTAATTTTCCTTTTTGATCTAGTTTTATTAAAAATGATGCAGTTGGACTTTTCCGCGGAGACCTCAAGTTTAAGAGAGGAAAGGGAGTTTGCAATAGAATTTAATATTGAATTGGTCTTGCGACCAAGAGTAATGATGGAGTTTGAATAGGTAACCACTGCGAGATCATCCGCGAAGGCCTGTAAGTAATATTCATCATTGTTAAGGGAAAGAATTTTATTAAAATAAATATTCCATAGTATGGGGGAAATGACGGAGCCCTGAGGGGCACCTTTAGAAATAAATTTTGAAAAAGTAAAATTGTCCTCTATAAAATTAATTGTTCTTGAGCTGAGATATGAATAAATGAAGGATCTGAAAGTAGAGGGGAGATTAATTGAGTCAAAGGTGAGGGGAAGGATGTTCCAATTCACGTTATCGAAAGCTCCACGGATGTCCACAGTGGTTAAGGAAACATGAGAAGAGGATTTAAATTTATCAATGGTACTGACAAGCTGGTACGTGGCGTCTTCGCAACTGAGGAGCTCCCTAAAGCCATATTGCAGAGGGTGAAGTGAATTTCTAGTCTTCAGCCAGAAGTTCAATTTGTTTATAAATATTTTTTCTAATATTTTCCCAAAAGTTGGGAGAAGGCAAATAGGGCGATAGGATGAACATAAAGCGGGATCCTTACCCGGCTTATTGAAGAAGATGATTTTGGCATTTCTAAGGGGAGCAGGGAAATAACAGAATTTGAAGCAGGAATTAATGAGAGAAGATAAAAAGGAGGGGAAATGTTTAAACAGGGTTTTCCATATATTAAAATCTAAAAGGTCTAAACCGGGAGCTTTATTATTTTTTAGGTTGTTGAAGACCAGAAGTAACTCTTCCTCAGAAACCGCCCCCAGCCCTTCGGGAGGCAGAACAGTTGCAGGAAAAGAATTAAAAAAGGGGTCATCCTCGAAGCAGTGATCCAAAAGACGAGAGATTTTAGTATTGTAATTAAGGTTAGGCTCGCTTGGAAAGAGAAGTTGAATATTATTAATTTTATTGAGTTTTTGGAATGCAAATTTGAAGTGGCTGCCAAATTTAGAGTAACAATTAGAACAATAATTTTTCCAGGCGTCATTTTTAGATTTATTAATAAGTAATTTATATTTAGCACGGTTAATTTTAAGTTTAAGTTTAACGGCCGAAATAAGGTCGGGGGCAGCAGAATTCTTCTCTAGCGATTTAACTCTCCTGGCAAGAGCAGTGACAAAATTCCTGAATTTAGCCAGGTCTTTAGTCCACCAGGAAAAACTAGGTTTCCTGATGGATTTCTTTTTTTTAATAGAAGAAAAGGCGCAGGATTGAACAGTGTCTAAAAAGGATTTGACAAAGGAATCAAGGCTGTATGTGTCAATTATATCATTAGCTAGAGATTTAAAACGGGTTATATGGGGTTTAATTTTAAAGATGAATTTGCCAAGGCTATACGCGGTTTTTAAGTGAAAGGAATTATCAACAGGGGTATCGATGTTAATTTTGATTTTAATAAATTTATGATCGCTAGAGGATTCATCCGTTAAAACTTCCCAGGAGTAAATAGAGTCGAAAAAGCCAAAAGATACTAAAGAAAGATCGGGGAAGCCTTTACCTGAATGTGAATCGAATGTTGGACCACATTTGGGGTCATTTAGGACGATAAGGTTGTTAGAAATACAAAAGTCAATGATTTTGAGTCCCCGCTGATCAATGAAGCCATATCCCCACATCTGAGCTCTAGCATTAAAATCTCCCAAGAGCAGGTAATCATAGGAGAGAAAATCAAGTGAGGTAAATTCTTCAATGAGATCTGAGATGTTATCGTGGGGAGGGAAATATATTGAAGCTAATATAAGAGGTTTACGTGAAGGGAGAATAACTTCAATAAAAATGGCCGAAGAAGAGTTAAATTTAATTTTGGCTGTGAGATTAGAATTTAAAATTATAATAGCTGCTTTTTTAGAAAGGGAACAAAATTGGGAAAGGCCGAAAGGAGGTTTTAAAATTTCACCGTTGGAGATGTAGGGTTCTTGAAGGCAGATAAAATCAAAAGAATGGTCTATTGCGTATTGAAGAGTATTGCTATGTGCTGCTAATGAGTGATTGGTGTTAATTTGAAGGCCCTCAAGAACCATAAAAGAAAAAAGAACTGACAGAGCTCAGAGGTGGGGAACAAGTAAGAACCATAATATAATCAAAGAAAAGGGTTACACTTCCTTTTGAAGCTCCTTGATCCTGGCGAGCTCCGCTTGCAAGAGTCTGCATGAGCTTCTATCATGCGCATTATGATAGATGTTCAGTCTACTGTTTTTATTTTTGTGATTCTCTGTATTGCAGTTGACACAAATGGGGGTTTTAGCCCTACACTGACTGAAGACATGATCGGACTTCGTGCAATTGCTACAGTTTCCCGTAGGATAATGACAATAATTTGCCACGTGGCCAAAGGCCTGACATTTAAAGCATTGTTTGAAGCTGATGTACCTCTTTACGTAGAAGGAGTTGAAATCATAGAAGATTTTCTTTTGATCGATAAGTGTGTTGGCAAAAGGAACCTCTAAAGAGAACACCCAGTTGACACTATCACTTCTTGATTTAAAATTTTTCAAGATCCTGATGTCCTCTGGTTTAATTGAAGGGAGAGATAAGCATATAAGAGCTCTGAAGTTCTCCTCGTTAAAGTTTTCTGGAATGTTAAAGATGATGAGGGGAGTTCTACGTGCTTCTTGTGGCTTTATGTTAAATTTTTCAGAAATTGCTGATTTCTGAAATATAGGTAGAATTCTATCTGGATTTTGATCTTGACAAGTTATTTTTATTGTGCCGTTCTGTAGCGTAGAGATGTTCTTGATATTAAGATTTTTTGGGCAGGGAAAAGAGAGTAAGTCTTGCTTAAGTTGTGCATTGTTCTTCATGCGGTCTTTTCCCTGCAGTAAGATGCTTGCAAAGGTTTTATCAACAGGAGGGACAGAAACTGGCTGAGACGGGAAAGGAGTCTTGACCAGTGTTTCCTCCAAGTTTCTCCTGACGGCATGATTGATCAGCTCTGGAAGATTGTCTGTCAGTTTGGAAGAAAACACGTTGAGCTCATTGAAGATAGATTCTTTGAAGCTAGTTAGTTCGGAGGAAAGAGTTTCTTTGTCAATGAAGGAAAGAGTGGAGGGATCTGGTTTGTTGATTGTAGCTGCATTCTGAATTTGGTTTTCGAAGATAGCACAAGACTCTTTAATGCAATTGAATTTGTCCTCTAAATAGTTTTTTTGGACTTGATTTATCCTCGGAATTTTTGAAATGTAGCTTTGAATGCTGTTCCAGTATCTCATGATTTTAAGGAGAAAGGTATTGCAAAAGTCATTGGAACTATCATCTGCAGGTTCGGTGATTACAGAAGGAGAACGGGCAATGGATTCTGAGCGAATTGATTCTGAGCAGTTATCATTTGGAATAGTTGGGGGTGCCGAAGACGAGAACGGAAAGTCACCATCAAAGCGGGTTAAAACAGGCGCACGTTCTTGGTTATAGTGATTAGATAATCCAGAAGGAGGTTGCGAGATATTGGTATGAGATGGAACATCAGCCTTGGAGGAGGAGAACTTAGAGGAGAAAGGGTTGACTCTAGAGGCATATGAAGATTGCGCAAATGAAGAAGGATTCATAGATGTAAAGTTTACCATTTGCACACCGTGTTTGCCAGATGTAGAAGTCGGAGTAGTAAACGGAGAACTGGGTTTAGATTCACAAGAGGTGTTGACTGTAGCTGGAGATAACACAACAGAAGGAAGGGGGGGAAAGTCAGTGAGGGTAAATGTGTCCAAGATAATTTTGCTGTTGTCCTGAGGTTTCAGTTTAGGAGGCGTAATCTTTCGTTTAAACATTGTAAAATAGTTTAATAGTACTTAATAACAAGGTAACTTAATATATACAGTGCATAAAAAACAATTATTAAATATACAATAATGCAGGCAATATTAAATGTATAGTAATACAGCATCAAAAGTAAACGAGAAGTGATAGTAACGACAAGTAGGTTAAAAAGAATCGTAACATGTCGGAAATGAACGTACCACGACGGAAACCAGAGCCTGAAAAGAAGAAGAAATATAAAGGATAAACATAAAAGAACCTGAGGGGAGAATTCTGTACTGAAGCATTAGCAAGGGAACGCGCCAAGAAGGAAACCGGAGCCCAAAAGACTGTGAAAACTCAGACATGAACGTACCACAACGGAAACTGGAGCCCCAAAAAAATGACAAAACAAAAAGGGCAAGCAAAAAGAAACCAGGGAGGAGAATTTTATGAAACAATACACGTTAAAGGAACGCGCCACGTATAAAATCATAGCCCAAACGATATACAGGTTGCAAAGAATTTATACAAAATGGCACCAGGGAGGAGAACATAAGCAGAATGAGAAAGACAAATAAATTAAAAGCGCGGGAAAGCAAGTTCAACAAGAGACAAGGGGCAGGTCCAAAATGAAAAAAGGGGGGGAACGCAGATCCAAAATCAAAAGTAAAGGGGAACAAACATTGTAAAAAGCCAATTTACATATATAAACACAGGGTTTAGATTCAAAATGAGTATCAATTAACAAAGAAAACATGTTATTTATCATAGTAGTACAATTTAAAATCAGAATTGAATAAGAATTAACAGTTTTTTACAGATGTACAAAGGGTCAAGTTGACGCCTTTGAGAGAATCCCAATACAATGGCTTATCACAGAACACGAGTAGAATGTTTTAAAAACATATTTGAACTTTTTTCACCAGAAAATGAACGTACAACAATATCTAAGGTATCATTGTAGAGCTAGGAAAGAGATACACAATAATATAGCAAACACGATTAAAGACTAAGCAGAATCACGCAACTACGGCACAAAGAAGAGAGACCGCAAAAAACATGCGTATTTACTCGGATCGTACCCGGATCTCGAATGTATCAATGCTTGGAAGCACAGCTCAAAGAGATGCTCCCCTTCGGCAGCTTGAACCACTCCAAAATTTGATGACTGTACGGCTCCGGAGCCTGCTTCCTTTTCGGTAGCTCTCAGTCCACTTCAAATTCGGTAACAGTATGACTCTGGAACCAGCTCCTTTTCGGTAGCTCCGTCCACCTCCAATTTCGGAGACAGTACTATGCCCAGCAGGTCTGGCAAAACTGGAGATGATGGAACTCCAACCTTACGGACCCCCTGCTCACCGGGAACTCTGATTTAAAAACACAGAAATCCCCTGCATGAGAGAGAGCCGTGACCTTCCGTTGCGATTCTTTTTTCTTTCACAACTCATGCCATTTCTTAGCGATGGGCCGGGCCCTAAGCATGGGAGCCCTCCTGCATCCGTCTTCCTCTCTTCCCTGCTTCTTCGAGTCTGCCGTTCACAGACTAATATAAACAGACTTTTCACTTGACCACAGCGCCTTCAGCCGCCAACCAAAATATCAAGGTTGGCATGCTTGGCGATGGTCTGTGACGGTTTTCGTCAAGACGTTCTGCTAATATAACCCTATTTGGCACTGAACGAAACACTTGGAACTTGGAAGAAAGTTGTTCTATTATCGCATGTTTACACGTGGTAAACATAATTTCGCTGTTATTTTGGATTTTATAATCAATTATTTTATTTTTTATGGATTACTAAAAGAAAAGGAATTACGTTTACAAGGTATGTAATTTATTTTTATTTAAATAAAAAATTTATTTGTTATCCATCCCATATTTCATCCTATGCACGTGTTCATCATAAGAAATTGGTGCAGTATTATCACTGCCGACTAGATTAAATTCTAAGAAGCAGTGGCATTATTAGTTAAAAAACCTTTTCCGCATTTATATAAAATGTATAAAAATTGATATTTGAATAGCTTTTTCTAGAGAAAGTTGAATATGATATTGAATGTGTATATATTTTACATATTTTTTACTAATTGACGTAATGTGGAAAATAATCCCCCCCCCTTTCTAATTAACGATTGAGTTCGACACCTTTGATAATGCATTTATGTAAATTTGTTATTTAGTATAAAAATATTAGTGGATTTAAAAAAAAAAAAAAAAATATATATATATATATATATATATATATATATATAATAACAGCATCCCAGAATAAATTAAGAACTAAGCAATTTAACAATCAACACGCTAGTATACTTTTTAGGCTGAAAATGTTATATAATATTTTAGTCTTTTGTGTACTTTAGCTTGTAACTTTTGGTGTATAAGGATTTACAGTGATGCAATGCGTCAATTTTTTTATTTAGTTTATGATTGCATGAATTAAATATATATCTATGTTTATTTATTTAAATTTACACATATTACAGATAAAAGTATTTTTAAATGCTGATCATGTTTATAGTTTAAAAAATTATAAAAGTACAATTCCATAATTTTTTTTTTAGCCGCATTAATATAAAATCGCCAATTGAGCGATAGTCGCCAAATTTAGCAGTCGAGCTTTTTATACATCATAACTGTGATGGTTGGCTCCTCAAATGCTAGAGTCTATGCGAAATCCTATGCTAACGATGTGTTGCCATAGGTTCCTATGGGAGTGAACCTTCTGAATATAGTATTCTGTGCTGTCGCTGCTTCAAAAACTCCTGAGCAACCCTTTTCCGGGAGTCGCTGAACATGAGCATTATCGCGCCAAGGTGCGTAAAAACATACACCACATGCACTGCCGTAACGAAGGCGAAAACATTGCCAACACGCAGCGCAAAAACTGGCACGCTAGGAAATGGTTTCCCTGCTCGCGCAAGTGCCCACATACAAAAAATAACAACTACGTGAGGCACTAAAAATTACTCTAAAAAAATCCAAGACGGCAGCCGCAGAACAAAGGAAAGACGCGCCACAAAAATGGCTGTCTTTCAAGCAATGTTTGGAAGTTAAGTTTGCCAGAAAGGGATGAATTTTGAAAGCCACCGGCCTAAAAAGGGTTAAAACGCATGATTTAAATGCCAAATGATGGGAAAATGAAGCTTAAATAACAAAAAATCGAAAACAATTAATAATTTTAAAAATAAAAGGGAAAAATTAATAAAAACAACATCTTAGAAATTTTGAAGAAAAAACGTAAAATTTGGAAGAAAACGCAGATTTAGCTGCAAAATAAAACACGGCATGACACTGTCACTGAAATTTTCCTAAACAGCATTGTTTTCTCCCAAAAATTTCCTCAACTGCTTCAACATTAAACAGCAATGTTAGTTTGCTATGATTTTTTCTCCCAGAAACGCATACAACTTCATAATATGAAAGAAATGCTGTCCTTGTAAAATTATTGCATGATACTTGAATGAAAGTCCTTGAAAAGTGCTTGAAATATTTTTAAGGAAAGTGTACTCACACTGTAATTAAATAAAAAATAATCTAATTAAAAAAAAAAATTATTTTATGACTTCTTTTATACCTAAAATATGGACTTCCTTTCAAATTATTTTCATTTCTATTTGCAAATTTTTAAAATGAAATAAAAATTCTTTCTTATTTTGACATCTTTCCTCCCATTTTTGCTTAGGTTTCCAAGCTAATCAATGAGGTGTACCATTCCTTCAACAAGTCCCAGTATCCATTTGTTTTCCTAAATATTGTCCTCACCCAAGGTACAAGCTGGAGCTGTTTTTCTCATGTGTGCAATAGAAGATGTCAGTGAATGAATGTGTTATGTTACAAATACTGATCTTCCGAAACGAGGCCATGATTGCCCTCAGAAAAATAGGTTTATTTGTAAAGCTCTTTTTGACTTTCTCCTAATTCATTATAATTCATATCATTAGAACTCAGTTTTTTTTAATTTTAATTTAAGATTTTCATTGCATTATACCTGAAAGAGAAACATGAACATTTCCAGAACAAAAATGATAGTATCATCAGCGGGAGAATTATTGCCTTATTATAACAACAATATGAGTGTTAATTATTATTATGTGGTATTGTAATTATATTAATATAAATAAGCATCTAATAATATTGGTGTTAGTAAGTGGATGCAAATATAGAAAAAGTAATTTAAAAAAAGAAAATATTTAAGAAAAGTAACTTTCGAACCCAAATTCATAAAAATATGCATGTTTCTTTTCATTCTGATACGGATATCTTTCCGTGGTCTTTTTTCAGAAAGTCAGCATGTGTAACATAACGCCTTCTTCCACTGATGCCTTACATTCTGATACCCTTTTAATTGTGATTAACTTTCTGTGATTCATGAATATTTCTAGGTTCAGCAGATGTGAATGTTACTCCAGATAAGAGGCAAATATTCATTTCTGAGGAAAAGCTACTCTTGTGCATCATAAAGGTACAGTGAAAACTCGGTTATCCGTCAGTTTCTATTATCCATCTGCCACTGAGACCAAAAGCATCTGATGGACAATAGAATGAATCAATCAAAAGAATAAAGGATAAAAATTTAAAAAAAAAATTTAAATAGACCGATCTTACATAAAGTGTTTAAAAGATTTGAACACTTCTTGTTTAGAAACTTGACTCATGTGTTCTTTAAAACAAAATTATACTATATACTATATTTTTCTCCATGCCTATTGTCAAAAAGCAATAAAGGAATGCATTTGATGAGTTTTTAAAGGGGTCCAAAGCTTGATAGTCATCAAGAAAATCGTAAGATATGATTATAAAATATATATATGTACCTTTTACCTCATGAAAAGTAAAACTTTTAAGCTTAGAAATGCATACAAAGTCCATGTCCAGTCCATGTCCAGTCCAACTGTTCAAAGAGCATTTTCTTAAAATGTGTTTTATCCCTGCTTTGGTTTGGTGCACTTTATGCAAATTCTATAGATTAATGAACATTATGATTGTGTAGCTAGTGACTTTAGACTTTTCTACTTCAATTGCTTGGTATTTTAAAAAAGAGGTTGGAAAATATGCCTGTTATTGATATGTAATAATGTCCAAATTTGTATGCACTTTTTAAAAATACCAAGCAATTGAAGTAGAAATGCTTAGGTTCATCAGAGGCACAGGCATAAATGTTATACTCTTTCAAAATTTCATGAATATAGATATTATGGAATTTACAAAAAGCGTACCAAAGCAGGAAAAAAACATTTTGAGAAAATATGCTTTAAATGTATGGCCTTTAAAATGGATATGGCACTCGTATACATTAAGCTTAAAATTTTAACTTTTCATGAAATGAAAGGTGCATAAAATATATATTTCTGCAATCAGTAGAACTTTTTTGAGTTACTGTACAAAAAATCTGATGCGGGCAACACATGACTTTCCTTATATAATGCAATGAATTTACTACTTTTACAATAAAAAAATAGGTTTTTCTTATAGTTTATATTCTTTCCAAGATATTGAATTTTCATCAATGAGTCGTCATTTTTATTGATTTAGTGCCATTTGGCGAGATTTTCGTTAATTTGGCAAAATTTAAAAAAGTCACCAAGTTGGCGACATTCCACCAAATTCGGCGCCAAAATCTCGCCAAGCATTATGGATGGAGAAATAAGTTATTCTTATAGCAGATAAATAACTATTGGCATTGAAATACAAAAGTATGACTCAAAGTATCTTTTCTCATGAATGGAACCAGCTAGATCCACGAGAATGATGTCACTAAATTTATCGCATGATATTACATATGAAAAGTGAACATGTTTCTCAACAGTTAATATATTCTTTTTAATTTATGGGATTTTTTGATAAATTTATTTTACAAATGTGCAATATCTCGAGAATGGTTAATGCTAGCATTCTAAAGTTTATGTCAATCGTTTTCTAAGGAAAAATGACACAAGAAATGTCTATTTGCATAACTTTATTAAAGGTTTTGATTTTTTGATGATTTTTTCAAAATTTCACTCGAAAATTTAGGGGGGTTCTGAACATTCGATTACGTTTAAGAACAATAGGCTTCCAGTATTGTGATTTTTGTACCAAATTTCATTCGAATCACTCCATTTGTTCATGAGATATCGTCTCCACAGACTCACTGACACACACACACACACACACACACACATACTTTCACACACAGACATCACCTAAAAAATGTTTTATTTGTGATCAGGGATGCTCGAAACATGCTCTCCCGTCGAAAACTCAAATTCAAATTTTCGACCCCGTCACAATACTTTCCTTATACATTATGTATATAAGGAAAGTAAAAATGGATTTTTTTTAATGCTTATTACATCTTGGACCCCTTAATGTCTTTTAAATCATTTTCCAAATATCTTATCCTATAGCCTTATCTACATATATTACAGTTTGCACATAATCGGAATCATATTGAAATTGCTATGCAAAAAGCATTTTTGATCACAGACTAACACCTTCATTCTCTTCAATAAGAAATTCAATATAGAATAGAATAAAATAAATGTGTCCTTTCTGCAACCAAGGTATTGTATGTTTGGTGTTCTAATAGGTGTATCATTTTATTAAATTATAAATAATAAAGACTGCATTTTCAGTAAAATCAATTTATGTTTTGAGTATTTAAAAGCATGTCTTTAGAAAGGTATAGTGTAATTTTAATTAATTTTTGAGGTGGAAATAATTTTAAACTAACCTGTATATTCATTTTACAGAAACTAAAGGTGTTTGATATGCCCACTGACCAACATTTTGATGTTTACCTATTAAACTTTTAAAAGCAATAAACATTTTATTAAAATTTTAAAAGCAGTAAGCAGTTTATTAACATTTTAAAAGCAGTCAACATGTTATTAAAATTTTTAAAGCAGTTAACATTTTATTAAAATTTTAAAAGCAGTGTACATTTATTTAGATATATGTGCATTCAGATTAAATTGAATCTTTGCAAAGCATGTTGCATGCTCTTAAATGCACCTATAAATAAACTCCCGTCATGCTCGGAAAATATCACATAATGAGCATTTGAATTATTAAGATATCTCTGTTTTTATCAATATAAAATATTTGTTTTCGTGCAATATTTTGTTTAGGCAAATTCAATGCTTTTTATCTGGAAACTCTTGACTTTCTGCACAAGAGCCATTGTTGAAACTCTGCCAATTAACCATTGCTAAAATAATAAACCTTAATCATCATCCTGATTTATCTTTTTTTAATATGAATTGAGAAAATAGTGTTCCATTAAAACTAATTAACATTTGGATTTCAGAGCTCCTTGCATCAAATGTATCAGCTACAACCCACACAGATGAAGGTGTCCACACCAAGCCTGTTCTTTCATAAGTCTGATTCAGGTATGAAGTGTGTAGATACATTTCAATTTGATATTACTGGCTTGGTCTAATTTTAAACCTTTCCAAAAGTTTAAAATTAGACTTGGAGCAGTCTAATTTTAAACTTTTCCATTTCAGTAGGACTGCTTTAGATTCTCAAAAACTCAGGGTGCATATGGGTGCTTGAAAATTGGGAAAGTACTTGAATTTTAAATTACCATTTTCAAGGCCTTGAAAGTATTTGAAAATTCCCATTTTCTTAGTTAAGTGCTTGAAAAAGGCAGGGTTGAAAGTGTTCTGCATATTCACAGCATTGTGTTTTTTCTGAGTTCTCCTTTCTCTGGATGCTTGAAAATTTGGAAAGTACTTGAATTTTAGATTACTATTTTCAAGGCCTTGAATGTACTTGAAATTTTCCATTTTCTTGGTGGTATGTCCTTGAAAGTGCTTGAAAAAGGCAGGGTTGAACGTGTTCTGCAGATTCACAGCATTGTGTTTTTTCTGAGAAATTTCTTTGCTTTCTCTAGGTGCTTTAAAATTGGGAAAGCACTTGGATTTTAGATTACCATTTTCAAGACCTTGAAAGTATTTGAAAATTCCCATTTTCTTAGTTAAGTCCTTGAAAGTGCTTGAAAAAGGCAGGGTTGAAAGTGTTCTGCAGATTCACAGCATTGAGTTTTTTCTGAGAAATTCTCCTTTCTCTGAGTGCTTGAAAATTGGGAAAGTACTTGAATTTTAGATTACCATTTTCAAGACCTTGAAAGCACTTGAAAATTTCCTTTTCCTTGGTTAAGTCCTTGAAAGTGCTTGGAAACGGCAGGGTTGAAAGTGTTCTGCATATTCACAGCATTGTGTTTTTTCTAAGTTCTCCTTTCTCTGGAAATTTCTCTGCTTTCTCTGGATGCTTGAAAATTGGGAAAGTACTTGAATTTTAGATTAACATTTTCAATGCCTTGAAAGTACTTAAAAATTCCCATTTTCTTGGTTAAATCCTTGAAAATGCTTGAAAAAGGCAGGGTTGAAAGTGTTCTGCAGATTCACAGCATTGTGTGTTTTCTGAGAAGTTCTGCTTTCTCTGGAAATTTCCCTAGCAGTTACACTGTAGTTGAAATTTTCCTAAATAACATTGTTTTCCCCCTAAAATTTCCTCAATGGCTTCAACATTAAACAGTAATGTTAGTTTGCTATGATATTTCCTCCCAGAAATGCATACAACTTCATAATGTGGAAGAAATGATGTCCTTGAAAAATAATTGCATAGTAGTACTTGAAAGTCCTAGTCCTTGAAAAGTGCTTGAATTTTTCTTTTTTTAAGGAAAGTGTATTCATCCTGAATAAATGCTTTATTGTAGTTATATAATTTTTTTATAAAGATGCAATATAAAAAAAAAATGTGTTAAGTATCACTATTACTTTTATAGCAATAGTCACGGATAAATTAAATTCTTTTCATAGTTACAAAACCATTTGTAGGTTACCGTCTAGCTAAAAGCATTTTTCTTAAAATCTTGCTTAAGCAAGTTTTCAATGAAATGTATTTCTGCAGCACTTTTTTTCAAGTTTGTAACAAAATTTAATGCAGGCTCACTGTTCTTTCACATCATTCATTTTCACTATCGATTAAGTCACAAAACACAACAACCACAATGTTAAAAACACAAGAAAGTGTTTCCTGAAATAGAAGCGATATGGCAATTTATTTTTAAAATGTGTGTATGCAGCGCCGTCAGCAGGCATACAAAAAATATAAGTAGTTGCCAAATTTTTTCATGATTTTGCAAACTTCTGGGTAGCATCCCAGAGCAACCTTGAATTTAATTTTAAATAAAGAAAACTGGAACTTTATTGTGACAAAATTTTGAAGACAACCAAACTTTGCTGAATAGAATCGGGTGGATATCTTAATAAAAGTCCAATCTGAACATCTAGAAATTTGTGATTTGATTGTTGAGACCCAGACCGTCCGACCTACTAAAAAGGTGTAAGGTAACCGTTTGGACGGTCGGGAAGTGCCATCCAATTTAGACCGGAACCCGGTGGGGGATGTGATTTGATTGTGAAATATCTCATGCTTTTTTCAACTACATATATATTTGCAAAGTTCCCCCCCCCCTCACCCTACTATATCAAATATTGAAATAAAATAATTGGATGTCAAAATTGAACACGGTGTGCAATCAAATATTCATGGCCCAACAGCATTAAAACAACACATTAAAGTATTCTTGCAGGTGGATGTTTATTCTGCATCTTTGATAAAATAATTTAAAGCAAAGTATTTTTCGAAAATGTTCACTGAATTCATTTTTCATTAAAAAAAATTACCTTTACATTATAATAGTATTTAGAGGGGAATTAAGATTAGAAGGTAAATAAATGTCTCTTGAAATAGAAATGTTCAAACATTTATGAAATATTAAATACAATATAGTAAAGAATGATTATAAAATATACTCATTTACTGTGCTTTAATACTTATATAATTTATTTAAAACCATTTAATATTAATGTAATGATATTATATGTAACTAATCATTTATTAATACCATTCTCAAATAAAATACTTTATGATGCAATTTCACAGCCCCCAAACTTGAAATTCGTAATTTTATTTAAGTGCACTTATTCTTTTTAGAGCATGCTTCTGTAAAAGTGGAATCATCAAGTGCATCAAAGGTAAGAAAAAGTAAGCAGGTACTCTTTATTACATTTAACGATGAATTTTAAACAAATGTATTTCAAAGGAAATTGAACTATTCTGAAGTTTTTCATAAAATATATCAGTGAACTAAAATTAAAATAAAGAAATGTAAAAAATTAAGGTTGCTTAGCAACTATAAATACAATATCCACTGAGTGTTGGTTTCGAAATTCAAAGCAAATCGATGTGTCAATATATGCATTGCTGTACCTTTTCCAAAATCAGCAGAAAAAAAAATTAATAAACTTACTTTGGCTGAAATGAAGAAAAGACATTAAAAATGAACTATTACAATTTTCTGCCGCAAAATAAAAGAGTAAGTGGCCCAGTACTGTATCATATCATCGATATAGTCAATATTCTGATGCCTAATCGATATTCCGATATTTTGCATTTTATAATATGGATCATTTTCTCTAAACGGCTTTTTCATTTTTCTTGTTACAATATATTTTTTTTCTAGTTTTCAACCTGTTTTCTGCATTATATTTTAATATGGGTGGTTTAAAAACTAAAAAAGACAAAACAGTAGCAGTGATCATTTTGGGAAAATTAAATACAAAATGCAAATTTTTATTTTCAAGACAAGTCAATACAGCAAGACCAGGGAATGACACTTAATATAGGCAACTGCTTTGTGTACGCATATATCATTAAAAAAAATAAAAAATTTGTTTTGCTTTAATTGCAATCTTATATTTAGAACTAACTTCTTATTTGTTTTATTTTCTAAAAAGAAAGTCTAGTTTAAATGCAATTCACCTGTTCTAATGTCATTCCCTTGTTTAGGGGAATGGCAAATCATGTGATTTTACTTTCTGAGTATATGAGTTTTTTTTTTTTACATTTAAACCTAACTTGATATTTAGTTTGCTACACTAACTAGGCACACATATATGTTAAAAAAATTATTTACTTTTTTATTCTAAGAATAATTAAAGACAGGTGAATGACAAGGAATAAAAATACTTACCTAAAATTGTTCAGTTTTGTAATATTTCCCTCCAGAGAATGATAGCAAGAACATAGTCGAACTCTTGAAAGGGTGAATATGAACTTTAGTAAAAAAGAATAATACTTTAATTATATTTTTTTGTCAGCTATGTACAGAAAGAGGGGTTAAAATTTAAAGACAGGTAAATGACAAAAAAGCTAGGGGACGATTGTAAAAGATGAATTTAAAATATTGCTCTAATGCATAGTGGATTTTTTAAAACTGTTTGTATTTTAAATTGTCTAATTTAATATAAAACATCAAATTAAAAGAAAACTAGAAAATGAAGGCTTGTAAATGAATTTGTCATTTTATTATTTGACTGTTGGAACACACAGGAGAATGACATTTAATAAAAGAACAAAATTTTTAAATATTAAAAATATAAATTGTTTCTTTAGCTAATGGGTGACAAATATGAATTACACTGTAGTAAAACTGATCAGTGTCCGAAATCAGTCCCAAGTCATGCAAACTTTTATTAAAACACCTGGGACATATAAAACTCCCATTTACAGAAAATGACCCATATGAATGTTCAAACATTAAATATATTTACTTTTGCCTTAAGAACATATTAAGTTTACTTCTCCAAAAATCAACATAACAGCATTGTTTAGAGATGTATCAATATCTCGATCATTGTATTGATACTGTATCATATCATCGATATAGTCAATATTCTGATATCTTGCACTTTATAACATTGATATATAAATGTAGAAACATTAAATTACAAACTAAGCAGGTTCTTTCCTCCTCCATAAGCTGGACTGAAGAAAAAAGGGGAGGCAATACAACAAAATTTTAGAAAGGGAACAAAACTTCATAATTTATTAATTTGGTGATTTAGACAGAACCACAGTTACATTAATGTTACTCTTAAGTTTAATAAAACAGTACAATGAGCCAGGATCAGATGACAGCTTTATGTAGAAAGGGTGAGTTCTACTAAGAATAATATTGCTGTAAGATGTTTAGATGGAAGTAATGTACAAAAATAATATTATATTGTCAAAATAAGATAGGCAAAAGTACATGCCATTTTATGCTATTAATTTACCTATAAAAAGAACAAAATAAATAAATTTTCAAACAGATTAAGCTTTTTTCAAAATCAATTGCAAACATGGAAATTATTTAACTAATTGAATTTCATTTTAAATAAGATTTGGAATAACGAAATTAAAGTCAACATGATTGCAGTCAAAGTTACACTAAATGAGCTTTAGATTAATTGATGAAATATTCTTACTCTTGAGTAGCTTTTTATTACTTTTTCATAATTGTAATGTTTTCAGACCTTTGAAGAATTATCTGCCAAACGTAAAATGGACAGCTACAGTACTGAACAGGATCCTCCCTTTAAAAGTATGCATTCTTATTATTTTCTTTCTATCAATTGAATATGCTTTCATTGGCTCTATAGTGTGATTTTGTAGGTATGTTGTGCTGGATTTTTGAGGAAGCAGAAATAATTTGCTTTGCTACAGATAAATTACTTAATCCTATTTACACTCTTAACTTAGTAATATTTCAAACCTAATACATGTACTCTTGATACTATAATTTTAAGTGATCTTAATTAAAAGGTAATTGAATTAAAAAGTAAATTGCTATTCATATATATCTTAATGAGTTTTATCTTAATGACTTTTAATCTTAATGACTTTTTATGTAATAAGAACTCTGATTTAATCTTGTGTTTACTTTAAAAGAAATTAAGGCTTGCAATCAAATTAAGAAGTAAATATTCATAAATTTTGTTCTCTAGTAAATTGCCCAGATTAATAATGTCATTCTAACTTGAAAAGGTGAGAATAAACTCTAAAGCTTTAATTTAGATAATTGTTTACCTGAATAACAGGACCTTATAATAATTTTAAATGCACCTTTTCTGAATATGTACTTGGTCAGACTGGAATTTTCCCCTCCCAAACGTGCAAATTGCTTTGAAAGCAATTAAAGATTGTAATCACGAAGTCGTCAAACATCTGTAAACAATCCATGTTCAAGAGAACACCACGAACTATGTATTGCTTTCTATTACACCCAGAATAAGGAGAATTATCTGTTTTATGTTATAACTGTATATTATAAAATATTATTAATAGTGTATGTTGATAACAAATCATAAACATAATTTTCATTCATGAAACTTCTTTTTTTTATGCCTCTTAGAAAGGCTTTTATAATTTTTGCAAAGTTCCTTTTTATAAATTTCCATTTTTTTTTTTCAGTATGACTTCCCTGACGCTACGATTTCCGAGCGTCCCAGCGTCGTAAACAAAAGTATTAGGTTACTGATCGCTTTAGCATTTGTGGCATATGGTAGATACTTTTGGCGCACTTAGCTTCGTGAGAGGAACATTTTAGGCTTAGCGTGTGGCCTCTTCGTCGGACGCTCGCGGACTCTTGGCATGTTAGATTCAGATTGGCGTCGCCAAAAGGGGGTTGCCAGTTCGAAACTTCATTCCAAGCAAGAGAACACTCCTCATTCAGGAACGATGCTCACGTAGCTGGCAGACGTGTTTTTTATTTGAGAAATCTTTTTCGGCTTTTGTGGGGAAATCATACTAAGATCGTAGGATGGAGCTACAATTTTTTTGAGCGAAAGCCCATACACTGTTTTTCTGAGCGAAAGCTCATACACTGTTTTTCTGAGCGAGAACTCACACACTGCCTTTTTTGAATGAAAGCTGTCCATGCTCTGATTTGCCGGGTCCAATTTCTACGATGTTTTAAGCCACGAGCCACACACACCTAAGCCCGCGCTCTGCTTTAAGCCGGGGTATGTTCAAAACCCACTTTTCGAGATGGCCAGATCCACCAACTGTTGCCTGTCTAACTGCCTGCTGTTGCTGATAGTGACTCGACACCGTACCCGGTTCCAGCTCCCTACAAGTCTGCATCTGTAGTCCGGTCACCTATGTTGTGACCACCAGCACGTCCGATTAGTTCAAGATCCTCCATGCTCTAAGGGCCGATCCAGCTGATGTCTGCCCACTTCCAGATAAGTGTATAAACATCCTCATACATAAAATGATCCCTGGACTCATTCTTGCATTCCGCCGCCCACGGAGTCACCTGGATATTGGATCTTCGAGGTGGATTCGGAGGCTGCGGATGCGATTCGCAAAGCTGACTTTGGTGCTTACACCGGTTTGGACCACAGAGTCTTCAAGATTCTTCGGGACCCAAACGAAAGGCCCAAAGGGAAGTTGGAGATGGAGGTCCAGCCAGAAGATCAGGCAACCTCCTCTCAGGTAAGTATCATACGTGTTGATACTGTTGTACCCAAGCTTGATGAACTGGAAATTGTTTCCAGCTCTGAAAGCATACTGCATTCTAACTTACCGCTATCTGAGGGTGAGCTGGAAAGACGCATTCAGAATTTTGAGAATGACATTGTGCCTGACACTGATCATTCTCATGTCACTAGGAAGGCGACTCCCTTCTAGTTTTTCGCTGCCCTTGTTTCTTTTTCCTCTTTCTATGGGCTGTCTTAATGTTGTGCAAATCAACCTTCATCATAGTCATTCTGCCGCCTCTGCTATTCTTGGCAAGAGGTTGGTGAATGGTAGGGTTGACAATGCTCTAATTCGGGAACCCTGGACCTGCAATAATAAAATTTTGGGTTTAGTGATCAACGGCTATAACGTCTTTTATGATACATCTTGTATCAGACCTAGAGCTTGTGTTGTTAGTAACAAGCTCAATGCCCTTCATCTTGTGGAATTCCTTGATGGTGATAATGTTGTCATCAGAGTGAATTTCAAAACTAATGAGCATTTAGATGAATTCATCTTTGCTTCTGTTTATCTTCCTTATGAGGAAAGAGAAACTTTTACCAATGTCACTACCAGTCTCATTGAGCATTGTAGTAAGGGTAAAAGACTGATCATTGGTTGCGATGCTAATGCCCTCCATACTGTGTGGGTCAGTAGTGACTGTAACAGATGTGGCGATGAGCTCTTGGAGCACATCATCCTCTCCAACCTTTTTATTCTTACCAAGGGCAACTCGCTCACTTTTGTTACGACAAATCACCGCAAAGTCATTGACTTAAGCATATGTAACAATATTGCATATGATTGTGTATTAAACTGGACTGTTTCAGATGATATATCTTTGTCTGATCATCGTTTAATCACTTTTTCTGTTAACAGTGGTGTGATTAACGTGCCAAACTGCGCATTTCAAATTATGCTGTGCCATTCTGAAACAAAAAACAAAATTTAACTGTTTTTGCACCTATTCATTCTAAATACTCATTTGTTTAATGTAATATGAAGTAAGGGATATTTATATTTTATTTTAACCCTTTAAGCATGTCATTTATTTCCCTTCGCGCACACTGCAGTGGGGAGTTTTTTTCTCCTATACCCTTTTCCCCATTGATTGCGCGTTGAAGGAGAAAGTGTTTTGCTGAAATAAGTATTAAGTAAATAAACATGTATAATAACAGATAAGTAGATAAAAAAACATACAATTCCAATTTTTAATAGTATTCTTGGTGTGATAAATTTTTAAAACATGGAATATAACAAAGAGCAACTTCACAGTCTAGACACCATGTCCTGGTTTCTTTTCTAAATTTCTTGCCAGTTTTATTGGATGCATAACATACAACACATCGCCTAATTGGCTCTTTTTTGCAGGGTGCAGTGATGTGATTACTGAACCAATTGCACCAAACTGCACATTTCAAAGTATGTTGCGCCATTCTGATACAAAAAGCAAAATTTAACTGTTTTTGCACCAATGCTGTGCCATTTCATAAAAATACTGCGGTACGCTATTCTTGTTTTGCCAAACCGAAAGGAATGATTGATTGATGGGTAAGAATGCTGATGCGAAGTGCTTCTGTGGGGAAAAAAGGCTGAGTCACAAATTCATCCAGAAGAGTGGGAGCACAGGGGAAAGAAAGGGGGAGGCGATTCTGACGAGACTCTATGGTTTCGGGGAGTCAATATCATCTTTGCTGTGTCTGGAGAAGAGAGAAAAGATCTTATATAAAGCAATTATTTTGCTTTTGTAGCAAAATTAAAGCAATTATTTTGCTCTAATTTTGCTTTTGGATTGGATACATTTGCAGATATTGAGATATTATGTATTGATATTTATTATTTCTTCAAGCAATCTGCCACAAGAAGTGAAGAGTTTAGAGATAAGCAGTTAAGCTTGTGCTTGCCTGATCATATATTTTTACGCCGTGTGTCAAATAGATGGTTAACTTTACAATTGGCATTAGACAGGATAATTGAACAGTATGAGCCAATTAGAGAATACTTTCTTAATTCTGCTAAAAGAAATATGAGAGGGGGAAATGATAGACATGAAAGAATCTGTAAAATGTTAAAATGCAAATTTACCTATTCTAAATTGTTGTTTTTGAAAAATGCTGCAGAACTTTTTACACCTTTTTTAAAGCTTTTTCAGCAAGAAGGGCCACTCTTGCAAATATTGTATGAGGAGATATACCTTTTGATAAGAAAAGTCTTAGGGCATTTTACTGTGCCAGACTTTCTCCTTAGTCTCAGTAACTCAGATTTAAAAAAGGTTGATACAGAAAAAAATTGGCTTAAGAAAGCTGAAGTCGGGCTAGACAGAGAAAGAGCTCTTAGTGGACTGTCGGATACAGAAAAGAAGGAATTTTTTTGTTAGCGAGACAGTTTTATAAGAAATGTGCATTGAAATTAATAAAAACAATGCCACTAGATAATAAAGTTATCAGATGCCTAAAATGTCTCCATCCATTAGCACGAGCAGAGGCTTCCACAATTTCTAATACAAGATGTTTGGCATCACAGATGCCAAATGTTATAGAATCATCATCAAGAGTAAAATTAACAGATGAGTGGATTTCTCTGCAGTCGGAGAGTATAGATTCATTTATATTTCTGAAGCAGCAACTTCCAGAATCTATTGTTGAATCAAATGATGAGGATAGTAATTATTTAGAATCTAATTTTGCACGACTTGATACTTACTGGACATACATATTTCAAATTAAAAATAATCTAGGAATGGCCAAGTACCCTTTGATAAAGAAAGCAGTTAAAGCTTTGCTTTGTTTGCCACATGGTAATGCAGGAGTAGAAAGGGGATTCAGTGAAAACAAAAGAATGCTGAGTTTTCGGAACCAGTTAAGCTTGCATAGTATTAATGGATTACGTCACACAAAATCATATATGAAGCGATATGGAAATGTGTGCCAAATTTACCTGTGACACACGAATTGCTAAAGTACATGAAGGAGTCATTGAAAAATATATAGAGTACGGATAGAATCAAAAAGGACTGCAAAAAGCAATAAAAGATGTGATGTTACAGATGAAGATATCTTTAAAAAAGAAGAAAGAATTAAGCATCAATTGGAAGCTTCGTAGAAAATGCTAGATAGTGCTGAGGAGCTGATTTCAAATGGACTATCATTAAAGAATTTTTCAAAAATAGAAAGTTGACAAGCTGTTCTGCAAGACAGTAAGAAAAAAAAGAGAACTATATTTAAACGAACTAAAAGTAATACGAAAGGAAATTGAAACAGTGAAAGATGTAAAAAGAAGGAAAATATGAATTTGTTAATTGATGATATGTTCAGATAAGTTTGCTATTTTTTAAAATTTAAATTCAATAAATACTTTGCAGATATAAGCATTTTTTAGAGTTTGTATATTATTTTTGGTTTATTTATAATTCTAGTTCTAAAAGTTATAAATTTTTATTTTTTATACTTAAATTTTATTAGATTTTTAAAACTTGATTGTCTTCAATATCTGTTGTATATACGGCAGACTGCTAAAATTAAAAAAAGCCTCGAAAAATTACTTACTATAATATAAAAAAATGCCTGCTACAAACTGCTACAATTTCAAAAAAATACCTGCTACAAACTGCTACAATTTCAAAAAATTGCCTGCGACAAGCTGCTATAATTTTGAAAAATTGCCTGATACAAGCTGCTACAATTTTGAAAATTTGCTGCTTCAAAAATTGCTCCAAAACAATTTTTTGTAATCACATCACTGTGTTAAAGGTCTCTCAAAACTAACCATAGCAGCAGGTAGGAACCTCAAGTGAACTAACTTGGTTTCCTAAGGAGAAGATCTTCTTGCCAGGCTTGCAGATCATTCTGGTAAGTATTCTTCAACAGCTGATTTGGATTTGGCCGTTGACCATGTGCAACGGTCCATTATCCTTTCATACTACCAGAACTGTAGGGCCACTAAAGCCGACTCCCCAAGGTTAGTTCCTTGGTGGTCGAATGAGCTCAGCTGTTAACGTGGCAAGTGTAGAAAGCTCTTTATTAGAGCCCAAAAGCGTGGTGAATGACAGGTTTATAAATCTGCTCTAACTACCTACAATAAGATGGTTAAAGACTCCAGTAGAAACTCCTGGAAAAACTACTGTGACGGCATTAAAGACATTTCTGCTACTGAAAAACTTGTTAAATGACAGGAATTGTAACCTGAATACCGTTAGGTTACCAAATGGCGGTTATTCTGGGACTGGGGAAGAGACAGACCCTGGATGAACTGTTCAGGGTTCATTTTCCGGTTCTGATTCTAATTGCCACAGCACTACTCCTGTAGCTCACCCCACTTCTACCCAGGGGCAGATCCAGAAATATTTTTCGGGTGAGGCGCAAAGCTAGAAAGCCAATTCGCACCTATTTCGGGAAATTTGTGGTCGGATTAGGGCATGCCCTCGAATGAACTAGCAAAATATTGAGAAATCAAAGAAAAATCCGAACGTATTCATACATATATATTTTAATATTATTTTTCATATTTAAAATAATTTTATTTCTATCTTTTTATATCTCATATATGTTTTAATATCTTTGTTTTTCATATCTCAGGCATGAGTATTTACAAAATAAGCTCCATTTCTTTTGTGGCAAATTGCTTTATTACGGCCTCTACATCAACTCAAATATGGGAATAACTATTCATCAGGGCGAATCCTGTGAACCATTCGAGACTTCAACCAACATTTAAGTCCTCTCAAAGTAAATAAACCTCGCTCTGTTGTGGCAATTGACACCTGCAGTATGGTCTTGATCTTATACATTTTAATAAGGCATGGGTAAATATTGCTATCTTCCCTCAATTTCTCCAATACGCCGAGGGCCCCTGACGAAGGAGTTTTACTTCTACAAAACTTTATGGGATGTCCAGGTCTGAATTGTGCAGTGCCATGAGGCGGCATGATACTTTGATGATCCTCCTGAAATATGATTTAACACCCGCTTGTCGCTTGGCTTGGGCTTGACATTATTCGGGGTCCATGTGAGGAGGTATACGGTCGTCTAGTGCTCCGCTCCTGCCTACCACGTGCTATACTTGTTAGTTCATGCTTTCACTGCCTCGTGCGTGCAACATGGCTAAGGGTATGAGAACGGATTGGACTTTGTATACTACCAAACCTGATGCACCTAAACCCAGCTGGGCTGTGACCATGGATAATTACGACAAACAGAATATTGAAATCGACAACGCTGTCTCTGATGAAATCATATCCGCAGCTACTTTTGCAGATGCCTTCGAGAAGACGATGAAGACCAAGGGAACTCCCTCTTCTCCCAAGAACCAAGAAATCCTGGCTCATTTCAAGGCCTACGACTTTGTCATCCGCAAGTTGGAAAAAGAATTGGAAGGAAAAGACATATCCTACGAAAGTGCCATACAGCTTAAGAAGATACTCACAGGTAGTATTTCTGATTCTTCCTTGTTAGCCAGCCAACCCACCCTAGATAATCTTAATAAACTTGTTTCTACTGAATGCATTAACATGATTCTTAGGGACTGCGATTCCAAATCTGAAGATGAAATTTATCAAAGCTATAAGCATAATTTATTTAATATTCTTGAGGGATTTAAAACTCAGGCTCCGTGTAAAAGACCCAAAAGAGATAGCAATATTCCTAGTGACTCCACTGTTCAGACTGTACCCCTCACAAACAAATTCCAAACTCTAAACTCGGAATCAATCGAAATGACTGATGCTCCCCCCCCCCCCCCCATTAAAGAAAGAGTCTCGTCCTTCTATGTGGACTCCTCAAGTGATTGGGGTGCCCTCATAGAGGACCTTAATCAAATACTTAGTACTGAAATTCAGGGCTTTCTCGCGGGAAGAGTGATTAGGCTTACTCCTGGGTCCGTTGAGGACTTTAGGAAGATGCAGAGTCACTTGACCCAAAGGAAAATTCCCTTCAGCTCTCTAAACTTAAAGAAAGACCGCCCTAAAAAAGTTATTATTAGAGGACTTCCTGCAAACGCCAATATAGATAGTATAAAATTGTCCCTTTTAAATAAAGGTTTCCAAATTGATAGGATCACTCAACTCCGCGGTAGGCGCGACAGAACTCTCCTCCCCATCTTCCTGGTTGGCCTGGTGCCAACCGAGAACTGGGACAAAATTTACGAAGTTGGTAGCATTCTCTGTATGCAAGTTCAAATCAAGTCTTTTGTATCTCGTGGCATAAAAATGTGCTACAACTGCCAGGGATTTAATCATCACTCGGACCAGTGTACCCTCCCACCCCCCGCTGCCTTAAATGTGGCGAAGGACATCAAACCCGCGAATGCGAAAAAACCCTTGAGACTCCGGCCAAATGTGCCAATTGTAGTGGAAATCACCCTGCTAACTACCGTAGCTGCCCCCAAAACCCCTGGAACCGTAAAAAGTTCCAGGACCCTAAAATTAATAAACCTAAACTCCCCCCCCCCCCCCCCCTCCTGTTATCTTAAATAACGAAAACTTCCCAGCTCTTCCTAATAATAACGTAAATACCGCCCAGGCAACGCAGGTGAGTACCGAGACGGACTCAGGTAAATCCGAAGAGTACTCATCCCACGCGCAGCCAGGTAAACAGAACTCCCAAAATCCCAATCTTTTCATGCAACTTCTCGAATTCTACAAAGAACTTAACAAAATTTTTGACCTCAGTAACGTACAAAACTTGCTTAACCAAGTCCTTAAAATATTTAAATCGGATGAATCTCCCGTTGAACAACTTTTCCAAATTGTAACTATGCTTGCAGAACATAAATTACCTAGCTCCCCCCAAAATTAGTTTAATTTTTTTATTCTTCTTTTGGCTGTTTAACTTGGTTGTTTCTAATTACTACCTGCATCACCGGCGATTCGCCTGCCTGCAATCCGATCATGGTCTCTTCAGCTCCTTCACTATTGGCTGCTGATACCGCCCATGGGGGCGGGACTTATGGACTCTCATTTGTTGGACAGGAAGATGCACAAGTCACAGACAAGCGTTCACAGACCGAAGGTTAAAGCAATCTTATTGCTAGATACTTCATGTGTGACATAAATTCGACTGATTTAACACCCGTAGACTCTAATTTTAAATGATTTGGAATCATTTGGATCTGAAGATATTTAATAGACACTTCAATGAAAATTTTCTTAAAATCTGAGGATTAATTTGAGCAAAGAACGCAAACAGCCCACTTCCAGTGCACTGTTGATGAGAAGTCTTTCCACTAAATTATTAACTTGGTGCTGTTATCTGCCAGCTAGCCTTGGAATAATTAGTTAGACTCTCAACTCCTGCTTTCTTCTTTCATCGCTAATTCCGCATAAAACTTTTCAGCGTAGGTATGCCTCTCCTTTAGCACTTTGAGCACTTGCAAAATTTTTACAGTGGCTTCGTATGCATCCAAGCTCTTCTTCTGTATAAACTATTGTTGAATGGTTTGATTATAACAATTAAATCACTCAACGAAATACGGCCATTAAGAATTCATAATGCGATATACCGCTGAAAAGAAGATTTGCTTTGGTCACTGTTCCCATACAATGGCATTGTGTTAATTTCACTAAAGCTGTTCTGCAATTAGTAGCATATCAATTTTGAATTGTAGAATTGAGTCGATTCGCTAATCCTAGTGGGTCCAACAGTGTCCGACCAAGGAATAAACCCAAGTGATCGCTCAGTAATACATGCTTTTGCAAGGTGTTGAAAAAAGATATTATTTATTCCGCAGTTTCTAGTGCATTCCTGGTGAAAGGCATGCACATCACAGTAACTAGAAATTGCCAGATTGAGATTATGGTCGTTCCGTATTTCATATACTGGTTAATGTGAAAAATTGAATCCATTGTTGTTATTTGAATTACTTATTTAAGAAACAGCACATGTACGCAAATAGTAAATACAAAAGATAAACAAAATTAATCGACTGAATAGTGACTTACATACCTTACAGAGTTTCAAACGACGCGAGGTCGAAACAGCATTAATCGCTAAAAGCACTTTAAACACAGGGAAGATATTCAAAATAATATCTGCTAGACATATAAATTTAGAATATATTGTTAGCTACGACTCTTTAAAAAGTACGAAAACCCAAAAGCAATCTGTTTATTGAGCTAAGCATAATAAAACTTTTTTTAGGATCCTTCCAAATGCCATTTTTTTCACGGTTCTTATCAATAACGGCTGGTGTTAAAAAGACCATTAATATATATTAGTTATTATATATAATATATAACAACTGTTAAAATAATTACACAGTGGTCATAACTAAAGTTTTGAACAGTGGTCACAACTAACGCGGATAGGTTTTCAGAAATCGAAAATTGTGTGAAATTTTCTCTGAAATTAGTTCGTATAAATACAAATGAAACCCTATTAGTCGCTTTTACCTGAAAAAATATTGATCCCCCTCAACCAGGTCTCACTGCCACAGAGGCAAATCATTAAATTAGTTCTTCTTAAAATCCCCTCTAATTTGATGTCTCTATCTGTCATTTTAGTTAGCACTTGCGTCTGTTCCGCAGTTTTCCATTGTTTTCGTACGATGTGCATTGAATATTCTCTCATTCAATTGCGTAGTCTCTCATAAGCAATCAACGCCCACCGAAGTCAAGGCATTACCCTCGAACAGTGCATTGTAGCATATGCAATCTGCCATACGCAACTCTCCGAAGTCAAGATAAAATCCAAGAAAAGTGCGTTGTAGACATTGGCGAACCCCAGTTTTCCCCTTGGCCTTACTTATGTTGCGTTGTCTGGAGTTCGCACATTTGATCAAGACTTTCCCAGAATCACGACTGCTTAGTATCAACAACCACAAACTCTTTTCAATTAAAAGGGATTTTCAATTAAAAAGTTTGCGCGATTACAAACATTCCAGGATAGAAATTCTTATTACACCCGAAAGATTGAATCTGCAATGTATGCAGGTTTCAGTACTCTATAATTTGTGAGTTTTAGTTTCATGTTCACGGTAATTTCCGTTTCGTTTATTAAACTCCGAAAACTTTTTACTTTCCTACTATATTTAACTTTTGACACAGAGTGCTTTCTGGTTACAAAATCCAGCAAAATCAGGCATAATTCAATAAAGTTTTAGTTTTTTAATAATTCGCACAGCTCAATTAGCGATTGCCGCACTTAAAGCACACCTAGTGTATTATTTTAGAAAATTCGTCTTGCCCTTTGTGTGTGACAGCATCGCTAAGCTATCATCGAATATTTCTGAATTTTTTATCAGTATTCAACCAAATATATTTCATTTGTGGAAAATAAAAAGCTCCTACTGTGATCAAGCCACGACATCTTTCCTAGATTTTTTTAATTTCTAGATACGTCATTGAATCAAGATCAGCTTATATTTTCTACTTTGGATTGTGTTGTCGTATTCCATAAACGTATTTCATTTCTGTAATTTTTTTATTTATTTCTTATGCTTTTATTTTTCTAATAATTTTATATTTTGATTTTTTTTTATTCTGCATTGAAATCCTATTCTCGGGGAGGGCGCACGCCCCCTGCCCCCTCCCCCCCCTGGATCCGCCCTTGCTTCTACCTGTAATAGTAGTAAGTGGAGCATTACTGAGAGTGTGGTCACTTTGGATAGAGTTAATTGGGCTTTGAACTCTCTTAAACCCTATAAAACTCCGGGGATTGATGGCATCATTCCTATCCTTCTCCAGGAGGGAATTAAGGTGCTTGCTCCCATTCTCTGTAGAATTTACAGAGCCTGTATTGCCTTTGGTCACGTACCTTCTGCCTGGAGGCATACAAGGGTAATCTTTATTCCAAAGATTGGTAAGGATACGTATTACGAGGCCAAATCCTATAGGCCTATTAGTCTTATGTCTTTTCTTCTAAAAACTATTGAAAAGCTCATTGACAGATATATCAGGGAAGTGACTCTGGCTTCTATGTCTCTGTCTAACTCTCAGCAAGCCTATCAACCGGGTAAATCTACGGATACTGCCCTCTACAGTCTCTCCTTTATTCTGAAGAAAAACTTAAAGCCAAGGAAATTGCTCTTGCTACTTTTATTGACATTGAAGGCACTTTTGATAAAGTGTCTATTGACACCATCCTACATGCTCTTGATAGGAGAGGTGTTGATATGATGATCTCCTGTTGGATCAAGAACCTGTTATCTAATAGGTATATCTGTGCATCTTTACTTGGTGATAATCTGATGGTGCATGCTCTAGCAGGCTGTCCACAGGGAGGTGTATTTTCACCAATTCTCTGGTGTTTAGTTGTAGACTCTCTTCTGGAGAACATAACTGGTTCCTGTGTATCCTGTTTTGGATATGCTAACGATGTTGTTATCATTGCCAGAGGCAACTTTGGTAACACTGTCTCTGATATGATGTCCACCGCCCTTAGGGGTGTTGAGACATGGTGCAAAAATGCCGGTCTTTCTGTAAACCCACAGAAGACTACTATGGTTGTGTTTACAAAAAAACGCATTCTTAACCTTAGAGACATTCTCTTCTGTGGTCAGAAGCTCATTTGCTCCAAGGAGGTAAAATTCTTAGGAATCTTCTTTGACATGGGTCTTAATTGGAAGAGACACCTGGAATACTGCATAACTAAAACCAGAAGAATCTTCTGGTCTTGTAGGAATGTATTGGGAGAACCTGAGGTTTGAATCCCAAGGCTATCCATTGGATTTACTCTATGATAATCTGTCTCATCATTTCCTATGGCTCCATTATTTGGTGGTCTAGAATCAGATGTGAACCTGCTAAATTAGATTTAATTAAGCTCCAAAGGATGGTGTGTACTGCGATCTCTGGTTGCATGAAAACCACTCCCACTGCAACTCTTGAACTTTTGCTTGGATTGCACCCTCTCTACATGCACATTGAAGCTGAGGCTCTCATCTGCATGAACAGACTTAAATATCTGAAACACTGGAAGGACTATTCAAAGTATTTATCTTGGAGTATTCTTAACAGTAATGCTATAAATCATCTTTATTTCCATATGCCATCTGATAGTATACAGGTCCGATATACATTTGACAAGCCTTATGTAATTCAGGTCCTTTCACGGGATGACTGGAAGATTACTCCGACCTACAATAAATAAAATTGTATTGTTTTGTATACAGATGGCTCGAAGATTGGCACCAGTACTGGTGCTGGTGTTTGCTGTCCGGACGATGGCACTAAAATGTCTTACCCTCTCTGCAGTCATTCTACTGTCTTTCAGGCTGAGGTCTTTGCTATTCTAATGTGTTGTAGAATTTGCTATGACAAAAATTACAGGAGCAACCAGATACTTATCTGTGTTGGGTTATTACTTTTGGATATGTAATAATTTTAGGAATTTTTTTTAGTCTAAATGTGTTCAGGGGTCTTATTTACATAGTCATTCTCTTTTAGTTATTGATTTTCCAATTGTTTAGGTTTTGATATTCTTCTGTTCCAAATAGGTTCTTTTCAATAGGTTTTGTGTTAAAAACGGCGAAAGTTCATTCTTTTTAGGTTTTAGCAATTTAAATTTATTTAAATTGGCTAATTTGTGATTCCATTTATTGCCCTTTTTATTCCCTTTGATTTGATTCCAAATTTATTGCTCTCGGTTAAAAATTCGTTAATTCATTGCAATTTTTCAGTTTTATTCTATTTTCAGCCTTTTAAATATTTCAGAATCGTTCATATTTAAATTATTGCCGAATTCGTATATTTCCAAATCGTTTCACTTCATTTCTTTTTAATTTTCATCTACTTTGAAATTCCAATTCTCTTCTTTAAAATTTCGAGTTTTTAATTGGTTGACAGTAATATTAAAATCGTCTGTCATTAATTATTTTATCGTTCATTGATAATTTTGTTTACAATCTGTGGCAGCGATGTTTCGCAGTATATAAGTAAAATTGCACATTTTTTCGCTCTCTTCCTAATGAATTAGAACCCAAGATGTGATCTATTAAGTTGTTGTTCTAGCGCTTCCGCGCTAGCCGAACCAAAGTTCGAATTTGGCTCGAAAAGTTTCATTATTCCCGGCTGTGATGTGTTTTTTTTTTGTGTTTTTCAAGATGTAAATTGATTTGTTTAGTTTATAATCAATCAGCAGTCCTTTGCCGCAATGCTCTCTGATGTTGTTTATGTCTGGAAGCTGCGAGAGTCGGGCGTTTGTTGCATGTAGACTCACGGAATGAAGAGTCTTGCTAATTAGTTTCATATCATCTAAATAATGATCCAAGATGTTTCACGATTTATGTGATGTCGGCCGAGGAAGTCTTACCGGCCAATTAAAAATTTGTTTATCCTGACACACTGCGAGGTCTATTTATGATGAATGGAATTCACATTTCCGAGCCCAATTGACGGACATATGCTAAATTTTCCATTTTGATGTCAGTAGTCCGGTGCGGCAGTTGGGAGAAATGATTTTTTTATTACTCGACGTCCAACTGGTGTGGAGAATCCCCTTTGAGTTGAATCTCGTGGAATGGCCTTTTTCCGGATTTTCTGCTGGACATATTGTGATCCTGTGCCATGGATTTTCCTCTTCTGGTGTTCTCTGGATTTACTGCACGTTTGGTGATTCTGCCTCCCGCCGATCTCTGCCATTCTTCTTGGAGCCTTGGTGATATTATTCTTTTCCTTCCAAATTCTAATTTTTAATTGTTTCTGTCAGTTTAGACTAATTTAAAATTGAATTGAATTGGCGCCGTTATTTCATACTATACCAGTACTGGTGCTGGTGTTTGCTGTCCGGACGATGGCACTAAAATGTCTTACCCTCTCTGCAGTCATTCTACTGTCTTTCAGGCTGAGGTCTTTGCTATTCTAATGTGTTGTAGAATTTGGTATGACAAAAATTACAGGAGCAACCAGATACTTATCTGTTCCGATAGTCAAGCTGCTCTTATGGCCTTAGGGAAGTCTACTGTGATGTCTTCCCTTGTCTGGGAGTGCTATACTGCACTTTGTAAAATTGCTAGCAATAATAAAGTCATGCTCTACTGGGTGTCTGGACATTCGGGCATTCCAGGAAATGAGCTAGCTGACTGATGAATTGGCTAGGAAAGGCTCAAGTACTCCTTTTGTTGGTCCCGAGCCGGCTTTGGGTGTTCCCAATGAACTTACTAGAAGAACTGTCTATGACATCTTCAGAAAGCTTCAGGGCAAGAACTGGCGAAATACTAAGGGCCAAAGGCAGGCGAAAATTCTCAACTGCAATTGCCCTAGCATATGACAGAAGGAATTATTCAGGCTCAGTAGAACTGGCATCAGAAGGGCTTTTGGACACCTTGCACCCTTAAAAGACACCTTAATATTATGGGTGTCACGAAAGATTCGCTTTGCAGAGGCTGCAACAATAGCGAAGAAACTGCAGCACACATTCTCTGTGAATGTGAGGTGTTCTCCACCCACAGGTTCGAACATATGGGTCGACATATGATTGAGCCCTGGGAGCTGTATGACATTCCTGTCAAGTGTCTGCTTATTTTTGCTTCGGCTACTGGTCTCTTTTCTTAAGGACCTTTGCTTGTTGGGGTAGTACAGTAGACCTCTGGTCGATGTGCTGGGCTCTTCTGGAGCCACCCACCTTCATGTCATTCATTCATTCATTCAAGGGCCGATCCAGCTGATGCTGTATAAACATCTTCGTACATAAAATGATCCCTGGACTCATCCTTGCGTTCCGCCGTCCACGGAATCACCTCGACATTTTATGTTTCCCCTCATAGAGGGAGATGAAATTTCAATTAGATCATTTGTTTTGTTTTTTTCGTTAAAACTTTTGTTGTATGTCTTACCTCTTAAAGAGAGTCCAAGTTTTAATTAATTTTTTTGGGGGTTGATTTATCTACACCCCTTTTATTATGTGTCTCACTTCTTAAAGGGAGACTTTTTGTATGTCACAGCTCCTAAAGGTGGACTTAGTTTGAAATTAGTTTTTATTTTACAATTTTAATACACACCTTTTGTCTACAATGACTATTTTCATATTCTACTGTTGCCAAACTTTGTTCTCCAATATTTTTGTAACCTGGGTGTAATCACCTGTAACCATTTTTCCAATTTTTATGTTAAGTTTAATAAACATTTATTTTTTTTAATTTCAAAATTATCTCTTTCATTCGTGTTAAGTAAAATTTTAATAACTAATTTTTAGTTTTACAGCTTACGATCGATCACGGCCTAATTATATTAAACATTAAGTAAATTTATTTCCTTTAATTTTCACAATATGCTGATGTCGAAAAAGGCACAGCAGGAATGCCTAAAGATGAAATCAACCCTAGCCTCACGCGTTTCAGATTTATGCGTTATTATTTTCTTTCAATCAATTGAATATGCTTTCATTGGCTCTATAGTGTGATTTTGTGTTTGTAGGTATTGTTGTGAGGCAAAACTCCTTCCTTCCCTTTTAATTTACTGATTGTTATTTATGTCTATTTTATTATTGATTACTCTTTATTTAATTGTCCAATTAAAGTTATTATTTTTAGATTTCACAAAGTTATTATTATATTTACAACTTTTTATTATTATTTAGATTTGGCCTGATCGTATAGAATAAAGTAAATTTAAAATATTAAAATTGCTTCTTTATTTCCTTTACTATTTGCCATTCCTATTGTTTGGCCTGTGCACAACACCCCTGAGAATAAATATGACAAACCAATTCCAAAATAATTCCACATACCTTTGATGCCTTCATATGAATTGCAGAGTTTAAACCTAATTAATTTATTGCACAGCTATAAAGGGGGCACAACTCAATTATGTTAAATTAAAAATTTATTTTTATTAATTGCAATTACTTAAGTGCTTCCAAACAAACAGGTTAAATTTTATAAAATTCTTAAACAACTATTTTAGTAGTTTGTACATTGCGAAAAGGATAATTAGAATTAACTTCAATTAAAACTTTGAATACTCATCAATAATTTTAAAATAACCCAGGTACAGAATCCACTCTGGTCTGAAGACCAGAGTTTGGTCTGCCTGGAGAGCTGTCCACAACCAAAATGTTAAGATAACAAAAACAAATTATTGATGCATAAAAATTAGATCTTAACGACAATGAATGAAAGAAATCATTTGTAAAAACATTCGTGTTTATATATATATATTTTTTTTTTTGTGTGTGGAGCAACTACAAAGATGGCATGTATAAAAATTGAACATCAAAAATATGAAGTTGAAATATGGAAAACTAAATTTCTGCACTTTGATGCCGGTGGTGGAACAAATCACAGGCTGCGCAAAACACTGAAATGTTGAAGAGTACACCACTGGAGCACAATACACCACTAGAATAACACTAGTCTTGACTACAGCAAGATGAAACACATAAAGAAGCCGACTTTGGGAGTGACCCAACATCACCACTGCATACGGAAGAACCAATGCAGGAATTTGGTTTGCAGCAACGTCCAGATGGGAGAGACCATGAAACTTACTGTTCAATTATTTTGAGCCCCAGCACAAAATCACAAGATAAATATTTATTCACCAACAAACAGATTCATTCACAGATGTCCTCAGGTCAAAGGCGCCCTGGCCACGGGTCCCAGACCGCGGTTTTCCCAACAACCCAATCCAGACCTCTTTCTCCGACCGTGGCTAGGAATCGAATGCCCTCTTAGCAACACGTTCGCTTCCCAAGAGCCACCAAACTTGGCGAGTGAAAACCTGCGCCTCACGCAGAGTGCTGATGCACATACTGTGGAATAAATAGGATGCTATGCCAAGAACCACGAGGCAGGCATGAAAATTAAAATTACACCGCCAAGCGCACAGCAAACCCAATGCAATGTCTGGCACCCCATTTGCAGGTGTTCAAAGATAAGCTAAGAAAGAGTCCATTTTCTCCTAAAAATGCGTCTTTTTTTCACAGACTCGTAAATGAAGTGAAATAATTTCAAGGCCAAAAGGAAAAACTGGAGGATTCGCAAAAGATATTTGGTGTTTGAAGACACATCATGCATAATTTTGAATAATGAAAAGGATAGCAAATTAACGTTAAGAGGGGATAAATTGCCGAAATATTCAATAACAACAAATTAATTTAGAATTTTGAAGGGAAAGGGGAAAATAACGAATTTTGAACTATTAATTAAGGTAGTATCATAAAATCCCGGCATAACAGTACGTCTAACATCAATCCTAGCCTCATGCATTTCAGATTTATGCCTTATTATTTTCTTTCTGTCAATTGAATATGCTTTTATTGGCTCTATAGTGTGATTTTGTAGGTAAGCCTAAAGATAAAATCAATCCTAGCCTCATGCGTTTTAGATTCATGCCTTATTATTTTCTTTCTATCAGTTGAATATGCTTTCATTGGCTCTATAGTGTGATTTTGTAGGTATGCCTAAAGATGAAATCAACCTATTTTCCAAGTGTAGATTTTGAAAAGAGAGAGAGGAATTTTGTAAAAATTCCGTAAAATTATTAAAAATATTTTTTATATTTCTAATAATTATATTAATCTAATAATTATAATTTCATGTATTATTTTATTATACATGAAATAATACATCAAATAGCAACATTTAAATATGGGTTATTAAATTTATTTATTTCATTTATTTATTCAATTTACATGGCAACTATAGTTACAATAACCACACAAACAGAAGAGGTATAGAGCATAAAATACAAGAATACTAAGCAGTATGCATGTCAAATGCATTAAAACAGACTTTTTTAAAATAAGGAGGCGTTAAATTCAAAATATTAACACAATAGGTATTATGGAAATCAGCAGATCTATAGACAGAAAAGCTCCTAATGCAATCGTATTTAACAGTAGTATTGGGAAGTAATATTTTGTGAGAAATGCATTGTGAGAAATCTTTGAAACAATCGGTCAGTAGTCACTTTTTCAGCAATTTTTTTCAAAGAAATTAACAGCAACAGAAACAGAATGTGTGCAGGTGCTCTTCATGTATAAACTTTATGCACAGTATGGTCACAAAATATTGATTGCTGTTATTATTAAAAATGATTGGTAAAGAAGTGACCACAATAAAGTAGTGGTCGCTGGATGTGGATACCATAGCTAGTTAAAGTCAATGCCCATTTCTTCAAGCATTTTACTTCCCATAGATGTAAAGATTGGTCTACATTCCCTTTTCCATGATGCCTGCAAACAGCAACTTTTTTGGCACTGATTGAGCTTGTTTGAACATATGTCTGGCTTTTTCATAAGAATCATGAGTCCAAATACATCACTTAAAGGCTATTTCCACATTAATCATGAGCCCAAATATATCACTGATCATATATATCACTACAAATATATCACTCCAAATATATCACTTCAAATATATCACTTAAGGGCTATTTCCACATGAATCATGACTCCAAATATATCACTGATCGCATGCTTTATATGCTACGCATCTGCATATGTGGAGAGAAAAGGTAGGCTTGAAATGCTCAAGTGAAACATTTGAAACAAAATTTGTCAATACATTACTTCTTTAATTTGATTTGACAAAAATAATCAAATGAAGTTAGAAGCATGATTTTAACTTTCATACATAGTTGATGCGTTTTGAATGCATCATAGAGAGAATGCATTTTGATGCTAACCAAATTTTTAAGATCATATTGCATTAGCTTTCATTAATGTGGGAATTTATACATGTGGTACGTGGGTTTTGGGTTTTATTCCTGATCTTTAAAAATCTATATAAAAAAATAACTGCCACATATTTGGTTTTCATTTAAAAACAAAAGCAAGATTCTAGTGTAAAAAATTAGCGGAGGAGATAGTGTTTGAAAAAGTATAGTTTTTGTAAATAATTAAAAATCTATTGAGTTTTTTTTAATGTTTGAAAATGCTAGGCAAATGCTCAGATCCTTATTTAACTTTAAAAGAAATTAAGGTTCTAGGCCAAGTATTAGCTTTGTAAATTGTGGTACGTACTTCCTACATAGACTAAATGTATAGGATAGATAATAGCAAAACTCAAACACAAAAGAAACTCATAAATGTACATAATTGTACATTAAGCTTGCTGATTAGTTTATAACATGATGTGAACATCATGTTTATAACATGATGTGAACATGATGTGTTTATAACATGATGTGATATTTTTAAAAGCATATTAGTCATTATTGGTAGCATACTAATTGTTAAAATTTTGGCTGCTAACCACAGCCTTCAAGGATTTCTCCAAGAAATTTAATTTTTACATTTAATGTCATATTTTGCTGTAACTTTTATTTGAATGCATCACTGTTGTGTATATTCATCTTTAGCATAATATATAAATATGATTTTGCTGGAAAAGTTGATGAAAATTAGTAATTTAAAATGGATGATACAGTGGAGCACCGTTTATACGTTTCTCATTTATACATATTTTACATTTATACGTCATTTCAGCACAATCCCGATTCATTTCTAACCATGTAATGATAAAATATTTTGTTTATACGACGCAAAACTTTGGTTATACATCATTTTCCCAGTTTTTCCGCTGATAAATCTTTCTAAAATTTGAAAATTTTCATTCGGATAGAACATCTGGGAATTGCCACCAGAAGGTTAGCAGTACTCTGACCACTGTTACATAGGTTGCCACTGTTACAAATTTAGCGCGCTTTTTGATTCCCGAAGCATTCTCGCTCAAGCCATCAATTTTACATAGCAACCCTAAACTGAACCTGCTGCGGGAAGAACAAACAATGAGAGGGTTTATTCACCAGACTCCTTTGTTTGATAAGCAGTTCATTCTCGAATCAAATTCCTATGCTTTTAAGAGCTCACATTTCAGTATTGCTGTTCAGTCTGTTGGTTATTATCATTCTGTTGGTTTTTAAAAATTTAACATTCTCCAAAAATGTTCCGAAAGCATAAAGCACTTTTATTAAAAGATAAAATTGAAATTTTAAAAGAATTTGACAAAAGTACAGGATTAACAAAAGTACATTTTGTTAAAAAACTGGATATTTCAGTTTCTACTCTGAAAACTGTTGTCTATGAAAGAAAAAAAATCAAGGACAGAGCAGCAGCTTGCAGAAACTCTGCTTCGAAGAAACTGCGTGTGCAAGAAAGCAAATTTGCTGAAGTAGAGGACATTTTGCTTCAGGTTTTAACACAATGTTGTGCATCAAATATTCCCGTGACTGGGCCCATGCTTATGGAAAAAGCAAAGGAAATTGCATTAAAAGTGGATGTAAAAGATGCATGTTTTTCAACTGGATGGCTTCACGAATTCAAAATGCGACATGGAATTTCAAGTCAAGTGGTAAGCGAGGAATCTAAAGATGTTCCAACTGAAACTGTTAATGAATGGTTAAAAAATTTGCCGAACAAAATGGATGGATACCAGCTGAAGGACATTTACAATGTTGATGAAACAGGCCTTTTTTATCATCTCATGCCTGCAGGAACTCTCGCATTTAGAGTTGACAATTGCAATGCTGGAAAAAAATGTAAAGATCGCCTCACTGTTTTACTTTGTGCCAATGCTGATGAAAGTGATAAGAGGACTCCTCTAGTGATAGGGAAGTCACAGAAGCCAAGGTGTTTTGCAAAAGTTAAAACAGTGCAGTAGGTTATGAAGTAAATACAAAAGCATGGATGACTGTTAAAATTTTTCTGAGTGGCTAAAAAAAATGGATAAAGATATGAAACAACAAAAACATAAAATTTTACTTTTTATGGATCAATGTACTGCCCACCCCCAAGACACTGACTTTTTGAAAAATGTGAAAGTGGTTTTCTTTCCACCAAATTGCACGAGCAAACTACAACCCCTAGATCTGGAAATAATAAAAAACTTCAAAGTGTACTCCAGAAAGCTTCTAATTCAACATGCGCTTCAAAGCATCACTACAGGAGATATCCAAAAAAAAATAAGCATACTTAAGGGGATGAATATGATCTCTCTAGCATGGACTCAAGTCAAGTCTAGTCTGAAACAATAAAAAATTGTTTTGTTAAAGGGGGGTTTCTAGATCCAAAATTAGATGAATGTGATGCCAACGACGACAGTGATGTCAATGCTGCAGATGTTGAAAATGTGATCATGGATGAAGGAGACTGGAATCTCCTGAGATCAGAAGTTACTTTTGAGGAGTATATGAATTGTGATACCGATATAATGACTTCGAAATTAATCACAATTGATGAATTAATAGAAGTCTGGTGCTAATTTAAGTAGCGATGATGATGAAGAAGAATGTGAAGAAGTTATCCCACCTTCTTTTAAAGACTCCATGAACTCCATTGACGAACTTAGAACTTACTTTGTTTGTCAAAACACCAGTGAAAAAGTTTCAAAGACCTTAATTCGATTCATAATGCTGTACTCATTACTCACATTCAATCTGCATGTCAGACGACGATTAAAGATTTTTTTAATTAACATCTACCTGCATGCACACAAATCATATAAAACAACATGTGTATTTACTTAAGATATGTATGTATGAAATTAAAATAAAGGTATGATTTTTTTCATTTTTATGATTATAAATGTTTAAATATAAAAATTTAATAAATATTATTTTCAATATAGATAATATCTTAAAAAAATGAAAATATGACTTTTAAATAAATTAGGATGGTTTGTAGCATTAAATTTGTAATAATCAAAGTTGTTTCTTAAAATTCCGATCCTTTTTCGAATTTCCCTTGAAAAACATATAAACGGTGCTGCACTATAGTTATTTAATTATTAGTTTCATAGTTTTAATAGTTCCAATGACTAGTATCTTGATCTTAAGTAATTTTTTTCATGCATTAAAATTCGTAATTCTTCTATTTTTTAGGCTTAAGAAAAGTTGAAGAGGAGGTAGCACTTGATTGTCCAAATGATTCTCCAGATTCAGTGAGTTCCAGATGATTCTCCTGACAATCGAATATTGTCCAACTATCTGTACCATAGTTGGACAATATTCGATTTCTTTTTCTGCCTCATTTTCTATCAAATAACTAACAAACAAAAAAGCTTCAATTTAAGCAAATATTTTTTCCATGTAAAAGACTATGTAAAAGACTTGAAAGATTTTACTCAGTTTTGAGTTCTTTTCTATATGTGGGCTTTCATTAATGGAAAAGTGTTTTGTTTTTAATTTTAGAAATTTCAAACAGATTTTGTATGATGTTTTATACTTCTAATCAGTCCTTTGCTTTTCATTCAGTTCATGATTTTGGGTTCTTGATTTCATGAGTAAAATATTGTTATTAATATATAAACATTTATCTACAAGGTAAAACAACTTTTGCAAGCAGCCATTGAAATGGCGTGAAAGTAGGGTTGCCAAATTTTGTGATTTTTTTTAATCTACTAAAACTTTCTCAAAACATCGACAGGTTTTGTAGATACAAGCACATTCTAGAGATGTCTATGGAGAGTATATAATGAAGTCATTGCTCAGTTGGAGAGAATAAGCATCATATGAGCTCAATTGAATTGTGAGATGCGTCAATGTTTTGAGAATAGTATCTTCTATTTTGTGGATCATTTGAGTATTTATATGCTATTTTATTGTACCTGATGGTTAGTAATTTTGTAAGATAATTATCGAACTATTCGCTGTATATTGTTTCTGCTTGTGCTTATGAGTGCTTTTAAATAAAAGCCTTTGTCATCCAGAAATTTGGATTCATTTCTGTACCCTGAGAATACACTCACGATTCAAGAGGATATATCGTAACAATGTTATAACATCATAACATGTTTGCTTTAAAAAAAACTCTCTCTTATTAAACACCTTCAATCTCACCATAACCATTTTTTTCTTTAATTTAATATTCTCTGTTGACCCATCCAATTGTTAATCAATTCTCTACTCAAGATAAGTTAGTCATTTTTCAAACATAGGCCAATTTTTGCAGTTAACCCCCCTTCAGAACGCATCCCATGGCATCCCATCTCTTCATCATCCCAAATAGATGGCAATAGCAATTCTCCCCAGTGGCAGTATTTGTGAAGTGCCAAGGAGCCCAACATCTCCTATAGGTGCCAATGAGATGGCATACTTTATGGTGCAACTTCTACACAATGATGTTTGGTGTTATTTTTATTGTTGTACCCTGATGTGATTCATATTTTTATGTTGTTTTTCTTGTTTTGTTTGCGTATTGTGGTCCTCCTTATTTCATCCCATAACTTATCAATTTAACTGTAAAATATCTCATCCCTTCGACTAATTAATTGTCATAGTTTTGTCATCCTCTCATCCAGATAACTGTTTGGAATTTAAACCCATGACAACATGCCTGTCATGTGAATTATATAATACATGATAAACTTTTTGATTCTTTTAATAAACGCTCGCGGACCATTGGATGAGGACCGTGGAAGTCGGCTCCGGCTAACTCCTTCTCCTGGCCACACATTAAGCTGCCAGAAGCCTTCGGGTTGGTCGTGTGGTCTGGGCTTTCAACAATGATGTTTGGTGCATCTGTATGCTGCTTTGATTACTTTTTATTAAAACCTGGATTCAAGAGATCAGGATGCTTTTAAAAGACCTGATGCACAGAATCACTTTACAGTGGGTGCCTGCACATTGCGGAGTACCAGGCTCATCTCCATCGAATTGGGCTTGCTGCTTCCCCGGATTGTATTGACAACACATTTTATTAAACAACAACACATTTTAAACTAATCTCTCAATGAAAGCGGCTGTAAAAAAAAACAAATAAATATTATGGTTAAGTATTATGGTTCTAAAATGTATTCAATGAAAGGAACTATTAGAAGGTGTGTTTTGTATACACCTCCTTATGGTTTTACAATTTCATTACCTTCTATCTATTGTTATTCGTTCTCTTTTTTTTTTTTAATTACTTTTAATTCATACAGATTGTTTTTCTGTTTACCCCGTCTAATTTTCATTTTGCCGACTTGCATTCCATTGAATTCTTTATCTAGTAATCAATTGGATTCTTTTAATTACTTTTGGGTGCTGTACTACGTCTCAAGTTCTACTTTAAATCTTATTCTTAAATTATTAATTTCATCTTATTTATATACTGCAATTAGCGCAATAAATAGATGTTACTAATGTTCTGCTAATCTAACATGTAATCCATGCTTAGTATTTAACATGTAAATTCTTTTCACTCTTTGATTATTTTTAAAATTTGTTTATATATATATATATATATATATATATATAATAAGAATTTTAATTACTTGTATTTTAAATACAAGTGACTTATCTTTTATTGAAAGTGGTCTGAAGAGCATATGTAAAAATAAACATAAATAAAAATAAAATAGACCCAACTTTAGGCATAAGGAAATTCCTTTATAAATAAATTAGATACTAAATAGGTATTAAATACCCCTCATTCTCTGTTCCATATATAAGGTAAGCTATTGAAAACTAGATTTTATGTTGTGAAAACCTTGTAATAATATAAGCCTGTAACTACATCCAATAATGAAATTAAATGTTTTATAAATCATATATTTAATACAGGTACTAAAGGTACTAAACCCTGTTCCCTGCATTAACATACATGGTATAAATGTATTAATAGGATAATAGATGAAAAGATTCAAATTGATAAAATAACAAATGGAGCTAGGTCTTTCCTGGATCCCAAAATTTTTTAGTATCATACTTGAAAAAAAATATATAAAAGTGAAAAGTATTTCCGAAACCATGTACGTTTTCAAGGGCCATACCTGGTTCTGTAATATTAAAATGTTATGTTTCTGCATGCATAACTGTAAATTGTATTGTAGAGATTATGCATATGGCCAGACATAGAAGAATGTAGAGAATGGATCAGAATTAACAATAATCAATGAAAATAAAACATCAAAATAAATAATCTAGCCAAATAATCCATAATAAATATTAATAATAAGGCCATGTTATAATAATCTAAAGATTAATAATTTGAAAAATAAAAATAAAATAACATAAAGAGAGTTACCACTTTCTCTGAAAACTGTATACACTTACGGACAATAAAAGTTATGCACCAAGAAGGAAGCATAGGATGGACCTGAAATTTTATTGATGGAAGAATACAGATGAATGATATACATGATCACAAAAACAGATCAGCAGCACATGTACAGAGGGAGTTGTGGCACACAGTTCGGTCATCTTCTGCTAGAAGAACATAAACAAACGATCGTGATTCACTATTCGGAGTGATGTTCAAATTACCAATTTATATTTGACTTACTTACCTTGTTCTCGGGAGTGACTTTCTTTCAGCAATAGTTTCTTTCAGCAGAAGTCTTCATGCAAATTTGAATATCCGACACATGCACAAACTGACTTGCATATTTAGGGTTATCTTCTGCTAGAAGCACTGCTTTGGATTGTGTAAAAGCAGTGCTTAATGATAGTAAGGTAAGCGATAAGTTATGGGCAGAAACCATCTTGGGTTTCACATATGTTAAAAATAGAATTTGCCACAAATTTAAAACTAAAACTCCTCTAGAATATTATAATGGTACGAAATGTTCAGATCACTTTAAGATTTTCAATAGTAAAGTTTATATCGGAAAACCCAAACAAATAAGGAAAAAGCTGGATATAGCAAGCCCGAGAGAGGATAATGGTGCGTTATACTACAGATACAAGAGGCTACCAAGTACTGCTAAAAGGGAATTCAAAAGTAATTGAAACGAGTAACCCCAGGTTCAAAGAAAGTACCAATGCCACGGAAAGCATCCTGGATTCAAATGGGGATACTAGAAACCCCCTACTGTCACCTTTCAGGTAACCCCAGAATGCTATTCTATAGGCTCCGATGAGAAATGTTTGGATAGGAAATCGAGCTAAAAGGCAGGTGAGAGTGAAGACACTGACAACGGTTTATACAAAGACAGTGAGGAAATGGACTCTCCTGCTAATTCCAACCTAATTCCCTGTTCGAATATCCCTTAGGATTGTGAAGCTGTCCCAAGAGCTGACGGTTGTAGAACAGACGTATATTATACAAAAATTTTTGCTTTAAATCTTTGAGTTTGATACTAGAGTATAATACATTATTATTTATTACTACCTCAATGCACAAAATGAAATTGTCATTTGAGTATGAAATTTGATATTGACAAATGCCACATATTTTTGTGTTTATATCCATTTTTTTTAACTCTCGCACTTAGCAGTTTAGTTGCAAATGTGTGTTTAAATCAAAACTTTTAGTCAATTTTTAATATTTCTCACTATAATATACATAATTTTTTCAATCCCACAAAAACAATTTTCGCTAATATGTTTCAATGTGTATGAAGAAAGGTACTTTTTGATGTTTTGATTCAAACTTAATGTATTTTTAAATTGTATACTGTGATTGAATTCTGACACCAAAACAATATTATACTTGAACTTTTAAACTTTGAAATATTAAATGATTATACTTAAATTTAATCTTTGAATTATAAAACATGTTTATACTTAAATTTAATCTTTGAATTATATAGCATGTTTATACTTAAATTTAAACTTTGAAATATGTAATATGTTTATTCTTAAATATAAATTTTGACTAATATAGCGTATTTATACTTAAAATTAATTATTAACTGATCAATATGTATATATATAGTTTTAAACTTTAACTTTTTGACATGTCTATACATGTCTATACTTTAACTTTTCGACATGTCTATACTCAAATTTTTAATGTAATTTACAACATGTTTATACTTAAATTCTTTTAAAAGTTAACTGTTTGTATCTAAATTTTTCCACCATACAAACTTTCTTAGAGAGTTTATTGACTTGTATTTCATAGCTTCAATTTAATGTTTATACATCAAATTCGAATATTTTTAGACCTATTACTATATCTCATTATATTGTTGTATTTGCAAATCTTAGTGACCTAAGAATGTTTTTTTTAATCTTATCAATCATTATGATTTGAAGTAAATACTGAGAACTTGACATTTATTAACATGTCAAGATTCTTAGAAAAAAATTTTTGAGTACTATTGTGTATGCATCGAATTTAACAGATTGCATGAAGAGGCCGATTGCCGATTGCTAGAAGAACGTAAACAAATGATCGTGATTCACTATTCTCCTGAGCGATGTTCAAAAACACCAATTTATTTTTGACTTACTTACCTTGTTCTCGGGAGTGACTCGCAGCGTTCTTTCAGCAGAAGTCTTCATGCAAATTTGAATATCCAATGTGTACATAAACTCATTTGCATATTTAGGGACGGACCTCGGAATTTGTTCCGGAAGGTACCGATCCTGGCATATACAGGAAGTTCGGTTTGGAAGAAACACTAGGTGTTAGGTGTTTTGGAAACATCAGTAGTTCTATGCATGTAATGCATTAGTATCATTATTATGATTGATCTGTTATTGATCATGTTGGTCATGACAATATAGTCTGTTCTTTTTGGCAATGTACCAGAGAAATTTATAGTTCAAGATAACTTGTTAAATTACAATGTGTAAAGATGAATGTCTTAGTTAAAAGACATTTACAGCGGTAATTAGTATCTCCGCAACATTAGTGATGATGTTAATCATGATTGGATCTTTCACCCAGTGTTTTACAGTTTTAATCATTAATGTATCGGTCTAGTCATCTACAAATGTGTAAATTGAAATCATGCTCCAGTATGTGACCTTCGAATGGGTGGAAGTGGAACGACATACAGTTTACTGGTATTTTTCCAAATTGAACTTCCTTGTCATACGTTATCAATTTCAAAGCCTGTATATATATGTTATCAGCTGCATGTTTAGTATTGCAGATAGCCTGTGCCACAAGGCAAGACTCTGTCATTTTGAATAAAACACTGACTTTGTTTTCAACTAAAAGGGCTCTATTTATTTCACTCTGCTGGTACTCTGCTACATGCTTGAAAGTTTAACACTAAACTAGACTTGCCCAATCAAGTATCAAGTTAGATGTTATTCCAGGTCTGGGGAGCGGGCAGGTCATGAAAGTGTCTGGACATGACTCAGGCAGGCCTGGATGACCCGAGCCGTGTGCTGCTGGATATTATCCAGATGGAATTGCACACCTGGAAACCCAGCAACGAATGAGAGTACATGGAGCCATAGAATCTCATCCACGTACCGCTGGTCAATGTTCCAGGTACCACTATTAGAGCAGATTGGCTGTTGTAGGCTATGGCACTCCAGCCCATGATGCCTGCAGTGGGGCTGGTGTGGCGCTCGACAACGAGATTGGGATTGTGGCATTGTACAGGAGGACCTCCACACCTGGACATGCTGATCATCGGTCCCCAAAATGAAGTTGCACTCATCGCTAAACACCACACATCGCCAATCTGTGGCGTTTCATGTTGTTCTGGCCTAGCACCACTGCAACTGCAGCCTCTGATGTTCCCGTGTTAATAACAGCACTCGTAAGGGACACTGGGATCACAGATTCGCTTCCTTCAGGCGTCTAGATATGGTTCGTGGGCACATAGAGGCCGCTACATGTGCCTATATCGCGGATCAGGTTCCTGTGGGCTCTATACGTGTCTGCCGCATGATCATTCGATCCTCTCTACTCATGGTATGCCTGGTTTATCCAGAGCCAGTCCTCCGTGTCTGGGTGGCGTCTTGTGACCAGTGCTCCCAACACCTACGGTATAGTCCGAATGATCTACTTGACGGGCTATCTGGCATGCTGACCACCCTGCAGTTTTCAGCTCGATACAAGGCCTCTCTCGAAGTTCGTCAGTTGTGTACAGCAATGTTTCTGACATCTACCCACCATTCTTTTCACTTCATACTCATGCTTGCGTTGATCGAAGCTTCTCGCATTGATGGGGCTTTGACTACACACCAGTTTATAAGGTTGCTGGCTCATGCTTGCAGTGCCACTCACGGGTGTACAGTCATGTGCAATCACACCAGACTGGGATCATTTACATACCAGCTCGCCCTCTATTTACATTATTTCGCAGTTGTACTATGCTTTCTTCTTGGTGCGCAGCTTTCATTGTCCGTGAGTGTATATATATAATTTCAAGAGAAAACTATATAATCAGTAAAACTATATATATATATATATATATGTCTGGGTTAATTAGAATTAAATACTCAGACCTGAAGAGGAATTTAATTCTGATTAATCATCGAATTTGGGAAGGTTCTGTTCTTTTCTCTTATCGGCATTATGGCCGTGAATTTGCTTCTATGGTGATGTTAATATTACTTGAATTGTATTTTTATTATTTTTTATTTTTACATAATTCTTGTTATTACATTTCAAATATATATATATATATATATATATATATATATATACACATATATATATATATATTCCTATGTTTTCATATGTATTAATTATTGAATGATTTTGTATGATTATGTGGGAAGCAGTATTTCATAGGGTTCAATTGTTGATCTATTAGGTTAACTATTAATTTAATCTTATTTCTTTGCAGCATTCAGTGCAGTAAGTGGATGTATTTTTAATGTACAGTTATTTTAATGATACTAAATTTGTGTTCATTTTACTAGTAATACTGGCTTAGTATTTTTCATTTAATTAGTTTTTGCTCATTGATTATTTTAATTTTGCTTTTAAAAATCTATTCATGTCTTAACAGCATATAGTGCAAGGAATGAATAAGAATTTATTTAATTTTATATTTACCTTTTTTTTATAATTATTTATTAAATTCACTTCTCTTGAATTATGATGAGTATTGTGGTGTGCATGCTAATTATGGGAAATTGTTACTACTTATTCTCAGTGTTATGTATTTTTTATTCCTATGTTTTCATATGTATTAATGGTGATTAGTCTTATGATTAGTCTTGTATGATTAGTCTTATGTGCAATGTAGTATCTCTTAGGGTTCAATTACTGATCTATTAATTGAATTATACATATATATGTATATATATCGATAGGGCTATGTGCATAATTTCTGTAATACAATGTACAGTTATGCACACAGAAATGTAGAATTTCAGTATTACTGAATCAAGTATGGCCCTTGAAAACATACATGGTTTCGGAAATACTTTTTGCTTTTACTAATTTATCATTGTTTTTCATGTATGATAAAAAAGAAAAAAAAATTGGGAGCCAGAAAGGCCTAGCTCTATGTGAAGTTTTTTAAGTTTTTCTCATCTATCACACTATTCATGCACTTAGACCATGTATGTTAATGCAGGAAACAAGCGGTATAACACCTTTAGTACCTGTATTAAATATATGATTTAAAATATTTAATTTTTGGGTGTTGTTACAAGATTATTTTTACCAGGCTTTAACGCCATGAAATCCAATTTTCAATTGCTTACATTATATATGGAACAGGGAAAGAGGGGTAATTAATACTTATTTAGTACCTGTTTTATATCTAAGGGAATATTTCTCCAGCATGATGTTGAGTCGATTTTGTTTTCACATATGCTCTTCAGACCATTTTCAATTAAAGATAAGTCACTGGTATTGAAATACAAGCAATTGAAATTCCTTATGTATATATATATATATATGTATATATATATATATATATATGTATATATATATATATATATATATATCTTCATTTCAGGGTTTTCAGTCACCTGTAAGAATAAAAGATGGTAACTCTGCAGCAGAATCGAAGTGCATAAGTCCGAAAGAAGCAAACAAAGGACCTACTCCACCCATCAACAACATTAATTTTACACTCACGTTACCTTTTGATGAAGAGAAGGCTTTCAAGAATCCACCTCACAGTAAAACTGCAAGCTTCAATTTAAAAGAAACATTACTGAAAGGATATAGGGGCAAAGGCAGCTTCATGAAGAGCAGACCTGTCAAAAATAACCAGCTCAAAGCTGTCTCAACGGATAAAATTGTGAATTTCTTCTCAAAGGATTCTGTTAGGAAAGAGATTGATTTCGAGTTGGACAGTGATTTTGAATCATCATCCGCTTCCACTTGTGCCAGTCCTTTAAACCAAAAAGGGGGTCATCAGTCCAGCCAAGAAGAAAACTGTGTTTCAAATGATTACGGCAATGATCCGGAAAATGCAAAAAAGCCATCCATTGACAAACGTGTTTTGATTGATGAGTTCCAACCACGAAAGAGGAAGAGTAGGAGCGTTGCCTTCAGTATTGAGTCTATTAAGAAAGATTTAGAAGCTAAAAGTAAAATTCTTTTGTGTATTTTAACATGATAATCCCTTCATCTGTCGTATGAATTTTAATGTTTGATAGAGGGTTCATCATTTTCTTGTCATCCGATCTTGTCTTGTCCCGAAGGTTTAAAGTTATTATAATTTTGACAAAGAAAACAAAAAGTTGATGTGATATTTCCAAAAATTAACTTTTGATTCTTTGAAATGATCCTTTTGTTTTTGTTCTTATAAAAATACTATTTTTAAAAATTTATAAACACTAACATTGAATGGGTTAAAATGCATAAATTATAATTTAGTAAATCATATATCATCATTATTGCATATTTGCATTTGATCCCATATTTGCATTTGAAGTTTTTGGGAGAAGCAAAAGTTTGTTTAGATTACCATACATATATTTTTTACTGTTTTCTCACACTATTGTATACAGAAAGTATTGTTTTACAGGAAAATTTTCAGATTTTGAAGTATAAGCACACTTCAAGATCTTTTAAACCCGTTTCAAGCATTTTTGAAAATGTGATTGCTTGTGTGTGTGAGGTGTGGAAATGATACATTGGAAATGAATACATCCGCCATTATAAAATCCGATCCTAACTTACGAAAAATGAGGCTCAGTTGTGTTTGACTTTGGGTGACCCTCTAACAAACATTTCAGAATGTATGTCTACCATCAACAGTCAATAAATGTTTAAAGTAAATAGAAAATGTTATCAGACAGAATTCTAGATGCATAAAACCGCAACACTGTACATTAAACTTAAAATCACAGTAAAAAAAAAATTTCAGATAATTTTATTTTTTACATATTGTTGATATTCTCGGTTATTTTTAAAGATATTTTTAATTTCTAACCTTTGTAGTTAAATTTGAGAGTCCATGGCCACAGTCCAACTTCTGAATTCCCTCTTATTTTGTGACTGGCATAGACGCAGTATTGAATTTTCAATCCTAACTTTAAATAGGATGCATTGGCCTTGCATTAAATTTAACTTCATATCAAATTCTCTTTATACACTTAATTTGATTACTGTGTACGTTTCATTTTTGATGGAACTGCTAAGCATTTTTACGCTCTTTTTCACTGGGAGTTGGCTTCCGCTAACTTTCCTTCCCGGTCGTCCAAATGGTTACTCAAGTCCTCTGGATGAGTCGGACGACCTGGGGTTTCCACACTCCTTCCGTCTCTCCCGGCCACACACTTAACTGCCATTAGCCTTTGTGTTGGCTGTGTGGTCTGGGCCTTCAACACTCCTTCCGTGTTCTCCCGGCCATACATTAAGCTACTATACGCCTCTGGGCTAGTCGTGTGGTCTAGGTCTTCAACACTCCTTCTGTGACGTCAAGTCAGACAAATTTTCGGAAAAAACAGAAGTGACACCCCCAGAACCGGAAGTGGAAATTCTTTGTGAACCCTATCCACTCCGTAATTTGATGCTGAACCCATATCAGTTCTTATCTAAGCTGTGAAGCTGATTCTGAAAAATATATGTTTCAAGGAGAATTTTCAGTAGAAACATATGACACAATTCTTTACACCAATAATACTTTCTTTTACGTATATTATGAATTGTAGAGAAAGTAAAACATGAAAACATTATAAATGGTCTTTTCAGTAGACATCCGTGAACTATTCTGATATCACATCATCAGTATTATAATTGGCAACTTCAACGATTCATTTTATCTAAATTATCTCAAGAATTTAACTTTATTTTCAAAAATAACCATTGCGAGCGAACAAATATAAAATTATTGACATATATTAATTATTGGTGTACACATTACACGGTATTGAAAGGAAGCACACTGACGCTTGTTTGGTAGCTTTAATTATGAAATCAGATCAAATAAAAAAAGAAAATATTTTATATAATTATGTAGGAGTGTATGCAGGGGGGGGGATACTGAATATTTTAGAGAAAATTAGTGATTGGACTCTCTGGAGGACCGCCCATGGGGGAACATCACTCAAGGTTGAAGTGTCACAATCACTCGTTTTGTAAGGAGGGGAAGATATGAAAGATTCACAAGATGTGAAAAGATGACAGTGGAAAGGGTGCCCATGATAAATATTTGTAAAGGGGGCTCATGATAAATGTTTGTTAAAGGGACCCACAATTTATTCGGGTGTCCTTGCTCCCTGGAAGAGCTCTCACCCCCTGCATATGCCACAGCTATACATTAAGGAGTTGTATAACTAGTTAGCTTTTACTAATTACCTAAGCAAAGTTGTTGTTATTAAGTAAACAAAATGCTTGAATGATCTATAGGTCTGTTTAAGGATAACTTTTTTTACAGAAAAATCTTGTAAGAAAAGAAAATATGGGAAAATGAAAAGCACATTTGAACAGCAAATAGATGAAAATACGATGAAAATAAGATATGTTTGAGAGCTCAATAATTAAAATTTATATAGGTAACATCATGGATGTCATCAATTTATTTATATATTTCATTTTAAACACTCTAAAAGGATTATAATTTTAAAATAAAGTTAATTAATTGAAGTTAAAAAATGATTAAAAGTTAAGACGTTTTAATAATTAAAAGTTATTATTTTAAATAAAGTACAGGATATAATGGTTTGTAATGCGTGATCATTTCTTTCAGTCTCATCTAAAATCTCCCCTACTAAGAATAGTCGAATTTAGCTAGACTCCCGTAGAGTAGATATTCAATAAAAGATAAATCTTTGGGTGCAATCAATTACTTGCCAGGCATCTGGTCATCATTCGCCCTACCTGAAAAGTGCATAATGGCACATTCTCTGTTCCCCCTCAGGATATCTGTGTTTATCAGGATATGTGTGCAATTTAAGCTGTTTTTTTTGGAAAGATTTTTCCAGTAAAAAAATTATGCACTGTACATTGAGAAAGACTGGGCAACTGCTACAGAAGACAATTGGCATAAAAAGTGTGGCTGTTTGAATATTGGGTGGGCACAGCCCACCTTGAAAGATTATTAGGGGGAGGGGACTTGAGCCCTATGGGCCCATATAACTCTATGCCTTTGATTGCATTTTGTTTGTCTCAAAGAGATGAATAGGGTTAGATGTTTTGCATTTTTATGTTGAAACACCAAACTGTAAAGTTTCGAGCATCGTCTTTTAAGCAAAAATTCCAACTTTCTGTGCATAAATTTATTCAATGTAGGTAAACTCCTGCATGAAAAGTGTGCAGATCTGCTAGAAATTCTACATCCGAAAACAGTTTACAGTTTACTCACTTAGTAACTAGTGAAAATATTTCTTGCCAATCTAGATTTAGTAGATAATAGAAAAGTGTTAAAATAAGTAGGCAATTTTCCACAGTTGTTTTCAAACCCTTTTCCCGATTTTGTGCTTTGATGTACCTGACATGAAACAGAATAATGTGATTTTCTCTTTCTATTGATGATGTTTTAGGGAAAACACAGTCACATATGGATGTCAACTATCGGAAATTCAGATCTAAAATTGCACCTACCGATAACCAGTCTGCTGAAGAGGAACTGAATAAACAAATAAAGTATGTTATATATGCATTTTCTTTTGAAGTTTTATATATTTCTCTTGCCTCTTATAAAAAAAAAAGGTCAGAGTATGTTAAAAGAAATTTTTAAGAGAAAAATTATTTTAGAGAAGTTGATATTTTCAACATTCTGGAGTCCGTTTATTGTGATGATGCTTCGGTTATATTTGATATTAGTGATATGTATATGTTCCTAATTTCAGACTTTAAATATTTTCATGTATAAATATTAATGCATGCTCATATCAATGTAAAAGTTTTTCACTCTGAGTGCTTTGGTGTTGTTGTTGTTGAGACCCAGACCGTCCGACCTACCAGAAAGGTGTAAGGTAACTGTTTGGACGGCCGGGAAGTGCCACCCAATTTGGACCGGAACTCAGTGGGGGAGGCATCCACAGGGACCGTACCCTCCTTCCCCTACCACCAACCTTTCGGAAGGACTTGCGGACCCACATGTTTAACGTGATCGTACTCCGCGTGAACACGGCAGCAGTTTTGGCAGCGGCTGGAATCGAACCCGGGCCTACCGAATGCAACTCCAGCGCGCTAATCAATGGGCTACAGCGCCCCGTCTGCTTTGGTGTGAAAGACCCAGGACACCCGACTTACCCTAGGGTATGAGCAGCTGGTTGAGTGGCCGGATCTACTTTGGTGTAGAGTATTTCACAATTTCATTCCCCCCCCCCCCATCCTTCCAGTTTATTATAAATCAAGATGAATAGAATCTATACTTCTACATACCTGATTTTACAATTTGGTAACTAATTAAAAAAATATTGAAATGTGGTAATTTTTCTTAGTTTTTTTTTTAAATTTGCAATCTTGATCTTTTGCTTTCTTTCATTGTTACACTTCATATGTAATATAACCTTGTTTATACATCTTTCTTGGAGCCCGTTGTTTGGAGCAATCATCATATTTTTTTCATTTCTTTATTAAATTATGATCAGAATAGATATTTAAGGTTTTTCTTTTAAAAGCTCTAAAGGCTGCTACTTTGTACAAATATGGAGCTTGTGTAGTATCTATTAGAGGTTTGCCTCTTAAATCCGGAGCAAGACCGGGTACATTTTTCTATTAATAAATAATACAGATAAGGATGAAAATAACACAAATCAATTTCTAAAATGCCTGTTTTGAACATAAATCATTCCTGCACTTATTTCTTTCCATTCCCAACCAAGCCAATTGGATAGTGCAATATGATATATAAACATCCCACTGTTTGCCAAAAATCCCCTGTGCTTAGCATTTAAAGTATGAGATAACATTTGGCGACACCAGATGGTGCCATCAGTAATCCTGCTGTGAAGGGGAAGTTTTTCCAACTTAAGATATCTAAAAAACTAATTTAAATTGAAAAAAAAAGACTCACTGTGGCGTATCATTTTAGGTCCTTTACATCTTTTCTTTTTTTTTTTCCCTTATAGTTTCTAAAATTCGGATGATAATTTATTAACTGAAGCTAACAAAAAATGTCACTCTTAAAAGAAATCATACATTTGTTTCATCTTTTTACTATCTCAGTATTTAAAAAAAAAAGGTCTAATGGGAAGCAGAGAAATTTTTCTTCGAAAAAAGGTGGGGGAGGGTTGGTATGTGTAATGCATTAATGATATTACCAAGTGATTATAAAATATTGTAACATAATGATGAATGCAACTGTTTATTCTATGGAGTTATCCAAGAATTAATGAAAATTTACAATTTTATTTATTTATTTTTATTATTATTATTATTATATATTTTTTTTCTTTTTTGACATTAGTAGACATTAAAATAGCTAAAAGATTCATCAAATATCATTACATTACACTCTGAAAAATGAATTTATGATTGCAAATAACAATAAATGCAATTACCAGCACAAACCCTAATATTGATTAAGTATGAGAAAAAAATGTAATTTCTTTTTCCTTTATTTCATAAAATTGCATTCTAGAGAGATGTTTCACTTATGGTTACTGTGTTACTGAGTTACTGTGAATATGCTTGTGTGCACATTTGTATTTATGCATAAAATATTCATACATTTTCTTTCTTTAGGCAAGAAAACTTTTCACAAATGGATGTTATTGGTCAGGTGAATACACATATTTATTTTTACTATACTTTGTGTGTTATATTTGCTGTGCATTTCTTTCAGCAACTGAGCCATTTGATAATTGGAGGCTTTTTATTTATAATAAACATGCTCAAAATTTAAAATAATTTCATTTAAGTACTACTTTAAAATCAAAGACAACCAAAAAATAGATTTAAAAGTCTTTTATTCAAATCTCCTTTTTACGACGTACAAAATCACATGACCATAGTGCTTTCAGACACTATTATGCCCTTCATCAGTGGCGAAGTGAAAATAAGTTGCAAACATGTGCTTAGATATAGGCCATAACCGCCAGGTAAAAAATATAGTTTAATTATAAAATACAAATTACAATGAAAGAAAAAGGTTCATAAATTAAATGTTAACCAAGAGGAATGTCGTCAAAAAACGAAATAAAGCAACTACTAAATTTTCAGAAAATCATATAAAGGTTTGACACATAGTGAGTTGTGGGCCAACGGCCGTACCGTGCTGAAAACACCGGTTCTCGTTAGATCACCGAAGTCAAGCAGCATCGGGCGCGGTTAGTACTTGGTGGGTGACCACCTCGGAACACCGCGTGCTGTTGGCCATCTCGGGTGCGGTATCCCCGTGGTTTGCGCGCTAGATTTGCACGCTACCACAAATGCCGCCGTGTTCATGCGGAGTACGATCACGTTAAACATGTGGGTCCGTAAGTCCTTCCGAGAGGTTGGTGGTAGGGGAAGGAGGGTACAGTCCCTGTGGATGCCTCCCCCACTGGGTTCCGGTCTAAATTGGGTGGCACTTCCCGGCTGTCCATACAGTTACCTTACACCTTTCTGGTAGGTCGGACGGTCTGGGTCTCAACAACAACATAGTGAGTTGTGCTTGGCTGAAACTGGTTAGTATCCTTTTTCAATGTATATTTAAACTTTTAATTAGTTCATAGTTTTACTCACTCAACAGGTGCTTTGAATCCTTTTCCAGATATACACATTCCTCTTTGTTTTTGTTTTTTGCCTTTCATTCATAGTATCCTGTAATCGTTCTTATCTCCTTTCACTATTAGCTACAATTACGTTTGCTGTTCTATCGCCTACATCTGAGTATAAGTTGCACTTCATGTTCCGATGAAGAAGGCTTTTTTTTTGCTTTTGAAACCAGTTGACACTATTAATTTTATTACTTTTGTTTATGCTTTTATTACTTTTACTTTATACTTTATTGTTTCAGTTGAGTTTAAAAATAGCAAGCACTACTGGATGCATTAAAATGACTCTTAAACATCTTCAACTTAATCATATTTATATTTTCCTTCAACTCCTTGTTTTCTACTGTTTAATCATTTCTGCATGTATTGTTATCCATGTAAATATTTTGTTTCCATACATTTATGAGAGTCATTCAGAAAGTAAAGAAAGCCACAAATAACACAATAATGCAGTCTACAGCTGTTTCAAGGATACGCTGAATTCCCTTCATCAGTGCAAGGGATTCAACAAACCCAAAGTTCCACTCCTTTGGAATTAACCCACTCCTCTTTTGGACTTTGGGTTTATTGGTTAACATAGAACACTAAAAATTTTATAGGCTTAGTATTATCAAATGAGTGATTACTTTATAAATACTTTTTAACATTAAATAAATGGCCCTGTAGGTGTTATAATAATATCACAAGTCATTCTTGAGATATTAGAAATTTTATTTTACCACAGAGAGGAAAAAAATCCACGAATTTCTATGAAATTGGGTATCATGTTCATTATCTTCAGTAACAGCAAAAAGACTTTTTTTTATTTTTCGCATGTTAAGAATGTTCTAATTTGTATTCCTAGAAAATCTGAATATGTTAATCATCGATTGAACACATTTTATCATTGATTAAATTCTTTTTGGATGATTGACTTGTAAAATTTTATGTATATGCATTTTTTTTAGTTCAATCTGGGTTTCATCATAACGAGGCTAAATGACGACCTGTTCATTATTGATCAACATGCCACAGATGAAAAATACAACTACGAAACACTACGAAAGCAGACAGTGTTGGAAACACAAAAATTGCTCAAGTATGATTTCATTGCTTGTTCTGTGCTGTGGTCAGAATGGATTGGATTCTATTCATTCTTATTCATTTACTTATTGGATTCTATTTATTTCCCCTTTTGTATGAAATGAAGTGTCTCTACTTCACAAAATACTCCATGGAATTGAATACCAAAAGATTTACAAAGTCTGTTTCCACTCTCCTCAAAATGACTTGAGTCTATAAAAGAACCAAAATCAGCATTTATTCTTTATTTTGCTTTCTTCTAAAACTAATAGACTACAAATTAAGGGCTTTCATTTTCTGTTGTCTAACTAGGGTTATTAGCAGCTTAAATCTTTTTTAAAGTTTAGCAGGTATTTTGGGGGGATTTAAATAACTTAATTAAATTTTGTAACTTGGACTTGACTTATTTTATTTCTCTAAGAATACATCTACTTCTTTATTAGATGGCATCATAGGCAGCGCCACAGAGAGGGGGGGGGGGGTGCTATGGGTGCTTCAGCACTCCCATTACAAATTGCACAAATGCTCCTTTTTACTTAATAACTGCCCCTTATTCTAGCAATTTTCAGTTTCTCTCCCTCTCTCTTTTTAAAGTAGTTATTTTATTTATTTTTTTACTGATTTATAAGTCTGAGATCAAATATTTTTAAGGTTTCTGGCTAGACCCAGTTCCAATTGACTGCACATGCGCAAGGCTTCAATAAAGAAATCCAAGACCAAGACGTTAGATTACGGGGTACCTGTCTCAGAGAGACTCATCCCCACATCGAATATAAGGATGTCAGACCATATTAGGATTAATTTCTAAATTGCAGGTGGTCCGCAACGTCGCTCCACTCCAGTGGGCGTGAAGTTTAGATCAGCTTGAAATATTTGAAGTTGGTCTGGAAAGATGTCTTGGCTATGGTTGATGCCTGCTTGGAAGGGCAAGAAATGCGCAAAAGCGAGTCACATCAAAAAATAAATAAAAAAATCTGAATGTCGTGAACTCGCACCTATCGTGGAAGGATACAGAGACGGTTAGTTTCGTATCGAGTTTGGCAAAACATTGTCAATATTCCATTGGTGTCTGTGCTAGTATGTTCATAGTTTTTACATTTGTTTTAATTTAATATGTTTTATGAATTAAGACCATAGCTATATCATGCAGAAATTGGTGGACAAAATATAATGAATTACAGCTCCACAAGTAAACTATTTGTTATTTTTAAACTATATATGCCGATCCGGTGGTCGAGTGGTCAGGGACATGAGTTTCTGTCTGATCGCTGGATTGCCTGATTGCGGATTCGAATCTCTCCAGCGGGCATGGGTGTTGTAATGTCAAGGATAAGTCAGACTTCTGCCCTTCGGGGAGCCTCTATAAAAGTGAAGCTGCAAATCTTCTCCCCTTTACCATGGAATACCCTTGGGGGTCTTGTGCACCGCCTATGAATGGCATATTACTTAGTATTTCAAGGACATAAACTAGGAGTCCATTTCAGACCAAACCGTGGATGCTGTTATCTGCAATGTGGGCATGATTTTGTTTCATCTCTTTTGTATGCTATATTCAATAGATTGACAATATTTTGTGACTTTCTTGTGTAATAAATATAGTAGACATCTGCTTCAGATTTGGGTAGATTCTAAATATGGGGGGTGAATTTTGAAAAAGTGTGCATGTGTATAAATATACGCATGCATAGAACCACAAAAAACCCCAAATGCTGTTACTAGAACTATGATTTTTATGAACTGTAGGTATAGAGAGTTTTGTTAAGCTAAATAAGCCTTTGTTAAGCTATATACAAATTGAAATATGGAATGTTTTTAACTTGTTTTCTTGGTAAACAAAATCCAAGAAAATAATGTGTTCAGGCAAAAAAGTGATAATGCTAAAATTTACAACAGAATATTTTGTGGATGTGTGAAAACTTTCTTATTTTCCCATTTATTTTCACACAACATCATAAATGACATTTTTTTAATAAATACAAACATTTATTTACAAATAACACCCCATTCAAGCAATATTGCGAGCTAAACATGTAAAAACGATGACACACTATGCAGGGCCTGATCAAGGCAAAGTGGGGCCTAGTGTTAATTTGGGGGCTCAGGATCCTAGCTCCGAAGGCCCTTTTCTACGTGTAGAAAACTTTCATACTTTTAACTTCAATAAATATGTATAATATTTATAACTATTAAAATATTTCATAATTTAAAATAGCAATAATTATTACTGGTTTTATATTAATTAAAAATTTATTCTTTAATTTTTTATCATTTTACAAATTTAGGGGCCTAGAGCCGTAGCTCCAGATGCCCGTGCATTAATCAGGCTCTGATGCTATGAGTGCAGCTTTCACTTCCAACTGGCAACTCAATCCATTGGAATACAAATTTTGACAGTCTAGCAAAAGAATCAATCCTATATTAAAGAATACATGAAATATATTTTTTTTTACTTTGTGTTCAAATAATGTTTTGAATGTTGATAATTATTTATTTTGTCCTTTCAGTCCTCAAAGCATGAGCCTGACAGCTGTCTCTGAAGCACTTTTATTGGACAACTTGCACATTTTTGAAAGGAGTGGCTTTAAGTTCTGTATAGGTGAAGAAAACTCTGTTGGCAACAAGGTCCAGTTAATCTCCGTGCCTGTGAGTCACAACTGGAGGTTTGGAAAAGAAGGTATGCTTTTGTATCCATATGAACATTTTGGTGTGTGAATGTGTCGAAGGTATGTGAGAAAGCACTGAAATGTTGATAATGTTCAACTTTCCTCACTTCTTTAATATTGCATTTGTAACAACTTAGCATGTTTAAAGATAGATTTTCTCCCAAACTTTCCTCACTTCTTTAATATTGCATTTGTAACAACTTAGCATGTTTAAAGATAGATTTTCTCCCAAACTTATAGGATTGCTAAAAAGTAAAACACAGTGTAAATAATAACTAAACACAAAATAGTGAAAATGCAGATTTAAAAACATTAAAATAATAATAGAAACCTTCCCTTCCCCCCCCCCCCCCCCTTCATTTATTTAAAAAAAAAATTTTTTTTTAATTGTTTCTTTGCATTTTTATAATTTAAAATTTAGAAATCTTTTGCTTGCATTTCAAAATTTGTCAAAATTTTGTTTACTCTTCAATATTTTAAATTAAAAAAAAAAATACCTTCTGTTTACTTTTAGTAATTTAAAAATATTCTTTTGACTTTTCAATAATCTAAATTTTAACAATGATGTCACATACCAAAGGAGCATGATAAAAACTGCACATTGATGATGGTATCCCATTCAAAAGCCATCCAAATGGGCATTCATTTTGGTTATCAACAGTGTGGAGCTTGATATAATACATCATATACCTTGTGTTCTATCTGTTTCTGCATCTGTGAAAAGTAATGCGATAATGCAAGCCTGTGTACACAATAGTTTTGTAGGGGGCTGCAGATCGCCAATGGTGGGGGATAGCTTCAAACTCAGAACCTTTAGATTGCTGATCCTGTGCTATGCCATCAGCCCCAAAAGAATTCTCCGAGGCCAAGGGAATAACTGGCGATGTCTTTCTTAGCAGTGCTGCCCCCACAGTATCATGAATTATGTACTTAATTGAACATTATAAAATTTGAAATTTTCATGGTAGAAAACCAATAGCTTTATTTTAATTTAATAAAGAAAGATGGTTGTAGCGGGGAATCTAAACATTGTATGACCATGAAATAGAATAGAAGAATTTCGAATTAGTTTTTTAATTATTTTATTAGCTTGAATTTCCTTTGCGACTGCTAAAACTATTAAAAAACCAAGATTGTATACTTAGAAATAACTTGTCCATTGTATACTTAGAAAACTGAATATTTAAGGTTTTTGTGGATGATAGATTATGTATAAAAATAATTTAAATATATAGTTTTCTAAATGTACAATGTATTAATATATTTTTGAAATCGCATAAAAGTTTTATTTTTACATTCATGTGAAACCATTCAAAGGGTAGTGCATTTTGTATGCACTTTAACAGTGTTTACATCTATAATCCCTGAACACACCTTTAGTGGGCATTCTCAAAAATTTGGAATGCACTCCTTTTACCTCAACTGTGTCAGTTGTGAGTGCAAAGTGTTATTACAACACAAATTGTTATCTGCAATGAGAGTTTTTGAAAATTAAGCATCCCAAGAAAAATGCTTAATTTTCTTAAAGTGAGTTACATTTCATGGTAAAATGCTTAAAAGTACTTCACAATGAAATGTAAACTACTTTTTTAGCACTTTTCTGTAGATGCTATTGCTTATACAGATTTTGTATGACTTCTGCCATCCCAAAAATGTGCAGTAAGTATGTTTAAACAAAAATAGAAACCATAACTGCAGTTTGAATTTAAAACTAGAGAAATTTAAACCAGATCTTGCCTCTCTAGAAGGTTACAAAGATCTGTGTATTACAAAAAGTCTGATTGACAAATTATAGGCTTTATTCCCCGTACTTAATTTTAGTGTAAGGTGTAGTATTCCATAATTTATGGTTCTTAAATAAAAAGTTGTAGTATTTTATAATTTAGTATGTTTAAAAGTTCTTAATTTTAATAAGTTAAAATAAATATGTACCCTGGTTCAAATAAACTCTATAAACAATAAACAAGTGTTTGGATTAAATACAAAATGAAAGTATCACTAAATTATACACTGTCTTTTATAATTATACAAAATTTCAAAAATAACTTAAAAGTAACATTTAAATTACATAGCAATGAATTTTATGTCATTAAGTTTTATTGTAAAATTTAAATTAACTTATGTTTCAAATGAATTAAATTCAGTCGACATTTTAATTATTTAAAGTAATTTTTTGTTCTATTTATTTTATATTATTTGTTCTATTTAGATGTTGATGAGATGATCTTTATGCTGACAGATAATCCAGTAAGTTATTTAATTTATTTAATTCACTATGGGATGGGGTCTCACCAATTTCATTTACGATGTGTTAAAATTTGAAGGAAAAAAGCCCATTTTATTTTTATTTTTACTATGTCTACTATTTGTCAATTTTCATTTATGAGATTAAATTAAATCTTTGTGAAACAGGCTGCTTGTTAAATGCAGTTGTATATGAGACTTCTAACATTATCCTGAAAATACCAATAATAAAGAACTTTATGATTTCAACATGTAAAATGTTTGTTTACCTGCATTGTTTTTGTTTCTAAATCATGTCAATTTAGCCACTTTTATGTAGCAACTCACACAAAAAACATCTTTTTTAAACCACATCCATTAAACCATTGTTGAAGACCCAGACCGTCCGACTCGTCCAGAGGACTTAGAGTAACTAGTTGGACGGCCGGAGTTATTAAACCATTGTTGTAATAACTGTTGCAATCATGTTGGTAAACAGTTTTTTTTTTCTTTTTAATATTTAATTATTCTAAAATCATAAATTTGAATGCAATGCCTCCGATATATTCATAATGGATTCAAATCATTTCTATTTTAAATGTATATTACTGGGCATAGAAAATATCAAACTTTGTGGACATTTTCTGATTTATATGTTAGAGTAGTGTATATCAAGAAGGGTAAATGTTAGCATTCTATAAATAATGCTATTCACTTTTAAATAAAAAAATGACATGTAAAATATTGTTTTCTAATAGCATTTTAAAGCATAATTATGTTTAAATAATATTTTTTTTTCAATTTTCTCAAAACAAAAACAAAAAACAAAAAAGATGTTTGAAAAATTGAGTGTCTTTCTCATGTCTTTTCACTCCGAAAAGCCTTCAATATTCAATGATTGAAATAATCACATACCATTTCATTTGATTTGGTCAATGTGTTCGAAAAATATTGCAGCCACAGACATCATTGAAAGATAGTTGATTCATATTCAGTGATGCTCAAAACTGGTAAATATATCCAAATCTGAGTTTAATTTTTGGTCTTATCAAAATGCTTGCATACTATGTATAAACAGTTGATCCGGTTAGTCCAATTTTGTCTGTGCTTGAGAAACTGTATTGTAGAGAAATGAATAGTGTAGAGGGAAATTATATGTTGCATTTTCTATGCTGAGCAGTATTTATTATTATTTATTTATTTATTTTTTTTTTTCTAAAGGCCAGGCACTTGATATTTCATCATTCGCCTATACACCGGCCAGAAACGTGAACCTCTTAGCCGTCACACGACGTTGTCCCGGTACACCAGTGGGGATGGGACACACTGCGCCTAACAACACAACATCCATGCCTGAAGGTGGGACTCAAACCCACAACTCAGCAGATGAGCGATCGCTAGGAAACGCTTGCTTTGACCTTATAACCACCGCTTCGGCGTATTTATTATTTAAAATGTAACAAACTTAATTGAGATATACTTGCTGTGCCTATTATATATAGCTTGAAGTTTTATAATTATTTTCATTGCTTAGATTGCAATATATTCAGGTCAAAACAGGTATTTCTGGTTAGACAAAAGTAATTTAATGAATACCTATTCTTTAAAAAAAAAAAAGTGAAACATTTTTATATTATGCTGTTTATACAGTAGACTTTTGATGTAGATTTTGCAAAAATTTTATGGAAATGAACTGAACTTTTTTCCCAGGAACTTCTAATTTTATTGTAGTTAAAAAAAAAAAGACATAACCAAAATTAAAACTATTAAATCATTTTTCTTTTTATAATGTTACACATATATTTCCCCCTATCTTAATATATCCTTGCTAGATAAAAGCTTTTACCATTACCAATTGTTATTACGAGAAGATGTGTGTCACAAAATATTGCCTACTTGAAGAGTTTCGAGAAATGATGCAATGGCTCAAGAATTTCATGAGTCAGTCTTTAATACAGGGTATATAAGGTTACATAAAAAGTGAATTGTGAATCGAATACGTCAGTATTTTGAGAATAGAAGCTTCTTGTTTGCAAATGGTTGTTCTATTGTATCAGATGCTTGTTTTGTCACTTTGCTAGAAAGCTAAAAAATGATTAATTGCATCTTGTTCTCATTTGTGCTTTGACTAAAGTTTGAACTTTGAACTCATTCTTGTATCCTAAAAATTGAGTAAGCTTCAAATAAAACGGAATGTCTTTTGAGGAACTAAAAGGGCTTCAACTCATATCCAACCTCATTTAGTTCAAAACAGACAGTCCCTGAATGAATGAATGAATGATATGAAGGTGGGTGGCTCCAGAAGAGCCTAGCACATCGACCAGAGATCTATTGTACTACCCCAAAAAAATGAAGGTCCCTAAAAGAAGAGACCAGTAGCCGATGCGAACATACGCAGGCACTTGACAGGAATGTCGTTCAGCTCCCAGGGTTCAATCACATGACGACCAATGTGTTCGAATCTGTGAGCAGAGTAGGCCTCACATTCACACAGAATGTGAGCTGCAGTTTCTTCGCTGTAATTGCAGCCTCGACAGTCCCTGAAAGTTTCTTATCATAGGATAACGGGATCATAGCAAAAAACTGAATCCAATAAATATCAACTAGAATAAAATAATTATTTTTTTACATTAATATTATATTTTATTTATATAATTGAGAAAATATGTTAATGTAATAAATACTTAAATGCAAAAATTTATAAATTTGTTTTAAAAATTATTATTATTTTTTTTTTTTTTAGTTTTTACCATAATGATGCCTGCAGGATGTGCTTAGATTGCCTATTGGGTAATCCTGCCCTGAACTTAAACATTGTATTAACACTTTTTGCTTCATGTTGACCGTTTCTGTTTTGAATTTTAAGAATGGGAACTGGTTAGGAAAATAAAAACTCAATTCCAATAGGTCATTGTACACATATTGATAATAAAAAGCATTGGATTTTTTTTAAATGAGGTTACAATAAATGTCATAAAAACGGGATGGTTAAAATGCCAGATATTAAAATGGTTGTTATTTTTTTTGCTTTGAAGTTAAGTGTACATCTAGTTTATTTAGAGTAAAGTATATAGATGTGAAAAAAGTATTAGTCAATTTAACTTTGTTCACTAGATCTCAATGGTGCGTCCATCCAGGGTGAATCAGATGTTTGCTTCTCGTGCCTGCCGAAAATCTGTCATGATTGGAACAGCTCTCACTCTGCCTATGATGCGGAAGGTATGGAATGGATTATCAAAATATTTAATTATTTTTTCTTTAATGAGATATTTATTGTAAACTGATTGGTTTGGTATGGATTTAAAAAAAAAATTTTTAAATAATATATTTGTTGCAAACTGATTAAATAAATCAATATCATCATTTTGTGTGTCTTAGCTTAAACTCTCATTTATGGGAAGGGACCCCATTAACATCCCATGATGTAACAAAAGAAAGTATTTTTGCCCATCATGCTAACTTAGTTCTTAGCTGAAATAGCTTGCTTGCATCTCATTAATAATAAATAATCAGGGTCTCTGTGGCAGTAGTGGTGCATGACTTCAAGAACGAGTAGAAGTAGATTCAGTGGTGAGATTCCCCCCCCCCCCCCTCAATAATAATAATAACCCATTTAACCGATAACTTAAAATGAAGCAGCGTTTCACCTGTGTCACCACTGGCATGTGGCACAATTCATTCATAAACAGTGATCTCAATTTTAGAATGCTCAAAGCATGTATATACAAGAGTTAGCAGAATTGTTTTGAGGTTTTTTTTTTTTTTTTTAAATCCTGTCTAGATTGATTGTATTAGGGCTTTTTTTTTTAAATAAGAACCTCCCTCTAAACCTACATTTTACTGGAATTTTTTTTTTTCCTTTTTAAATAAAAAGACACTTTTCATTATTTTTCTTATAGCAATTAACTTATATTATAAACACATTTAATGATTTGATACCTCTAAATTAAAAAAAAAAATCCACTGGTAAAAAGCTGATGTTTTAGAAGTTATAAAACTGGGGGGAAGGGGTAAAAATCCCCTGTACCTTTTACTTCATTTATTATTAAAATACAAATTTTATATGCTTGTGACCATGTGTACATCAGAATTTGGTGTACATTAATATAATATTTAAATGATGAAAATATAGTAAGAGAATTCTTGCCAATTACTTTTCACTGATGCTTTGTAACCTTTGCTTGTTCGTATCCTTTCATTTAAATTTGAATGTTTCTAATGTTGATGTTATAACAGAAGAATTTCATTACACTTGTGAAAAAGTTATTAAAAATGAACTTTTTTACAACAGAAAGTAGAAACAATAATTTTAATTTTTAAGAGGAAATTAATTTACCTTGCTGCAATCATAGTTTGGTCCTCACAAGCTTTATCTTGATAAAGAGAAAATATTTAGAAAAAGAGCAACATAGGCAAATGTTTTTAATTTTTCACCTTAAGAAAGGTAGATACATTTAAATTTCTGGTTCCACCATACTTTTCCTTTCACATTTACTAGATATTATGGGAGAAAGTGAGACGGGTTAAACATGAATATACAAAGAATATTCATGCTCAAAAGTGATAATATGTATATTGCTTTTGTGTAATCTTATTCAACTTTAAAAAATCAAATTTATTTTTTTAATGATGTTTGTTCATTTGGGAACTGAAACAGTCAATCTTTTTCTGGCTGAAACACTCATAATTTGAACTCGCTTGCAATGAAATTGTGTGGAAAATTTCTCTAGTCCTAAATTTGTTATAAATAATGTAAAGCATTGATTTCTTACTCAAGGTTAATTTTAATTACTTTATTTTCATCATCTATTGGATCATTCCAACTTCATATGGTTTGAATAATAAAAAAATATAAATGGTTTGACTCTATACAAGATGGTATGGGTGTGCATTACAGGGTGTATCTATGCATGTATAGGTGCACCCTAAAAATATCTCAAGCCTTTAAAAATACTTAGCTCTGCACAATTTAAAAATATATAAATTCCTTTTGGACTGAAATTTTACATGTAGCTTTATGTGTTGCTTTATGCATAGTAAAATATTTTTAGTTATCAAAAGAATTATATTTTACAAGAAAATAAATAAATGATCTCATTCCTATGATAATTTATTAGAAATGATTTATTATTTAAATTTGCATGTTGTTATACATTGCTAAAAAACCCTTCAAATCACAATGCATATATTTATATACTTTTTGTGATATTCTGTAAGTTTAATTAATTTGAATTATTTTCAGTTAGTCGTACATATGGGTCAAATGGACCAACCTTGGGTAAGTGTTATTTTTCAATTTTATTTTCTCCTTGCACTATGAATTGATAAAATTATTCAAATACAATTTTATTATATTTAAGTATCTGGATAAGTACGAAAAAAAAAATTAGATTTAAGTATTTTAATTTTTGATTCTAAATAATTTTTAAGTACAATTTAAAATATTCTATTTCAAAGATATACAAAAGTCTTTAAAATTTGGCTCTATAACATCTGTGCTGGATCCTGTACCAATTGTCTGCATTAAACATTATCCATCGATTGACGCTGTTCGATCCACATGTTTCAACCTCACATTTGATTGCAAACTAGTTGAAGAATTTAATCTTAGAGGTTAATATTAATAATAAAAAAAATTACACATATACCAAACTTATACTTTATTCTATAACAGTAACATACACCCAACTCTTGTTTTTACACGGTTCAAAAGTCTTCCTTTTTTGAAAAAATTATTTGATCCAACACAATTTCAAAGTCATTGTCTTATGTATGTGACCGTGAGCAGTCTAGTATAAATTGCAGTCTTTGGTACCAATGTATAAAAAAAATTCATGTTTTTACCACACTTCAAAAATTAGGCAGCACTGCTATAATGCTATCGAATAAAGGGGAATCCCCTTATTAAGGGGATTTCCCAGTAACTATTGGGGAATCCTCTTATTCGATAACTCTTACCTACACATTTTGTATGACATTTACATAACATATTGCATCATTAAATTGTTTAAGTTTATTAGCTCACAATATTTAATCAATTATTCGTGTTATCAGCCATACATTTCTATTTTTAATTTTGAGTTTTCTATTCTTAATTTTGGATTAACAGATTACTCTTTTTTTTTGCTTGCTGTACTTATTTTTACTTATGAATTATGTATTTTAAGTTTTATTGTTCAATAAAATTGCATATGTATGTAATATATCATTCGTATGCATATTGGAACTTTTACAGTTTTCAGCATTTTTTTTTACATGGTTTTTAAACTAAATATAGTTCTTTATTTCATCTTTCGCAGTTTTCTGATAACATAGAACATATCCCCAATTTTACTATAGGAAACTTATCTTTTTTTTTACATGAATTTCTGAGGAATGTATCTACCATGTAAAAAAAGAGTTGGGTGTATATAAAGTAGTTATATCTATTTCAATTTTTAAAAAAATATTTTAATAGATGTTTCAAATTAAAAAATATTTTCAAGTCCTATTCCTGTGAAAATTCACTTTTAAATTGCTATTTTTTAATGTACCCTATACAATGAATATCTGGCATGTGGAGGAGCTTAGTTATTTCATGTACTCAATACCAGTATCAATGCCCGAAATCATTTGTGAAAAAGCTTCAGTCAAAATGTAAATTTAAATCCTAAATTAACTTATAAAATAGTGTCCAAACTGCTGTAAAAAATAACTGTAGAGATCAATAATGGCTTTATTAGTAACACAGCATAAAAAGAAAAGCCTTTAGAATATATAAGATACCATAAGCAATTTAGCATAAAAAAAAGGGCATACATTTTCCTGCTTTTGCTGGAATGACTGCTCCATATTTGCTTTTTTGCCTACGAAAACATTTTATACCTTTATTTTATGTTGCCTCATTGATGAAGTGTTAACTTTTATAAGGTGGATGTCATCCAAGTGTTATTTTCTCTTAAGTGCTGTAATTGTGCTTTTCTTTTAACCATTGAACTGTTTGATTTTCTTCTAGAATTGCCCTCACGGTCGACCTACCATGAGACACTTGCTGAATCTGAAAATCTTGAGATAAAAAGACACAATGTGGACAATTTTAGCAACATTTTATTTTTCTTTAAAATAAGAAATCTGTACATATATATCATTTTATTGCATTCATTAAATCTACATAAAAGTTAAAAATGTCTTCTAAATTGTTTCATTTTGTTCTCACTGACAAAGAAAACTTGAGCTATATAAAAAAAACTAGAGAGACAACAGTATAAAGATACGTTTTTACCAATAAGAGAATTCAAGTAGACTAGATGACAATACAGATAAGGTAAAATAATAGAACATTCCTTTGGTTTTAAAATAGTAAAAAACTTGCTTGCAACTCAAAGTTACAAGTGTTTCTCAATCTTTTGAGGCTCATATATGATCAAGTGTTTTTTTCCTTATTGCAGTGCAAGCAGCAATAACAAAAAGTATATGACTAGATCAATAAGGGAACTTTTTTTTTATTTTATATCATGTGCATTGTTTGTAAAAAAGTTGAGGCACATTTTAAGACTCACTCAAGAGATTTTGATCGCGAAAGATATGTGTGCCTATGAGATGTGAACACAACTTATCAAACTGAGAACAAATTTTATATTTAGAAACATTATATAAAAAATGTAACTATAATTTTTTTTTTTTTGTTATTTGCATGAGTAGAATTCAGAGTATTTGACATTTTCTAGAGAAACAATTATTCCAGTACTAGACTATAAAGAAAATGATACAATGTATACATAAAGAAATGTTGCAAAAGGAAAATAACTTGTACTGTGTATTTTATTGTATGTTATATACAGATGACTGATGGACATGTTATTATGACTTAATAAATTCACTTTTGATCCTTGGCTGCTTTTAATCTGCAATAGTTGAGATGTCGTTCATTTTTTATGGAAATAATTGCAGCAGTACATTAAATTTGCAGGCTACACAGACACATTAGCCACCATTGTTATGTTGGGATTCAATCCCATATGAATATTAAAATGTTGAAACCCAGACCGTCCGACCTACCAGAAAGGTGCAAGGTAACTGTTTGGACGGTCGGGAATATTAAAATGTGTAAAATCATCAAATTTATCTTTGTAAATTCTGTTAAATTATGCTTTGGAACCCCCTCTGATCAATTACTTGTGTAATTCATGTATTTCTGAGTAATTTAACTCTTTTAACCTTAATCTAAAAGTATTATTTTGATTGAGCACTCGAAAAGCCATTTTTCTAATTATCTTTTACTGAGGCCATTTATTCAGCTGATAAAATCAGAGTTCATGTTTCGCTTCATTTTCAAATTCGTATATGATATGCTGAATATAAATGTAAAGCGTTTCCTTTTTTGTTTGCAACGACCACTTTCGCAGATGTTGGTGGTAACTGTCAGGTCTGAGCGCAATGAGAGAAATTCTGGCGGTTGAGTTTGAATGTGAAGCTTTCGTGGCATCCGTGTGGTCTGCATATAAGCTTCATGCACCTTTCCTTTTTTCGGCACACTCCCTTTCTGATTTGCCAAGACAACACACTGAAGATTGGGCTCTTGCCCTGGGATTTTTTCATCCATCACGGGTCTCGAAGTTTGGTTTGATTGTCCGGCTTTTGGAATCCTGTGGGTGGATTTTTTCCCATTTACTACCGTTGTGACCAGAACCACATTTGGAAGATCTGAGACTTTTCTGGATCTTGAGCCTCACTTTGATTTCTGTGCCTTCGACTCGCCGAATCGTGTGTACTAATACTAGGTTGGATTCCTTGCCCTGGGCTGAGTGAGAGGTGTGGAGAGTGAAGTCTTCATATGAAGCAGTATGCCCAGGCCAGGCCATGTTTAGTGCAATCTTTACATGCATGTGCCGGTCTTTCTTCGTAACAGAGGAAATTTTCATTTGGGTCCATATGTTGATGCCCGAGATCTCCTCCTTTTTTTTTCTCTTTAGATTTTCTCCTCCGATTATGACAAGATCTACTTGGTTCGAGGTCGTTTGTGCTAGCTACCCTCATCTGGGAGGAAGAGGCGATTCTCTGGTCGGGGCCATGAGCGTCTATACTGCCCATGTGACCTGTATGGCACCTCTGGTGTGCCTGGTCCATAAGTTTTTATGGGGAAATAATTTTCAACAGGATCTCTCTCCACTGGTCTGGGTGAGAGACCCCCCCCCCCCTTCCACTTCTCGGAGAAGGATTTGCCTCCGTATTGCAATAACGTCAACTTGGCTCAAGGTAAGCCTTAATTTTATTTTGTGTAAGATTAGCTCCTGATTCATCGACATGGTATGGTGAGAACTTTTGTATGAGCCCTAACTTCATTATTAACTATTGCTGGCTCTGAAAGACTAATGTTATAATATACATTGGGAAGTTTTCCAAGAAGATTTATCAATTTGTTCTAAAGTTATATTTATTACCAAAATTTATTTTTATAAATGAATAATTCATATTTATATCTATTAAGTCATTTATTTTAGTGCTCGGTCCCCCTATATCGACCATACCTATTTTAATTAAAAATTATTATTATTTAAAGCATTTGCCACTGATACACTTTGATATTGAAGTTTATTACTATGTGAAAGCTTGTAGCATTTTTATTAAAGTCCTTGTGTGCCTGGGTTCAGTGGTTGAAAGTTGATAAAGATTCAGCTGTAGTTCGAATTAACTCCTTACACCTGATTACAACTTAATAAATTTATTAAGTCATTAATAAATTTATTAAGTTAAACATTATTTATAATGTTTAATTTAACTTCAATTAATAGTGTGCTTATTTACTTATTTTACATTAATTCTGATGTTCCCTCAAGTTAAGAGGTTCAGTATTTAAGTGTTATTTGTATTTACTTTGTTTTCGGCAGGTCATCTTGGAGATTTACTTCTAACAGGAGGGCGAATTAATTGAGGCCTTTTATATGATAACGGGTTTGTAGCAGGTGGTACTAGTGCTTGTTTCTAAATTCTAAAATTTAGGTCTGGATTCTGTCTTTACACTACAGACAAGATTGCTGAAATTAAATCAATATAACTAAAAATAGATAAATATACAGCTCAGGTTATCCACTTGGTGCCGATTACTATCAGGCAAAGAAATAAAATAAATTTCACATAAGGCCAAAAGCTGACAAAGTACCTTGGTTTGACTAAAAATTGACAAATAATTTAAAAAGAAAATAACTAATTGAGAATTTACTGAATTTTATTTTGATATTTTATAATAATGAATTGTAATGAATGAAACTGATTCACTGTGGTAAATTCTTCAGAAAGATAGTTTTGGCAGGATTTTTAGTAATTTCTTTTGTAAATCATTAAAATTTATTTATTTTTTAATACTTCACAATTTTCTATTGGAAAAACTTTTTCATTTAACATCCACCACAATTTTTGGAAGCTCGAATTAGCTAAAAAAAATATGGTCGTACATATTTTTATAGTGTGGATATGAGCTAATTTAGTTGTTTGAATTACATTTAAACAATATTCCAATTCATACCAAATACATTTAAAAAAATCATGATCACAGCAGTGGTGATTCTGATTCAAAGTTCTTCAGTAAGGTTATCAGAAAACTTCCATGATTTTATCAATAGAAAAAAAAACACATTACACTAGATAGCACAGTTTTTGTTTTACAAATTTTTGCTTTTAAAAAAAAGTTGACATTTTTGCTATTAAATAAAACTCAAATGGAAATTTTCTAATAAAAAACTTCAAGTCAGAATCCCAAATGTCATTGCCACGATCTTGCATGATATCCTTAAATGTAATGAAATATTGTCCCGATATCATTCTGGCAGCTAAAGGCACTTGTGTAGAAATCTATGAGGTCATCAAGAAACTTCTATCTGCTTTCTGTATATATAGCATACAATAAAAATAAAATACATGATACTTTACAAGTTATTCATTTATATAGACTTTGTATACCCAAATTAGTATTAAAATAGTATATATATATATATATATATATATATATATATATATATATATATATATATATAATAATAGTTTGAAAGTCCAATAAAAGAAAAGTGAGATGCTGCAACTATATATATATATACACATTTTAGATGTAAACAGTTAAATTTAAAATGCACAATAGTATATAAAATTCTGCAAAAGTTAATTCTGATACTGATTCTGATGATAAAGGAGATAAAAGTTATTTTCGAGCAGGGCTTAGCTCTGAGATATATAATTACCTCAACTTTATACAGAAACAGAGTTTTATTACAGAAGCAAAAAATAATGACTGCTCATAGACTAAGAAAAAATATTAAAACAAAAATCAAAAATCCTTAAACGACAATTAAATTTATTGTTTGAAAATTTTAAAAACAAGCAGTGAAATTTATAAAATTAGCTATAATTTTGCTTTTAAATGTATTGTAAAGTAATTTTTAATTAAATAACTATGCACCAATGTCTCATTTTTACACATCAATTTATACAGCAATGACCTATAAATCGCACAACCTCTGGTCCCAAGTCGTGCAGATTAGAGAGAGTCTACTGTACATACAAGGTGATTGAAAAAAGATGGGCCAAACTTTACGAGGCTGTAGTATACACTAAACCAAGCATTTTCCATTATAGTTTGCCGGATTGAAAATGAAATGTAAAGGTGCCAGTGGGCACTTAATGGTGAAACCTGTGAGGTGAAAACATAATGACTGAAAGTTATAAAATGACATTTAATAAACAATAATTAGAGTAATGGTTCAAAAAAGTGACTGCCAACTTGAATGCATGTCCCACAGAGACGATGGAGGGATTGGCGTACTCTCTCGAACAGACCAGGCATGTTGCGCACTTCGGCAGTAGTGACTAAATTCTGGCGACAAGTTTCTCTTCAAATTCAAGGGGAGTGTCATAGACGAGACTCTTGAGATATCCCCACAAAAAGAAGTCAAGACACAACACATCAGGCGATCATAGGGGCCAAGCTATAGGACTACCTCGCCCTGTACGCTTCTACATTTCATTTTCAACCTGGTAAACTATGACAAAAAATGCTTGGTTTGGTGTGTACTACCACCTCGTAAGGTTTGAGCCACCTTTTTTTTAATCACCCTGTATAACATATGTTTGAATGCACCTAGGTTTTACAGTTTTCCCCCTCTTCATCATTAGTTTAGGTAAAAACCCTGCACAGCGGGTGTTGAGAAACAATGGCCTAAACTATTCATATGTATAAAAACAATGAATATGAAAAATTTTGATGATTTTAAACTTTAAATCAGAAAATGGGTGCTGAAAGCAAAGAATTTTGCAAGATTACATTGTTTTCAAAATGGTATACATATAGCATATGAGGTTCATATAGAAAATGGGTTAAAAATACTTTTTCATATTTAAATACATAGCCTTTACTCAGTGTGCAGTTCAATGTATTCGTGTTTTTAGTAATTCATAATTTAAACAGCAGTTCTTAGTTCCTTTTAAAAAGTAGGTCAGCTTATAAACACTAACATGTGTAAAAAGTAAAACGGATGTTGTTCCCGAATACATTAAGATCTTTTGAATTTAACAACAATCCACTAAAAGCTTACATAGCTATATAAAATAAAATGTAACAAAAATGCCATGTGTAGTATAGCTTAACATTTTAATTAATAATACTCACAAAATGTCAAATGCTTAAAGAAAATGACAGGTTACTATTAATATATAAAAAGCATTTATAGATCAATATATGGCATTCTTAATTTAAAAAAAAAAAAAAAAAAAAACAGCAACAAAATGCAACAATTATAATATAATACAATATAATAAAAATCACAGTCGTCTCAGGGTAACAAACTCTTATGTTTGAGAAGTTTGTCTATGGCCAAATAGTCTTAGTCTTTGCTTGATTCTTGAAATTGGTGTTTCTTTCAGGCATATTTATGGGGGGGAGGGCTTCCCCCCCCAAGTAGAACTTACCTTTGAAGAAGTGTACTACAAATTATCCTAAATAACTGCAAATAAAACAATTAGCATATATCAAAGCAGTTATAAAATATCTGTCAAATTGTTTGCTCATTATTTTACCAAAACTTACAGTAGCATTCAAAATACAATTTTTGAAATTTTTTCTTCACAATCATCCCTGTAATTGTCTGTGATCACAAAAAAAAAGTAATAAAGTTTCTAACTTTCAAAACATTTTTATGAAATCACACATAGAATATAATATATAAAAAGAAAGATTGTAACAACGATATTGAAGAAAAAAAAAATGTTGTATGCAATACTATATCTTAAAATCTTTAAGAAATCTATTTCTAATTCCAAATGTGTCATTTAAAAAATATGACATGCACCTGTTTTCACAAATATCAAGATATCATGACAGTTGAATAAAATGCATTCAAGCTACATTGTTATTATTATGCAAGCAGACAAAATCAGTTGATTTGAATCCTATGTCAAACAGAAACCATTTAAATATCACATGGTTATTTTCAGGGCTTGACAAATGTGCTTGTTGACAAATGTGCTACACATTTGCTAATTGTAAGTCGATTTCAGCAACTGGTTAGTAGCCATAAACGATTTACAAAATATCATTTTTTTAATTAAAAAAATTCTCTATGTTTAACTACAGAATGCAGTATTTTTTTTTTTTTTTTTTAAATGCAGAAGTTTAAAAAAAAAAAAAGGGTAAGAAACAACTCTATTATAGCTTTTCACGGATATAATGTATCACCCTTAACCAGTGTTTATGTTTGCTATGATTCAAGGTAATGATGTTAATTCATGATATCTGTTATATATATATATATATATATATATATATATATATATATATGGCAAAGCTAACTTGACTGTACAGAGATATTTTACCCCCACCCCTCACCGGCCGTCCAACCTGCTGTTCATGTCCAAGGACGAGTCGGACAGTCTGGGTTTTCGACTTTCGACCCACCACCAAGTTATAGAATCTGTCTATTAAACACTATTCATAAGTAAAAATTGAAATTTTGCTGTATTAACCCATGATTTGAATTCCAATTAACGTATCATTAAAATTCAAAATTATATCCTAGTTTTTCCCACTTCAATAAAAAAAAAATTTGAATACTCAAAATGAATTTTGTTACTATGAAAACCATTTAGTCTATGTAAGCATAAATGAGTGTATGAAGACAAAACAGAGTCAGTTCTAGTGTCCATGATATATTGAATGAACCTTGCCCAAAATATAGATGTCATAGATAGGTTTGAGCAGTTACATGCAATTTCATAATGGATGTTGCTTGTGGGTATATCATAAGAACCAGTGCTTGATATGAACACAATTAGGACTGTAATGGGTTTTCTTATAGCACATATCTAGTAAAAAAGAGAAAGAATTAGAATAGGAGACCATTTGAGAACCATGATGTGGTACAATGAATCACTTTATGGACTAAAAACTTTGGTAAAACACAGCATAAGACAAATTAGTAATGGTATCAACTGGTTTTAGAGAACAAAAAAAACCCGGTCTCCCTTTTAAAAGGAATCCAAAGACAGTAACAAAAGTAAGTAAGAATTTGTTAAGTGGAAACTTAGTTGTATCATCTGACCCAAGAAAATTAGGATCATTATTTTATTAACAAAAATCTTAATATGTGTGGAAGTAAGCAAAAACATTGGTTAAATCTAAGGTTAACGTCTTTCAATAGATAACATAAGAAAATATGCACAACATAGCAAATTATTAAAACCCTATATACCAAGTAAAAAATGTACTTATCGAGCCTCCCCCCCCCCCCCTCCTCACCATTTCTTGTATTCCAATCAGTCAAATAGAATTTAAAATAAACTGCTCAAAATGCTGTAAAAATAGCTAAAAACTAAAACCTGTATTAAATTAAGATTTTTGTTACAGGAATAACATAATAGGACAAAGATTCTACATATCACCAGTGACTCTTATTTCTAAAACTAAACTCAGAATAATTATCTTTTTTTTAAATAGTTTCCGCACGTCTATTTCCAACATTAAAACAACTACAAAATGAGTTTTTAGACTTTCCACTTGATACAATGAAAACTGTTGAGATTCCTCATATCATAATAGAAATGCCAAAAATAGAAGACGAAAGATGGTACAAACTTAACAACTGACTAGACTCGGGTAATCACCAATAAGTTAATGTTCTCCCGTGATTAACTGCCAAATGAAAATATGATATGCCTAATGTTCCAAGATTATTCGATAACTTACTTTCCACAGCGTTGCCTTAAATCTACTATTTTGGATAACTGGGTGCCTTCTACATTCAAAGAGTATGTATTATTTTTGGATGGAGCAAAAATAGAGTATTGTTAATGTTTGCTTTTTATGCAAGAAATTATATCATTATATATATATATTTCTTTTGGATCCGCTACAATTCCTATTAAGTAACAGTTAAGAATAAAGAACAATCACATCTCACTTAACAATAGACACAATGTCAAGAAAACTATTCAAATATGTGACAAAAAATACATAACATGTAATAGAAGTACAGGTTGAGAGTTTAACATTATTTGAGGTAAGGCTGTGGGGGCAGCGTCACTCACTGCTACAAAAGACATCGCCAGTTATTCCCTCAGCCTCAGAGATTTCTTTCAGGCCTCATGGCATAACGCAAGATCAGCAACCTAGTTTCCAGTTTGAATCTATCCCCCACCATCGGGGATCTGCAGCCCCCCACAAGACCAAGCAAGATATGTCTATACACACAATATATTTTAAAAGTATGCTAAATATCGTAGTTTGACATCCAGTGTGAGCATAAGGAAAAGGAGATGCTAAGTTAAATAATTGAGAGAGCCATTCATTTTGAGCTTGCAAATCATTAAAAACTTCATTTGCACAGCCATGGTGAATGGAGTAATAATCCACACGATCTTTTAAAACAATGATACAAACATGCTTGACTGTCAGGTGCTAAGTATGGATTTAGAAAAAGAACTAAATGGACATCGCAGCATTGAAGGGGGGAAAAAAACAAGACCTTGAGGCACTGGAATTGAAATATATTGAATTTTTAAAAATCCTTCATTTATTTTTAAAGTCTAAATCATCTTGATGAAATGGTGTTTAAATTTTTTTTTTAATTCAAAATTAACAACAGCACGAATTGCTTAATATGTCCAGTTTCTTTTTCTAAATCCATGCTGCTCAGTTACACAGTCTGTCTATTAATCATTGAAAATTTTGCCCATCAACCAATTCCTGTCATTGAAATGTTTTCCCATATTTCAATAAAATAGTATTATAAATGAATTCTGTTACTATGGAAACCACCTAGTGAATTTAGACATAATGAGCATATCAAAGCAAAACTAAGTCAATAGTGTATTTTATGTTAGCCTTATCTCGACTGCAGGTTTGATACGTTTTGTTATACAAGATGTTTTCTAAACCTTGATCTGTCAACTACGCTGACATAAAGGCTGAAATTCGACACACAAAGAACAGTACTTTCAATAATTGAAATAAACATTTCCACCGTACAAATTATTTTAAAACATAAATATTAAAATACAACATCATCCTATAAAGTTAGCAACATAATTCAATCTACTTTTGAAAATTCAATCACTTGACTTTTTAGCAATAACTTTGATATAACATCTGTTAAACATATAGTATATTTAAACCTTTTATATACAAATAAATACGTTTTAAGTGTATTTAAATAAATATGCAAAATTATATTCAAATTAGTTTGGAATAGGAAATGTTACAGGCAACAATATAGAACAAGAGTAAGAATATATTATTTTCACATTTATCAAAATTATTATATGTAGAAAAGTTTCTCGAGTAACTTTTAAACAATTAAAAATGTGTGAAAATTGAAGCAAGCAAACAGTTGGAATACTTCATTCAGTTCGATTACTATGATTGTAAATCACTTTTTTCAACTCCTAGTTACCTATACAATAATTCAAGAACCTTGTAATATAAATAATTTTTGCATCTACATATCCTGCAAGTCACGCAATCAGGAGACTTTTCAGGAGTTCCAGTTCTTCCCGCATGGAGCGCATATAGGCGGTGGTCTCCCAGAGCATCTTCACTAGAGTCTTGGTGTTGGTCTCATCCAGGGCAACATTCTCGGTCAGCTGAGGGTTGAGACGGAAATAGGGAATGTTTAGCATGTTGAACATAGATAAGGCCCGCGCTGTCACTCGCCCATCTGTTTGAGTAGCCTGATAACAGAAAAGGATTTCAGGATTAAATTCAGGGGGGAAAATAAATTAGTCCTAAATATGCAGCCCTAAACTTTGATAACATTTGTATTTTTTTGCATTTGGGTGATATTTATTTTTCTGTAGTCTTGAGAAGTTTGGGAGAATATTTTTATTTTTTATAGCATTACTCTTTCTTTTCTTAGGACATTTCGCAATAATAATAATAATAATACAGTGGTCTCTTATTAAGACGGACAGTCAAAAGCCAACATTTATTGACGTATTAATGAGAGTCTATTATAGCAGGAGTAATCTGACGTGAAATAGTAAAATGGTAATGAAACTTTGTTATCCTCAATTTATGTAACATATTAGGTACATTGAAAAAAAAAAAAAAAAGAGAACATATAAATCAAAAAATTTTAATATGTATAGTGAGGTAAAAATTCAAAAATATTAACATTCAAAGCATAAACAAAATGTAGTTGTACATATTACTATTTTTAAAATGAAGTAATCTTTATTTGTTTCTTCTGGATAAACAATCTTCTTTTTATGCCATTCTCAATTTTAGTAAACTGTTCCAAGCAATTTACTAAAATTTTGAGTATCTTCTACTGATTTAAAAATTAAATGAAATTTGTCTATCTTAATGAATGAACGGACATATTAAGCAATGTTTATAACATGTGTTGTGTTTGAAAGTTATAGAATAAAACCTGCTGTGTTTAAGAGAGATAAAGGAAGACATAATAATTAGTTTAAAGAAAATTAGTTTATTAAATTGCTTATCAAATTAATTCAAATTAGCAAATACAAAAACACTGCTCACAGGCAGGCAACTCAGGAAGAATTAACATTAGAATTTTAGACATTACAATTTTAGACAGACATTAGAATTTTATCAGCTTAGTTAGAATTAAGGAATTTGCATAAAAACTTTACTAAAAAAAAATCTATTTTAAATTCCATCATAAAATTATTAACAAAAAATATTAAATTTAAAAGAATTTTAGAATTTACCCAGGCTCTTAAAATTTATGAAGGTTTAGAAAATTGCTCTCAGAAATAAAGCTTAGAATTTTAAGTTCACGGAATAAATTGAAATCATACATTTTTAAATTATTAAGAAATCATCTACTGAATTTGAGAAATTAAGAGTTTAAATAAAACATTAATATTCACCCGGCTGGGTCATCTTAAGAATAACATGTTGGAGAGGAAAAGTTCTATATGTGGAGTTTCACAGGGATGACAGGAATTTTCCTAAACCGGAGTTCTTGGGATCAGGAGAAGATTCATTTATAGTGGCCTAACATCTACATCTGGAACTCTAGGATCTTCATAAAACAGCCGTCATCGTCAGACGCTACTTTCACGTAACTCACATAATGAAGCTCACCCCACATTTTTCCAAGAGTCACATAGTAATTTAGCTCGTAGAAACGAATAAAACTTTCGCTAAAAGAGGCAAATGAAAAAAAAAAAACATCGCTAGGAACCTAATGTTCCATAGAAAAGCACGCATGGAACATAGGTTCCCATGGAAAAAATCAACGATGCGCTTCTCACGCTAACACACAACGTGGGATTTCAACAAAAAAACTGAAACCGAAAAATTCCGCGCGCATATTTATACGTGCGGAAAAAGGGAGAAGTTTAGACAAACGGCAGCAATTAAAATCCGCTTACCGAAATTAGAATTGCCAAAATAAAACTCTGAGAGCAGACGATCCGTAAAAACACGAACCAATTAAAATAATTCACAAATTCCAAAGAGGAGCGAAAAGCACTTAGGCGGAGCGTCAATCACGGTAAAAAAGCTCGCAGAACCAGGATTCCGAAAATGGTTGTAACTGAAATTTTTGAAATGCACTGAACAGGGAAATAACTTGAAACTATAGAATAAACGGAATTTCTAACCAAAATGGGAAAATGAGACATCAAATTAAAGGGAATTTTAAGGGGAATCAAATAAATAAATAATTTTTATAAACTTACAAATCAAAAGTAATATTAATTTAGAGAATGGAACATTTTTAATTAAGAGTATCATAAAGAAAATTAATTTAAAAGATTAAAAAATATTCTAATTAAAGAATAAATTAAAAAAAACAATAAATATTTAAATATTATCAAATTCAGAATATTGAGCCAGGGAAAAATAAATAAAAGTAAATTTCAAACCCCCAAATTACATAAATTCTAAAGCAACCCAACACATGCAACGTCCATAGACCTTAACTGGGAAATCCGCATTTGTACATAATAACAAGAAATCCATCTTAAACGGGTGCCGTTTAAATGAGAGTCCACTGTTATAATAAAATACATTTTATGCAAGTAACTGCATAAAGTTCTTAAAAAGGGTAAAAGGGAGATTAGATACCACGACTCTTGTAGTTAAAATAAACAGAATTTTGAGGAGGGAGGGAGCACTGTGTTTCTCAGTCTAAGTTGATTGACAAATCAGAAACCTTTGAAAACAGAGAAGGATTTCCTTAGTTTTTTGGGATATCTTTTTTAATTTTAAGGACATATTTAAATCATCAAAATCCAGGCCTTAATTATGAACAGGAAAAAAATATGTGTTTACTTAAATTATGCTTGGAATATCTTATCTCCCACAGATGCAAGTATTCACTTTACGTAAACAAGATTTTGTCCTAATAAGATACATACATATTTCTGAAACTGGTTGTCATGGCCTTGGTGGGAAAAAAATGAAAATTTTACTCATGGATTAAATTTTTATTAATAGCATTAGCTAAAACTATTTTTAAGCAGAAGAAAATTAATTTGGAAAGAAAAGCAGCCTATATTTTGACAAAATTTAATGTCACAGATAAAACTGTTCAATTCTCACATATCTTTGTAGAAACATTTACATAGCAATGGGGACATTTTCTCAGATTTTTCCAACCCCCTCTTTTTAAATATATGAAATACTCCAAATCTGAGTTTTTCCAGGTTGCATAGCAACTTGTGACAGAGATTACAATATAAACTTTTATTTCAACTTTTTAAGACTTAAAGTTCAAAATTATCATAACTCATAATATTGCCCACAAACTTAAATACACATTCTTGTGAATGTATATAATACATAACAATAAAAAACTTGTTTAATTCAACATTACATGTAGTATACTGGCAAACATACGGTAACATTGAACTCCAAATTAGATAGTTTTATACTTTGTAAATATCATTACATTGTTATTGTGTTCAGAAACCAACTGTATTTTACTTTAGATGTCAATAGCTGATGCTTTTTCATATCTCGATGTTATTGATGTGGCAACTGCTTTATATCTTTTGACAATGAGTGATACTTGTTAGACTCAAATCTCAAATGAATATATTTTAAATAATGAAAATGTTAAGTTTATCCTATATAGCAACACATACAGAAATGACTGTACATCAAATCCAGTCAAAATGTTTTAAAATATCTCTAAAACTACAGGGTTCATAACAAAAGTTAACTTTTTTAATTGGATTGCCCTGACCAATGAAAGCCATTTTCCCTGACCGACTTAATTTGCATTTACGTTACTTATCGGTGAAAGGAAATTTTGTCCCATTGCTGTATGGATAATGTAGAATACTGATTTATTCATGAAAATAATCTGCATATATTCTTTCTACCATTCAATAATCTCATTTAATGGAAGAAAAAAGTGATGAAGGAATTTTTTTTTTATCTTTTTGCAGGTTCTTGATTCCCGGCTTAATCTTATTATTTCTAATTTTATAGCACAGGAATCTGAGCCTGATGTTATTATAGTGTAATGTACAATTTTCTGAATTCATGGAAAAAATTAAGTTCTTTAAAGATTTTTGTTCTAAATGAACGTTTTGAAAAGTGAGTAGTGGTTTCTATATATTATTTATGCTATGCGTGCTTATTTAGGACCCGAGTGACACCGGTTAATTTGTTCTATTTTTGTATAAATATAGTTTTTTATATTCTTGTAAAAGAAATGTTCAAATGTTGTTTCTAAATCTTGTTCACATAGTGTACTGCAATTTGCCCTATGAAATTTTATTGCCGGTTTCTCTCCAAAACTATTCAGCCGATTGAAACTAAATTTTGTTAGGTAAGTTACTATATGAATACAAAAACAAAGTTGCAATTTTTTTTTTTTTTTTAGTTTTTCAAAAATAGGAATAAAAAATGAGTGTGGAAAGATTCATTTTACTTGCCGCATGATGTTGTTGAGACCCAGACCGTCCGACCTACCAGAAAGGTGTTGTTGTTGTTGAGACCCAGACCGTCCGACCTACCAGAAAGGTGTAAGGTAACTGTATGGACGGCCGGGAAGTGCCACCCAATTTAGACCGGAACCCAGTGGGGGAGGCATCCACAGGGACCGTACCCTCCTTCCCCTACCACCAACCTCTCGGAAGGACTTACGGACCCACATGTTTAACGTGATCGTACTCCGCATGAACACGGCGGCATTTGTGGTAGCGTGCAAATCTAGCGCGCAAACCACGGGGATACCGCACCCGAGATGGCCAACAGCACGCGGTGTTCCGAGGTGGTCACCCACCAAGTACTAACCGCGCCCGATGCTGCTTGACTTCGGTGATCTAACGAGAACCGGTGTTTTCAGCACGGTACGGCCGTTGGCTTACCAGAAAGGTGTAAGGTAACTGTATGGACGGCCGGGTTGCCGCATGATGTGGAGTAATATTAACATCGGCCATTTCAGCATGGGAAAAATATTTTGGAAGGGTGCATTTCTTTGCAAACAAGATCATGTATGTAGAACAAAATTATATACTTTATTTTATTTGACCAAAACTTTTGATTTCTATCTCATTTCTGACACATTGTTCATGCCGTACACAAAGTGTTTTAATATGTTGTGTTGTAGAATGTGTTGATCCACCCCTTAAAATGCAACAGAAAATTGTGGAAAATGTAGGGTATGCTTACTAGAAATTCTTTTCTAAAAGAAAGTAAAATTCTGTCAATCTGTCCCCGCAAATGTGACAAAAAAAATTGCGTAAAAAGTAGGGGAAAATTTACTCAAAATTTTCTGTTAAAAGCAAAGTACACAAAAGACTTATAAACAAATTTTGATTTTCCGCTATCATGGTGCTTTTTCTCTTATTTTTTTTTATCTTTAATTACTTTCTAAAATAAATTATAATCTAATACCGGTTCTTGATAGATCTAAAATAAATTTGAGATCTATCAAGAACCGGTTCTTCCTTCTTGTCTCCCTGATAATACCAAACTAAACAAGCAACTTTTAGACCCTTGTTCAAAGAAAGAATTGGCAGATACCATCAAAGCCAAAGGAACTAAAACAATTGGGTCTTTTCTAGGGAGACTCTTGTTCATGCCTATACTGATGGCTCCTCTGATGAAACCATTTTAAATGAAGGATCTGGAATACACCTCATTTTACCAAACGACAAAATTATGCAGAAAAAAAAATTGGAGTCGGCCACATTACATCCAATTACACCAGAGAACTTATTGCAATACAGGAAGCACTGAATATATCTTTCTTTCAAATTCCGATAGAGCTAATGGCCTGGTTATCTTTAGTGATTCTAAGGCTGCCATTGAGGCAATCCAACTGGGATGTTCAAAATTTGCTAGTGATATACATCTCCTCCTTGACAGGATCAAACAACTAGAGAAAAGTTGCAACCTGCAATGAATTCCTGCACATGTTAATATCGAGGGAAATGAGATTGCTGACAATCTGGCCAAAGAAGCGAGACACCTAAATAGTGGCCACGTAAATTGCGCCACCTTTAGTGATGCGAATGCAATGGCAAGATCCAAACTTAGGGAATGCTCAATTCGAGAAAGTGACCAAATCTGTGAAATAAATGAAGAAAGAATCATCACAAGAACAATTATAAGGCTTCGTACACGTCACTACAGGGGTATGGAAATCGATGGAAATGGTACTAGGGTTTAAAGGGACTGTAGAAACTGTCCCGAAACTGAACTCTCTCCTGAACATGTCTTTACATGCCCTGCCATTTTGGCAGCACTTGGAACATCATGGAATTTCCACAGGAGATTCTCTACTCCCATAGCATCATTGCGATCATCAGGACCGTCGTCTTCACTCATGGATCTATTTAAATGACTGACTCGTGTGGACACAACACCACCACCACTTTCTAAAATCAATTTTTTTAAGTGCCTCAGAAATTTAAAAATCATATATACCAATTTAAGAAAGCGTAACTTTTATTTTCCTATTAAGTATAATCTTCATCAGAAAATCCATCAAATGAGTCAATCACATTCATTAAATTTATTTTATTCGACAACAAAATTTTTTACCAGATGTTAGGGGGGAGGGGTTTGTTTTACAGAATTTTTGCAGAATTTCAAATTGAGACAAAAGGGTGTTAGAGAATGGAAACCTACAGTATGGAATCCATGTTGTACATCTCCAAGTGTATAAAATGAAAATGTTTTACTTTGCGTGTGAAAGAGAACTAAAAATGCAATTTTAAAGGCAACATTAGATGTATACAATAAAAATTTAAGAATTTCTGGAAAGAAGAACTTATTTTCAATATGATATACTTTGAACAAGATTGTGTACATTTTACCTTTTGATTTTTCCCAATTCACATCAAACTAAGCATATACTAAGATAACTTGATATGAGCTATTCAATATTGAACAGTGTTCAAAATTAGCGGTCGTTAGTCGTAATTTGCGACTAGAAATTTCAATTTGATGACTAGATTCTTCAATCTGGTCACCAAATTTTATGCCTAACAATGCTATTATTAAATATCAGTCTTCCCTTTCCCTTAATTATCGACAAACCCTGCTAGAAGACTGGACACCATCCATTTTATACATGCGCACAGTGATAAATCTGCAGGTGGTACACAGACAGTAAAATCCTTCTCTGTGTATTCAGGGAAGGAAACATTGGGATCTTATTGTACTTCAACTCACCCCCCACCCTTCAAAGACCTGAAATTGCACTTCTGAAGAATTTATTTGTTTGCTTTATCCTCAGCCATTCCGATGTCCGAGACTCCGGGTATTTAAAGAGTTTTTATTACTCCCCTCCACTTTATTCCCTCATAGATGCAGTCTTTACATTCTAATTGCTTACTATTATAGAGCACACTGTGTTACAGATTAAATCGTTCCAGCAACTTGCAAATTTGGTTAGCTAATATTTTGTTATCAGACATTGAAAAGGACGTTTTTATAGCTGCCAAGTGTTCAGATTTTTATGTACTTGTTCCGGGAATCCGATTTGGATCCACAGTAGTCTGATTTTTCTTTTCTATAATCATTTATATTTTATTGTATGTAAATCTGCATAAGAGTGTCTACAAGTCATGAAATCGGAAGTAGGTCACGAAATGAGAAACAAAGTCAGGAATTTTAAGATGAAGGTTTTCCCGTTTTTTCATCTAAAAATCCGTTTCCACGCGATTGCGTCTGTTTCTAATTAATGTGGGAAAAACACACTTGCATCGACTAAAATATTTATGATTATTTCTTGTTATATACAAGAAAACTATTTTTCAGACGTATTATTAAAGAAATGAAGAACTATATTCACGAGTACTGGGTACTGCAATAAACGGCATTTGTTCACGATCATCTTTATATTTCATTTTATTGTGAAAATACTTTTCCACTTCTGCAATCGGTTTGCATCGTCTAAAACATTTGTAATTATTTCATATATACTATATTATACAGAAAAGCTATTTTTCAAGCGTATTTTTTAATGACATGAAAGGCTATTTTGCAGCAGTGTCACGATAAATGACATTTGTACGCGATCCACTATATTTCGTTTTATTTTAAAAGTATTTTTTCACTGTTACAATTTGTTTGCATTGTTTTAAACGTTTGTAATTATTTTGTATATTACATAAAAAAAACTATTTTTAAACGTACTATTAATGAAATAGAAGGCTATTTTGCAGCAGTATGGGGAAAAACGGTATTAGTGAGCAATTTTTCCTCGTGCAATATGTTCCTATCTTTCTTTCTGGTAAGTTGGCATCCATACAATTTTTATATCAATCCCTGAAATTAATGTGATTCATACTTTTTTTTATTATTACCCAGGCTGTCTAGCTCACCCAAAGGGTGTCGAAAGCCCAGACCAACCGACTCATCCGGAGACATAGAGCAGCTTAATGGACGGCTGGCACCCAAAGGGTGTAGATAAGTTTCAAGGGTATGATTTATATTTTATCAAAGCGACAAGAAAAAGAGTAGCAACTATAAAACAAAAACTTATTATTGACTTGCAAATACTGAACCCTAGCTGCCAACGCTACATTTCTTCGTGAGGCTCCGATATTTGCATTGACTCCGATCTTTGGACAAATATGCAAATTCTCCCGCTCCGCCTTTTTTTTAGCTTTTAAGATGAATATACGAGGCATGTTTTTTAAGTAAGTACCGTTTTGGAATTAAAAAAAGACGTGCAAAGATATCGCAATAATTTTATTTCTACATGAAAGCCTGTACCTTAATCTACTTTTCTACATAATTTCCATGAATATTGAGGCACTTGTCATAACGTGGCACCAGTTTTTGAATACCCTCCTCATAAAATTCTGCCGCCTGACTTGTTAACCACTGTATCACAACTGTTTTGACTTCGTTATCGTCTTGAAGACGCTGACCACCCAGGTGTTTCTTCAAGTGCAGGAACAAATGGTAGTCGCTGGGCGCCAGATCAGGGCTGTATGGAGGATGATCTAGAGTTTCCCATTTAAAAGATTTGATGAGATCTTTGGTCCGATTAGCCACATGTGGACGGGCATTGTCATGCAGCAAAACGATACCCTTACTCAACTTGCCACGTCTTTTGTTCTGGATTGCACGACGCAGATTGTTCAATGTCTCACAATAAGACGCTGCATTGATTGTCTCATTACGAGGCAGAAACTCCACTAGCAATACTCCTTTTTTGTCCCAAAAAACTGTGCACATGATTTTCCGGGCAGAAATTGTTTGCTTAAACTTCACTCTTTTGGGTGATGATGAATGTCGCCATTCCATGGATTGTTGTTTTGATTCTGGTGTGACGTAGGCCACCCATGTTTCGTCACCAGTAACAATTTGGTCTAAAAAATCTTCACCTTCATTGTGGTACCGCTCAAGGAAAGTCAATGCACTGCCTAAACGTTGGGTTTTGTGCAAATCCGTCAACATTTTTGGAACCCAACGTGAACACAATTTCCGGTAATTCAAGTTCTCGGTCACAATGCGATAAAAAACACTACGAGAATATTGAGGAAACCAGTCGCACATTGATGAAATTGTAAAGCGTCTGTTTTCTCTCACCTTTTCTTCCACTTTCTGCACCAAATCTTCATTAAAGACCGAAGGACGCCCACTCCGTTCTTCCTCATGCACATTTGTGCGGCCATCTTTAAATGCTCTCACCCATTTCCTTACCATTCCATCACTCATAATGTTTTGTCCGTAAACTTCACAGATCTCACGATGAATATCGATCGGTTTTACGCCTTTAGCACTAAGAAATTGTATAACAGCCCGTACTTCACAATCGGCGGGACTCACGATTGTCGGAGGCATCTTAAACACTCAGTAAACAACGTATACAATGAAGAATCAGACTGTAATGGCGTCAGTGCGTAGACAAGAGATGTAGGTAACCAGCGCGGAATGCCAACCGTAGCGCTGTGGCGGCGGAATCGCAAAACGGTACTTACATAAAAAACATGCCTCGTAGTAAACAGATTTCAAAATGAAATTTCATACTTTGACAAAATTGGCCACAAAAAGTGAATAAATTTCACTCAAAATTCCCATATAATATTTTAATTTTAAATGTGTTTAATTCTTATATTTGTAAGTAATATGAGAAAAATTATATGGAAATGTCACTAAAATGTGCATCTATACATGATTATCGGTTTATCCCATTTAATTATCATGTATTTTCAATTTTTGCAATTTGTTTTCATCAACTAAAACTTTTATATTAATTGCTATTTTAACTCAGAAAATTAATTTTCAAGGATGAAATGAAGGGGTATTGGGACAATGACTATACAAGATGACCGTAATTGAAAATTGTTAAATAGAAGTATTTTTTTTAATTTGTTGTTTTTTATGTCCTTTTTGCCAAGTAAAAACAAATTAGCAATTTTTTCTATTTATTTTCTATTGGGTTTCTTTTTCAGTTTATTTTAAATTTTAAGAAAATTTAAAACAATTTTTAATACAAAAATCTGAATTATTCTTTGTTTATATCTTTAACAAAAATGGTCATTTAAAAAATAGTTGTTCTTGTTAGAGATGTAAAAATGGCAACTAGCCATGTCTATTTGGCACCTAAAGTCAGAACTATAGGTGTCAAATGATGCCTAGTTCAAATTTTAAATTTCTAACACTGATAATGAAGTTAGACTAGCATAACACAAATACGTTATGCTTAAATTTAGCATTTAAAACTAATTTTTGTCTATATAGATGTGAAAATGTGAGGAATGTCACAGGACCTCTTGTCCCGGTCGTCCAATTTCCCTTTCAAGTCCTCAGGATGAGTCGGACGGCCTGGGGTTTCCACAGGACCTCTTGTGTGTTTTTGCTCTGTTCTAAACCAAATCTTCCGATATTATAAATTTGAAGTGTTTAATTTAACGATTCTTTGTGTAAGAATTTAAGCATTTTTAATGCACCCCAAACTTTTCAAACTCAATCGGAGTTCAACTTTAGAATTCCTGAAAGAAAAGTGGTGTGACCTGTTTAAACCTCTAATGGAGCTGAAAACAGAAAAATCACTTTCACTTTTTCATGATATTGCAACTCCATTGTTTATGATTAGAGCTGTAATATGATACTTTTGAATCTAATGCAAAATTAATAAATCGTAATAAAGTGGATACAGTCATAATAAAACGGTTATCACACAATTTCAAGCAAGAAAGCACAAGCGACAAAAGAAACCTTTTCAAATTGAAATGTCAGTCTCACACCTATGAACTTGTCCATATAATCTGTTCAGATTATTTTATAACTGCAGCAGATTTAGAAATTGTAAAAGCTTTTCATAGGCATCCTGTTGAATAACCGCTTCAAGTCATTTTCTTTGCCAAAATAATATTTCCAATTTTTCATTATTTACAAGATAGAATTTCCATTATTTTTCCTTGGCTGATTGGAAAATTGGTACAACGTGGCACAAATTAAGCTGAAAATGCAGGTTTTATAGCAGGTAAGTATAATGGATGCAATTTGCATAGTTGCAAGGCTTTCAAAGATTTTGGAACAAACTCTATAATATACCTGATAATTACTAAGATTAACATCTGATAACCCTAAAAAAGTCTGGATTTAAAAATGCATCTATAACCATTATTTGGTATACTGTATTTTTATTTGACATTTTGCATGAATAATTAAATTCTTTTTAACAATCCTCTCAGACTGTAAATAGAAACAAGGAACTCAGAATACTGTCAAGTTGCAGAAGATAAAGTAGCTTTAATAATGCTTAATTTGGTGCTTTGGGTGAAACAAATATTTTCCAGAAACATGATTGGCTTGGATTAAATCTTTCGAGACATTGGTTGAAAAGAGGGCAGCTTGGCAGAACTAACTGTTCAATATTAGAATATATTAGAATGACTTTAGGTTTATTTTTTTCTCTTCCAATGTTATTTAAATGATCCAAGTTTTTAATAATTTCCCTGAAATAGTCTACATTTAAGCATTTTCCAATTTCCCTGATTTTTAGGAGCCCTGTTATAATAAACAATCTGTGATTTACCTGAAGAAATTAAATGGACTAACCACATCTATATCCACAACTTTTAATTTGATTTGTGGTTTGCATTTTTGCATCAATAATTAACCAACATTATAGTGAAGCAACTTATAACCCTATAACAAGACATTGCATAAAAGCTCAACAGATCATTCATCACTACCTGTGGTCATCAACAACATGGTGCAAGCAATGAAATGATCAGTGAGCAAAAACTTCCTAAAGCAACAATTTTAGAGTGTTTATGGTACAAGTATTTATTTTGAACCCAGTAATCATGCAGGGCTTTATTGAACACCACTTACCATTAACAAAGTTCTAAGCGCTTGGGATTACAGTAAAGCATTTCTGCTCAATAATTACAAGATATATTACAATATACAATAATATAATTATAGGAAAAGAGTTGCATAAAAGTAGGTCATCATCTCATTGCTTGCACAGTGCTGACATGCGGCAATGACCACAAGAACAGGGTCCAAGGGTGGTGATGGAAGATCAGTTGAGTACACTTTTGTTATTAACCAAGATCTCAATAAAAAATAAGATGTTGCCACATAATGTTCCATACAGATTAACAAATTCCAATATAATGGGAAAACAAATGAGAACTTTCTTATAACTCAATCATCAATAGGTTTATTGCTGTTACCCACTGCAATACCATATTTTATGGAAATTGCTTAATTCTTTCAGGAGGTATCACATTTTCAGTGGAAAAGTAAAATTTCTAATATATCAAGAACAGTTTGTGATAGCTCTTAAACTATAGTATTGATATATTTATTGTGAAAAATACTTACAATGCATATATCAATATTTCGTGGCACACTTGCAGGTCATTTAGATTCTCTAAATTAGAAAGAAAATAATATGTTGCGTAAAAGTTTACCTGATCCACTAGCAGCTGTCCCAGGTTAGTGACTCCCATGGCCATGCGGCAGGCACCCCAAAGTGTATCGGGACGGAAGACATCGATGGTGTTAACAGGAATGAGAGGAGGCCGCCCCGTGCCCATTGACACCATCACCTTCATATTGCACATCTTATCGAGTTGGTTCTGAAAGAAGCATTTTCTTACATGGGAACAAAGCTTTAGGATGTAAATACAGTGAGACCTGTCTATCATAAAACTTAAATTGCTATTTAGTCTTTTACTAGCCCCTGACAACTGAATTCAATTTTTACAAACAAATCTTAGTTTTTTGACTCCTAACACCACAACATACATCAGAAACCGTTTAAAACATATGCAGTTCAACATCGTTTATACACCTTTTCATTTACACATTGTTTAACTTAGGTCCTGATTCATTCCTGCACAATTACAATGGTAAAATATTTCGTTTATGACACGACTCAATTCCTAGCTTCGTTTATAGGGCATGTTTTTTTTTGTTTTGTTTTTTCAAGCTCTAAAGTCACAATTCATTCTGCAGTAGAAATTTTCCATGTCATTCTTTCTCGTCTTTTACTCGTTTTTAAGTCTTTAACCCATTAAAGGCTGCTATTAAATTTATGTGATGCAAAAACGTTTTGATGACTAAAAACACAGGATTATACACTAATTAACACAAAACAGTTGAATAATTAAATATTTTTCAAAAACTGAGATTTTTATGGTATGTTCCCAAAATGGGAGCAATGGCGTTTTACCATATCATTACATGTGTTCTCAAAATGGGAGCAATGGCCCTTTACGATATCATACCAAGTGTTCGTAAAATGGGAGAAATGAAGTTTTGATCATTGCTCTCATTTAGTGAAATTAGTAATGGTCATAATTAAATGTAATATAGTGTTCAGTAACATAGCCAGAAAAAATATGGGGGGGGGGGGGGGGCATAATGTTAAATTTTTTTTTAAGGTCAGGTTTTTTTTTTTGTTATTAATGCCTATTCAATAACATACAGGACCAAAATTTTGGTCCACCCCCTGCCTACGTCCCTGTATGTGTTATTTGATTTGTAAATATAATGAACAATTTGATAAACATAATAAGAAGCAAATGAACGCTTTAATTACTAAAATACAGTAACTGTATGTTACATAAAATTAGCACATTTGATGTATCAAAAAATATCCCAGAAAAATGTTTGTTATCGGGTATGGTATGCAACTGAGCATGCTTTATGAAGCATAACAAAGCATTTCTTGCAATGCAATCGTGTGTTTTTGCCCCACATTTTACAACGTGATTGCTTGTTGCAATTTTCAATTATATGATTTATGCCATCAAAGCGTACGTTAGTGTTAGTTGCATAACTCGGATCAGAACGATTTACCACAACACACTCAGCACTGTGCAACAAAGCCATCGTTGCATCTCTCAGGAAATCTATTTGAGACATTTGGCCGGTCAGTTCCCTATGGATCTTCCCTGCTGTGATAACTGCCATAGTCAAAACATTACTGAAAAATGGTCACCACCACTTTTTCCTTCTTATTCTCGGACAATAGTTGCTCAAACACCTGTCCAGGAGATCTACGCCTCCCATATAGCTGTTATATGAACCAATTACATGAGGCTGTTCAATGTCGATTTTTTTCCTTTCTGTTCGGCTCCACTTTTTTGCTTTAGAAGCTGGATCTACAGTTTCAAAATGGGATGCTATGTTTAAAACTTTATTGTCTCTCCACTTTACAACCACTAAATTATTAGTGGTACATACATCATGACTTCCACGAGGTTCTTTCGACATTTGCTTTATGTCTTTGATTGGACAGTGTTATAAACGGTTTTCCCTGAGTGTTCCTGTAGCTTTGAATCCTTTGTTCCGTAACTCTTCTTAAAGAGACAAAGAAGTGAAAAAATTATCGAAGTATAATTCATGGCAGTAGTGATTTTCAACACAGTTTATGGGATCTAATACTACATGAGTTCCAAGGGGCTGCAGGGGCTGCTATAATTTCTGAATCAACATCTTCATCTTCTAATTCTTCTAAATACTGCAATACTTCCAATATAGTAAGAAATTTTTTTCTCATATTTGATTGTTAAATAATTCAATCACAGTTTGAAAAGTGGCTGTAGCACAACAAAGAGACTGGGAGTAGAATGGGAGATTCTAGACCTCTTGCATTTGCTAATAATGTTTGATTAGTGCTGCATCTATTTTTGGTAGTGTAAAACGCCAATGCTCCCATATTGGGAACACATAATAAAATTGCCAGAAAATCACTAAAAAAAAAAATTTCAAAAATTTGATTCCTAACTGCGAAATATAGAACCATATCTCGGCTTTCGGAATATAACACTTATAAAGTTTCAGATTTTTTTTTCTGGGTATTTTTACAGGAAATTTATAACATTGTCGAAAACTGAAATTCGTAAATATTTTAATTTAAATTTCGAAAAGAAATATTAAAATTTAAGAAATACAAAAATTATCAGAGATTTGAACTAGATTATGGATAATATTTGTGGAGAAAATTTTCCTATTTGTAATTTTGGGATTGCCAGAAAAAATATTTTATGGATGTTCCCAATATGGGAGCTTAATGGGTTAACTCATCTTTTAATCTTTTACTGGTGGCCTCATACAAATTTCACTTAAATTAAGCAATTCCATTGAGAAATAGGACCACAAATATTATTCAAAAAATAGTTAATTTATGCTTAAAATATGTAAATTCATTCAATTTCAATAACTAGTATTTTGATCTCATATTAGGAGATGGGAATTCAATAATTTCTGTGAATATAAATAATTAAATAGAAGAAAATGAAATTTTTTTATTATTCCATTCTTTTTAAACAAGTGGTGCAAACCAACTCACTGTTGCCATGAGGGCCTGGTTGCACTGGTGTATTTCGGTGAGGCAATCTAGCGTAGGGTTGTTGGAGATGAGACCCCCATCAATGAAAGGTCCAGAAGCTCTGAAGTAGGTTGGGGCTGCTCCGGTAGCTCGAGCAGCTTGCCATATAAGCTGTTCTGAAAGTATTTAAAATCATGTTACAATTGCAAAAAATACATCATCTATTCATTACTAACTAAATAATGACACATTACGAAACAATGTAGACAATTATCGAAAGAAAACAATACTCTTCTCAATGACTTCCCTTTCAAAAAATTAATTTCCCCTTTAGTGGGAAAAATCATATTTTAATTATTCAGTACAACTGTTGGTTTGGACAGAAAGTGATGGTTTGCTATTCAGTGTTCATCCAAATCCCCAAATAAAATACAAACTATTCAATTTTAATAATATCTTCCTTTCACATTAATCTATTGTGCCTGAAAGCGTGTGATTTTATACATTGTAAAAAGGAGATTTTAATAAGACTTTTAAACAAATTTTTTGGTTGTCTTTGATTTTAAAGTATTAATGAGTTGGAGTATACTATTTTATAGTCTATTAAATGTTCATGTATTACTTACAAGAAATTAAAACTTTAGCTAGACATACTTCCAAATACACATGAAATTTACAAGGACTGAAATTGTTCAATTGCATTCAATTTTATAAAAGTAGTGTAGAGCAAAGCTTACCTCTCGGATTAGGAAGGGGTTCATTGGTAAGCACATCCACTTCCGTATGATTTAAGAGTTCTAACGGAGATTTGTAATTTCGAAAGATGTGAAGATCTGCTGGTTTTCTATCACCCCGAGTAGCAGTTATCATAATCCTAAATAAGATGCGCTTATTATGAGCAATAAAACTAAAATGAGAAATACAGAATTCACTCTTTCAGATAAAAACTTTTGTCAAAATTGTACATTCAGTAGCTGACCAAGGACATTCATTCAATAAGAACTGGAATCAACAGTGTTAAAACTTCAGATTCAATGGCATACCCTGAAAATGTGATGTACATGAATATCTGTTAAAAAGATATTTTCAATTTTTGTCCCAATACCTTTTCAGTTTTAATCTGAAAATTTTGTCAAATACATACGTTTTTATGCTTGAAGGGCCTTTTAAGAAAGCAAATTTTGGATTTTTTTAGAAATTGTAAATAACTGTTTGCGAATAATTATTTTCAGAGGACTGATCAAACATACGTGATGTATCCATGCTAGAAACCAATATCTTTGTGAAGGATCGTTTATCAAATTGCATGCAGGTTCTTAATCTGAAAGGTTTCTGAAGGGTCCATTTTTCAGATTGTGGAATTTTGTGAAAGAGCTCCATTATCAGATTATTTTTAAACTTTTTTTTTTCTACATGAATTGCAGAGTAAAGATTCTTCAGTGCAGGTAAAAATATCAAAAAAGAATCTCATATCATTATTTAAATTTGGATGTCCCACAAAAAAATTTGGTAACTAGTGAAAGCAGCATAAAGTTAAATAAAGTATTTTATATAGATTAAATTACACCAGCCTGGAGCCAAGTCAAGATGCTTCATTCCAGAGTACCTGGGTCTTACCTCCACCTCAGAAAATAACAAATGCCCATGTAGTAGTTTTTGAATAGCAATGGATTCACTTTTGCACTCCGGTTGTCGGGTGCTGCGTTGCAGTCAGAGATGGCTGGTGGTGTGTCTTCATCTTGGGATGGCTGTACTGGACTGTGGTTGAAAAAGGGGGTGGGGCCAGGGGACTGAGCGGACCAACAGAAAATCGGGAAGTAGATTCCATGTTACAAGTTCAGTAGTATTTACATTAATGTAAATACAATATTAAAACAGCAGAAAAATATTTACTATTAGGTTTTGAGAATTAAGTTTCGATTAAGTTTAAATTAAATTTAAATTAAAATAAAGTTCAAGTTTTAATGTTAGCATTTAAGATAAAAATTTTACAGTTATGCAGAGGACAGAGTTATGATTTATTATAGGTTAAGTTTAGGTTTGAGTAAAAAGTTATTAATTATTTTAATATTACGTTAAAAGGTTAGATTTTATTCACATCACAATTAAGATGAAACAGCATGTGTGCTATGGTTAAAAAGCATTTTATGGCAAGACCGGGCTGGCAATAAAATTGCAAGCTAAAGCATAGGACCTGAGTGACATTGTGATAATGTGATGATTGTTGTGAAAATGTGTAATGTGATAACTTTATGTTGAACTTAAGTGTAATGTGATAACTTTATGTTGAACTTATGTGTAATGTGATAACTTTATGTCGAACTTCTGTGTAATGTGATAAACTGAATTTGAAATTTGCATTCAATTCTGCCCATCATACAATGGCATAGTTTTCAAACCTAGGCGGTACTGACCTTCTGGGGACAACTTTCCTCTGAAAGGGTGGTAGAGATTGTTATATTCAATGGGAGCGAGAAAGGGGGCATTTTGATACATTCTCGATATTTCATTCCTAAACACTGTTGATATTGAAAAAGGTTTAAATATAAGTGCTGAATTTATGTATTGAAAAATCTGATATGGACAAAACATGACTTTCTCTGCATGATGTAATGACTTCGATTCTCTCACAGCTTAATAAAAATGTACAGGATTAGTGTGCAGATCTACAGCACAATGTTTTTAGTGTTGAAATATACATTAATATTGGACACTTTTCTAGGTGACATGTAAAACTATTTCAAAGTATCTAACTTTCATTTTGTGCAAATCTAAACTTGACAATTAAAAATATAGCTATCATCCGCTAAACAATATAATTCAACTAAGGGCAACTCTTTGTTTCTAAGTAAGGGTAAGCAATCTGTCTATCCCGCCAGGGAACTGGTCGGGTTGCAGTGGGTCCGTGCTCATATTGGGATCCTAGGTAACGAGGTCGCAGATGTTATGCCAAGGAGGCTGCTCTGGTGGGAGTTCTGAGGAAGGCGAAGGCTCAACATCCCACTGTGAGCCTTGGCCTGCTTCAGAAGATCCTTCCGAGCAAGGCCTGATTTAGCCCAACTGGGGTCCAGAGCAGACATTCCTTCGGGGTGCCTTTTCACTTTTTGATATATATATGAAATGAACAACAACAAAAATTTTTTTAAACATAATTGCATTCTTAAAAAAAAAGGTATAAAAGAAGTAGTTCTTACAAGTATTTGCAACTTTCTTATCATAGCCAAGATTCCAACATTCTAAATGCGTGCGGTTAATCCCTATATATCCCAAAAATGAACCTATTCGCTACGCAAACCTAGTCTGATGGCATATATTTTTTTTAGGAAGCAGCCGTAAATTTTTTAATGTTGTAATTATTTAATATGGGGCCTAGGACAGCGGCCCCGCGTTCCTCTGCATGAGTCAGGCCCTTCCTTGGAGCAAGCAAATGCCCTGTCCATTGCATTCTGTTAATTCTAATGTATTGGATTATGTCAGAATCGCGCGTTATATAATTTGTATCTTCTTTCCCAAATATCATTTTCCAGAATTCCACTAAAAATATTGCGCAAATTTTTTTAGTTAAAGATGCAAAGAGTTTTTTCTCATGTCCTGTGAAAGTTGGGGTTTCTGAAGCATAAATTAAGGTACGTCTCATAAGAATTTTATGCACTTGTAATTTTGCTCTTCTCCAATCAGGTGTGATCGGAAAAAATGTCTTAATCCATGAAAACAGTGATTTGTAGCTATAATTTATTTTTAAATTTTTAATTCTTACATTAATCATAATTATTAGAATACTTATATTTTATTACATAAAACCAATGGTTTGTGTTCCAATCAATAGATTCAAAATTACAATTATTATAATGTTTTTTATATGTCAATATTGTATTTAATGCTACAATATTTAATTTGGAAGAGGCAAATCTTGCTACTATGACAACCATCGATGATTCAATGGTTGTAAAAAAAAAATAATAAATAAAAAAAAATAAACTACTTACTCCATATATATATAAAAAAAAAATTACTTTTATCATCTCTTAAAAAGTGCAATTAATTTGTGGCATAATCCTGTCTCACATACTATAAAACTTGAATCAAGAACATTATTTTGAATGAAGAATATTTTATCAAGAATTATTATCACGAATATTTTGAATCAAGAACATTAATATCCCCAAAACTACAGAAATTACCAAATAAATAGAACTTCATTTTCATAAATATTGAATATCCCTCAATTTGACATTTTAGTTAATTATCATTTCTACCAATTTCGTAACATTTCCGTCAAATTGGTAACATTAATAGTCTGTCAAATGTTCACCAAATGTATCGTCAAGCATTACAGATGGACAGACAAACAAATGACATTGGGCGAACAATTAGGCATCACAATACAAAGCTATAATAAAAATATCTTCTCTCATGAATGGAATGAACAAGAACTATGAAAAGGATGTTAACAAATTGTTAACATCCTTTGTTAACAAATGTTAACAAATTGTTCACATAGTATTGCATATGAAAAAGCAACATATTTCATGACATATAATACTTTTTTAATTTATGTAAATTTTTTTATAACTTCATTTGAAAAATGTGCAATATCTTGAGAATGGTTTTTATTAATAATCTAAAATTTGTGTCATTCATTTTTTGATGAAAAATTATATAAGAAATGATTGTGTAAATAAGGTTTTGACTTTTTCAAGATTTCAAAAATTGGGGGGGGAGATCCTTTGAACCTTTGATAGTGCTTAAAATCAATATAGTTCAGTATTCACTGGTTGTAATAATTGCACCCAATTTTATTTAAAACACCCCATTCGCTAGTGAGATAACACATCTACAGACTCATGGACACGCACACTAACATACATACATAGACAGGGTCCGCGCTAGCCATTCACCTACGCGCCAAATGCGAAAAGATCGCAAAACTGGCGATAAAAAACATACTTTGGCTAAAAAAATGGCGAATGATTTTTTGGAAACTGTGAAAATTTCGCAAATATTTTTTTGGGAAGTAATATGGAATAAAAGTCCGATTTAATTTGGAATAAAAGTCCGATTACAGACAAGTAGGCCTATGACATACGAGCGCTGTCTCCCGTCTGTTTTGGGGACGCTTGTTTTCATGTGAAAAGCTCCAGGTATTCTTTAATTCCCAGTACGCTGCTCCTCAAAATGGACAGCAGACAGCGCATTCCTGTCTCTCAAGCGTCCTTGACCCACCGCGGCAATCAAAACATTATCTGAATTCCGTCCGTTATGTGAGCCGATTTTTTTCGTTAACCCTAAATCGCACAACCGTTAACCCCCAACACAGTTATTAGATACTCTCCAATAAACAAAACAAAAAAACACTTTCAACTTAAAATCCTGCATTATAGTTTTAAACAATCCGTGTTACAGAATTATTTCTGAAAAGAGAAAAGAGCCATTTTTTGTCGAAAACGATCAGCCATAATCGGAGAAACAAGTGATAAACATCGAACGAAAATGTATGTATATTTTTTGATGATGCGTATACAATGGTAGTCCGGAGCATCTGGAGGGCAGAGAAATTAGGAGTGTGCGATTGCGTAATTACTACCGCATCGGTTTAGGATCGATTGTCTTGTAGGAAAAAATAACTTTTAGACTTACGATGTTTGTTTTTTTTAAACTCCGCACATAAATAGAACCCACCCACCCCCACCCACACACACGCTTTGAAGCGGTTTTTTTTTTTTGTCACAAATTTCTCGACTTACGCGAGTATATACGGTAAATAAAAAAGCATTTAATTTTAGTTAAAAGCAACTGCAAAAAGGTCACTGCTGATTATTATCACAGATGCCAACTTGCGGTTTGCTGTTTTTGCCATAAGTTGAATCATAGTTTATCTTTTTGTTAGGAATTTTTAAGCCTGCCTGGATTGTTTTCGTTTCATCTTCATCATCATCTTTGTGGTTCTTATACGATCCTTACGCCTGCCTGAATTTTAAAACCGACATAAAAATTTATCACTTAGATAGTTTTGGTGCCTAATTTTAAAGAAATATAATAATACTGCATATAAATATATTATGGATGTAGCAAGAATTGGTTTCACATGTCCTATGACAACAACCATCGTTGAAAGAGGCTTTAGTAAACAGAACATAAATTTCATTAAGTAGTAACATCAGAGTAAAAAATCTCAGTGACTTGATTCTTATAAATAGTGAAGGGCCAGATATGAAAGATTTTAACTTCAAGGCAGTTTTTGAAAATTGGTGTATAGTACAAAAATTCGACGCTTGCCTGGTTTATATGATAATGAAACTATGTGAATTATAAAATAAATTTGTCATTTTTGTAACTCATTGTGATCTTTCATTGGTAAATACAAGTTTAATTTACTAATAGCCTATTTAATGATTAAAAAAATTAAATCTACCTATCTTTATATCTTGTTTAGAATGAAATTAATATTATTAGCGGCATTATGGCTTAAAAGTAGAAATTTTTTCACCAATGGCGACGATAACTTTGACTAATAATCATGTAATTTGGCTAATGATTTTTCAATTTGGCTAATTTGTTGGCTAACAGTTTGAAATTCCTAGCGCGGGCCCTGCATAGATACACACAGACATCACTTCAAAAACATTCGAGTTCAGAGATGCTCGAAACATACTCTACTATCAAAAACTTGAATTCAAACTTTTGACCCTGTCACAATACTTTCCCTATATATTATATATGTAGGAAAAGTAAAAATTACACAAGTCATTTCAACAATGCTTCTTTTTTTGTAAAGACTAAACTCTCACAGCATATTTGCATATGACTTCATAGCCAGAAACAACTTGTTAAAATACAATGTAATCGCATTAAAAGCTACCATTAATAACGCTCAACAAGAATAAACAAGTGGGTTGAGTTTCGGGAGTGAGAGGCATTCTATGGCCATTTCATGGGCACAAGTTAATATCCAAATGTGTAAAATTTAGAACATTTAATCACAGAATATTATATCTGCTTGTACCTTGCAAGTTTTTTTCCCAAAGAATAAAAAAAAATTTAATACTAATCCTATATTTTATTAAATACTAGTTGTGAAGCCCACAAAGAGCTGTTGGTTTTTAAAAATAGTTGATTTAAAATAAGTGATTAAAAATAAGCTGTGCCTACTTGCTACGTGGTCACTGCTAATGATAACAGGGTGAGTACACTTTATTGTTTAATGTTGAAGCCGTTGAGGAAATTTTTGGGGAAAAACAATGTTGTTTAGGAGAATTTCAGTGACAGCGTAACTGCCAGGGAAATTTCCAGAGAAAACAGAATTTCTCAGAAAAAGCGCAATGCTGTGAATTTGCAGAACACTTTCAAACCTGTCTTTTTCATGCCCTTTCAAGGATTTAGCCAAGAAAATGGGAATTTCCAAGGCCTTGAAAATGTTAATCTAAAATTCAAGTACTCTCCTAATTTTAAAGCACCCGTATGCACCCTGTGATAAACAGCACGATGATTCAAATCTGACCAACAGAACCATAAATAGTAAAATCTACAGTTTGGGCTTCTTGCCCGTGTCCTGGCATACCCATCTCACTTTTTTGTTATCGCATGCGATGCAAAAATTAAAGCAATTGATTTCATTATTTGAAACCGAAGAGGAAATACCAGAAGCATCTACTATGCAGTCATTTAGTCCACTGCACCTAGGTAAAGCCCTGTGTAAAGCTGCTATGTGAGTAGATCTAGGTTGTGTCCCAAATATCTAAAACAATTGAATGGATCCACGAAAAATCAAACAGATTAATAATTGCATTTGAGCATCCTGAAAAAGCGAAAACAGAAAAGTACAGTACTTAATTGATAAAAGGTATCAGTTGGTTTCAGTGGTAGGAACTTTCATTGTCAAGATGAAAACAACCCAAGTCAGAGATAAGCTTCTCTTCTAGAGAGGTTCAGATGTGTCCCAAGTAGTATGACGTTGAAAACGTAGCCGGCAGGGGCTACATGTAGCCAATATGACTGCCAACTGAGAAAAAAATAAAACCAATGATTTACCGAATGAGAGCGAGTGAGTTACCACACAAGTCGAAATGAATGAACACACTCCACACTCAAACCAGTTGTAAGTCAAAGTCTAAATGTTAATTATGGTGTTAAACGAGAGTCTAGTTTGATATAGCACTTTATTTGCCATGTGGCTACTTCAATGGGACTATTTGGTGCTGGTTTGACACCATAATTATCTTTAGAAGTGAAAAGTCATAGCTCCTCCTAGATTTACAACTAGTTTATATGTGTTCATTGATTTCGACTTAAGCATTAATAACTTTGGTTTGGTAACTCTTTGGCCTTTTCTTTCAATGTTATTTATTTCGTAGTTGGCAATAAAGCATGGGCACGGCACAAGCATCAATAAACAAGCTGTGCAGTAGCATGCGCAGAAATGTATGGGCAAAATGGCATTATTTTTACCATGTAATGGCAAACAGACGATGAAGGCAAATAAAAATTGAAACTAAACCATTTAAACATTGAAATTTACCTTTGTGCTGAAAATAAGTTATTTAAAAGACTTGAGTAACAATATGTGGTTAAAGATTTCATTTGCTAAAGTGCACTTCAAGTGATTTTAAGTGAATGTACACAACTACTCATATTTACTACTACTCATACTCACTAGCTAGAGTTCTAAAGCTATGTAATGTACTAAAAAATTCTGCAGTGCATATGTGGGTGAGAAGGGAAAGGTGTATAACAAATTTTCTTAAAAAAACTCGTGTATATGTTTTATTGAAAGTGACTATCTTATTTTCCGGTCCATTAAAAATATCCATCGAAGAAGATACATTTAGATATATCCTACTAAAATTTAAGGTTATATGACTGTAAATTTTTAAAGTAGCTGTTCTTAATGCAGAAATGATGCACATTTCCATACTGCTAAGCATACACATATTTTGTTTTGGAAACGTAAGGGCAAAATTCTTCGTGTGATGTCACGTGCCCATGCTCTATATCTTACACAAAACTCTCTGGCAACAGAACCTCTCTTTCTTTGACTAAGGTGGTTGCATTGTCTTTTTATCCCAAAGAAAGAGATTTTTGTCTCAGCAACCAGTTGATACCTTTTATCATCTAAGTGCTGCACTTGACAAACTTTTATTTTTCACTTTTTCTTACAGTAGTTTGAGTATGATTTTTTATTCCTGACCTGGGCTTCTCAATGTCTCCCATGGTTGTAGATTCACCAAGTTCATCCTTGAGAAACTTCTCCAGTAAATCGGCATCGTAAGGACGAGCACCCACAAATACCCTGTCCTTCAGACGGAAGTACAGGCACCGACATTCACGCATGGTTTTTCCTGCGGTGGAAATTTTATATATATCAAAACAAAACACTTGCATCTTGAGAACTTTATAGACTATAAACTCATATTAGACAATATAATAATAAAAAGGCAATGTGTACCTGCGGCCTCTGTAACTCCCAAACTGTGATATAAGTTTAAAATTGGACATATTAAAGTAGTACATTTAACTAGTTATGTTTAATGATCTTGGTGTTCAATAAAATTTGTTGTAATTTTCTTAACCACTTTAGTTCTGCATTGAATCTTTTTAATAATATCTCAATTTTATGAAAGGTATTATCAATGAATGAAAGCTAATTTAAGAAATAAAATATATCTCATATCTGACTGTTACATAGCCAAGTCATGGTAACAAGACACACAAAGTTCACTGAAATCAGAATGCATAGGCCTGCATTTACGACAATAAGATGTCTGTTAATAATTTTTGTTCCTCCCCTAGTGTCCTGTACCTTTATCTATAACAAGACTATCTGAACGTGTGATACAAATTTAAAAGTCCTCTCTCTAACCAAAGAATTAAAAGTGAAACAAAGTTAAAAGAAAGTTTTCAAAATTGGTAATGATATCCCATTTACAGAATTATTATCAGAATAAAATCGTTACATAATTGTCTCAAAGCGAAGAAAGCTCTGAGCTGTATGAAAAGAAAAAAAAAAATCATTCATTCAAGTCAGTATGTTTTCAAAGTTGCATGCATGTACCAAACTTCTTTAATTGAACTTCAATAAACTTAAGGCATAATACAATGGTGCCTATTGAATATCAAACATAAATCATGTAATGCAGGCATATTAATGACTTTTTTTTATAGAGAGTGAAATAATAATGATCTAAAATTTCAAAATCAAACTGTGAGTATTTTCCTTGTTATTTGAATTTCAATATTAATTACACCAATCAAACTCCAAGACCATGCATTTCTTTTTCTTCTGGGAAATATTGACCAAAAATTGTATTATATATTCCATTCAGGCTTCATTTAAAAAAATATTCCTGGTATTACAATGGTGTTAAGATTGAATCATTTTTTTCTTTATTATTATTATTGCTACAAATGAATTGATATGGAAAATGTAAAAATGATTCAAAATTCTGCTTCAACACTAAATTGAATTTTTAAAAAATTAATCCAAGGTATATTGAGACCAGACCTCAACAATCCCTATACTGAATTTTGCAACTATATCTTGCTTTATTTTTTTTTCTAGAGCATGCATGCACACACAGACAGACATTCTGTTTTCTTATTTAAGATTGAGAGGCCAATGGATCATAGTCAATAAATGAGAGACCGTGAATGGAAGGTAAGCTCTGTTCTTATACAGAAACTTCGCTAATGTCTCAAAATATGTATGATTATGCAATGTCATTAAAATGTTTTCTTTGTAAAAAAGGTTTTTGCAAGCTAACATTAAGGGGAAAAAATTGCTAAGATAGATGAAATATATCTTGTTAAACACTGCTTCAAGTAAGTGCTTTTTGATCAAGTTTCTCGATGCATAATGGCTTGAAAAAGTGACATTGAGCATTAATACTAGAATTCTTGAACATATCATTTCGACACTCCACGGGAAAATTAATAAAAAACATATCTGTGTTATTTGTAGCAGAAAATTTAAACTTCAGACAGCAGCAAAATTCCATATAGAGGTACATCAAGTCTCCATATTATGGCTCAACAAGATTTGTTTCTTAATTCAAATTAGTTTAAAAGTCAGGATGAGTAAACTTTCATCTTAAAAGAATTTCAAGCACTTTTCAAGGATTTTCAAGTACCATGTAATTCTTTTTTAAGGACACCAATCAATCCCTCATTATGCATTATGAAGTTGTAAGTATTTTGGGGAGGAAAAATAAATAGCAAACTAATATTATTGTTTATTGTTAAAGCTGTTGAGAAAATTTTTGGAAAAAATGATGCTGTTTAGAAAAATTTCTAGGGAAAGCAGAACTTCTTGGAAAAAACACAATGCCATGGATCTGCGGAATATTTTCAAACTTGCCTTTTTCAAGCACTTTCAAAGTACTTAACCAAAAAAATGGAAATTTTCAAATATTTTCTCAAGGCCTTGAAAATGGTCATTTAAAATTCAAGTACTTTCCCGATTTTTAAGCACCTGTATACACCCTAAAAAGAAATTGAGTTTTCAAAGTCAAAAATCACATTTCCTACCATTTTTGTCAAATTAAATCTATTATTATTTTTTTTTTTCTTTTGCCACCTCAAACAGCAGACAATAATTCAAGAATACACATACACACTAAGTGCATTATGAAATACTAAGTGAAACACAGAGTACATTTAATTTATGGGTTTTCGTACTTTGTGAATTTAAAAGATTTCAACCTAATTCTTTTTTATTTGGCATTACATTATCATGAGTACTGTACTATAATTTGACTCAAATTGAATGAAAATTCACTGAGATAGCAATATATATTTTTTAATTTTACTTCGGAGGTAAAGGGATATTTTTCCTTCTAGCAACTTCAAGTATTTTAACTGTGTTATTCTGACAATGATAAGTGATCAAGTGCTTATTTAGAGTGTCTCAAAGGAGTTTATTTACGGCATATTTCATAAAAGTTGTGCATGGAAAAAATGGAGTGCAGAAATTATTTTAGTTCAAAACAGGCAATTTAAATATTCAGTAGTGTTAGCTGAATTTGTATTACCGAAGTAGCTGACACTTATTTAGGGCATGGGAAATGCCAAATAATTCATTCTAGTACTCAATAAGCATTGTAGGGTAAATGGTGTTAATGATAAAACTTTAATACTACTTAAATTAACCAGAACCTGAATTTCAAAACATACCCTAAGAAATTGCAGGCGAATCTCACTATAGCGATCTCTTGGTTATGACAAACTTTTATTCCAATCTTCTATGCATATGTTTTTTAAAATGTTTTTAATGAGCTTTCAACTATAGAGAGTTAGTATATAACAATTTTAAAATTATCAGAAAATTTTGTGTTGTATTTTAACAATTTGAAGTGTCCCAGCGTTTATTTACAAGTTATTTCTTGATTATGATATAGAATAGGCAGAGCAATGCATATAGTCAAAAAATTTTATCCACTGAAACTGACTTATCTTGGTGAAAAAAAAAGTAGATCAAATATATCTTCCATTATTCCAGAAAATAATTCTGGATATATTTTTTTTTTGTAACTATAGTAATAATAACACAAATAAGAAATGCATAAATACTAGCACTATGTAGTGTTATTTTCTCTTTGATTGAATTCTACTCTAAACACTATTCCCTTATTATTTTATATTATGTTTTATTGTAAATTTTTAATAATCTGAATACGTATAATCTGAACATTCCTAACTGTTTCTGGAAATTTAACTTATTATGTTATTTGAATTGAAATCGGATATAGTAAACTCCTGGATATAACGAATATTGCAGTTAATCTCACATGTGTTCGCTATACAAACAAGACCGTAATATGCTGGAAAATAAATAAAATGTTAAAACACTTGCCTGTGGCTAACACTAGAGCCAGAATTCCCCCAGTGCTCGTTCCTGCTACGAGGTCAAATAACTGGACGATAGGCCTGCCCATGATCCTCTCCAACTCATCCAGCATCTGTATCAGGACCATGCCTCGGATCCCTCCCCCATCTAGGCTTAGAATACGGAGGCTCTGAGATTTGTTGCCAGTCTCCCGTTCAGGACAAACAAAGCTGTAGTTCATGGGCCCTGCATTGGCAGTGACTGATGCAAGAACCTCTTCAAATACTAGAAGGAAAACATACATAAAAGGGATGTTTACTTCGTGTGTGCAATACATAAATTTACTACACATATCTACATTTCATTTATTATATTACATTGAATATAACAATGTTTTTTCAGTGATATACTGCTTGAACGTGAGACAGATATATTTCCAACAGCCTCTAGAAACTAGATCTTTGATAAAGTCAATAGTTTTTTTGCATACCATTTTTTTTTAATCTTGAAAAACACTTCAAAAAGAATTGAGAATACACAAAGTGGCTCTTATATCCTTTGCAATCACATTAAAACATCGTATAACATATGGAGAATGCGGTTTACTTTTCATTTGTGGCATAGCAACGATATCATAGCCAAGCATCTTGCCCATGAAAGTGGGAATCAAACATTCTGGCATTTGGGCAGAAGAATTTAAAATTCAAAAATTTAAAATAGAGTTTTACAGATAGAGATTTGAATTTTTAAATATAAGATTGTAACAGTATTATAAATATTTCTTAAAAAAATTACGTTTCTGTGATAATAACTTCTTAAGTTAGCTATTAAGATTTTAATTGTACTTAAATAAGAATAAATTCATATTGAAATGGTTGTGAAACTGATTTTTTGATGTATGGTATTGCCAGGAGAGGGGGACTTTGCAACATCTTAGTTTTTAAAAAAAAGGGCAGTGAGAGGAGGAGCATAACATTCAAAAGAAGGGGGCTCCTTGTGAGAGGGCACCAGGGGGGGGGGGGGGGGGGGGTGCAATTTTTAAGTTGTATTTTCTACTCTGCAATGGATCCACTCAACCTACTTGCACTAAACTTGAACTCAATTTTGTATCCTTATGTCTTTTTGTACCTGCGTAGGAATGAAGGAAGAGAAGACGGACAAAGGAAGCTGTGAAGGTGGGAGGGAGAGGGCTTTTGTGCCCATGCAGCAGGTGCAGAACATATTTGCCAAAAATATGATTACCACAAAAACTGGTTGCTATATATTTAGTGACAACCAGCGAGCAAAGCCCACTAGTATACACTAAATTGCACTATCAATGTGAAAGTAATTTTTAAATTAACCTTTATAATGAATGAAAATGTGTACATTAGCAAATTTAGTCAATCTAAAGTACAATAATAAAGGGATGGAGATAGGTAAAAAAAGATAATTGTGCACCCTCAGCAACATACGTAAATAGAAACTAATTTGTCTTATCCTGCTTCGCCACTGACTATCATTGACATCCATAGTGTTAGGAAGGGATTGCCTTTCCCTTACTATTAAACTTCTAATTTACTATTTATAAGTTTAATTCACACAAGTTATTTATATTTATATTATATCATTAAATTTAGATTGTGATTTAGATTTATTTTAATTACATTATTTTATTTAATATTATTTACATTATTATTTTATTTACATTTGCCTGATCGTATAGATTTAAACAATAAAGTTTACTTTTATAATTATTATTTGTTTCTTTATTTACTTAGTTTATTACTTACAGCTTGGTCTGTGCTAAACTATGTTACACCTTTAAAAACACTTCAACATCATATAACTTCTAAAAATTCCACTTACCTTTAAATGAATAATTTGCACAGCCAACACACAACACAAGAATGACAACCATTATTATTAAATTAAAAATTAACTTTTATTTTTCAACAATTAAAAATTTAAACATCTAATCCATTTAAGGTTTCATTACATGTATAGTGGCATAAAGTTAAGTTAGTACATTGCGAAAATTAAATCTATTAAATTTAGAATTCAATTAAAGAAAAACCCAGATAACCAATTAAAATAACCCAGGAAACAGAATCCACTCTGGTCTGAAGACCAGAGTTTGGTCTGCCTGAGGAGCTGTCCACCAAAACTTGAATTTGAAATAAAAGGAAAATATTAAAAATCACATTTCTTCATTACATTACAGCAATATAGCTTTATTAAAAATAATCAAATAAACTCATTCTCAAACATTTTTCTTTCTAGATACTAAAACTTTCTCGGTGCTAACACTTAAACAAATTATTTATAACTCCCCTTTTCTTTTTTTTTCTCTTCTTCGAATTTAATCACTTTAAAAATTAAATGACACTACTTGCACACACCCCGATCACTGAGGGCTTGCACACGGATCTCTGAACACTAGCCCTGTTCACTCAGGGCCCCCCAAGACTTGAACACTCACAAATCGATACTACTAAGATGGTAGATCACAACTCTTAAAAATGAAATTCAAAATTAGATGCCTTTTACTTCCTTGCATGATGTAACCTTTGTTTTCATTGATTTTATTCACTCTTAAAATTAAACGCACTGCTTGCATGCACTCGATCACTGAGGGCTTGCACACTGATCTTTGAACACTAGCCCTGTTCACTCAGGGCCCTCCCAAGATTTGGAACACTCACAATTGATGGCATGAAAATAGGTGATAACCTGTGATGACCATAGAGCGGTGACACTGAGGTAGATAGATGATATAGCAATTGATACTGCCAGCACAATTAAGAGCGCTTCCCGAGGAGGGTAGTCCGTGGGTCACAGATCCAGACCACTTTTATACATTCTGTTGGTACCCCGTGGAAGTTGTCCAAATATGAGGCACGCCCCTGCGATGTCAGGCAATTCTGCACAAATTTAAAACATACTCTTGGCGACCGCGGGATACGGGCGTCCTTGCATGAGGCCCGTTCCACGGATCTCAGCAGCCATCGGAAAAAACACCACCTAGCCTAATGCTGGTCAGCAATCGAATGCCTCGGCAACATGCTTGCCTTCCCAGGAGACGCCAAACTTGGCGAGTGAAAACCTGCACTTCGCGCCGAGTGCTCACGCATATACTGCAGAAATAAAAACGCTGTTATGCCAAGAATCATTAAACAGATAACCTCCGCCAAGCGGCAACCCGCCGCGCAGCAGCACCACCAGATGTTCTAGCACCTCTTTTGCAGGTGTTCAACAGATAAGCCGTGTGAAGGCCAAATTTTCCTAAAATGCATCTTTTTTCCCTCTCTCTCATGAATGAAGTGAAGTTAAAACCAGAGAGCAGGAAGCCAAAAGATTAACAAAGGATATGATATTTTAACGTTTTTAAGATGCATTGTGCATAATTTTGAATAATAAAACAAAGAAAAAGGATAACAAATTATGTTAAAGGGGAAATAAATTGCCGAAATATTCAAAACCAACAAATAAATTTAGAATTTTGAAGGGAAAGGGGAAAAATAACGAATTTTAAACTATTACATAATTTTGAACTATTAATTGAATTTTGAACCCAAAAATCTCGGCATAACAATAGCATAGTTCAAATGATTCCATATAATGTATACTACCTTTATTGTTCCAAAAAGTCATTTCTTTTCTCAATGTTATGAAAATCTTAAAATTCAAATCATGAGAACGACTCAAAAATGAATTTACTTCTAGAGTCTTCCCCATAATACATCTCCATTTAAAATTAGATAGCATACATTCTTGAGAGATTGTGTTCACACCTCATACACACGGATGAGCATTTCTTTAAGTTATTACTTAATCTCAAATTTGAAACTTTTGGGGAAAACAATACTTTTTTTATACAACAGTTCCATGTTTCAATCACTTACATGTTTCAGTCTTTCTGGAGAAAGCACAGTTTTCTGGGGGAATGCCGTTAAACTGACCAGTCATAGCGCAGCCATCATTGCAGGAAGGCATGGGAACTGTGCATCTCTCCGCTCCAACGATATGAAGGGCAAAAAGAATCTCCCCGTAGGCACACTTCTTTTCATTGGCAACAAGGTGACGGGCAGACTCGCCTCTGTTGTTCAGCAAGTTAATATTTGCTCCAAATGTAATGAAGGTTTGAACGAGGGACAGGTCACCACTCTGGAAAAAGAAGACCGTGATTCAATAAAAATTTCATGAAAAGCTTTTGATGAAAGTTATAAATCACTCTACTTCGCTCTCTAAATAAAAATATTGCTTTCATGTCAAATGTATTTTTCAACCAAATTAATAATCCAGTGTTTTGAAAACAGTGCTGATTATGATAACACATTTTCAAATATGCAGCACACATTTTTAGCACCCAACTTTAATGAACCCAAACACTAAAAACCTCACAATATCAGATTAAAAAAAAATAATAAAGATTTTTACTTAACAATTTGCAAAATAAAATAAATGTACATAATTAAAATGCAAAATCTTCATTAAAATATAGCATCGAACAAAATAGTAATAGTACCAACCAGTTTGAAATGCAAAAAGGTCCTTTTTCAGAATAAACAAGAGAAAACATCTATACCAACAAAGACAAGAATGCTTCTATCAAAAAAGAAATCGAAAAAGAAAATATTTGTCATACAAAAAATTAAAAAAAATATATGAAAGGAAAATTTTGGGAGGTAAGAAAAAGAACAGCAGAAGGATTCAGAACACTTTCTCAATAAAACTATAAACTAAGTGTACCTTATGATGAAAAATAAGCAAACAACTAATTTCACAGGAAAGTTTGTTTCATTATTTTTCATCATACAGCACTTAGATTGTAGTTTTATCCACAGACAAAGTGTTTTGAATCCTTCTACTCTTCTTTTTCTTCCCTCCAGGTTTTCCCTTTCAGATTTTGCATTTTTTTTTTTTTTTTTTTTTTTTATCACTGATGTTCTGCTCTGTTTCATGCATCTTAAAAAAGGCTTTGTTTTTTTTAATACTAGTTGATATCATTACCATTTTGTTTTAAGCTTTATTTTAATGCAAATTTCACGTTTTAATTATTTTTTTAGTAATAGTTTGAGCACGCTATTTTTTATTTAAAAAATATATATAATTATTCAATTTGAATAAAAAACAGAAACATAGATACATTAAATAATAAAAAAAAGAAAATTAGAAAAAATTTCAAGGAAAAAAATATCTGAAGTTCAAACTGGGGTGAATTACTTTAACTGCCACATGAAGAGGAGTGTTGCCATCCGAATTCTGAATGTCAGCATCTGCTTGATGGCTGAGTAGAGCAATGGCACACGATAAGCGATTGCGCTTCACCATCACATGCAGCGCTGTATCTCCCTGGAAATTCTGTGTATTCACATTACAGCCATGCTCAATCAATACTTCGGTTAACTGTCCAAATATAAGAAATTCAAAATTAGCATTTAAAAACTTAAATGAAAGGGAAAAAAAATGTTTCATGTACAAATAAAGAGATTTAGCTTTTATACAGGGTTTTGATGATTTAACAAATTTCTAAAATGGGATAAGTATACCTCTGAAGGTGTGCAACATGTTCATTGAGGATAGATGGCTCATCCTGAGGGTAACTTAAGCACAAAGGAAATGGACACAGTTTATTTCAAAATTCCTCGCTTGTAGCACATTTTGTTCAAGTCTATTATTTATGAGATGGCAGCCTTTCTTTTAGAAGCATCTTTTAAAAGAAAGGCTACCATCTTCCTTTTAAGGAGTTTTATGTATGATGTGATGTTTTTAAAATTCTGTTATATATAAATTAGGAGATTAAATTTTACTGATTAATCTGAAATGTATTTTTCTGCATTATTTTTAATAGGTAATCAGTATTAAAAAAAGAAAATGCAGTAAACTAAAAGATGCTTTACTAAACTAAAGCCCTTAATCAGAAAAATGCTTCAAAGTGCTCAAAGAAATGCTATGTTAGAGGTGAAACACAAATTACAGTAGACGTCCAGGTTGCCAAATCTTACATAATAAAGAAGATGTTTGTTTGTATGGTGTGGAAAATCGAAGTTTTGGACAGCTGGTGTTGGAGACCACATGCGTTGGGGATTTATCAACTCAACTCAAGAAAGAAGAATAAATGATTTTAAACCTTTTCATAAAAAGAAATGGTTCTGTAAGTCAAAGGAAATAAAGAGGTGTTCTTTCATAATTTCTTATAAGTCAATTTTCTCAACAGCTAGGTTAAATGAATTTCTAATGGCACATTTCATTGAGTTTTTTCTTTTATTTAGTTTAAAAAGTATGAATTTTTAAAGTTGAAAATCACATTTTTCACTATTTTATCAAATTAAATATTTTCTTTCACAGCGGATAATGATTCAACAGCAGGTCACTAAGGCATGCATTTTCTACCTTTGCAATTTAAAGGATTTTGTCCTAATTTTTTTAATTTTGTATCATATTGTCATAAGTATTGTGCTACAATTTTACTTAAGTTGAATAAAAATTCATTAAGATAGCAATAATCTTTTTTATTTTACTTTGGGGATAAAAGAACTTCTCTCTTCTGTGACTTGAAGTATTTTGATTGTGTCATTCTGCCAACAATAAGCAATTGAGCACTTATTTAGGGTGTATTATGCCTGTGTTGTATAATTAGCACATGGAAAATACGAAGCACATGAATGATTTTTGTTTAAAACAAGTGATTTGAAAGCCGAGTAGTGTTATCAATTTCAGGGTAAGAGTCAATTTCCCAAAAAATGAGCACAACCCTAACCCATTACGACTTAAAAGGCATCATTTATCAAAATAATTCCCCATTGTTATTGAACAAAATATAGATTTTTACACAGAATATTATCTTTATACACACATTATATATAAGAATCACTTTTTTTTTTTTTCCCCCCTACAAACTGAAAAAGAGAAGATTAAATGAAATTGCAATACTAAAAAAAAAAAAGAGAAAATTACTTCAGGGGTTTTAGACCAGTGGAGTGGTGTACCTCCATACTTTATGTCATTATTATAAAATCGATTACTGTAGGCATCTAGAACATCTTTCATGCACCTAAAACAAGTCAACAATAAATTAGCACAAACACACATATATTTGGTATATGCTTGCATTTAAGTTGAAAATTTTAAGACAAAAGATAGCTGCTAATTGTGCAGTCAAAATATATATGGAGCAATTTAAAGAATCTGATGTGTGCAGCACATGACTTTCCCTGCAGACTCTTATTCACATTCTCTTTATTTCTTCAATAATTCATTATATTGAGTTTAATGGCACAAAATAACACACATAATTCTTTAAACTGACACTAAATTTGCACTTTTAATTCAAGTTTCATTCACATTTAGTACCTGAATAAATTTTCAAAGGCAGAGTAGTGAAAATGCGTAAAAACTAAAATATCTAGAGAATGGCTAGTCCTAATGTAATGGTTATGGTCTTATTTTTTTTCATCATTAAAAATGATGTATAAAACAAGTATGTAATTGATATATTTGAGCATACTAGTTTTATATTTTAGATGTTGATGATTTTTGCGGGCCATATCGCAAAAAAAGGCAGATTATATTTTTCCAAATCGTACCAAAATCTAATAAGCATGAAGGTAAACCACAGTTGATTTATCTACCAAATTTTAAAAATTTGATCTATTAGTTTTTCAGCTAAAGTGGATACAGGCAATTTTTGCATGCAATTTCGGAAAAAAAAAAGCAGGTTCGTTTATCCAGAATTGTACCAAAAACTAATCAGCACCAGGGTCACACCCAAGTGACTTACCAAATTTTATGAAATTGGGTCCATTAGTTTTTGAGTTAGAGTGGATACATACATACATAGACAGACATGCCCAATAAATAATAAATAATACATAATAAATAGACATAAATAATGCCCAAATCAGGAGTCCAAAATTATTCTGCTGTATTGCTGTACATACTCTATGTTTTCAGTTCTTTGCTGGATAATCAATAGTGATGAATCAAAAAAAAATTCTGCTCTTCTAATGATGCATGTTGAGTAGTACTGATTAAAAGAAGAGTGTGTTAGAAAAATATTAGCACATTAAGAAAAATTGGAATGCACATAGCACATTGGATAAAATTCCTACAGATACACCTTTCAATTTTAAGAAGAGAAAAGAATAATGATGTGTGTGCAGAGAATGAGCGAGTCACATAGCGGAAAATCTGAAACACACAAATAAAAATAAAAATGGTATATGGGTGTAATAAAACTTGGGAAACAAATTTGAACATTATCAAAAAATCAAAAAGTGTAGGCAAATATAAAAAGACATTTTAAACAGATGTTAACAAAAATTTTATTGCTGTTTTCAAGCATACCAATTTGAAGTTGGGTGGGGTGAAGGGTCGACTTATATGCAGGTTTAAGAATTAAAAAAAAAAAAAAAAAATTTCAAAGTGAAAATGCATATAGTATATAAGTAGTTGGTTTATCCAGATTTTCCTTTTTTACTTCCAGAGTTTTATTTTTCCTTTGTAGAAAATAATTTTCTAAAGAATTCAAAAGAGCATAGCAGAAAGTTTATCCAACTTCTGGATCATTCAGTATTTATTATTTGTATATACTTTTTTTTTTAATTTATAGGCATCAAAAACGCTTATATTTTTTAAATTTATTTTATATCAAGCATTTATATCAATAAGATCATGATGCAGTTAAAATATTTATTGTATAAATTACATTAACGAAGCAAGAAAATACTGGTACATAAAGTCCAATGTCGTTCTGCAAATGGTGATTAATCAAGATCAGCATTTGCTGATTTTTCTTGATTTGTGCTGTGTTTTATGTTGCAAACCCATTCATTATTGATTGCATAAAAGTCCCATGCTTTACTTATATTTGCAACAATTTGAGCCATTTATTTAAAATGCATAAATCTGAATGAATCGGTGCTGAATTACTAATTTTGGAGCCCCTAACATGAACAAAATTTTGGGGCAAAAACCTATGTAGAGAAGAGGGCCCAGAACCAACAAATTAAACTAATATTTTTTTATTTAATATTTACTTGTTTTTTTGGAAATAATAAAATCCCTTAAAGATTACAACATTCCTGAAAAACTAAAATTATAAGTCAAATAATCAAGATTGGTATCACGTCTGCATTCAATAGATGAAATTAAGGACAAAACGTTTAAAAAACGAAAGATCTTTTATTTAACATATCCTAAAAGACGTACAAAATATATATTAAAAACTGTCAGAGTGCTTTTGGACGTATATATGCCCTTCATCAGTGGCTACATGAATAGTAAAAGCATGGAATGTTTATACATAGAAAAAGAGACCAGTTTAAAGCAAATTTGCATAAAATATAAAATGGTAAATGAACTTACTAAAAATAATACAAGAAATATACACGGAAATTACCAATTTAAACCCCCACTATCAACGCAATCACATCTGCTTTGAATATTATTGTGGAGACAAATTACTTTGCTTTCCATAACGCTGTTTTCTTGCAAACTTCTGGCACCCCTATGGGTAGTCCTTTACCTGGTATTTTGGTCGAGGTCGTTTTGCAGGAGCTCGAGAATGAGATTTTGCCTTCTTTAACAATTAAACCTATTCTTTGGTGCCGTTACGTAGATTATGTTTTTATTATCTGGGATCATGATTTAAATGATATCCTTCACCTTTTGGATAAAATTAATGATTTTTAACCTTCGATTAATTTTACTGTTGCGCATGAATCTAACTGTTCCTTGCCATTCCTTGATGTTCTGGTCACCCGTTCTGATTTTGGTTTTCATACTTCCATTTTCCGTAAATCCACTTTTACTAACTCCTGTATCCCCGTTAATTCTTTCCATCCTGTATCCTCGAAAAAAGCTTTTAATGCATATTTTAATCGCGCTTTTACTGTTTGCTCTTCTATCCCTGCTTTGACTGATGAAATTAATTTTATTTTTAAACTTGGCCATGAGGCTGCTTATTCTTTATTTATAAGATCTTCACCCACGTTTGCTTTAAATTTACTCAATATGATACTAAACTTGTTGCTATTAAAGATCGTTTAGTCCATAAATCTAGTGT